>JAUNZM010001062.1:0-735627 GCA_033459285.1 Clamator glandarius | reverse complement strand
CTTCCAATTTCCAAGAGTAAAGAGAAAAATAATCTTAAAAATAATGATGAAATGTCTCTTCTCTATTCCATTCTCAGCCTTCAAGTTGTCAAGGAGAGAAAAATCTACTAATAAAATTGAAGAGTCTCTAGGAGGTGATATATCTGAACATCTGCAGTATTTTTACAGAATTCTTTCTATAACAGGTTCTTTCTGGCTCTTTCTGCACAAGTGTGTTTACATTCAGAGTCAGAATTACTTATAGAGAGAGATTAGTACGCTTGAAAATGGGTCTGTGCCAGATCAGTTTTCGGTTTTAAAGAAACTGAGGCAGCAACTACTAGTAGAGTAGCATGTGCCTTGGGCATTACTGAGCTCTCTCACTGAATCTGCAGTGAATTTTCCTTAAAGTCTGATACGCTTATCTCTTCTAATTGACCGGAGCTTGGCCACAGAGAATGTTGATGGGACACTCCTACACAATGTAAAAAAACCTAAAATAAAACTTCTGAAATTCAGGTTGTTTGTAAAAGGTATTTTTCTAGGGTTTCTTAAGGAATGAAATAAGAACTGTTACAAATTAAGTTAACTTATCCATTGCAAGGAGGTAAGATGCCCTCTAGGAGGCTGAAGACTAAGACAACAAAAGTATTTTTTTTAGGAAATAGGTAGAATAAAAACCTCCTCTAACAGAAAGAACTATCTACTCTGGTATTGGATACTTTGTTGATAAGACTTCATGAGGAGGTGATTTTATAGAAAACCTATTATTTAACTCTTAAAATTTCTCATAAACCTTAATTTAAAAAACACAGTAAGAAAGCCAAGGAAGTTAAATGTTAATTTAGAATCTTTTTTTTGCAAGTATGCCTGAAGTTCAGGTGGAGACAGGAGTTTTAATATCAAAACAGGAAATTCCAACTTCAAAAAAGTGCTCTTTCCCTCCTTTACCTTTTTTTAAGATTGCAAGGAGGTGATGATGTTGTGTTTGCAAAATTAAATATTTCAGCCAGAAAATTTTAATCTGGTCCTTCTTCATAGTTCTGTTTCTATTTCCCTTTCACCCACTTTTAATAATTTTGAAATTTAAATAGTTCTTCACAGCAGCACTGGATGCCAACTGATCTTTCTCCTTCCCTGATTAGAAATGAATCAGTTAAAAACTCTGTTCTGCTTTGGGAAAATATTCAATTGAATTTTGCTTTGCTGCTAATTGTACTTAGTTGTATTGAAAATCAAAACCGAAGCAGTTGTTTTTCAATTATCAGATCTATGTAATTATTCTCATTTGGGGCAAAGAAATGTATATTAATTTACCTATATTTTGTTCTTCACAGTCACATAGGTTTTCACAGACTGCAAAGAATAGTTAATACACTCTGTGTGTGTGTGTGTGTGTGTGTATATGTATGTTGAAAAGTTTATAGATACAAGGAAAGATGACCTTTCCTTCCAGATAAGTTTTTCTTTGCTTGCAAATCTACCTGTATTGGATTTCAGCTGTGGCCTTTTGATGGCTTTATGGTTCAGATAATCGAGCAGCAGTACTGAACATTTTGCAGACATGCTTGTCAACACTCATTTCCTCTGCCTTTTTTTCATACAAAAAAATGTACAATACAGATGGTTATTTCTAATTTCAGTTTCTCCATCTAATGGTCTTGTTTAAGTCATGATTTTCCAATACCTGGGATCAGCTGGTGAACTTTAGATATAATCTCTCTTCTAGTTTATTAGAACAAGGAGCTAATGTAGTTTGCATTTCATGCCTGCTCAGAAATATAGCATCCATAGATAAAAACATTTGTTCTGGAGAAGAGAAGAGAAGAGAAGAGAAGAGAAGAGAAGAGAAGAGAAGAGAAGAGAAGAGAAGAGAAGAGAAGAGAGAGAAGAGAAGAGAAGAGAAGAGAAGAGAAGAGAAGAGAAGAGAAGAGAAGAGAAGAGAAGAGAAGAGAAGAGAAGAGAAGAGAAGAGAAGAGAAGAGAAGAGAAGAGAAGAGAAGAGAAGAGAAGAGAAGAGAAGAGAAGAGAAGAGAAGAGAAGAGAAGAGAAGAGAAGAGAAGAGAAGAGAAGAGAAGAGAAGAGAAGAGAAGAGAAGAGAAGAAAAGAAAAGAAAAGAAAAGAAAAGAAAAGAAAAGAAAAGAAAAGAAAAGAAAAGAAAAGAAAAGAAAAGAAAAGAAAAGAAAAGAAAAGAAAAGAAAAGAAAAGAAAAGAAAAGAAAAGAAAAGAAAAGAAAAGAAAAGAAAAGAAAAGAAAAGAAAAGAAAAGAAAAGAAAAGAAAAGAAAAGAAAAGAAAAGAAAAGGAAGGGGAAAGGGCAGAGGAAAGTAAAAAAGAGAAGAAAAGATAATTAGATGTTGGTCTGGATCCTGGTACTTGTCCTGATGTTATTCAATCATTTCAGAGAGCTGACTCAGAACTCTTGTTCCTCTTCATCAGACAATGAACTTTCACTCTCATAAGGCCTAGTGCATCCTCTTGCATCTCAAGACATGAGAAACCTGACAGTTTATAAAACGCAGATAATCCTGGGTTTATCTAGGACATTATAGTGATTGCTTTGCACCAGCTGGCAAGGCTCATGCAAGCCTTATCTATCAATGTGAGAAATCACTCTTTTTATAGTCAGGTGGCAGATCTTCAGTTTGATCAGAAAACATACCAGATTGATTTGATGCTTTATTTCGTATCCTGCAGCTCTGAGAGTGTAATTCTGGGTCTAGTAAAAGTGCAGTTGTTGAAATAGTCTCATAAGGGTAAGAGGTCATGTTTTTCCAAGTGAAAGTACTCTACTAATCTGAATTCAGAGTACAACAGATTTCTTTAGAACAATTTTGCATTTGGATCTAATTTTCTTCACTAGGAAATTACATTTGAAGATTTGCATCTGCTTCTAATGTGTGTGTGAGTGGAGACTACATGAGGAAAACATGTTTCTGATTTTAATTTGTTAGATGCTGACAACCTACTTATCTGCTCCTTTCCAAAGTAACACCTACCCTGTTTATTTTAGGTAGAACAGAATCCTTGATAAGAAAGATACCATGAAAAGCTATGATAGCATTTGCACACATTTATTCATGTGCAAATAACGTGTCCCTCAGCCCTTTAGCTTTTCCATGTCAGATCTAACATTTATGGATGACAAGTTTCCACTTTCTAATTGTCAGATTTCTCTTTTTTGCTGTCTTAGGAATGCTTATATTTAGTGACTCCACTTTTATTCTTTCCCCTGCATACTTTTGAAGAGATGCTTTTTTTCATGCAGAAAACATGGACATATGTTTAATTTTTTTTTATTTTAAGAGAAGAAACAGTACAAAGATGATGCTAGGAAATCCAATTTTTTTAAATTATTTCCTCTTACATGTTATCAGCAGTTTTCATTTAATGTAGATCTTGCTCTCGCAATTGTCTGTCACTTAAAAAACAAAGGTTTCAGTATCTGTTTACTATCATGGATTCTTATTATTGGGAGCAGATATTGTTCATGTACTCTTGTGCTACCTATCACTGTGATGATGTGAACAGATAGCCCCATGTCCATGATAATTTGAATAGATAGCTATCTTTCTTGTTTCTGTGTCACAAAATAATTGGCTATTCACAGGAGAGTGCTAGAGTCCATTTCCCAAGGGTCTGATGGAGACAGAATTTCTCCTGAAAATGGTACATTACACTGGACATGTACTGCAGCTGCAATATTTGGTATCTTCTAAGACAATGCAGCATGAAAGCTGTGATATTTCCTTAATCATTAGTTCAAAATTTTAATTTCATAACTATTTTATTAAGTAGCTTTCATGAAACACCCTTCAGAAGGCATGAAAGAATCAAAACCATTCTCCCCTCAAGAGAAAACCAAACCCCAAGCTATTAGTACTGTCAAGTCTATCCACCCAAAAAAACAGTATTCCTACATAAAAACAATGTATAATCATCAATCTATTAAAGTAGTACTTCAGCCAAGGCAGTTTAAGATTATTTGTCACCAGAGTCTGCCCACTTGGGTCATGTAACTAGTGGAGTGAAGTTTCTCTGGAAATGACTGTGCCATTACCATCAATCACTTTTGAGAGCAAAGGATAAGATGGGCAGAAAATCACCCAGCAGAACAGACAGGGATTGGGCAGGGAAGATGGGGACCATGGGCACTAGTATCTTGCAAAAGGCAGATAAAGTACCCCTTGATGAGGCTTTGAAACAGGATATTGCTGCACTACCACATGGCTGCTGGACTGGCAACAAGATTGGGAATGCTCCATATATCAGCAAAAAACCAAAAGGCAACCATATACCAGGTTGCATCAGGTTGGTGGCCTTCTACAACAGGGCTACAGCATTAGTAGATAAGGAAAGTAACTGATGTCATCTACCTGGACTTGTGCAATGCATTCAACGTTGTCCTATGTGACATTTTTGCTCTATGTTGGAGAGACATGGATTTGACAGATGGACCACTCAGTGGATAAGGAATTGGCTGGATAATTACACTCTAAAAACTGTGGTCAATGGCTCAATGTCCAAGTGGAGACAGGTGATGAGTGGCATTCCTCAGGAGTCAGTATTGGGAGAGCTGTTGTTTAATCTCTTTGTTGGCAACATGAACAATAAGATTGAGTGCATCCTCAGCAAGTTTGCTGATGACACCAAGCTGTGTGATATGGTTGTTATGCTGGAGGGAAGGAATGCCATCCAGAGGGACCTTGATGGGCCTGAGAGGTGGGCCTGCGTGAACCTTGCACTGGGCCAAGCACAAGGTTGGGGCAATCCCAAACACAAATACAGCTGGGTGGAGAATGGAATGAGAGTAGCCCTAAAGAGACAGACTTTGAGGTGTTGGTGTATGAGAAGCCTACCATGACCTAGCGATGCGCACTTGCAGCCATGAAAGCCTATCATATCCTGGTCTGAATCAAAAGAAAGCCTGTCCAGCAGGTCAAGGGAAGTAGTTCTCCCCCCCTACTCCACTCTTGTGAGACCCTACCTGAAGTACTGCATCCAGCTATGGAGTTCTCAGCACAGAAAGGACATGAACCTGTTTGAATGAGTCCAGAGGAGGACCATGAAGATGATCAGAGGGCTGGAGCACCTCCCATGTGAGGACAGGCTGAAAAATCTGGACTTGTTCAGCCTAGAGAAGAGAAGGCTCCAGGGAGACCTTATAGCAGCCTTCCAGTACTTAAAGGGGCCTACAGGAAAGCTGGGGAGAGACGACTTACAAGAGAGTGTAGTGATAAGACAAACAGTAAAGGTTTTAAGCTGAAAGAGGGGAGATTTTGACTTGATATTAGGAAGAAATTTTTTCCTGTGAAGGTGATAAGGCACTGGAACACATTAGCCAGAGAAGTCGTGGAAGCGTCATCGCTAAAAGTGTTCAAGGCTGGGCTGGATGGGGCTTGGGCCTTTGAGCAAACTGATATAGTGGGAGGTGTCCCTGCCTATGGCAGGGGGTTAGAGCTGGATGCTTTTAAGGTCTCTTACAACACTAAATATCCAATGATTCTATGAAAATGAGATTGTCACTTTTCTATTCTGTCTCATTATTAGTTTTTTAAAACAGCATTATCCTACTTTCGGTTCTAATAAAACTCTGTAGTTGTCATGAACACATCTGTTTTATTTCCTTACCTGCATCCTGAGAAGATGTGTCTAGCATGCAGATGCTCTATCTGGCCAAAGTGTATGTGGAAACTGTAGGAAATAAAAAATAGGGAACTCCACCTTCTTTGAAGCAATCTTGAAGACTTTGAGAGAATAGCAGAAGAAAGACATAAGAACCGGGGGGAAATGTAGAAAGGAGGAAGGCTAAGGGACAGATGGGATGATGGGGAACTGTCTGTGGCTCAAGAAGCCAAAGAAAAAGATAATATATGTAAGAAAATTCCTGAAGGAAACAACCCACCATTCAAGTCTACAATGGATTGAGAGGATAAAACTCTTTTTTACTTCACTTGAAATCTTCTGTTTGTAACATCTGCTCTGATAAAATTGCCTTTTGAGTGTAAAAGCTTTTTTTTTCATGTCCTTTTGAACTGCTTACATTATTTTGCAAAGTCCTAGAACATCCATCTTCAACCAAGAGCCAAATTAAGATTTTATCCGTCTTCAGTAGTTTTGGTGTGTGCTTTGAAAAAGGATGCAGTCATATCTATCTCAAAGCTTCAGCATGGACTTGTGCCATTACTGTTATGCCAAAAGAAATATAGTCAAAAAAAAGACCCTCAAAAACAAGAGGGGGAAAACATTCTGGTCTTGCTTTCCTGATATCATAAAATCATTTTCTTTTCTGATCTTTTCAGAGGAATACTATGAGAACCACCTCAAGACTTTCTAAATCAGCTTCTTCAGACAGAGTGTATTGTCTGTTTCATAATAAACTGCTTCTTACCTGAGATGTGGCCTTGCATTTGTACAAAATGTATCTTCCCCTTCAAACTTGGCAAGATTTCAGGCCAACTGTACAGTCACTGAAAATCTGGTCCTATACATGACCTTGTTTGAGAAGACTGATTAACCTCTGCTTCCACGTTTACAGCGCCAATAACAGGGAGGATATGGAGTTCTCCTAAAAACAAAAGTAGAAACTTATAAGAACTGGACAGATGACAGAGCACAGATCACAGCATGAAGATCTCTTTCCTCCTGCCAAAATACTATAATATTTAGTATGTGGTGATGACTTGCCTAAATTTGATGCTTGCTTTATAGCTGGCAGAGGAACACACATGATGGGCAAAGGTTCACATTCAGTTTTTGAAAATATACAGTTTACTTCTCTCGTATAAGAGAAGTAAAAGAGACTGATCTTAGACTGCAGTGTTGCTAAGATTAGAAATAGTGTATCAATTAAACTGTAGGTGTTTTTAATATGGCTATAACTAAATTGGAAATTACATAATTACAGCAATAGCAGCACACCTGTGCAAGTACAGACCAAATAGGAAAGCATACAGTTATTCCTAACAGAACTGACTCTTGTGTTCCACTCGTAAAGTCCATAACAGAGTTCAGCTATTAGACAGAGAGGCAATAGATCAAAGTTTCAGAAATTGTATTGCTCTTAGATAACAATAGGAGGATAATGACAGGACTGGGTCAGTAGAAAGGAAAATGGCTTCTATGGAAATGTAGTGATGAGGTCAGTTTGAAGCCTTTGGTGGGCTGCAAAGGAAAATGACCCAGAAGGGTGATGAGTAAGAAATTCAGATATCTTAGGATTATGAGGGACCTGTGGAGTAGATGTACATGCTGTTGTTACTTATGAAATTGCAAGCTTTTTAGATGCTTTGTCTCTCAAAACCCTCTTAGGGTTATTGTTTTTTTTAAAAATTAACCATCTTAAAAAATATATCAAAATAAAAGCTATTCTATTCACATTGGAAGCAGTGGAAATACAACAATTTTCTTTACTGGGAAGCCAAGCTGTTCAGAAGTCTGTACTTCGAGCCCAAAATGTTAAGAAGTTATACTGATCTGTTCGTTGAATTCAAGAAGAAAAACCAGCATCACGATACTAAGTCTGAACAAAACTGTTTTCTAATAGACACAGACCTCTTAAGGTTGACCACCTGTTTTAGCTATTGTTCTCCATTGCATGTAAAAAAGAAGTTTGTTTGGCATAACCAAATATAAAGAACCTCTAGCTAGGGCAAAAATATGTATCAATGTATTTACTTTGTGTAAAAATACTCAAAGGAGGATATGGTTGTAAAACTGTGTATTCACACAGTTTAAGTGTAATTCACACTATGTTAGTGCAATCATGTTAAAAAAAAATCGCAGAGGGTTGAAATAAACAAGACTTTCAACAGTAATATTCTAAAGCTAGGATTCTTTTTAAAGTAAAAAAAAAAGGCAGAGTGGGATATGACACAAAGAGGCACCTGTAATGCCACGATGGAGACTTTGAAAGTCAAATGTGGAGATTTTCACCAACTAGTTTCAAAGTAGTAACGACAAGGAGAGGCAATAGTTTTTTGGAAATAATTTTTCTAGAGTTGTAATATTGGTGATATGTTGACTTGAATATAATGTTTTTCCAATACACCGTTTAGTGACATTCATAAGCAGCCCTCATGTAATGCATTTACCAAAGGCTTATTTAGAACTGGAGTTCTCCAGAATTAGTCAGGGCAGACATGAAAGGGTCATGTGGGAGTAGTTGCATGTTCTGTGGGAAAAGGGCAGCAGAAATCAGGCTTGTTCCCAGTAGTTGTTATTCATAGTTTTATAAAATCTCAAATTTGAAATGGCTGTTGTGTGTGAATGCACCAGTGTGAGCTTTCTTTTCACTGATCTAATCTATTGGCATGTATCAAAAAGCAGCAGAGTGAAGCTGACTGAATAATTTTCTTGCCCAGATTGGTTTTTCTGTCCCAGTTAACAAACCACAAGAAGCAAAAAAATACAGTTATTTGTCTAAAAGGACTTAGGTTTAGGATACAGAAACCATTATAAAAAAATTCTGGAGTAGTTGAATTTCTGGGAATAGAAAATAAACTGAGGTTTATGTTCTGTTATTGTTGCAATGAAACATGTACTGCCTGAAGCTGTTGAACCTGGGATGTCATAGAATCATAAAACCACCGGATCATAGAGTCCAATCATTCCCACCAATCTCTAAACCATGCCCCTTAGAACCTCGTCCACCCATGCTGTAAACACCTCCAGGGAAGGTGAATCAACGACCTCCTGGGCAGAACTTTCCATTGCCTAATGACCCTTTCCGTGAAGATTTTTTTCCTTGTGTCAAGCCTGAACCTCCTCTGGAGGAGCTTGAGGCCATTCCCTCTTGTCCTGTCCCCTGTCACTTGGAAGAAGAGGCCAGCACCCTCCTCTCCACAATCTCCCTTCAGGTAGTTGTAGAGAGTAACAAGGTCTCCCCTCAGCCTCTTCTTCTCCAGGCTAAACAACCCCAGCTCTCTCAGCTGTTCCTCATAAAACTTGTACTCCAGCCCCTTCACTCGCTTCGTTGCTCTTCTCTGGACTCGCTCCAGAGCCTCAACATCCTTCTTGTGGTGAGGGACCCAGAACCGAACACAGGATTCGAGATGCTGTCTCACCAGTGCTGAGTACAGAGGGAGAAGAACCTCCCTGGACCTGCTTGTCGTGCCATTTCTGATACAAGCCAAGATGCCATTGGCCTTCTTGGCCACCTGGGCACACTGCTGGCTCATGTTCAGTCACTGTCAACCAACACCCCCAGGTCCTTCTCCTCCTGGCAGCTTTCCAGCCAGGCTTCTCCTAGTCTGTAGCTGCATAGGGTTGTTGTGCTCCAAATGCAGGACCCAGCATTTGGCCATGTTAAACCTCATTGCCATTGGACTCAGCTCAGCAGTCCAGCCTGTTCAGATCCCTTTGCAGAGCCTCCCGACCCTCCAGCAGATCCACACTTCCACCCAGCTTAGTGTCATCAGCAAACTTGCTAAGGGAGCACTCAATGCCTTCATCCGGGTCATTGACGAAGACATTGAACAGGCCTGGACCCAGCACTGAGTCCTGGGGAACCCCACTTGTCACTGGCCTCCAGCTGGATTTAACACGATTTCCCACCACTCTCTGGGCCCGGCCATCCAACCAGTTTTCCACCCAGGAGAGTGTGCGCCTGTCCAGGCCAGAGACCGACAGTTTCCGAAGCAGAATGCTGTGAGAAACTGTATCAAAGGCTTTACTGAAGTGCAGGAAAACCACATCCACAGCCTTTCCCTCATCCAAGAGTCTAGTCACTTTGTCATAGAAGGAGATCAGGTTAGTTTGGCAAGACCTGCCTTTCATGAACCCGTGTTGGCTGGGCCTGATCACCTGGTTCTCTTGCATGTGCTTCATGATAGCACTCAAGATCACCTGCTCCATGACTTTCCCTGGTACTGAGGTCAGACTGACAGGCCTGTAGTTCTCTGGATCTGCCTTGTGCCCCTTCTTATAGATGGGCACAACATCAGCCAGCCTCCAGTCCAGTGGTGCCTCCCTAGTCGTCCACAACCACTGGAAAATGATGGAAAGGGGTTTGGCCAGCACATCTGCCAGTTCCCTCAAAACTCTTGGGTGGACTCCATCCGGCCCTATAGACTTGTGGGCATCTAGCCGGGCAAGCAAGTCTCTAACCACCTCATCTTGAATCATGGGAACCTCATTCTGCTCCTCCAACCCCTGGGGCTGTGTGCAGAGGGAATAACTTTCCTTACTATTAAAGACTGAAGCAAAGTAGGCATTGAGTACTTCAGCCTTGTCTTTATTCCCTGTTACTGTTGTTCCCTTTGCATCTAGTAGGGACTGGAGATTCTCCCTAGTCCTCCTTTTACTGTTGATATATTTGTAGAAAGATTTTTTATTGTCTTTCACAGACTTTCTGATTTCTAGTTAGGCCTTAGCCCTCCTGATTTTTTCCGGGCACGTGCTCACTTCCTCTCTATAGTCCACCCAGGATGCCTGCCCCTTCCTCCAAAGCTCATAGACCTTCCTCTTCTTATTGATGTCTCTCAGGACCTCCCTACTCAACCAAACTGGTTTCTTGCCTTGCTGGCTACTTTTCTGGAACATGGAGACGGCTTTCTCCTGAGCTGCTAGGAGTTCCTTTTTGAAGAGCGCCCAGCCCTCATGGACTCCCTTGCCCTTAAGAAGCGCCTCCCATGGGACTTTTCCAACCTGCCTTCTGAACAGTCCAAAGTCTGCTCTCTGAAGTTGAGCGCGACTGTTCTGCTAACCTCCTTCTTCATCTCACACTCTATCGTCTCATGATTGCTTTGGCTCAGGCATCTTCCAGCCCTCAGATTCCCCACCAGTCCTTCTCTGTTCACAAACAGCAGGTCCAAGAGGGCACCGTCCCTTGTAGGTTCGCTCACCAGCTGTGTGAGGAGGTTGTCTTCCACACACTCCAGGAACCTCCGGGACTGCTTCCTTTCTGCTGTATTATACTCCCAGCTGATATCCAGGAAATTGAAGTCTCCCACGAGGACTAGAGGTAGCGATCTTAAGACTACTCTCAGTTGTTTGTAGAAGAGCTCATCGGCTGCTTCTTCTTGGCTGGGTGGTCTATAGCAGACTCCCACCACAGTATCTGCCTGCCCATGGGCTCCTCTGCTTTTTACCCACAGGCACTCAGTCCCATCCTGACCGTAGTCCAGCTTGAGGGTATCAAAGCCCTCTCTAACATAGAGGGCTACCCCACCTCCTCTTCTGCCTTTCCTGTCCTTCCTGAAGAGTTTATACCCCACCATGGGTACGCTCCAGTTATATGAGTCATCCCACCACATCTCCACAATTGCAATGACATCGTAGTCTCCTTGCCCTACCACAGCTTCCAGCTCCTCCTTCTTATTTCCCATGCTGCGTGCATTGGTGTAAATGCACTTCATCTGGGCTGGCAAACCTACAGCCCTTGTAATAGGGTTTCTTCCCAATTGAGTGGTCCTTGGGTTAACTAAGGCCACAGTGCCAGTTTCCTGCTTACCATCCCCAGGTGCACTCACCCCCTCATGCTTAGTGGTGATACACTGGTGGTCCTCACCAGTTTAAAGCTCGATTTATGAGCTTAACTAGATTTTTAGAGAGGGCTTTAGTTCCCCTAGGAGACAAGCTTGGGGGTGCATGGGCCTCCTCATGATCAAAGAACCCAAAGCCCCTCTGTTCACACCAGTCCCTGAGCCAGTCATTAATCAATTTCTTCTTCCTCACTTCTTGCTCCTCATTCTTTAGTAATGGAATGGAGCTAACAACTACCTGTGCCCCAGAGCCCTCGATCATTCTCCCTAGAGCCCTGAAGTGTCTCTTGACAGCTTTAGGCTTTCTATGCTCTATGTCTTCATTGCCAACTTGAAATACTAAGAGCGGGTAGTAATTTGTGTCCTTGACCAGGGACGGAAGTTTTCTAGTAATGTCCCTCACTGATGCTCCCGGCAAGCAGCAGACTTCCCTTTGGAGTGGAACCGGTCTGCCAATGGGACCCTCTGTTCCTTTAAGAAGGGAATCCCCCAAGGCAATCACCCTCCTCTTCTTTTTTACAGAGGATGTTTTTATGACTTTCACAGGATGGCGGAGCTTTGGAAATCTAATGTGCGGTCTTCAACAGCAGTAAACTGGAGTAACTGGCCAGTATAGACTGCTGGCTGTAGATGCATGTAGGTGTTGTAGACCAGCTTCTAACGAACTTCCCTGTGTTTTAAACTCAGGGGTGTTTTTAAACACGAAATACCTAAAGTGTTGCTAATCCTAAAGGACAATATCTTAATTTCTGGCAACTGTTAGATTCAACAAAGTATTCTTAAAGCTATTCTGAGCAAATATGCAATAATGAATTACTACTAACCACTACATTTTTAGCATTGATTATGATAATTATTATACTTGCCATGGAAATTTATGAATGTTTTTCTTGTAGTGTCAAGCATCACAGACCTCAAGCTCAATAAACAGCCTGTTTAACTGGATACGTACATAACTAAATTTTTTTAGGATTTCAATCTGTTTATTTGCAACAGCATATGTTCCCTGTGAATGTTTTACATGTAACCATTAAACAGCTGTGAAATATTAAGCTTACTTTTCACAGAATTGATAGAACCAGGAAAACAAACAATATTTTCTTCTCAGTTTTTCTCTCATGGTATGTTTATCATTAGGAAAATACGTATTCTATGGAATATGTAAATAATGAGAATTAAGTATTTGTTATTTATAGAGGCTGATGCATGAAAAGCTGTAAGTATCGTGGTTGTGCAGACTATCATTATCTATCATAAAAAGACAACATATTCCTCAAAACTGTGTAAGGCAGATGTAATACGACATAAATGCTACTTCCACTCTGTATTTTCTCCCAACAATATAAAGTGCTTTATCAGCATAACAGTCTTGCATAGAAGATCATTTGCTGACACTTATGAAAATATATGGCTCAGTGGAATTTTCTTTGTGAAGAAATACATGTGCCACCTGGAAAAGCTGGCGTTGCTTTCTTCTGCTTGTTTGAGACATACACCTAAATTGTGAGTCCAAAACCATATTACTACCTTTATCCATTCATCCATGCAGCTGGTGTGTGCTGGAGAAATCCATGTGGGTTTTGGGTTGAAGTGAGTGAGATACTTGATGGCACATCTCATTTCACATGGCAATGTGCAGAAGCTCCTTATGAATATATGGAGGATTTCTGAACTCCTTGTGATTTGATTGTCTTTATATATAGCTCTATTCCTTTGCCTGTGTGTATGTATTGTGAAATGTTTTATTATTAGATATCACAGAATCATAGAATCACTGGGTTGGAAAAGAGCATCCACAACTTCCATGGCCAGCACTCATCCCAGTATCTTACCACCCTCATTGTGACTAATTTCTTCCTAATGTTTAATCTAAATCTTCTTCCCTCCAATTTAAAGCCATTCCCCCTCAACCTATTACTATATGCCTTTTGTAAAAAGTCCCTCTCCACCTTTCTTGTGTCCCCTTTCAGGTACTGGAAGGTCTCTATAAGGTCTCCTTGGAGGCTTCTCTGCTCCATGCTGAACAATTCCAGCTCTCTCAGCCTGTCCTCATAGCAGAGGTGCTTCAGCTCACTGATCATCTTTGTAGCCCTTCTCTGGTCCTGTTCCAAGAGCTGCATATCCTTCTGATGCTGGGGATTCCAGAACTGGACACAAGACTCCAGTGCGGGTCTTATGAGAGCGTAGCAGAGGGGCAAAATCACCTCCCTCAGCCTGCTGGCCACACTACTTTTGATGCAGCCCAGGGTACGGTTGGCCTTCTGGGCTGCAAGTACACATTGCTGGCTCACATTGAGCTTCTCATCAATTAGTAGTCTCAAGTCCTTCTTCACAGTGCTCCTCTCAATCACTTCATCCCCAATCCTGTATTGAAACCATGGATCGTCCTGACTCAGGAACAGGACCTTGCACTTGGCCTTGTTGAACCTCATAACATTCACACGTGCCCACTTCTGTAGCCTGTCCAGGTCCCTCTGGATGACATCCTGTCCTTCTGGTGTGCCATCTGCACCACTCATCTTGATGTCATCTGCAGGCTTGCTGAGGGTGCACTCAGTCTCACTGTCAATATCATAGATGAAGATATTAAACAGTACTGGTCCCAGTACAGACCCCTGAGAGACACCACTTGTTACAGATTTCCATCTGGACATCAAGCAGTTGACCCCTGAATGTGACCACCCAACCAATTCCTTATACAGCAAACTGTCCACCCATCAAATCTTTCTTTCATCAATTTAGAGAGAAGGATGTTGTGGAGGACCATGTCAACACGTGTACAGAAGTCCAGATAAAGTCATAGAATCATAGAATCACCAGGTTGGAAAAGATCTCCAGGATCATTGAGTCCAACCATTCCTATCTGGCACCAAACCCTGTCCTGAGCACCTTGTCTACTTGTCTTTTAAGTACCTCCAGGGATGGTGACTCATGGTGGCTCCCTCCCTTGGCAGCCTCTGCCAGTGCCCGATGACTCTTCCTGTGAAAAGTTTTTCCTGATATCCAGTCTAAATCTCCCCTGGAGGAGCTTGAGGCCATTCCCTCTTGTCCTTGTCACTTGGGAAAAGAGGGCAGCATCCTCCTCTCCACAACCTCCTTTCGTGTAGTTGTAGAGAGCAATAACATCTGCCCTCAGCCTTCTTTTCTCCAAGCTAAACAACTCCAGCTCTCTCAGCCACTCCTCATAAGGCCTGTTCTCCAGCCCCCTCACCAGCTTTGTTGCTCTTCTCTGGACTTGCTCCAGACCCTCAACATCCTTCTTGTGGTGAGGGGCCCAGAACTGAACACAGGTTTCAAGGAGTGGTCTCACCAGTGCCGAATACAGAGGGAGAATAACCTCCCTGGACCTGCTGGTCACGCTGTTTCTGATATAGGCCAAGATGCAATTGGCCTTCTTGGCCACCTGGGCACACTGCTGGCTCATGTTCAGATGACTGTCAACCAACACCCCCAGGTCCTCTTCTCCAGGCAGCTTTCTAGCCACTCTTCTCCTAGTAGCACTGCACAGGGTTGTTTACAGCATAGATTATATCCATGGCTGTTCCCATGTCCACTGATGTGGGCACCCCATCATAGATGTGAGGAACTGAGGAGGATCATCACGTTCCTCCTTCTCCTATCTGTGCTCCTCCTACTACAGCACCTAGTGCTGCTAGCTATTACTGCTGCTAGCCTCGGGGTAGCTTCTGTGCTACTCACTGTCCCCAGAGCCCTGGGGACATTTTTCCAGAGCTGCTGCCCAGGCAGGCAATGCTCAGTGCCTTGCACAGAGAGTAATTTTATGTTGGTCAAGTGTTTTAAGATTTATTTCAAGATTTGGTAGTCTTCTCAGCAGTGTCTTTTCATAAAGCTTGGACTGGAATAACTTTCATATGATAATATTTTTTATGGATGCTGTATAAGCTCTGATAGCATCTTTAGATTGTAATGATAGAATAATTGAAATAGTAAGGGCGTGCAGCCCTTGCTTAAAGCAAGAATTACCTCCAAATCTTACTACATATGATACTCAGGGACTTGTTCAGCTGAATTACGATTGTCTCCAATGATGGACTGTCCATAGTTTACCTTTTATTTTTTGTTCTAAGTTTTGTTTATGTATCCTGGGCTGCATCAAAAGAAGTGGGGCCAGCAGGTTGAGGGAATTTTCTGTCCCTCTACTCCACTCTGGTGAGACTCCATGTTGGGTACTGCATCCTACTCTGGAGGCTTCAGTGCAGAAAAGACATGTTCCTGTTGGAGTGAGTTCAGAAGAGAGCCACAAAAATGATCAGAGGGATGGAACACCTCTCCTATGAAGACAGGCTAAGAGACTTGGGTTGCTCAGCCTGGAGAACAGAAGGCTTCAAGGAGACCTTATTGTACCCTTTCAGTACTTAAAGGGGATTTATAAGAAAGATGGGGACAGACTTTTTAGCAGGGCCTGTTGTGATACGACAAGAGGTAATGATTTTAAACTACAAGAAGGTAGATACATGGGATTATTTTTTTACAATAATGCTGGAGAAAAAATGGAACATGTTTCTCAGAGAAGTAGTCGATGCCTCATCTCTGAAAGCATTCAGAGCCAGGTTTGATGGAGGTCTGAGGAACTTAATCTAGTTGAAGATGTTTCTGCTGACTGTGGGGCCTGTGGACTGGAGTATATAGCATTTCAAGATTCCTTCCAAATCAAACAATCCTATGTTTCTATGATTCTATTATTTCTCTACCATTCTATGCAATTTCTACAACTAAGAATGGCCATAAATCTGTATTTGTCAGTGATGTTAATTATGTGATTACTTGGATGTAGTTATCAATTAATGGGAAGGATTTGATATTGCATTTTTTCAGGTTATTGCTTGCATTATCTCAAGGTTAACAATACAGATACTGTACATAATTGATCAAAATATCAGAACTGTGAGAATCAAAGGTATAGACAATTTGGAAGGAATATAAAGTGCAGACTGAAAAAGCAAATATATCATTTCAGAGCTTGGGAACTTTCTTACAATATTCTTTAAATTGTCTGAGTCTGATCATTTGAACAGAAACACAAATAATAAACCCACCAAACAAGCAAACAAACAAAATAGTCTAAACATAACAATGCCTAGAAATTCAATGATAAGCTGATGAATGAAGAACTTGTTAATATTAGTTCATATTCAAGTAGGACATTCTCTCTTTATAGCACAAATTCTCCAGAAACCTGACTGTTGTTGTTGCTTGTTGGATTCAAAAGTTGGGGTAACTGATACAGTAAAACAAATTCTAATGCTATAGTAACTAACCTAACTATTTAAACATTTTTTTTATAACTTTTTGCATTTTCTAAGAAAACTTTAAGCTTCATTCGACTGCACCTAAGACCCTATGTATTCCAAATGAGGTTTTTAGGTAAAAATATATTTAAATAAAAGTGAAACGTTAAATTGATTCAATAAGGTCATGCTATTATTTACTGCATAAAGGAAATACATAAGAGAAAAGTGGGTTATATGTGTTTATAGCCAAACAAAGTATATGTGCTTTTAGCCAAAGGATTACTTGTGTGCACCTGATTCCCTATGTCACTTTTGGCTAAGATTTCAGTTTCTTAATGCTTATCTTCAATTTAGTTACATTCCTGTCAGGGCACCCAGCGTAAGTGTACTCCAGAGTTCAAATCCAGCATAATATTTTGGTAGGCAGACTCTCAGGCACTGGATTTCATAAAACAGATAATTTAATAGAGGGACATAGCAACATGGTCAAATCCATGGAGAGAGACCTGCTACGCAAAGAGGGGTTGACATGAACAAAAAAATCCTTGGGCAATTATACCCTTACAAATCAAGCGATGATTTGTTCCATTAGTAACTTTGGGTCTGTGGTCTTCTCATTACTAACTGAATTCCTTCACTGTCTTTCAGACAGGTTGTTATGTTGTCTTGAGGTAGCTTATGATGATGTGCTGTATCCTTGAAGCCTCTGTATTTCACTGGTTTTCTTGATCCTGGAGGTTGTTCTGACTGAACAGACTGCATGTGATGGGAAAGTTTTTAACTGAAAATTCCCTGCTTGTGACCTAGTGCTTCAGAGCAAATTTTGCTACTCGTGCTACTAAAGCTAAGCAAATAGCATACTAAATCACACAATATTATAAATCTAAATTATTTATTCTATTTTAAATGTTACTTATTTAGGCTAAAATTCTTGTTAAAGAGGAGAATCTCCTTAGCAAGTATTCATATAGGGCTCATCAGCAATCTATCATTGCTAAAAGATCTCATTGCTTCAAAAAGGCATCCCAGTGCCAGGAAAGATCATCAACATGCAGCCACACTGCCTAGCAGGGATTGCTCAGAGAAGGCTCACTTAGGCTGACACATTTATGGGATAAAAGTTATTGACTCTGAGACAAATTTAATATAATAGAATTATGCATGAGGTTCTTTATCAGTGTTCACTGTATTGCTCTACTTTTTTCAGGTTTCTGAAAGAAGTTCTTGGCCTGGCTGCAGCCCAGCTTTTACCTGCTCTGGAACCTGAACCAAACTTCTGCTGGTTTTGTCAAAGGACGATGGTGGAACGCATCCATCACACTATGCCATAGGGATTCCCTTCATCTGTTTATCAGATTTTCCCGTGGGAGGCGCTCCTTGAAGGCAAAGGTGTCCATGAGGGCTGGGCGCTCTTCAAGAAGGAACTCCTAGCAGCTCAGGAGAAATCCGTCCCCAAGTTCCGGAAAAGTAGCCGGAGGGGTAAGAAACCAGCGTGGTTGAGTAGGGAGGTCCTGAGAGACATCAATAGGAAGAGGAGGGTCTAGGACCTCTGGAGGAAGGGACAGGCATCCTGGGTGGACTACAGGGAGGAAGTGAGAACGTGCATGGAAAAAATCAGGAGGGCTAAGGCCCAACTAGAAATGCGATTGGCCAAGACTGTGAAAGACAACAAAAAGTCTTTCTACAAATACGTCAATAGCAAAAGGAGGGCTAGGGAGAATCTCCAGTCCCTAGTAGATGCAGAGGGAACAACAGTAACAGGGGACGAAGAAAAGGCTGAAGTGCTCAATGCCTACTTTG
The DNA here is from genome assembly GCA_033459285.1 of Clamator glandarius. Taxonomy (NCBI): domain Eukaryota; kingdom Metazoa; phylum Chordata; class Aves; order Cuculiformes; family Cuculidae; genus Clamator; species Clamator glandarius. The sequence continues at coordinate 717,116 of JAUNZM010001062.1, read as the reverse complement.
CCTCAGTCTTTAACAGTAAAGAAAATTGTTCCCTCTGTGCACAACCCCAAGGGTTGGATGAGAAGTACGAGATTCCCAAGGTCCAAGAGGAGGTGGTTAGAGACTTGCTTGCCCAGCTAGACGCCCACAAGTCTATGGGGCCAGATGGAGTCCACCCAAGAGTTTTGAGGGAACTGGCGGATGTGCTGGCCAAACCCCTTTCCATCATCTTCCAACAGTCCTGGATGACTGGGGAGGTTCCGCTGGACTGGAGGCTGGCTGATGTCGTGCCCATCTATAAGAAGGGGCGCAGGGAGGATCCGGGGAACTACAGGCCTGTCAGTCTGACCTCGGTACCAGGGAAAGTCATGGAGCAGGTGATCTTGAGTGCTATCATGAAGCACATGCAAGAGAACTGGGTGATCAGGCCCAGTCAACATGGGTTCATGAAAGGCAGGTCTTGCCAGACTAATCTGATCACCTTCTATGACCAAGTGACTAAACTCTTGGATGAGGGAAAGGCTGTGGATGTGGCTTTCCTGGACTTCAGTAAAGCCTTTGATACAGTTTCTCACAGCATTCTGCTTCGGAAACTGTCGGTCTCTGGCCTGGACGGGTGCACACTCTCCTGGGTGGAAAACTGGTTGAATGGCCGGGCCCAGAGGGTGGTGGGAAATGGAGTTAAATCCACCTGGAGGCCAGTGACAAGTGGGGTTCCCCAGGACTCAGTCCTGGGTCCAGTCCTGTTTAATGTCTTTATCAATGACCTGAATGAAGGCATTGAGTGCTCCCTTAGCAAGTTTGCAGATGACACCAAGCTGGGAGGAAGTGTGGATCTGCTGGAGGGTCGGGAGGCTCTGCAAAGGGATCTGAACAGGCTGGACCACTGGGCAGAGACCAATGGCATGAGGTTTAACAAGGCCAAATGCCGGGTCCTGCACTTGGGGCACAACAACCCTAAGCAGAAGTACAGACTAGGAGAAACCTGGCTGGAAAGCTGCCAGGAGGAGAGGGACCTGGGGGTGCTGGTTGACAACCGACTGAACATGAGCCAGCAGTGTGCCCAGGTGGCCAAGAAGGCCAATGGCATCCTGGCTTGTATCAGGAACGGCGTGACCAGCAGGTCCAGGGAGGTTATTCTCCCCCTGTACTCGGCACTGGTGAGACCGCACCTCGAGTACTGTGTTCAGTTCTGGTCCCCTCACCACAAGAAGGATGTTGTGGCTCTGGAGCGAGTCCAGAGAAGGGAAACAAAGCTGGTGAAGGGGCTGGAGAACATATCTTATGAGGAGCGGCTGAGAGAGCTGGGGTTGTTCAGCCTGGAGAAGAGGAGGCTGAGGGGAGACCTTATTACTCTCTACAACTACCTGAAGGGAGGTTGTGGAGAGGAGGGTGCTGGCCTCTTCTCCCAAGTGACAGGGGACAGGACGAGAGGGAATGGCCTCAAGTTCCGCCAGGGGAGATTTAGGCTTGAGATTAGGAAGAAATTCTTCACAGAGAGGGTGGTTAGGCATTGGAACAGTCTGCCCAGGGAGGTGGTTGAGTCACCGTCCCTGGAGGTGTGTAAGGTTAGGGTAGATGAGGTGCTTAGGAGTATAATTTAGGGATTGGTGGGAATGGTTGGACTCGACGATCCAGTGGGTCTCTTCCAACCTGGTCATTCTGTGATTCTGTGATTCTGTGAACCATATAACATGATCACAGAATCACAGAATCACAGAATCACAGAATGACCAGGTTGGAAGAGACCCACTGGATTGTCGAGTCCAACCATTCCCACCAATCCCTAAATCATGCTCCTAAGCACCTCTTAAATATGTTACTGGGGTTAGTAACACATTTAAGATCCCTATAGTTTTTTCTAGATCTACTTCATAGTGAAAGCAACAGATCTAAAAGAGGCTTGTAGAAAACCTATTAAAGGTAATTTCTAAAGACATTACAAATATATTAAAAGATTTCCTCTTACTTGTGTGTCTGGATTTCCTCTTACTTCTTGTGTGTCTGGAGTAGTGGTGAAAGGCAACTTGTTTTATAAGATGATGCTTTGTAACAGAAAGAACTACAAAATCTCTCAAAGGAGCTAATCCTTTGGTAATTTTAAGTGTCTTCAATATCAGCATGTGTGATACACTGATTTGCCACCCAATTTTTACATGGAAGCATGTTAAGGGGAAAGCTGATAGTTAAAACACACCAGAGCACATTCATCTATCAGGAAGTTTAAAAATAGGTAACGTAACATTTGAAGGAACATGAAATAATTTCTTATGGATCTTACAACAGGCCCTAACATATTGAAGATCCTGAAACCATTTCAATGACAATAAAATGTATAAATATTTTATATCAACCTTCAGTAGAGTTATTACAAATAATGAGACCACTATGCATGATTTAGCAACAATATGAGGCCCAAGGCACTTTGTCCTGTATGCAAAATCACTACAGAAAACAAAGTAGTTTCCTTCTTATGTCTTTTTATTTGTTTTGCTTTGTAAGAATCAGAAGCATAAATTAGAAAGACAGATAATGAAGACTTACTGCCCCCAGGTGTTTGCATAAGGATTCATTTGATTAGGAGGCAGCAATGTCCCTCAAGGAAATATCTTCCTTTTTCTGTCAAAGAAATCAGTTTCTACACTTTTACCTTAGGTACCCAATGACTTTTGTTAAAAATGTACAGTATTACTATGAGAGCTGGAAATTATTAAGATCATGTCTGAGTCACTGATCAAATATCTAAACTGAGTTTTTCTCAAGAAACTGTTTCTTTTTTAATTGGGAATGGGCAAACTTTGAACATGTAATCTGCCTACAGCTAATAGTTTTGAACAAATCAAATCAGATCTTACTCAGCTTAATCATTTGGAGAACAAAACTGGGAGTAACTGTCAGAGGATAAGGATAGTGAAACAGGAAAACAACAATGAAGAACACATGATTTACATCCCTAGAAGCAGCATAAACAAATAAAAAAGGCAAAATATGGAAAAGAAGGTATTCTTGTTTGATTAGAGGCTAGAGAAGCAATAGAAACAATTTATACACTGGTACCACTGGAGAATTAGAGCTTTATGTTCCTTATTTTGTCCAGCCATTGAGTTAATTCTCTGAGCACTTTGCTTCCCCCGTTTCTTATGTTACACATGTGTCATTGAGCAGGGAAGTGCTACTGTGGGAGGTCTTCGCTCTCTGAAGGCTCATGGAAAGTAAATATTAATGGCAGCTGCCATTCACTACCTTAGGACTCTTCCTCTATCATCTGGAGGTACGTGTCTTGTATACAGAAATAGTGTGCTACCAGTCTCTCGCACCTGTGGTATCCTATATGTCAGTAAACTGAAGTACCTGTGTCTGAGCTCATGCTCAAAGATCCCATCAAGTACTTGAACAGAAGCTTGGGCTGTAAGGTTTTGAAGGACTCTGCCAGTCCAGTCTTGATAAAAGGCCATCAGAGCAATATAGTATTTTCTTGAATTAATATACAAGTATATTACTTTAAACTAACAAAGGCATACAGGAATAATCCTATTCTAGATTACTTTAAGACAAACTCTTTGTGATGCACAATAGCCCAGCTGGCCTGGAACTTGAATGGAAATGCTTAGTTTGCAGGGAGCTGTGATATATTAGGTGACATTCTATCTATCGTTCCCCAAGACACACAAAACCTAATACATTCACCAGCCTAAGATAGGGAGCCACACATAATATGCTGGGGTTTGGATGATAAATTAATCCATACTTCATAGCATTTGTGTGTACTAAACATTTAGATATTTTTAAGACTGGGTAACTATCACATCATGTTTCTTAACCTACAAGAACACTTTGATCTGACTGATGCTGTCTGCGAAATTTATAATACTTGTCATATTGACACTTGACTAAATTACACATGGAGTGTTTACACTCTATTTAGGAATTTATTGGCAGTTTCAAATGGGTATGATAGTCTTAATTAAATCTTTAACTAGACTGTTAAGAGACCTTTCATAAAAGCAGTATAATTCTAGAAGTATTTCCACTTAAAGAATCCTTAAGTCTATCCTATATAGGGCTAAATTGCACCTTCCCTAGGATGAAAGGTTCTGCCTATTGTGAAGATTTTATTCCTTAGTATCTCTAAATCTAAATAAGAAATGATACATACATATTTAATAGCAAATGAGAAAAGCGAAGGCAGGAAGGTTAGTAGAGTATAAATTCCTATCTTTAAATTTTTAAAATGAGAGAAACAAAAAGAAACACTATATTGACTAAATACAGTATTAGAGCTCCAATGCCTTTATTTGTCAGCACTTTTCTGCTTTCATCATCCAATTCAGAACTTCTGTATCTCTTTTTAAGTGCACAAAATTAAAGCTCTAACAGTAAAAATAGAAGGCAACAGATTATACTTGTCCCTTTAGTGAGGTTTACAGAATCACAGCATGATTGAGGTTAGAAGTGATGTCTGGAGGTCATCTCAACCAACTTCCCTGCTCAAGCAGGGCCACCTGAAGCCACTTGCGCTGGCCATGTCTAGATAGCTTTTGAGTATCTTCCTGGGCAATCTGTCCCCATGCTCGCTTACCCTGACAGGTGAAAAAGTGTTTCCTGATGTTTAGGAGAATGCTCCTGTGTTTCAGGTTGTGCCAATTACTTCCTACAATGTCAGTGGACAACTCTGGAAAAGGTCTGACTTGGTTGTCTTTGTACCCTCCCTTCAGATATTTGTGCAGCTTGCTAAGATCTGCCTTGAGCATTCTCTTCTCCAGGCTGAACAGTCCCAACTGTCTCAGCCTTTCCTCTAATGAGAAATGCTCCTGTTCCTATGTCATCCTAGTGGCCCTTTTCTGGACCCTCCCCAGTAGCTCCATCTTTCTCTTCTATTGGGGATCCCAGAACCAGGCATGCTGCTCCAGAAATGGCCTTCCCAGTGCTGAACTCCCAGTGAAGGATCACCTCCCTTGATATGTGGTTAAGATTACTCCTAATGTAGCTCACATTACCAGTGGCCACCCCTGCCACAAGGGCACATTGCTGGCTCATTCTCATCTTAGTGTCTACTGGGATCTCCAGGTACTTTTATGCAAAGCTATTTTCCAGCTATTAGGCTCCTAACATGTACTGGTCCATGGGGTTGTTCCTCCACAGATGTAGGACTTTGCATTGCATTTTGTTGACTTTCTTGAGCTTCCTGTCAACTCATCTCTCCAGTCTTTCAAGGTCCCTCTGGATGGTACTACAACCCATTGCTGTATCAGCCACTTCTAGTTTTGTATCATTGGCAGGTCTGCTGAGGGTGCACTCTGCACCATCATCCAGATTATTAATGAAGATGTTGAACAGCATTGGACCCAGTCCAGGCTCCTGGGGTAAGCTCCTAGTTAGTGGTCTCCAACTAGACTTCATTCTATTCATCAAAATCCCCTGGGCCCATTCATTCAGACAATTTTGAATCCACCTTGCTGTCTGTTCACCTAGTCCAAATTTTAGCAGCTTCTCTGTGAGAAACTTGGGAGAGGTACCCTTAATGAAGTCTAGGTAGTCAAATGGGCAATATCTACTGCTCTCCACGTAAATACGAGGCTAGTCATTTCATCATAGGTTGCCAAGTCGGTCAAGAATGACTTCTTCTTTGTGAATCCATGCTGACTAGTCCTAATTAGTTTCCTGTCCTACCTATGCCTGGAAATGGCTTCCAGGATTTGTTATTCCATCACCTTCCAAAGTGCTCCCAGGAGTTGTTGAAGTAAACATACTATGAAGACTGAAGTATGTATGAGTGCAGATACAAAGTTGCATACAACAGCTAAATTCTCCTATAATTTATATGTGGGGAAGTTGCTCTAAAAACAAAAACTCTAGTCCGTAGCAGGTAGTCACAAATGATGTCACAATTCTTAGTAAAAATGTAAACCATAACTGTTTATATTTATCTACCTTCTTTTACTAGATTAATAATGTTGCCAAATGGGCATTCTTCTAAGGACTGCAGCATTGCTCAAGACAATGCAGACAGACAAGTACTGGTTATGCAGAGGAGCAGCTGTTTGGATTGTGGTTTGTTGAAGACGCTAGGCATTGTCCATCTGAAGGCTGCTGGGGAACAGCAGATCAGCCATCCTTGGATGGCCTTACAAGAGCCAGTGACATTTTCTGTGACAGAAAGGCTGTGAAGAGATCTTCTAACAGCATGTCAGCTGCCCTTCAACTATGTCCACTCCCCAGTGGGCTTTACACTTTGGTTGTTTTAACATTCTCTGAGCTCTGTGACATAGAGGGAATTTAATTCTAGAATGATACTAGGGATCAGTGACAGCTCTTTTCATTGTTCATTATAGATGCTGAAAACATGGTAGCATGCTTGCAGGAAGATTTGTGATCTCACAAATTCCATTGTTAGTCTGCTGTGTATTGTACAGAAGGAACTGCATTGGAAGATTAAGACAGTCACACAGTCCTTGTTTTTCCTTTATATACCTGTATATCACATACTTAAGGATATTGTATCTTTAAGCAGGCTTTGGAATTGGTATTTAGATCTTATCACAGCACTGAACAAATTGAATTGTGTCTTCTCCCAAGTGACAGGGGACAGGACGAGAGGGAATGGCCTCAAGCTCCACCAGGGGACATTTAGGCTTGAGATTAGGAAAAAATTCTTCACGGAGAGGGTGGTTAGGCATTGGAACTGTCTGCCCAGGGAGGTGGTTGAGTCAGCATCCCTGGAGGTGTTTAAGGTGAGGGTGGATGAGGTACTTAGGGGCATGATTTAGGGATTGGTGGGAATGGTTGGACTCGACGATCCAGTGGGTCTCTTCCAACCTGGTTATTCTGTGATTCTGTGATTTACCCTTCTTGTCTTTCCACCAGGAATTTTGGAAAATGCCTAGTGCACAACATAAGCTTTTTGGTTCTTTGTTCTCTGTACGAAGATAAAGAAATTTTGTATTTTGCATGCATTAGACCAGGTACAGAGAATAAATCAGCATAATTTTTCTAACTGAACTAGCGATCTTCTTGTGATATGTGTGTGCACATGCACTCACACATGAAGTTTCCTGTACTTGAGATACAAAAGTTAAATTTATTCTCTGTTTTGGCAATTGGTATAAGATGTTAAGCAGTCTTGAAGTCAGAATTCCATATACTACTGCTGTTTTGGTGAAACAGTTTAGAAGACAACCTTGTCCTCTGCAAGATGGCTGAGAGGATTAATAAAGTCTTATTCTAGTAATACAGAACAGATGGATGGATTTAAATATATATTTTTTTTCTCTGTGTGCAAATAAAGAGATTAATCAGCTAAAAATATGTAATTAGGAACATAACAGATCAAGGTACCCGTAAGAGAATGTGAAATATATGGGTTTGATTTATTTTTTTATTTTTTTTAAGCACAATTATGTCCACGGTAAATGCTTCTTCTACTGAGTTTTCTGCCAGCCCCTATTGCTAGTTACAATGGAGAATATATTTTTTGCATAGTTTGAGGAAATTTTTAAAGTTTAAAAGAATGTAAAAATATTAGTGTCTTTAGTGAACATGATCATGAGATGAAGAGAAATATCATTGAGAAGCTATGTATGTGAATTTGTGACCAAACCTCTCTTAGTATTGCTGCTTTTAGCAGAAACTTCAGCCTGTTTACATTTGAGCATTAACCTATCTAGTTCACATCATGTTCTTCTTATCACAGGCTACTAATGTGATTAATTTCAAAGTAATTGTGTCATGTCTCTATCAGAAAAACCCCTTCAATACAAGTTGCTTTACATGATAAAATTTTTCTCCGAATAAACAAATGTAGTGCCTACACCTAGTCAATTAACCTATTGTTTATTGTAAAGAAAGGATAGGGAATTCCTTACTTGTTATGAAACAATTTATTTGCCTGTGATTTAGCTGAAATTCTTTCTGAAGTGGCTCTCTTGTTTCATTCATTCAGGGCAAGATTATAATTCAAGTGTCTTTGCAAGGACATTTAAGAGGGTAATCTTCCTCCAAGAGTCCTTTACCTTATCATCTTATACTTCCTAACAAAAGAGAGTCCTATAAAAAAAAAAATTCTGCAGAATTCCCCAACATGTTGAGAGTACCTTCTAGCTGCTTTTCAGAAAACAGACAAAAAAAGTGACTCAGTTACTATAGCTCGTCAGACTTTGAATAGGTCTTTGATTTGAAGCAGTTGTTTCTGCTTTTGAGCTTGAGTCACACAGTAGTTCTAAAAGAGATAAAGTATATAAATGTTTATTACTGTCCTAGTTGCAGAACTGTAAGGAGAGAGAATTTGAAAATTAACCCCTGAGGTTCTTTAGTTTCTGTAAGGAGAATCAAAGTACCATCCCTACCATAAATCACATTATGCTAATCTTCATATTTAAATTATTTTTAATAAACTGAAAAATAAGATTAAAAAAAGACTAAAAGGATTAGGTTTGCATTCATTATTACATACCTGCTTTACTAACATTCAATCAGTGCAAGAAACACATACTCTCCTAATGACTCAACAGGCAGGTATAAAGAAAGATCTCTGACACAATCCCTTCCAGGAAGGGAAGACCTCCCTTCTGTTGAGATAAACTTGATAAGAGACAACATAACCAAAGAGAGAACATGATTTTCAGATTATTTACTGTTGTATTGCACACCATTTCCACAAATCATGAAGAAATTATAATATATTAGGGCCTCTTCTTCACTGCTCTTGATAAGGTTATTGGTACATTTCTCAATGCGTGCCCTGGTTTTAGTGTATTTTAATTTAGGAAGGCAAGAGAAAAATGGTGAAAGTAAAATTATTTAGTAATCTTATATGAGTCATTCTTTGAGACCCCAAGGAGCCTAAACCTTGTAACACAAGTTATCAAAAGGTATTTCTTCCTCCAAAGAAAAAATTGGTTGAGAGAACCCAGACAGGCAAATAACCAGAGAAGATACATGTATAGCTTTCTGCCCTAACATCTTTTTTTTTTTTTTTCCTGTGAGAAAGTAGTAAAGCCTAGCTCAACAACAAATTCCAAGGGGACCAAAGATGAAAGAGGACAAAGATTCGTTAACAGTTTCCCAGGATGTCTCATAACTAAAGGCCTGTCTAATTCATGTATAGTATCTTGACGCATTTTTAGGGAACAAATGTTTGTTCAGCTGTTACAGGTCCTGTGTTAGGTGTTAACATCTACAACATCTTGCATCAAGAAGTTTGAAAACTCAACTACAATTACCTACAATAACCCCAATTTTGATGCTGGAAGTTGTTCTGTATTTGCCTTCTTTGTGCTGCTCTTGATTCAAGTTTCACATACGAGTCTCCAGCAAATCATTCTAAGTCATTTCTGAACTGAAGAACCCTAGTCTATAAATACTTTCTACAGTTAAAAATCCAGAAATGGGTGTACCAGGGACAACTAAGTAGGAACTTCCTAGCCTATGGAGAGTGTATGATGGGTTTGTGAAATCATGGGAGAGTGTGAGTAAGGAATGACTGTACATTTCCTAAGGTACATGCTAGGACACATTATAAATAGCTGTTGTGGAAAGACTGAAAACAAAGGAAGTGGTCTTTTCTACCATATTCAGTTAAACTGTGAGATTTAATTGTCATTAGCTCCTGAGCACAGTGAAATTTTGGATGGTTTTGAAAAGCTAATGAAGGAAGCAGTGGGGAGAAAATCCCTTGCAAGCTCTTAACACAGAGACATTGTGTTTTGTCAGTAAGCCTTAGACCTGCTTGGTTTTGAAGGTTGCAAGAGAAATTTGAAAAATCCTGTATACTCATTCTGTTCTGATTTTCTTTAGGCATCCACTATGGTCATCTATTAGAGCATGCATAATGGGTTAGATGGACCTCTGATCTATGCAGCCCTTAGGATAAGTACTCTCGTGATTTTAATTTGGCATCATTTTTGTCTCTCTGCCTTTACTTTCTCTAAGCATTGGCCAAAATTAAGAACATGTGAAAACTAAAATTATCCTCATAGCCTTTTATCAGGGGCATACAGGACTGCAATTGCCTTCTAAAGACTGCAAAACTGTTTTGATCTGTTGACCAGTAAAGTGAGTCAATTAGTTTTCTAGCTGACCCATGAAGGAGGTTAGCTGGTTTTCTAGCTGATGTGGGAGCTATCAGCACAGTTAACTTGAGGACTTCTAAGTAAAAAATGCCTTTAGCAACATGTGCTTCTCTCTCTGCCAGGTCACTTCTCTATGAAACATGGATGTTGAAAGCAATATCTTTGAAATAAAACTGCCCATCAGAATCATTGCGGAAAATGTTACTTTTTCATAGAACAAAAATTTTCCACACTAGGAAGTGTCATCTGGCAACTGAAGCTCATATACAGCCTGCTGTTAGTGAGTATTTCTTCCAGGATTTTAAAATTAATGGGATGTAGTTTACCTTGTGCAGGTCTAGGAATAACTAGAACATGTACAAATTCAAATACTGATGCTGGTTTCTTCATATACAGAAAAATCCCTTCTCTTTGCAGATGCTTATATGTATTGTATTTCTCAAGTTTTGCTAGATAATAATGTAGGTATAAGTCTATTTTTAGCTTTATCATTTTGCAAAATTACTTGCTAATATTTTCAATTCCAGCTATATTGTTGAGATAAAAATGACATTCATAAAATACTGTGAACCTATCATGTAGGTTTTGATATATTATGTATTCTTAAAACTGTAATTTGTATGGATCCCCCAGTGCAGATATTAAATATAACTCAGAAGGCTAACATTGTTAAGCACTGTTCCATTTTCCATTTTAAATTAGATATCAAATCCTGTACCTACAGTTGGCACTCTGAGTGTGGTAGATCTAGGCCAGAGAGGAAAGGATGATAATATCCAAACAGACACACGTGATTCAATATCCAAAATCTTGAAGCTAAACATAATTTGAAAAATAAGGGTGCATTTAAAAAATTATTTACATAAACACTACTGAAATCTTTGACTTACCTGTTACAGCCATTTATGCCAGAACAATATGAGAGACTATGATTTCCACATGACTGGCAAGATATTCTATTAAAGCTGTTTGCCTCTGAGAAATCTGTGATTTAATAATTCCAGGCCATAGATGTAACTTTTTTGTCTGTTAACCTCACTAATGAGAAGAGGAACTGGTGAATAACTATCACAACTGGGAAGTGATTTGACAGTGCTGCTAAGCTGGACTTCCAGCCAGCTACTATCAAGAAGGGTTCTAACCCCTCCATGAGGGCTGCGTTCCCATTCCTGGTTTTCATCAAATGGATGAATCCCTAGTGCAGTGATCGCAAAACCTTTCTATTCACACACTCCATCAGTAAATAGTTTTTGAACATATCTCCCTGATATATGTCTGTTTCTTTATTACATAGATTTGCTACTGTGCTAATACATTGTGTAAACTATGAAACATGCATAGTAATAGAGATTAAAAAGGATGAAATTAAGAGGAAATAAACACTTGTTTTAAGATAAATTTTAAAAATCTTTTTATTGATAACCGTACCAAAAATATTTTCTTCCCAAACCTCAATGAACTTTCCTGTGCATGCACCCTATTTTGAGGACCCATGCCGTTGTGAGTCAGCTCTTAGGCAGACAATTTTAGAATATTAACCCTGCAAAACAAGGTAGTTCATTATTTCTTTTCTGGATGAACTCTTGGAACAGGCTCACTGAGACTTCACAGAAGCATCAGTGGGACAGGAACAGTTGTGTCAGGAACAGGGAGATGTGGCCTTCCCATTTGTTGCAGTTAGGTCATCAGAGCCAGGGCATCAACATGCACACTACATAACTGCAGTAAACTATGTCAGCCCAGAGTTCTAGGCTGTCTTCCCATTTTCTTCTCATTGTCAAATTGGTTCTAGTTAACCCTTCTCAGGACAAATTTGCTCCCAAGTTATGGTACCCTGTGTTACAATATTGCAGCCTTAGTCCTTGAAATTTGGCATAAGCATGTACTGAGGATTTGCAAGCACTTAAAAAACTAGGATTCACATTGAGAATGACATACTACGTCTTTATGTTCTGAGCTCCCTATGAAATAAAGCTTTTTAAGACAGACAATGCTTAAAAGCATAAAATTAACTTTTTCTATTAAGGTAAACATTAAGAACATCATTTCTCATCATAGGATTAGAGTACATGGGGACTTTTCTGGCTTCTTTCTATCATCTTTATTTGCATATTCGTGCATGGAGAACAGACAGCTCAGTATATCATAATTTAAGCCAGAAATCTTTTCCTTCCCTCAATACTTTTTTGAGCCATCTACCCAGCCACAGTGGTCAGAGACAGAGACGTTACAAGCTAATGAGCAGAATAAGGCTTCACCAAATAGCTGTATTTTTATCAACTTTTCAGCATATATCCGCCATCACGTACATAATAGCACTTCTAGGTTTCACAACTTCCACTGGCTTTGTTACAAAGGTGCAATCAGCAGTCTGAGCCTACCTGGGAGCTAAGACCTACAGGAAGGCTTCTTACTCAAAGCACTGGATGTTGCAATGTCTCCTTTTTAGCACTGACATTACATGCTTCAAAAATCTGTACAGAAAAATTAGTCATGGTGAGTCAGGGACCACCTGCACCCTATAGGACATATTGAGCTTTCCATTACGAAATATTGAAGATGGTGGTACTTGGAAACTTGGTGCTACCATATTAAAAATTCATAACTGCAATAATTGTCAGTGAGATGAATTCAGAGATCCATATAAACTAGACTAAAACTGTTTAATTTGGACAGAAGCAAATTAGGAAAAAGGAACATCTGCCTTTGGAAATTGATACTGTCTACAGCCTAATTCTGCTTCTTGACTTTGAATCACAGAATCATAGAATAACCAGGTTGGAAGAGACCTACCAGATCATCGAGTCCAACCATTCCTATCAAACACTAAACCATGCCCTTCAGCACCTCGTCCATCTGTGCACCTCCAGGGAAGGTGAATCAACCACGTCCCTGGGCAGAACGTTCCAGTGCCCAGTGATCCTTTCTGTGAAAAATTTTTTCCTGATGCCCAGCCTGAACCTCCCCTGGCAGAGCTTGTGGCCATTTCCTCTTGTCCTGTCCCCTGTCACTTGGAGAAGGGGCCAACTCCCTCCTCTCCACAACCTCCCCTCAGGTAGTTATAGAGACCAATGAGGTCTCCTCTCAGCCTCCTCTTCTCCAGGCTAAACAACTCCAGCTCTCTCAGCCGTTCCTCATAAGGTCTGTTCTCCAGCCCCTTCACCAGCTTTGTTGCTCTTCTCTGGACTCGCTCCAGAGCCTCAACATCTTTCTTGTGGTGAGGGGCTCAGAACTGAACACAGAATTCAAGGTACGGTCTCACTAGTGCCGAGGACAGAGCGAGAAAAACCTCCCTGGACCTGCTGGTCATGCCGTTTCTGATACAAGCCAGGATGCCATTGTCCTTCTTGGCCACCTGGGCACACTGCTGGCTCATGTTCAGTCACTGTCAACCAACACCCCCAGGTCCTTCTCCTCCTGGCAGCTTTCCAGCCAGACTTCTCCTAGTCTGTAGCACTGCACAGGGTTGTTGTGCCCCAGGTGCAGGACCCGGCATTTGGCTGTGTTAAACCTCATGCTGTTGGACTCTGCCCAGCAGTCCAGCCTGTTCAGATCCCTTTGGAGCCTCCCTGCCCTCCAGCAGATCCACACTTCCACCCAACTTAGTATCGTCCGCAAACTTACTTAGGGTGCGTTTGATCCCCTCTTCCAGGTCGTTGATAAAGACATTGAACAGGGCTGGACCCAGCACTGAGCCTTGGGGAACCCCACTTGCAACTGGCCTCCAGCTGGAGTGAACTCTATTTACCCCAACTCTCTGGGCTTGGCCATCCAACCAGTTTTCCACCCAGGAAAGACTGCACCTTTCCAGGCCAGAGGCTGACAGTTTCCAAAGCAGAATGCTGTGAGAAACTGTGTCAAAGGCTTTACTGAGGTTCAGGAAGATACATCCACAGCCTTTCTCTCGTCCAGCAGCTGAGTCACTTTGTCATAGAAGGCGATCAGGTTAGTTTGGCAAGACCTGCCTTTTGTGAACCCGTGTTGACTGGGCCTAATCACCTGGTTCTCTTGCATGTGCTTCATGATAGCGCTCGAGATCACCTGTTCCATGACTTTCCCTGGCACTGAGGTCAGACTGACAGGCCTGTAGTTCCCTGGATCCTCCCTGCGACCCTTCTTGTAGATGGGCACGACATCATGCAGCCTCCAGTCCAGTAGAACTTCCCCAGTCAGCCAGGACTGTTGGAAGATGATAGAAAGGGGTTTGGCCAGCACATCCACCCGCTCCTTCAATACCCTCAGGTGAATCCCATCTGGCCCCATAGATTTGTGGGTGTCTAATTGGACTAGCAAGGCTCTCACCTCCTCCTCTTGGACCATAGGAGGCTCATTTTGCTCCTCTAGCTCAGAATCACAGAATCACCAGGTTGGAAGAGACCCACTGGGTCATTGAGTCCAGTTCTTACTGCACTATCTACATCAAAATAATACAAACTTTCTCATGGAGGCAAAACTCAAGTTTTGAGGGACTGAAAAAGAAAATGGCAAAACGGAAGTACAAACACCTTAAGAACAAACAGAGAATTTGATCTGTAAACACAGACATTTTGTATCTGAAAACAGACGTTTTTAATGAAATTAATCTCTGTCGGCTGATCATCCTTCTTCAGTACTGCAGTCACAAAATAGCATCTTTGTTCTGATCTTTCAACTACCTGTCTCAGTCTGTCCCTTTCAGATTCATTTGTTTGGACTGAGAAAGCTATCAAGCATGCAGCTTAATCAATGTGTGCTGCTCCTTGCAGCTGTCAGTGCTATCCAAAGTGAGTCTCATGCATATTAATGTTGTAATTTTATTAAAGCTTTTGAACAAATAATATGACACCTGGTGGGACACTGAGGAAGAGAATATATAAGACATCAGGACTAATAAGTGAGAGTGGTGTATACTACAGTATGATGGTGAAAGTCCTTTAATCATTGTCCAATTTCTGTTGGAGAAACAAAAAAACCCACAAGCCTATGAGTAACTTCAGCTTCTCTTCAATAAATTATTACCAACTTGATATTTCCTTCTTTAATTGCTGATGCATCATATAAAATATTAATTAGTGCTCCTGCATATTAGGCTGGACAGCTGGGAGTCCCTTACAAACATACTGCTGTAAGATTCAGGTCATTTTGAAAAGGCATCTCCAGAGGGGTGAAGGAGGTTTTCTGGACTGCAGTTAAATTGGAGAAGACAGTAGAAATTAGAGTGATTTCATTGGTTAAGTCAGCAGAGAGAGGTGGCTTGCAGGCTGCACGCTAATATCTATGCTGCCTTCAGGTCTGTCAGCTAAAATTAATGACTCGCCACAAACTAGAAAGGACTGTTTTCTGTGAGCTGTGAGGGGATAAAACAGCTTTGCAAGGTCACATCCTGTGCACACTGTGTTCCTGATTAACTTCTGCCTGGCCTCATCATCAGTGAAAAACAAAATCCCAATGTGGACAGATAAAAGGCAGTAATATCTGATTATACTGGGGAGACCAGCAGGATGTAAGTGAGCTTAGTCTATGAGCAACATATTTAGCTAGATTTATTGGTGAAACAAACCTGGTTTTAGTGGAATTAAAGGAAGCAAAATATGAATATATTCTATACTTATAAATAAAGCATGATCCTATGATATTCACTTTATAACATGCATTTCTCTTCTTAAAGCACAGTTTTCATATGCATTTTAACTTGTTTCCTTAATTTTCTACTATCAATATTAGCCATAAAGTTTTTTCTCTCTGAAATGATAGACATCAAATTATCTAAATTGTTAAGACAATAAATTTTGTTGTCTTTATTTTTTCCCTATTTATACTGCTAGAGAACAGATTGGAGGGAGGAAAGAGAGGAAAAAGAACAAATACTTAGGATTTCTTTGCCAGCAGAGAATGTATTTTGACATTTATCCAGGATATTTGGCCCAAACTGAGTCAAAAGCTATGTTCAAGAAAGCACTATATTGTGCCTTCATTTTTTTCATAGTCTTAAAATTGGTGTCAAGTTTCTTCAGATAGGAATTGATTGTTGGTCTCAAAGGGCTAAGTAGAAAGCACAAAAAGGAATCTTAAAACAATTCCATAAATATTTTAGAACTAAAGATACTGCAGACTAAGGAAAAGCTGGACTAAAGCAAAAATAATCAAGATTTATTTCAAGTAATAACACATGCTTAGTCAATGCAGTTGAAAATTTATATTGTTCACACAGTATAGATTGGCGTAATGATTGTTTCAAATAACACATTCTTAGCCCATGAATCAGAAAATTTAAGAAAATGTCTATAGTTCACAATGTATACATTGGTGTAGTGATGACAGTGATCAGCAAGGTGTGCTAGACACTGTACATATAGTAATACAGTCCATTTTCCAGGGAGCTTACAGCTGTGAATGAAGCAGCTCCTGAGAATTCCTTAGGACTGTGTGGCTTTCTCATTTTTGTCTCCCTGGTGGAACTCCATGGGGTTAAAATACATTTTAATTATGCTAATACTTTTCAGATTTGACCTACTGTACCTTAAGAAGCAGATACCCTGAACTAAGCATGAGGTATTACATAATTCTTTCTGGAAAAAAACGTAAGAATCTGATATTGAATATACTGCATAAAGGCAAGTTTTTCCTCATATTTTTCCACACCTTGTAATGTTTCATCAAGAATTATTTAAGATAAATAGTGAACTACAAGAACGGTCTTATGTTCTCATATGATAGGCAAGAGTGAAAGAATTTGCCACTTTCTTTATTGCATTAGAAAGTAGTAATCATACTCAATGAACTTTATTGTTGTTCCTAAATTTAAACATAGGGAGGTGCTGTTATATATCATAAAGAGTGAAAGCGTAACAAGTAGTAGTTTTCCTGCCTGCATTGTATGGTATATGCTACATATTTCTGCTTTTCACAGAATTACAGAATTGTAGGGGTTGGAAGGGACCTCTGGAGATCAACTCGTCCAACCTTGTTAAAGCAGGTCCACCTACAATATGTTGCACAGGAGCATGTCCAGGTAGAATATCTCCAGAGACGGAGACTCCCACAACCTCCCTGGTTTCAGTGCTCCATCACCCTTATAGTAAAGATGGTTTTTCTCATGTTCCTTCAGTAGAACAAGTATGCTTGCCTAATGCTTCATTACTTTCATTCTGGAAGGCCATGTCTTTTATATAAGCAGAGCATGTCATGAACCAGCATGGTTAGTAACAGCAGGTTATAATGTTGGAATAGCACAGCAGTGTTATTTCCAGTGATTCTAATCAGATCTGACGGGAAAGTGTGAAGGCCGTGCAGGAGGCGATTATCTAAAAGTCTGCTACTTCACAGAACATTTGCAAGAGAGTTTGTCCAGACCTGGTACTCACAATTCCAATGCTGAGCATCGATGTTCCTTTCAGATAATATTTGTGATGCTGGAAAACACTTGTGGAAGCAAGTGGAGCCTTGTTAGAGGAAAAGATGTCTATACCTTTTATGACTGATATAATTTGAGGTTTCAAGCCTTGCATCCTTCTCCTTCCTTGTTCAGAAAGGCCATTGAAGAAAAGATGGCCCAGGTTCATCCTGATGCTAGTTGCCAACATCTTACTGTGATGCTGAATTAGGAGACATCCTTTAGCTCAGGCAGCTCTCTATACAGAGGGCACCTTTAAAGCTATCCTACATCTGAATTGGTCCTAAAAGCATGTCTCTCTGAAATGAATGCAGAGGGAGTAAAGTAAATACATGTCTGAACCAGGACGTTAAGTGCCCAAACTTAGGAAAGAAAACTTCTGGTCTGAGAACCCACTGTTCTTCTTGCACTTCTCCAACATCACATTCGCCTCTCAGTGACGTTGCTCTCCGGTCACATGCTTCCCTATTATCTGCAAGCTGCCAAGAGGAACACTATCCCTTGTAGTTTACAATAGAATAAAATGATTCAGAAACTTAAGTAAGTTAATTATCTATACAGAAAGCAGCCTTTTGTCCTGTGGTGTGCATGTTGCTGTCAGCAGTGTGAATACTTGCATAAAGAAACCTGAGCACTAAAATTGGCATGGAAATTTGGAGGCATTACAGAATTCTCTGATCAGAAACGAGCAAGATCCCTTAAAAGCATCAGAAATTAAACCAATGGGTGCACCTGCGGTGTGACTGTCGTTTTGCCTTTGCTGTCCAGAGGCCAGGCTGTGTGCAGCAGGTAGGTGGCTGAAGCCTGGGTGCTCAGGGAATCACGGTGCTAGGGGCATCCAGGCGCTCAGGGCATCCCGGTGCTCAGGGCATCCTGGATCTCAGAGCATCCTGGTGCTCAGGCCATCCCATAGCTCAGGCCACCCTGGGCGGCTGCCCGCCTCGAGTCCCAGGGCTCCGAAAGCTACTGGCTCCGCAGGCTGACACGGGCTCGTCCTGACCCTGAAGAGCTGCAAACAACGGTGGAAAAGTGACACCTTCTGGACAAAGAAGAGCTTTGCATATCCCGCAAACACTTCCCTGGCTCGGGCGGTGTAGGGATGGCAACGAACTAATTATTGTCTCCTGCAGTTTCCGTTTGCTTTTAAAATATTGATACCTAAATGCTTTCCACTGATATCATTGAACTTCCCAGTGCTGCTGATCTTAATGCTTTGCTGCTGGTATTTGGCCACTGATATTTGAGAACTGGGCTTAACTAGAACTGAAAACCAATTTTTTAACATTTTTTTTGTTTTTAAAAAAAAGACTCTTAATGAACAGAGAGAATAATACATCTCCAATGATGTGGCAAGAAACTAAGTGATCGCATAATGCAGGCTGAACTTATCATGCAACACAGTGTTTCACAGATTACAACACAGGCAAATTCCAACACCCAGCGTGACTGTCTGGAAATGGATGGACAGGTTAGGCTGCTGTATGCCTGAACTGTGCCAGAATAATCTAGTTCAGATAAATTTTGTATTACTATTTCTATCTACTGAATCTGCTGAAAATCTTTAGAAAGTAACCATAAGATTTCCTTGATTGAAATGTTACGTATCAGTATAGACATTGATTAATAGAATTTGTGGTGAAAGAAAAGGAAATTGAATAGCAGAGGGTCTGTGGCTTAACCCAGCTGATGTGTCATTTCTGTACCTTTAGATCAACTGAAACTACAAACTGCAGTAATGGAAAAATATTGCTTCCTTAAAAATGGCCTGGAACATAATAACTCAGTTGATGATTTTCTTTAGAATACTTGACCTGATGTGACGACAGAAAGGGGAAAAATTAAACTGGCACTTCACTTTTTCATGAGTAGGGTGATCTTGCTCCTAGTTAGATATGTTGGTGCTTTGCCATTTCCCTTAATTCAGCAAGGTATGCCTTATATACCTTTCCCTTTGGGAATCTTCAGTTATTCATGAAAACTTTGTATGGAAGTCTCAATTCTGCTTATAGGATGTTTTCAAATGCTATGTTAATATTAACTACTTCCAGAAATCTCTTCTGCTGTACTCTCAAAAGTAATCTCAGAGGGTACTTGGCCAGTGAAATTACTGGATTGACAAGTGAATCATAGTGTTACATCACCTAGCTCCAAGCCCAAATTTATCTTTTGATGTCCAAGATCGAGTAAACAACTGATGAGCAAACACATGTTTCACCAGACCCTCATGTGATTTTCTGTGATTTAACTATAATCAGATAGAAAAACCCACTTACAAGGTACATCTTGAAAGCACTGTGCGATGTGAGCTAATTTGATTTCATGCATAATTTTGTTAAAGGAAATTATAATCTCAAATTCTCATTTGTGGAGCGCAAAATAATTTCATTTTGCTTGATTACATCCCACATAAACTGATAATACTTTAGCTCTCTTCTGTGCAGACTGACTGACAGGAAGGTACTTATAAAATACTACATTATAAGATGGACCACAGATCAGTCTCCCAGATGGGCCCTAAATTGAAAGTGGAAAATTGCATTTAATCTTCTGCTAAGGTTTGTGGAAAAGAAATGAAAAAAGTGAGTAACAGGCTTTAATCTGCTATATAGCTGTTTCATCTTGGATGAAATGTGTTTAGTTACAGAAATCCTGCAAACCTTGAAAACTACTAGTGGCAGATACAGGTTATTTTAAAAACTGTTAAATCACAGAAGAAACATTTGCCTTATCTGTTGCCATGTATTGAATGAATACCTTAAAGAATGATACATTTTATACTGTTTTTAGGAGGAGAAATATTCATTGATTTCTTAAGACTCTACTCTCATATTTCTTAAATACTTGCTAAATAGTTAAGTATCTGGGATTTTGACTCTTACAAGACATTTACTGTCAATTAACTTGGATGGCAAGAAGCCTGAGAGTTTTATGAGAGTTATATAGGAAAAAAGAGATTTTGTGGTCTGTTTCAGGGTCGGTGTTGGAAAGGAGGTGCAGCCTTGTAAGATGCTGTTGTACTAGATCTGTCTGGGACACAATTAACATCCATCACAGCAGCCCAGGTAGTGCTGTGCTTCAAAGTTGTGGCTAAAACAGTGTTAACACAGCAGTATTTTGGCTATTGCTGAACAATGCTTGCACAGCATCAAGGGTTCCTCCTTCCTACTCGGTCTCCCCCCAGAAAGTAAATTCAGGGTGGCCAAGACATTCAGTGCATACCTAGGCAGGACAGCTGACCCAAATTTATCACAGGAATACATCATTGCAAATAGCATCCTTCTCACCAGTAAAATCTGAGAGAAAGAAGAAGGAAGCACGGACATTTAAGGTTATGGCATCTGTCATCCCAAGCAGGTGTCACACATTCTGAGACCTAACTTCCCAGGAAGCATTCAGACATAGGCCTGCCAATGGCAGGTAGTGAATGAATTCCGTTTTTCTGCTTTCCTTCCATGCACAGCCCTTGCTACCCTCACAAAAGTGTCATTCTCTTGATCTAACAGCCTAAAAGTCTTGACTTTTCACAGGAGACTGGAGAGAGCAGACAGCTGTGCAGGTCTGTGGCTGCTGGCCAGTGTCAAACCACCCCATGGCTGGCTACCTACCAACACAAAACCTGTAGATTCTGGAGACATGTACCCCTAATACAGCCCTTATAACATAGGAAGGATCACAGAATCACAGAATTGCTAGGTTGGAAGAGAACTCCAGGATCATCAAGTCCAACCATTCCTATCAAACACTAAACCATGCCCCTGAGCTCTATCACCTTTTAAATACCTCCAGGGAAGGTGACTCAACCAACTACCTGGACAGCCTGTTCCAGTGCCAGATGACCCTTTCAGTAAAAAATTCTTTTCTGATGTCAAGCCTGAACCTCCCCTGGCAGAGCTTGAGGCCATTCCCCCTTGTACTGTCCCCTGTCATTCGGGAGAAGAGGCCAGCACCCTCCTTTCAGGTAGATGTAGAAAGCAATAAGGTCTCCCCTCAGCCTCCTCTTCTCCAGGCTAAACAACCCCAGCTCTCTCAGCCGCTCCTCCTAAGGCCTGTTCTCCAGCCCCTTCACCAGCTTCGTTGCTCTTCTCTGGACTCACTTCAAAGCCTCGACATCCTTCTTGTGGTGAGGGGCCCAGAACTGAACACAGGATTTGAGGTACAGTCTCACCAGTGCCGAGTACAGAGGGAGAAGAACTTCCCTGGACCTGCTGGTCACGCCGTTCCTGATACAAGCCAGGATGCCATTGTCCTTCTTGGCCACCTGGGCACACTGCTGGCTCATGTTCAGTTGGCTGCCAACCAACACCCCCAGGTCCTTCTCCTCCTGGCAGCTTTCTAGACAGACTTCTCCCAGTCTGTATCACTGCACAGGGTTGTTGTGCCCCCAGTGCAGGACCTGGCATTTGGCCTTGTTAAACTTCATGCCATTGATCTCATCCCAGAGGTCCAGCCTGTTCAGATCCCTTTGCAGAGCCTCCCTGCCCTCCAGCAGATCCACACTTCCACCCAACTTAGTGTTGTCCGCAAACTTGCTAAGCGTGCACTCGATGCCTTCATCCAGGTCATTGATAAAGACATTGAACAGGGCTGGACCCAGCACTGAGCCCTGGGGAACCCCACTTGTAACGGGCCTCCAGCTGGAGTGAACTCTATTTACCCCAACTCTCTGGGCCCGGCCATCCAACCAGTTTTCCACCCAGGAGAGACTGCACCTGTCCAGGCCAGAGGTGACAGTTTCCATAGCAGAATGCTGTGAGAAGCTGTGTCAAAGGCTTTACTGAGGTTCAGGAAGATACATCCACAGCCTTTCTCTCGTCCAGCAGCTGAGTCACTTTGTCATAGAAGGCGATCAGGTTAGTCTGGCAAGACCTGCCTTTTGTGAACCCGTATTGACTGGGCCTGATCACCCGGTTCTCTTGCATGTGCTTCATGATAGCACTCAAGATCACCTGTTCCATGACTTTCCCTGGCACTGAGGTCAGACTGACAGGCCTGTAGTTCCCTGGATCCTCCCTGCGACCCTTCTTGTAGATGGGCACGACATCAGGCAGCCTCCAGTCCAGTGGAACTTCCCCAGTCAGCCAGGACTGTTGGAAGATGATTGGAAAGGGATTTGGCCAGCACATCCGCCAGCTCCTTCAGTACTCTTGGATAGATCCTATCTGGCCTCATAGACTTGTGGGTGTCTAGGTGGGCAAACAAGTCTCTAACCACCTTCTCTTGCATCATGGGAGCTTTGTTCTGCTCCTCATATCTCCTGGGTGTGTACATACAGGGAACAACTTTCCTTACTGTAACTGAACAAAATAAATAACTGAATAAAAAAAACCATTTTAACTCTGTACTGAAATATTTAGAGTGCCACTTATATGCATATAAAATCCCCATTAAAAATATAAAGGAAAGAGGAGTGAAGAATAATACATACATTAGTAAAAACACTGGTAGCTTGAGAAGGTATATAAATGATTGCTACACAGTATTTTTCATTGGGAAAAAATAAAAAATAGGCAAAGTGTGTATTAGTTTCTCTTGAAACTTTTAGTCATATGTGGGGACAAATATCTTGAAACAAACAAATCAGTACTATCTAGCTTTTCTGTAATTATTGCAGCATTAACCCATAAGAAAGAGAACAACAAAAAATAATCATAGTATCATAGGATCACAGAATCAAACAATTGATAAAGTTGGAAAAGACCTGTAAGATCATCAGGTCTAACCATAGGGATCGGTCTGCAATTATCTGATTCTGAGATTTAATTAAGTTTTATCTTTGAGGCATCATTTTCACAACAAACATAAAAGAGTCACTTTCAGATTAAAGAACCAGTTAGACAGAATAATTTGGCTTGCTTCTGCTAGTAGCTCTTAGCAGATGATCAGGAAAGGGTATGAGAGCATGGCAAACACACAGTGGTATGATTCAGGGATATCAGCCATGATTTGAACCATCCTTGGATTAATTTGTCCTTGAGACAAAGGCTCTAATCACTACTTAATACTGGCAGACTTTCCGTTGTGAATTTACATCATTACCTTTTAAGCTTGTCTAAACTTTGGTATTCACAATGTGCTGCAGCAGCAAGTTCGCAGTTTAATGACATTTCATGGGAACATTACAGTCTAACAATACATACACATGTTTTGCTTTTATCAACTTCTATTATCTGCCACTTAATAGTGCTTAAAATGCTATTCTTCTCCAATTCTGAGAACTCATTTTAAGATTCCAAGTTGAGAAATATCAGCAATCATTCTCATCTCACTAAGTACTCTTTTTGCTTTTATTAGTGTCTTGAACAACATAGACCTTAGCATAGTTTCCTCCTTACACTGTGAAAGATGAACATTATTCAAGTTTCTTAATTTCTTGTTAAAGCAACTGTTGGTCTACAACAGGTCTACTGCCTTTTCCTCCTAGTCATTCCAGACATTGCTCGTATGGGACCTTGTGAAAAACTTTTTTAAAGTCCAAGAACATCATTTCACTCTTTCCATAAGATTACGGATTCCTTGAAGTAACTCCTACAGATCTGCATGGTGACACTACTCCTATGCTGACTCTTCCTCACTGTGTCATTTTTACTCATGCCTACAGATTTTATTCTTTACTGACCTACCATCCAATACATGCATGAAGAGCTGTCTATCACCTGAAAGATTTCTTTCTAGACACTTTCCAAACCTTGAGTAATAATGAAGCGAGCAGGCTGTGATCTGGAGAACAGGTTTTCCCATATTAGATTCTTATGTGTTTCTCAGAGACAGATGCAATGCTTAGATGTCTTAGTTTGTTCATTCTTGCATTCCTAACCTTGTCTGGTATGTCTTAGTTTGTTCATTCTTGCATTCCTAACCTTGTCTGGTACCAGGAAGGAGAACTTTCTCCCTAGAAATTTATCATACACTTCCCATCTCTTGCACACATCTTTGTCCATGCCTATTCTCTCAGGCTGTCCTTGATATCCTATCGCTTATGCCCCTCTGCCTACTTATGAAGTCCTAACCCCTGCAATAATTTTCCTCACTTTTCCTCCAGGTCATGCTCTCATTTGCCTTAGAAACTGCTGAGAAAATGGCCAGCAGCATGGTTCAGTCATAGCATGGTTTGTCCATGCTATGATGGATCAACATCACAAAGTATAATTTCCACACACGTTTTCTTTTTGAGAGAGGTCACTAGGAGGACAGGATCAAAGGGATATAATCCAGATTTCATAGAGGAGAGGATAATATTGCAAAAGCATGCATAAAATCCCTCTAGATTCAAAGGAAAAGTCAAATGATCTACAGTTGTTTTGTTTGTTTTTGTCATTCAACATACGTATTACAACCATGACCATAGAACAGGACACTAGGATGCACAAAGATACAGTTTTAACTGTCAGCTAATTTATCATGTGTGTAGGATGTGGCAGAAAAATTATTAACCTCATTGTCTAAGTTCAGTATCTAATTAAGTAGTGTTCTGCACTAAAATTTTGCACAGAGGCGACTGCAACACAGCACCTAACAGCAAAATTTTCTTTCGCTATAAAGCCACAATTCTTCCCCTTATACCCCATTTCCTAGATATTTTCTTTTGTATGAAGGCTTTCATTTGTACTCAGTAAGATAGAGTGGCCTTCAGTAGGCCACAGACAACTTGACATAACACCAATGTTCCTTTTGAATGAATAACAAGCATGTCATCCTTTACTAGGTCTGATGTAACCCATTATCAATACAAGCTGAATTAGCAGCTGATGTCATTCTTTCTAAAATGTGTGTGCAGAGAAGGGAAAGCAAATTTTCTCCTCAAGCACTTTTGTTTTCTACTACCAGTGCCAGAAAACAGCCAGGCAATGTAAAACTCTTCCAAAGGCGTGAATATCTAAAGGGTTACAAGAAGCGACTCAGAATATTAATCAATTCACAAGTCTGCACTCTCCATAATTCAGGCTCAGAAGCAGTGAAAATCACCTGAATTGCTTTCAACCATAGAATCTTATTTCCTTTGATAGCATCCGAAGGTGCTATACACGTGCAATTCTTTCTGTCTAGCCTGACGTAACAAATACCAGTCAGGAAGCTAGTTCCCTCAAATCAACTGATCCAACAGAAATGTTTTCATTTACTTCTCCAAAAGCAGGCTGTGTCAAATTGCATCATATTTTCTAATAAGAAATGATAGAATCATAGATCATCTAGTTCCAATGCCTCCCACTAGTTCAGGCTGCCTAAGGCCCCATTCAGCCTGGCCTTGATACTTGCCTTGATACTTCCAGAGATGGGGCATCCACAACTTCCCTGGACAACCTGTGCCAGTGCCTCACCACCCTCATAGTGAAGAAATTCTTCCTCATGTCTAGTCTAAATCTGCCCCTCTCCTGCTTATTCCCATTGACCCTAGTCCTATCACTACAAGAACTTGCAAACAGTCCTTCCCCAGCTATCTTGTAGGCCCCTTCAGCTACTAGAAGGCTGCTCTAGGGTTTCCTTGGAGCTTTCTCCTCTCCAGGCTGAATAACCCCAACTCTCTCAGCCTGTCCTCTTATGGGATGTGCTCCAGCCCTCTGACCATCTTTGTAGATGATGTTTGTTCTAACAGTTCCATATCCTTCTAATGTTGGAGATTCCAGAACTGGAGACAATACTCCATATGAGGTCATCTAAGAGCTAGCAGACGCGCAGAATCACCTCCCTCAACCTGCTGGCCACATTTCTTTTGATGCAGCCCTGGATATGGTTGGCCTCAGGGGCTGTGAACATGCTTTGCCAGCTCATGTTGAGCTTCTCATCAACCAGCACCCTCAAGTCCTTCTCTGCAGGGCTGCTCTCAATCCCACCATCCTCCCCTTCCAACCTCATGAGGTTCTCACAGGCCCACTTCTCCAGCTTGTCTGGGTTGCTCTGGATGACCTCCCATCCTTCCAGTGTGGCAACTGCACCACTCAGCTTGGTATCATCCACAAACTCGCTAAGGATGCACTCAATCTCAATGTCATTATCAATGATGAAAATATTAAACAGCACTGGTCCCAGTAAGGACTCCTGAGGGACACCATTTGTCACAGATCTCCATCTGAACTTCAAACCATTGACCACTACTGTATGAATGTGACCATCCACTCAATTCTTTATCCAGCAAACTGTCCACCCATCAAATCTATATCGCTCCAGTTTAGAGAGAACGAAGTTGTGGAGGACCATGTCAAAACCTGTATATAATTCTGCACAGATCACATCCCTTGGTTTTGCCGTGTCCACTGATGTGGTTACCCCATCATAGAAAGCCACTAGGTTGGTCAGGCAGGTCCTGCCCCTGGTGAAGCCATGATGGCTGACTCTGATCACCTCCCCATCTTCCATAGCTCCTAAGAGGATTTGTTCCATGACTGCACAGGGGTGAGGCCGACGCATTGGCACTTCCCAGGGTCATCCTTTCTATCCTTTCTAAAAATAGGCACGTTACCCTTCTTCCAGTCACCAGGGACTTCTCCTGATTGCCATGACTTTTCAAATATCATGGCAAGTGGCTTGGTAACCACATCAGCTGATTCCTTCATGACTCTGGGATGCACCTCTTCAGGTCCCATAAACTTACATATGTTCAGGTTCCTCAGGTGGTCACAAATCTGTTCGTCACACCCCACCCCTTCCTTGTTGTCCATTGTCCCAGGAGTAGTTGCCAGTGAAGACTGAGGCAAAAAAGTTGTTAAGCACCACACCCTTAAGACCTTCTTGTTGGTCTTCACTTTCCTTGCCAAGTTCAGCTCCAGCTGCCTTCATGACCCCATCCCTACACAACCAGGCAGCATCGCTAGAGTCTTCCCAGGTTCTCTGTCCCTGCTTGCACTGCCTGTGCAGTTCCCTCTTGGTCTTGAGTCTGACCAGCAGGTCTCAACTCACCACACTGGTATCCTCCCTTTCCTGCCCAACTTCCTACATCCGGGGACTGAGCACACTTGCACTTCACATAAAGCATTCTTAAATATTTGCCAGCTCTGTTCTGCTCCCTTGTCCCCAGAGACCATGTCCCAGGGGGTCCTACTAACTGCTGGAAAAGCTGGGATTTTGCTTTCCTGAAATGTAGGGTCCTGACTATACTCCTTGCCTGTCCCATATCTCTCAAGATCTTGAACTCCATCAGTGCGTGATCACTGCAGTCCAGGCTGCCTCCAGTCTTGATGTCACTGATGAGCTCACATGCATTGGTGATCACCAGGTCCAGTACTGCACCCTCTTGGGTGGGGGGTGTCTATTACCTGCATTAAGAAATTATCTTCAATGCACTCCAGGAGTCTCTTGGATTGCCTACAGCTTGCTGTGCTACTTTTCCAGCATATGTTGGGGTAGTTGAGGTCCCCAAGTAAGGTAAGAGCTGGTTAGTGCGAAGCCTCCTGTAGCTGAAGGAAGAAGGCTTCATGTGTTGGCCCACCTTGATTGGGTGTATACACCAGCCGCAAGGTTCTATTTGCTGACTTAGTCTATTCAAGTACGTATACATACTTGGATGGAAAGAGGCCATTAAGTACTCTTATACACACTCTACTTTTCTGAATTGTTGGATACGTCTCCTGAGATTTCTTTCCTCAAAGCATTTCCCTGACTCTTTCTTATTACTTCTTTGATTTCTGGGTCATAAATGTTAGTGGCGATAGAGATTTGCATGGACACTTGCTGAGAACCACTGCACCCGAACCTAGAATGATTGCAAGTCCCAACTATATAATTGCATGTAATAACCTGAGCTATGTGGAAAACTGAGATTAGCTCATCAAGAGAGCCACATCAGCTGAAAACTATAATAATTCCCAAGTTTCAAAAGTACCTGCATTCCTTCTGATGGCCTTAGTTGGAGCTGAAAGTAGCAGTGTAGGTGCCTATCAAGAAATGTAAAAAACAATGTATTATTAGCTCTTTATCTACACGAACACTAGAATTAAAGGGATTAAACAACAGCTGTTAAATTATATGGAAAGGCTGTTTCTGTTATATTTGCACTGTGAGATGATTTCTTTCTAACCCATTTTACGCATCTTAGCTGTCAGCTTTAACAGTACTGTTCTGTATATTTTCTTTCAGAGTTTTCATAAGTATGCATGCAGTTAAAAGGCTACATGACCATAAGTAGAAAAATGTATAAGCCCTCTTATTCCTTTTCTAGGAGAACTCCAAACTTTGACACCCTCAGCTATTACTGTCTCTTTTCTACATACTGCCTTTTAAATATCTACAGCAGATTTTCAGAAAAAACAATACAGAAGTATTTGGTATTACAAATCTGTGGCTTAATTAATTTATTCTGTGGCAGTAAGTTGCCCTCCAATATCTTGGCTGCACATCCTAGGTCTGCTTAGGATGTAACTCTTTACCAGTAGCATTATATATTAATAGCTTATACATTTAGCTTTTGTCTTTGGTATTTTTGCCTAGACTGGTATTTCTGTACAAGATATTCCAAGTGGCAGAAACACAGCTAATGGTACTCTAGCCTGTTTCAAAGGTCTGCCTGCCTATCTTAGTATCCTGTGCTAAGAGGGAAACATATGCTCAGAAACATTCAAAACAACTGCCAAAAGGGAAACTGACTGTATACTTACTGCTGTAAGTTTATTCCATCATTTAGCCTCATTTGAAGTCTTCAGGCAAATACGGCAATCAACAAGAATGATATGTTACTTAGTACATGCTAATGTTGTTTCTGCTGTGTTAAGAAAATGTCATAATACTTCTGTTTGTGATCACAGTAGAATGCAATCTAATGAAATATCCTTAGGTCTCCTCTGAAATGATAACTAATTGGAGAAACTAGTCTTGGAAACTGAAATACATACAAGAGCAGAGATTAGCCTTTCCATGAACACAAACACCATTTTAAATACATTTTGTCACCTTACGCTTCATAAAAAATGAACACTATATCAGAGACTTGGATTTACCCCACTTAACTCCAGATTCTATTTAGGTTTTTATTTTTGACTGGAAGACGATCCTTAGCTCACACCACCATGTCCTCTAACAGAGGAAACTGAGGGAATGGGTTTCTAACTTAGATAACTAAATTTGAAGCGTTGAAAGTATTCCAGATGCAGTATGTGCACTTAGAAAGGCTTTACTTGCATATCACTATCTTTGGCAATTTCCATCTAGAAGGTTATAGATCCAAGTAAGAGTTTGGTACTCAAGCAAATGAGCAGCTCGGGTCTAAAATAATATCCGTAGGTACAGAGAAATAACAAGAAATGAGAAAGTCTGATTTTATTTCCCTGAGATGTCAGACATAAGCTCACTCACCACTTTATGGATTTTTCATGGTTAAATTTAATGGAATTATTTGTAAGCACAATATTATCAAACTACTCATAACTACTCTTGTTACTGCATATATGTCAACCATACAGAGTCTATTCCATTTTCTGTATACATATTGCTGTTGAAGCAAAACAATAAAACAAGTTGAGTAAGCACAGTGTATAAAACCAGAATGTAAAATAAGGCAAGTGCAATACAAGCATGAGACTCAGTAGTCTGTCACTAGAAAAATAGATTTTGCTGTCAAGTGTCCTCTGAAACTATTAAACATATTAGAAAAGCGGAAAACTGAACTTAACAACAGTAAACTAATTACTTCAAGGCACTGTTACATAACTTTTAAAGAATAGAATTCAGGAAGTCAGTCGATAGAAATATTGCCCTAATAATAAAAAAAAGAACAAAAGTCTTTATTTAAATCTAAGACTGAATGGAAAAAACAATCAGATTATATTTTTGTATGGAAGAAAAAATCATTTTGGTTAAGATGGAACAACATTTCAGGTTTGAAGTCTTATAAAATTCAACTAGAAAAATTACTCTTATCAACAGTAAGTCTAGACTATTCAAAGAGGTTTAGTAACAAGTTGTAAAGTTTGGAACTTGGATTATTTTTCATGAAGAATTTTTTAATGCATTTTATATGCATGTTCTAGCATAAGAAAATAATGCTACTTCAGGAATATTTAAATTAGCAGAGAATTTTTTTTCTAAGAATGTAACTTCCAGTCGTCTTATGAAATATATCACTTGGCTTTGTGTTTTCACCTGTGCAAGCCCTCATCAATGGCAGATTGTATTCAATCACCGTACAGAACTTCCTACACAAAGACTGAATTGCACAGCTGAAAAAAACCTTGCTGATCCTAAACATCTGTACTCTTACCTTTCCTGTAGACATCAAATTTCAAGTCATCTCAGCTTCTGCTCTCTGTCCCTCAAGACCCCTATGGAATAACTACAGTTACTTTCCATGTCCCTACAACCTTTCTCAACTTTCCTCACTTCTTGCCCATTCCTACTTTTTGAGACCTCCCAGCCAGAACTGCTACATAGAGTGGTTAATTGTGGTCAGCCTGCACATGCTGTGTAGACATACAGAACCACTCAACGGAAAACCTCCGACTACACCAGCTACACCAACAAATTTCTTTCTAATTTTAACTACTCAGCAGTCAGTGTTTTGAAGTGCCAAGGGTGAATTTAACAGCAGAATATAAACCTTGTTTTCTTTGGCTGCAAAACAGTCACATGGATGCTGATTTCTTTATCAATATGAATACTGATGGTTTTTTTCTCTCTTTCTCAAAACTGTGTATCAAATGACCTATCAAATGACCTAAACAACTTAATTATCTTGGCCCATTACTGGGTAATTCTGAGGTCTCTATACTAAGGAAATTCAGGTAGTTCTATCTGAGCTTACAGTTTGGAAGTACTCGTCGAACTAAAAATAAACACCAAACCCCTTGCAGACAGGGCAGGCAGAACATGCTACAGGCAGGTCAAACTAGAACAACAGTTACAGCAGCCAGTTTGAGTAAATTCTAAAACAGTCCTAACAGGAGGAAAACACCTAGATCTAAAATCCATACTTAAACCCAGGTCTTCAGACACTGCCTGCTTTCAATGCAGCCCCTGCTTTCCAACACCAAAAAAGTTATTTGCTATGGTGGCCAAGACTTTATACCACAATTTCAAGATCAGGTAGGAATAATCAGTGAAGGTAGAAGTTACTACCACTTCTGATTAAAGTGTGGGCTTTTATCCAGATAGTACCTAGCCTTCTTTTTCTTGAAAAAATAAATTATTTTTTTTATTCAGAATCTAATTACATCTGTATGTAAGCTTACGTTTTTTTGTTACTGAATTTCTTACCAAAAAACCGTATTTTCTACAAAAAATAAAATTATGCTTCAAACAATTAGTATATTTAGTAAATTAGTAAATTTTTACACTGCAAGCATTTACTAACTGTAACAAAAATCCTGTTATATCAATAACAAATTCATATAAAAATCTGTAAATACATTCTGGCTTTTAACAGTGCATAGAAACTCCAAGGCAAATACAATAAACATAGTATGTTAGCAAGGGAAATCTTTACCAGTGTTCAGCCCTTACTACCAATCACTTGATGCTTATATATTTCCCATTGTTTTTTCTTTGGACTTTGCTGCAGAATAAACTAAAAAAAAACAAAACCCATATATCAGACTAACTACAAAAATCTAAAAAAAAAAAGCATGAATCAGACTGGATTTTGCCTCCATCTCTAACAAAGCAGACAGTTCTTGACTTTTTGATATTTTCAAACTTATAATACCAGTAGAATAGAAAAAATAAAGGAAGGGAATTAGATCTATTTTATCTTTTATTATTCTGTTTTCCTTTAATTATGTTCAAAGACATATTACCAGTGTGAGGAAATTCTATTTGCAGATTTTTGTTTCCTTTCCCTTCCCTAGGAAGTTTGCAAATGCTGCCTGTTTTTTTCCTTATATTTTTACTGAAAGAAGAAATTCTTTTAAAGGCTTTATTTTTCTTTTTCTGAAATTATAAGTTTCTTATTCTCTTTTGGATTAGCAAGCAAAGCAACTAATATAGTCAAATGCTTTTCTATTAGCTGAACATTTTTCAATTCCTGAATGCACAGTGTAACTAAATGGTATATTTGAAGTTATGACATCTAGCTCTTGTAAAGCAATGCCACAAGGCATAACAGCAGCATCACAACTTTATGTATGGGAGAACTAGTAGTATTCCTGTTGCTTTATCCCATTACCCTGAAAATTTTAGCTGCTCGAGAGCTTCTCTATGCTCTGAGAGGAGTTTAAGGAACAATACAGTATGCTGCAATTATAAGTACCAACTAGACATGATGTATGATGAGAACCATACAGGTATACATGAAATTTCTGAGTTCTGTATGAATTATATAATCAAAAATTGGTTTTGCAGTCCTCAGATCCTACAGTAATTTATGCAAGTTTAAGTAATTATTTCAGTTACATTCTGATGTAGTACTGTATCCCCTTTGCTTCTTTCAGCTATTCTGAAATACTTCTAAAACATCTGTTCTGTACAATATTTATGTGTTTAGCCTATTTAGAATTACAGTATAGTAGCACAGACATATTGCAGGACATCTCAAAATTCATCTCAAGTATTCAGAATGTACTTACTTCTCATTTAAATGAAGCTAAGAAAAATTAGAATGAAGATATCTTGCTGTTCAGAGCAAATTGCAAAACTGTTGATGTTTCACTTGAATTATAACAAAGATTTCCCTTTGACCATTTCTTTGGTAACAATGGTTGTGCCATATTTGCTTCAACCACAAGTAAAAGACATTTTCTTTGGTAGAAATACTTTTTTGATCTTACAATTCCAGCTTCATAACCCTTCTATAACAGGCCCATTTATATTACCTGTTTATTCAGTGAATGCAAGGTTGAGATTTAAGACAAAATTCAACAGATCAGTCATAAAACAGGAAGTCTAATCACAGAAAAGCTGCCTTTTAGTAGTAAAATGATGAAACAATATTACAGACAAAGGTCTATATATAGTCTATTAGAATAGATAATTGTCTATATAAAATGAACAGTTTTATAGCTATTTTGAAAGCATTACTGAGTTTCCTTAGAAGCATCATGGATGTTCAAAATACATAGCTGCAAACATCTTCTGTAGCTTTGCAAAGATTTCTACTTCAGCTGGCTTGAATCTCCTGAATTAAAAAAGAAAACATTTCCTTATAGTATGAACTCTTATTCTGCCACTTAATATTCTCCCTTTTTAAAAATAAACTTCATTCCAGGCTAAATTTTTTAAATGGCCCAACTTGCAAATCTGAATGCTCAGTGTATCACTGAGTATTGTGTGCAAAAAGGACCTTACAAAGCTGGGACCTTCAATCCAATATGGGATAAATACTTGGGAACCTAAGTAACAGCAATCAACAAGTACAACAACATGCAGGAAACAGAGGAGACAATATACTCTTGGAAACAATTTGTTCTCGATTGTTCTGGATTTTTTATTCTTTGAATGAACTTTACCTGGTACTTCTCTTACTGTTCTTTAAAACAAAGGGTATGGAAACAATCTTCCTGCAGGTTGGTGTCTTGTGATGAGGAAAAGCAGTACCAACAATGACATGCATGCAAAATCATTCACACCTCTCCTCTTGAGACGAGAGACTGGGGTGCCAGATGCAGAGAGGGGATAACAAAGGGAAATAGCTGTAGTGTGTAGGATTGGTCCTCAACTGATAGACCATTCTCTAACAAGCATATCCAGCTGTCATTAAGCAGAGGCAGCGGGTAATTAGACTGTAAGTAGGGCAAGAGAGTCAGGGAAGTATGTCATTAACATAGCTTCCACACGGCTGCATTTTCTCTGCTTCCTTCTTCTACCACTAATCCCTTCAGTCACCACCTATTGAACTCTGCCTTCTTTCCTAGACCATTTTAATCCCTTATTTCATATCTCTAGTACTGTACAATTCACTACTTGGTATCATACTTGCATCCTCTCTCCATAAAACTCACTTAATACCCAAAATGCAGCCTAAGAGAGCAAGATTTTTGGATACATCAGCAGTTTTATGCACCTCAACAACTACCCCAGCATTCACAGATATATTTCATGATCTGGAGACAAACAATGAAGCAGGTTAATCTGGTTCCCCTTCAAGGACTGCATGGATGAACAGAACAAATAAACCTCAATGATGATCACATTGATTAAAAAAACTTGGATTCACTTTCTTGCTGATTTACATTGTGAACGACTACACACTGTTTCATCTAAAGAATGGTTCTATTGCTATGTTGTTCCCACATCAACAAAAACAGACTAAGATGGTACAGTGGATTTCTTTGCCCTTGTATTAGGCTGCTCAATAGAAAAGTAAATTCTAATCTCTGTTTCACCTCTTACTTACCTGTTAGGAATCAGATTAAATTCTCCTGTGCCTAGCACTACTGTTTTCCAGACCATTGCTATCTTCAGATTTCCTGTAAGAAAGAGAGGTTAAATTCCAAACCCCAGCTTTTAAGTATACAATGAGCACAGTCACTCCAGTCAGGATCCAATCACAGAATACATCTAAAACATATTTTATTTTCTCTCTTTTAGCATGTGAAGTTACAAGTAAAAAGAAGATTAAACAACCTTCTTAAACAAATCTAAGCAACCAAAATACTTACACTAAGTCTTTCAGCAAAGTAATAAAGGCTCAATTCAATCCCTCTCAAAAATCCCACAAAGTTCTGGGCAGAAGTTAACAGTGATAATATTCCCAGAAATTATAGCTGCATATCATTTCATTCAGTATACAGAATTTGTATGTAAAGTGAATGCTCAAATATATAATACAACCAATATACAAGCTCAACAACCTCAGAACATTGGCTGAAAGAGTCAAAGGACAGCTAGCTCCTTCTGGAGTACCTAAAACTAGCAGGATTGTGTTGGTCACAATCAAGACTTAAATGAACAATTCCCTTTGCTAAAAAAAATTTGTTTCTGAATCATTAGCATCCCACCTAATACATTGTTGGATATGACATTTTAATTATAGCCTCATCAACCAAGTTCATCAGTGTATTAGTCATCACTTGACTGAACAGACCAGGAAAGTTTTTGGAACCATTATTTCTGGTACATGAACCTATCATCTGAACAGCCACTATTTGAAATAACAGGCAAGAAGTAAAGATTTTAACAGATTTTCCCGATATGTGTTTATCTAAGATGGCCATCCAAGTAAAAATCAAGCAGCTGATGAAAACATCCCACATCTCAAGCATGAAAACATTTTAGTGCACTATACTGTGTTAGAATCCTATTGCAATATGGTATCAACATGTTTATAGGAAGCAGGGCTGTGCAACAAGGGAAGTTATTTAATTTTCAAGCCCAAGACATATGTCCAAATGCTTAGTATAATAGTATATTATATTCCCAAGACATCTGTACTTTGCACTGTAATTGAATTACATCTTTTGAGTTGTTTAGATAAGGGGAAAAGAACCAATATATTTTCAGCTAGTATTGG
The DNA here is from genome assembly GCA_033459285.1 of Clamator glandarius. NCBI lineage: Eukaryota > Metazoa > Chordata > Aves > Cuculiformes > Cuculidae > Clamator > Clamator glandarius. Next base: position 681,334 of record JAUNZM010001062.1, on the reverse strand, counting down.
AAAGAAGAATAGGAAAGTGAATACAATATACCTTCTGCAGCAAGAAATTAAAAAAACGGGAACGACAGCACTGCTTAAAGGGACAAAAAGGGGAGATAAGAGGAGAGAACAGACTGGGGAAAGATAAATGGAACAGACTGTATGCAGCTGGAAACAGGAACTGCTAGGCTGCATATTAAAACAAAAGTAAAGTTAATAGGCCAAATTAAGTGACTAGGCTTCAAATGATGGCCAGAAGGAGGAAAGTATAGCTTATTTTAACAAATACACATTTAGAAATGCATCATCCTAAAAGAGAGGGGAGCCAGCATGGGAGCACCAACCCTCAGACAGTAGAAAACAGAAGTGCCTGCAGTTGCTCCTTTGGTTCCACTAGTGTGCCTCAGGAGCCCAGACCATCAGCACAGTGAGAGGCCCCTCCACCCCAAGAGGCTGGGGTTACCATCAAAACAGCCAACAATGTCAGCTCCCAACATCCAAGCAACAACAGGCTTACCTAGGACAGTTAGGGCTGTGACCATATGCAAGTGAGAAAAATGTAGGTTAATATGGACAAAAAGTACATCTAAAAAAAAAATTCAAGTCCTCTTCTGCAGAACCTCCCCTGAAAGTTACAGCCTTTTAGAATAATTTATAATGAGGACACATAGTGCCCTTAAAGAAGGGAAATACCTTCCAAACACCAAAATTAAGTGTCAACTAGAAAACAGCAGTCTAAACACTCCTGAATTAGGAAGTCTTAAGGAAAAGAAACTGAACTTTCACATTAACTGTCAACCCTTATGAACAACAAGGTACAATTTTATATAGCAAACTAATATGCAGAAAAGCAAGTATTTAAATATAAAATACAAATTCCATACGTACAGTTGCTCAACTTGGTCAAATTCTTTTTCATCTTCTGTGTAACAGAAAAACGATTATAAGGGCTCAATTTCATAAACAGTAGAAAAGTTTCATGTAATTATATTATTTACTACATGCCTAAACAAAACCTCTTTCATTTTATTAGTTTTCTGATTTAATTAAAATATACTTTTCCTCTAGTCAATGGAATTACCTGCAAACTTATCAGAAAATATTCTTTGATCAAATTTTAATAATCTGATTTTAATGCATACCATGTTATATATTATATAATACATATGGGTATAGTATAGAAAAATACACATATACATACATTTATTATTACACATATTAATAATACATAGACTTATATACATAGCATTTATATAAGTTACTTGCACATATACTTGGGCTCATCTATGTGCACCTTATGTTCAGTAACCAACTTAAGTGCACTTTAGTTTAATGCATTTTTCCTTTCACTCAATTTCTTGAAAGAAGATACTCTCATTCAGATTAACAACAGCTGCTTCCATTCCTGAGCGTTCTCCAAATGTATATAGCCTCTACATCCTTGTCTTGCAAGTCAAAAAAATTGCTGTATCAAACTCTTTATTTTAAAGTATTGCTTACTAAAAGCACTCTGTACCTGAATTCTAGACTCATGAAAGAGATTTAAAAATTTTTCAGAACAAACATAGATGTAAAATGTATGAAGTGTTACGTGTCATACTTTTCTACCTTTGGTTGTAATTTCAATGGAAAAAAGTCAGAAAAGTCTAAAAAAAAAAAAAAAACAAGCCTTACCTGCATGCTTCTCTTTCTTTTTTGAATATATCTCATAGAGGAAAATGAGAGTTACTAAAATAATAACTTCAGTCACAATTGCGAGAAAGGGTTTGAGAGGCACCATAAAGGACAAAACTCTAAGCCTCAGTCTTGCTTTACTTTCCCCTAGTTCAAAAGTAGCTTCACACCAATATTCACCATCATCTTCCTCAGTGAGCTTCAGTATTTTCAGATGGGTAACATTGGCAGATATGCTATTAATTACATACTTCTCTGCTAGTGAGTCATTAATGGCAGTCTGAAAATAAAAAAAATACATAACAGGTCTTATTAATGCCACAAGATAATGTTTAATGAATTTATATTATCCCATAGTTCTATATAGATGTAAAATGAGTTAAGAGCAAGCGGCATTTGTGAAACACATTTAGTCCACCTTGAAGGGAAGAATTTGTCTTAGCTGGTCACTCTGGTTCCCTTTACATTCAATGGAAGAAAACATGCAATTTACATGAGCAAGTTGTTTGAGCTGTTTTAGCCTTTTTAAGGTCAGATGAAAGTACCCTTGACTTTATTGACTCTCTGCTGAGAAAGGCAATGTGAGGTGTCAGAACCTAGGGCCAGGTTCTACCGCAGCACAAAGCATACGCTTTCAAGTTGAGTCAGAAATGCTGCTTTCCTGGGAAATACATTTACAGTCTTTAAAGTCAGTGGTACTCTCCAGCAGTATAAAGGAGGCAGATCTATTTACCTTCTCTCAGTTCACAGCACTTCCCCCAGAAAAGGGCTAAAACAAAGTGGCTATGTTTCCAAGGCTAATGGGAATCCTAAATGAGGGGTTATCAAGGAGGAAAAACTGCTGAGTGGTATTTTGCCCCATAGCCTTTAAGGCAGGAACTGAAGTGAAAAGATACTCCAGCTCTTTCATAATCAAGTGGCAAAGCCATCTCAATCATAGGATAAATTCATTGTCCAGCACCTCCGAGAACAGGCTGGGAAACACAGAAGTACTTTTACCTGGAGGGGAAGACAAGGGACATACTCCTGTTCTCCCTAAAGTCTTCAATACCTCACACATCTTTTAAAAAGGTGTCCTGCTACGGTAAGATTTGGTTTTGTATCAAGTAGTATGATTTGAGTAATACAGCCATCATTAATATAGTTAAGACAAGTATCTCAAGAGTAAAACAAATCAGATGGGTCTTATCTGGGCAGTAGGGGTATGACAGACTTTTTTGGAACAGGAACATCATACAAACCAGAAGAGAAACAACATCCCTGTAATACAAATACTTCTTAATATCATAGGGGTTTTTTAGTATGTGCAGAGGTTTACATGAATTTTAATGGAAAGGATATTTTTAAAGCCTACAGTGAGAAGTCATCATACTTTACAAAGTGCCTGTACTTGGTTTTTGCCACACTGTTTCATTTGGCCAACAGATGGAAGCCTTACCTGTTCACTTCCATTGGTCATATACCAAGTCCAAGCAATGGGAGTATAGCCAGAACTCTTACACATCATTACAGCTGTATCTCCTCCATAACTAACTATGGGTTTTTCTCTTCCTTCAATTTTTGGTACTAAATAAATAGGAAAAAAATCATCAAGTAACACCTACAGGTTTTAATTACAGTATTGCAAAAAGATAAAGTATATTATATTTAGGTATGTATTTATAGTAGTCCATTCACTTCCTTTTCCCATAAATTGTATCATTCATGACAATGTAAACTAAACGTAATTTCAGGCTGATATTCCATATACAGAATTCATGCAGAGGACTACAAGAATTGTGCTCTCATTGCTGTAAGATAATAAAAGTTGCCAATACTGAAATAAGTTATAATCAGATTGATTTCTACCCTTCCTCATTTCCTCTTTCCCTTCATTGACAGCTGTAAGCTACACGTTTCAGTTCTAGCACACAAGGAACAAACATCCTATTTTTTCTGCAGTTCACTCAATCTGCAAAAACTGATGGAAGTCTATTCCAGCCATAATGCCACCACATAATGATATTAGGCAAGTTAGAGAACTTAATTTTGTAACTAACAACGCTGCAGATTTGAGGGAGCATTGTAGTTTCAAATATTTTCTAAGCTGAAGTAATGACTTATTGGTGCATGCCAGAAAAGAGGACTTTTGGGCCAATTGTGCCAAGGATAGAACAAGACACAATACAGATTACAACTTTAGAGCTACTTGTCCCAGCCATTAGAACTGCAAGTCACCCAGCAGCCTTCTAAGGGCAAAAGCCTACAAAAGGTTGTTGAATATATCGAGTATTCCCACAGACATAGTCAGAGCTGAGCAAATAAATTATGATAGAGCATGTATGTCCCCTTCCTGTTTTCTTCCCTCTTTATTAGGATGTTTACCGGCATGTTTTCCTCAGATCCATTTCTTTTCATTTTTACTTCAAGTTTCACTGCTGTCTCATAAGTGCAGATCCAGTGCATCTTGTATAGTGGCCACACACAACTAAACAGGCCAAGAATTTGCCTTTTGTAGTTGTAATGGAACAATTTTGTGTAAACCAAGGTTTCACTTGTTCCCTCTTCTCATTGAATTATCCCAAAATTTCACTTATCACAAGTATTTGGACTTAAAAACTCCAACTCTAGAAATATATATGAAACTTAACTGTTAATAAGAACCCTGCTTACAACCTCAGAACTTGCTACACGACACATCAATCCAGCCTTCACATTAGTAAAGCCTTCTCACTCCACATGTATTTGTTTTAAAAACACCATCTTTCTAAAGAGTAGCGGCAGAGTATCTTCACTGCCTTCAGAAAAAGAGACAATTTCACTAGCAAATGTTGCCATTTCCTTTGCAATTTATATATGAGAAAATAGAAGCAGATAGAGAAAAAATAATTCTACTTGTGAAAACAAATTTTAAAAAAAACCCTTGTAAGCATCACAACAGGTTTATGTGGTAGTCAAAAAGATTTACCCATGCTGATTAGAGGCAAGGCACTAGCCACGATTAAAGACATGAATATCCTTAAGTTCTAGGATCCAGCACTGTAACAGAGTGGCTAACCCTTGAATGAGGTTGAGGAAATAATATGCTTTGTCCCAGGTGTTTTTGCAAGTAGATGACTCATAATTCAGCAGCAAAGCTGCTGCACACAAAAATGAAACTCTTGGAGCAGAACAGGAAAGTGATCGCACCAGTATTTATTCCAGTCAGATTAACACACTGGTTTAAGACAAGAGTTCTTTCATAGTATGCATACCTGGACAACTGCTTAAAGATCCCTCAGAGAGCAAACACAAATTAATCTCATCTGCTCCTGAATACAGCTGTTGCAACACTTCACATCATTTTAAAATACTTATGAATGGTCTCCATGCTTAACAATTTGAACTTCCTATGAGCATTTCAAAATGTTTGTTTTCTGCAGACCTGGCTAAAAGCTCAACTCCTCAAAATCTGCAGGGTTATGACAAGCCAGAATGGGGGAAGGGAAACAGAGGCAGTAATACCTTGCTGCCTAGTGGAAAAGCTATTGCAGGTAGTTATAGAAGTGATGAATTTAGCCACTGAGTCTATATCAACACATTACTCATCTTTCAGTTTGAGAATTGTTCTCTCTGCATTATTGACTGGAAGATTCAAGGACTTCTCTTTCCCCATTTCCTTCATTCTTGCATTAATCTTTAAAAGTGTCAAGACAGTACTTTTTATAGCAGCATTCTACTGTTATGAAGCAAGTCTCATCTTCTTGTAATAAATCAAACAGTCCTAAGCACTGTTCCGGAAAAGATGACTTGCCTATTGAGTCATTCCTGCTCCTACTGAAATAGTTATTGTATACTTTCAAAAGAATAAATTCTCTTTTGACTTTTTTGATCTAGAAAGACTTGGGTAGCCATTCAACAAAACCTTACCCACATGTTGACAAGAAAAATATATAATCATTTTCAGAGATCAAAAGGGTCAGAATAAACAACAATTTTCTCTATCTTCAGTACTGCAAGCTACTGTCCCTTGGCTGAAAGTCTGAAAGCAGATACCAGCATTACTGTTCCAAGACTTAAAATACATGAAGAGTTTCCTCAAGCCACATGAGCAGATATTGGGCTGAACAAAGCCAGCCTGCAGCACTGAGAATTACACAGCCCTGCTGGTTAGTTCAGCTGAGGTCAGGGTAGTTATTTTAACAGTTCGGGTTTTTATGAGCCTCTGTTCAGGGGAATCTTTCATATACACCAGTCTGGAGCTTTCATGGATCAAATGCTTGCCTTGCTCTTTGCAGAATAAGGATGGTGGGAATAGAATCTTAGAATAGTTAGAGCTGGAAGAGACCTTAAAGATCATATAGTTCCAACCTTCTTGCCATGGGTAGGGACATCCCACTAGATCAGGATGCCCAAGGCCCCATCCAACCTGGCCTTGAATACCTCCGGGGATGGGGCAGCCACAGCTTCCCTGGGCAACCTGTGCCAGTGGCCCACCACCCTCATGGTGAAGAAATTCTTCCTAATGTCTACCCTAAATCTGCTCCTCTACAGTTTATAGCCATCCCCCCTTATACTGTCACCACAAACCTTTATGAACAGTCCCTCCCCAGCTTTCTTGTAGGCTCCTTTCAGGTACTGGAACGTTGCTATAAGATCTCCTTGGAGACTTCTCTAGGCTTAACAACCCCAACTCTCTCAGCCTGTCCTCATAGGAAAAGTGCTCCAGCCCTTGGATGATCTTTGTAGCCCTTCTCTAGATCCGCTCCAACAGCTCTGTATCCTTCTTGAACTGAGGATTCCAGAACTGGACACCATACTCCAGATGAGGTCTCACAAGAGAGTAATACAGGGGCAGAATCACTACCCTCGACCTGCTGGCCACGCTTCTTTTGATGCAGCCCAGGATACAGTTAGCCTTCTGGACTTTGAGCACACACTGCTGGCTTATGTTGAGCTTCTCATCGACCAGTATCCCCAAGCCCCTCTCTGCAGGGCAGCTTTCAATCACATTATCCCCCATCATGAACTGAAAACAGGGATTGCATTGACCCAGGTGTAGGACCTTGCATGAGGCTCCCATGATCCAAGAGGAGGTGGTCAGAGCCTTGCTAGCCCAATTAGACACCCACAAGTCTATGGTGCCAGATGGGATTCACCCGAGGGTATTGAAGGAGCTGGCGGATGTGCTGGCCAAACCCCTTTCCATCATCTTCCAACAGTCCTGGCTGACTGGGGAAGATCCACTGGACTGGAGGCTGGCTGATGTTGTGCCCATTTACAAGAAGGGTCGCAGGGAGGATCCAGCGAACTACAGGCCTGTCAGTCTGACCTCAGTGCCAGGGAAAGTCACAGAACAGGTGATCTTGAGTGCTATCATGAAGCACATGCAAGAGAACCGGGTGATCAGGCCCAGTCAACACTGGTTCACAAAAGGCAGGTCTTGCCAAACTAACCTGATCGCCTTCTATGACAAAGTAACTCACCTACTGGACGAGGGAAAGGCTGTGGATGTATCTTCCTGGACCTCAGTAAAGCCTTTGACACAGTTTCTCACAGCATTCTGCTATGGAAACTGTCAGCCTCTGGCCTGGACAGGTGCAGTCTCTCCTGGGTGGAAAACTGGTTGGATGGCCGGGCCCAGAGAGTGGTGGGAAATGGTGTTAAATCCAGCTGGAGGCCAGTGACAAGTGGGGTTCCCCAGGGCTCAGTCCTGGGTCCAGTCCTGTTCAATGTCTTTATCAATGACCTGGATGAAGGCATCGAGTGCACCCTTAGCAAGTTTGCAGATGACACTAAGCTGGGTGGAAGTGTGGATCTGCTGGAGGGCAGGGAGGCTCCAAAGAGATCTGAACAGGCTGGACTGCTGGGCAGAATCCAATGGCATGAGGTTTAACACGGCCAAATGCCAGGTCCTGCACTTGGGGCACAACAACCCTAAGCAGAGGTACAGACTAGGAGAAGCCTGGCTGGAAAGCTGCCAGGAAGAGAAGGACCTGGGGGTGTTGGTTGACAGCAACTGAACATGAGCCAGCAGTGTGCCCAGGTGGCCAAGAAGGCCAATGGCATCTTGGCTTGTATCAGAAATGGCGTGACCAGCAGGTCCAGGGAGGTTATTCTCCCTCTGTACTCGGCAATAGTGAGACCTCGAGTACTGTGTTCAGTTCTGGGCCCCTCACCACAAGAAGGATGTTGAGGGTCTGGAGCAAGTCCAGAGAAGAGCAACAAAAGTGGTGAAGGGGCTGGAGAACAGGCCTTATGAGGAGTGACTGAGAGAGCTGGGGTTGTTTAGCCTGGAGAAGAGGAGGCTGAGGGGAGACCTCATTGCTCTCTATAACTACCTGTGGGGAGGTTGTAGAGAGGAGGGTAATGGCCTCTTTTCCCAAGTGACACGGGATAGGACGAGAGGCAATGGCCTCAAGCCCCGCCAGGGGAGATTTAGGCTGGGCATTAGGAAAAAAAATTTTCACAGAAAGGGTCACTGGGCACTGGAACAGGCTACCCAGGGAGGTGGTTGAGTCACCTTCTCTGGAGGTGTTTAAGGTATGGATGGACGAGGTGCTAAGGGGCATGGTTTAGTGTTTGACAGGAATGGTTGGATTCGATGATCCGGTGGGTCTCTTCCAACCTGGTTATTCTGTGATTTGGCATTGTTGAATCTCAAGAGGTTCTCAAAGGCTCACAACATAGGAGAGTAGCTCTCATTAGAGATTCAGCTTTTCAGCAGCTTGTGTTGGTTTCATTTCCACACGTCTTCCATTTGGTTGGATTTCACTTATTACTATCAAGGGCAACATTATTGGAGAAAAGAACGCCAAACAGAAGAAATGGCAGTCACACTGCCCTATGAAGCACACTACCTTGCAACAGCTTTCATATGGAATGAGAGATGCACCAAAACAATAGTGTTTCAGAAATACAACTGAATTTGTTCAAAAATCCATTCTGCCAGTTATTATTACTCCTATTTTAACAACAAATCTCAGGCCAGACTTCTAAGCCATTGGTTCTGCTTTTTGAAGAATTTAAGAGATGCCATCCTTTCTGTCCACCCCCAGAAAGTGATCAGTATTCACACTTGCTGTAGGGATGGAGAGGCAGGGGGAATCAATTCCTCATTTAGACAAGAAAGTCGGTTTATATGGCTTTGGTTGTTAGCATATTTTGTTAAAAAGGCTTTCAGTTTTTGCTTCAAAATTCTTATTCCCTCCATACTACAGGAACACCTTTGACAGTGATAGTCACTTAGCCTGACCATATTGGTCAGTGGTTATCAAATTAAGTTGCAATCTCCATACTATCCAGAAACCATACTAATGCATTATTTCAATGGTCATGTGAAACAATATTTAAAAAAACTTGCCTTGTAAATGAAACTCAGCGCTAATTTCTTTTACATTTTTCACAGCACAACTGTAACTTCCCATGTTACTGCTATCCAAGATCTGCAACCTTAAAAATAAATTCACCAGTTAGTTGTAGCATAAAAGAAAACAAAAGCGAAAAACCTATCAGTGACTGCTACCTAACACTCTAAAGAAACCAGTAGAAATTAGTAGTGGAGTGGAAAATATACATCACTAAAACTTTAGGATTGAGGTTTAGCATCATGTAGAAACAGTGTGACGTTTTTAAGAATAACAAAGAGCACAAGTGTACTGGGGAACAAACATTTTTAAGCAGCATTATCTACAGGTTAATGAGTTAGACCATGTGAACTGTAGCACACACTATATAAAGAGATTTAAATTGTTTGTTCTTCCTAAAACCAGCCAGCCAACTGCTAGAAGAGCTCCAACCCAAAACAGTTTTGAACAGCTGTCATCTAATGGAGACCAGCAGCTTCTCTGCTGGCACAGTACATACCTCCCAGCCACTTTGAAGAAGATTTATATGGTTATGTTAGTATATATGCAGAAAAGTGATAGCATATTCTCATCACATTCTTTCACAGAAATGTTGTGTAAGTATTATTGATGTTAAGAAACCAAAGCAGAGAGAAATCAACTGGAGCCTACCTGGTTAGTATTAACCCATTTAAAGATTGCTAAAGTCCAAAAGAAAATTCTATCGATTGAAGAAAGTTTTTTACAACAATTCTTGTGTATCTGTAGAAGTTCCAAAGAGTTAAGAAAATCTTTAAAAAAATCCCAAACATCTTCACCCTACAGCTAACTTCTTCTCCCTCTTTTGCTAACTAAGAATGAAAAAAAGCTGGCCACTCATGCCTTTCAGACTTCTACAAAGCAGCCCTGAGGTGGAAAAGAATATGTAAAAAAAATGGGAGTAGAAAAAGAAATTGAGGTATTTTAGCAATCTCAGTTAGGGATTACTACTTCACTTTCTGAACAGAATTACTGGGCCTCAAAGAACTGTGTCCATATTCTATATTCTTGTCTTGAAGAAACCTTGTTTTTCCAGCACTAGAGGAAAAACAAGAGCTCTTCATCCAAGATTGTGGTACCTGCAAACCTTTTCCCTTTTCTGCTGCTTTAATATGTTGATTATGGGCATGTACTAATCACCGTATTTGAGTCTTTTCTAATATAAATACATATGAGTAGTACTTGGCAGCATATATGCATGTGATAACTCCTTACAGTTTGACTTGTAGGTTCTAAAGAATGCTACTTACTTGATGCTCCAGCTGTTTTCAGTTTTATTGATGTATCTAATTGTTTCATTTCCTTTCTTCCAAGTCACTTGACTTTGCAAATGAGAGTATTTTTTGTCCAATCTGCATGAAAGTTCAATTCTAGTTGCACTGTCCAAAGTGATATTTTTTCCCACAGAAGTACCAGAAACTCCTAAAAGTTTAAGAAATTGTTTAGAAAAACATATTTCTTCATTCTAGGGGAAGAAGAAATTTAAAGACTGTTTTACACATGCTGGATTACAGGTGGATACAGTGTTCCACTGTTACACTTTCCACGGTAAAGACCATGCAAAAATCAGACAATCAGAGATGAGAGTAATTTTCTTAAGGCATAACTGAGCTACAACATGCACCCATTACAAAAAACGACAGACACTCCATTCTGTAGACAGGCTTCCTAGAGAGCTCTAGCACAGAAAGAGGTCAATTTCACTGAAAGCAAGGTAGACTTATGCTTCCACATAATTTAACCCAAACCAAAATATATTGAGTACTTAACTCTCACCAAGGGGAACAAACTAAGCCTATACTTCCTTATTGACTTCTCATTTGGTGTTTGAAAAGCAGGATTTATTGGATTAAAGATATTAGGAAATATATTAAAAGTTACATTAATAATACCAAAATGAGTTATATTTGTTAATATCTATAAATATTCAGGTTTTAGCCAGTTGCAGATTTTTACCTATAATCTCACAGTACTGTAATGTTCTACCACTAGTGAAGTTGCCGATAAAACCCACAGCTTTGGCATTATTGGATCTGGCCATTCATGCTACAGCTACTCAAACTGAAAACACATCATCCTCAAAACACACTTTTAGCTGCCTCTGGCTTTGGATTACACCATGAAAACATTCCAATACAGTAGAAAAACCCGACAAGTTTTTGCTGCTAACAAGCTCCATGAGCATAAAAAAAGTTTATCCAAACCCAGGGTTTCAATAACAGATATCTGCCAAATTCATACAGGTGTTTTATTGGAAAAAAACAAAAAACACCTCTGGCTTTGTACCTATCAGCATGGCTATTTTATTTCATATTTAGCCTTTTCTTTCACACCTTCTAAACATAGCTGTGGTTAGCCCGTCTGAATACTTCATGAAAAGTTATTCCAGGCTTCACCTAAGTCCAAGACCTACTCTGTACTACTTGATGGTCAAAGAAATGTGTATGTATTTCACAGCTCAAATTCTTTGAGAAAAAATCAAGTTTTAAGGTACAGCTCACTGAGAGTAATGCAACTCATACCTAAGAAGCAGTGAAGTCCAGCTGAAGTCCACCAGATACTCCCACAGAATATTTCAACTTACTGGGTCTGGCACAGACATTTACAGCCTGCAGAACAGCATGCCCAGAACAACAAGTCCCAGCCAAAACATTACAAATCTGTTGAACTAGAGTTAAACTTGGAGGTGCCACACCGCAGTCTTTCATAGCAGAGCAGAGTCAGTTATTACAACTCATTCATTACAGCCATTACACTCAATAAATTCACCAAGCAGAACTCACCTTGTTAGGTTGTTTATGAGCAAAGTAATTTTGCAAATGGAATTGGTTTCACGACAGCAAAAAGTTTTACAGTTCGATTAATTACACTAAAAATAGCATCCAGAACTTTCGAGAATATTTTAAAAATAAACCCACACTTTAAATGAACGGAACATGAAAGCTCTACACAGTTGAAGATTAACTCCTAGCAAGACTGATATCTGGGGCATCTCTCTACTAAGACTACATGTACCAGAACAATAAGGAGACGCTACCATAAGCTTCCTGCTAGGAAAAAAAAACCCCACCATAAATGCTGTGCAACTATGTGCTCACCATATCATGACAGTACTTTGTAAAAGAGTTCTAAATCATCTCCTTGCCTTTTCTACATGCTTTAACTCCTGTAATGCTGTAAAGTTGACTTCCTGCTGGTTAACAAGTACCCTAGTTTACATGGTATCTGCAAGTGGATTCACTTACATGGTATCTGCAAGTGGATTCATTAGAATTGATTTGAGGGAAGAGATAGCTATGAATCTTTAAAACTACTGGTAGTTTTAATAGAAAAAGAATCTCATCCTCCAGCGCAAAATAGTTTTTAGAACACAAAACTGAATAGTGCAAATGTATTCATCTTTTCCTTTACTGAACTCACCAATTGCCTGCTGTGAACATCTTAACTTTATCAAGAAGGTGCTGTCCTAAATACTTCTACAACTATTACAAAACATTGCATGTAACCATAAACATTCAATACAACATTGAAAATAACACACTTACCAGGCAGAAGTACCTCATACTTCATGAAAGTGATGTTATTTTTGGTTGCCTCCTTGAACTCTTGTGTGGCAAGATCTGGACCTAACAAGGAATGTGGGGTGAAGCAAAGTGTTAAGTTACCATCCTATCAAAGCAATCATGCAGCAAAGCGTCAATACAGTACTGCAATTGCTTCTTATTGTAATCTTAGTGGAGGAAAGGACTTTGCCAAATGCCCATTACTGTGGAGATCCTTCCCTAGAACTTGTGTTAACAGCTAGAATCTTAAAATAGCCCTGTTGTACGGTCACTGTTATAGTAATTATGCCATTTTACAAGATGGTTTCTAGCTTTAATATAATGTTGTAATTGTGAACAACAATAATCTGAAGAGGTCATAACTATCTACTTTAAAACCCGATTCAAACGGGTCACCTACATGTGTGGCTTTTCCTAAGGCTTACAGTTGGGTCCTACAACTTTATGGGACTACATCAATGTTTAAGCAGAGCCTGGAAAAGTAATAAGCTTTAGAAAACTAAAAGAAACAGGATCAAACACTGACATTCCCAAAGCCACTACAACTTAACACCGCCAAAAAATGTCACGGGCAAGAACACCCCATGCCCCACTGGAACATGGTCAGAGTGCTTCACTACCCCACCAAATTCCTGTTATACTGCAGGGGATTTCCTTTCACACAAAGTATATCAACATCTACCATCATCTGCCAGACTAAAATATATTCCTTTGCTTCTATGAGGGAAAACTACATTTAAAAGGTTTAATGTGGCCATCAAAATCCCTTTTCTGTGGGGCAACAGATATCATACTGTCAGAGACTAACTTTATAAAGCTCTATAAACAAAGCTTGATATTGCTGTCAGGCAGGCAGCCGTAAGCATAAACAATCTGTTCCCATCACTATGTTGTTCTCGTGTTCTGTGCATTCCAAGAACACAGCAAGAAAGCTTTAACAGATGTAGCTCAGCTAAGGAAGCATCATTTTTCCACAATGACACATATAATTTCATTAGTATTGTACTATCTGCAAACAAGTTCCTAGTAAAGTGAAGCACACTGGGAGAAGACATTTAAAATTATGCTTAAAGGCAAGGTGAATTCAATACCATTAGGGCAATTTTTTTTTTTTTTTTTTAGTTTCTGCAGTTACTTTCTAAACAGCTTTAAATGTCAAACTGTTTGTCTTAGTAATTATCAACTAATGTGCATCCCTCATAATCATTGAATAAAAATATCAGGGTAGAACATTAGGGTTACCAAAATGTAATAATATAAGTAGAAGACAACAAGTGATTGTTTTTACCAGGTGCAGATATACTACGTCCAAGTGTCAAATGATCTGAAGAGCTCGCCTGAGTTTCCCAGTTGACAGTTTGTGCAGTTGTCATGGGCTCTGAAAGGTGAAAAAAACAAACCTATTGAAAGAAAAATCAATTTTTTTTCAATTTCGTGATAAACTAAGAAAATACAGATTCCCCACCACCACTGTAGACAAAACACACTAAGCCTTTTAAATGGCATATTTACATGCTTGTAAATTAACTTTGCCAGTTATATAAAAATGCATTTCAGGAATATATAAACAGTGATTACTAATTTAATCTGCTTAATCATGCAGCACTATACGAAAAAAAAACTGTAATTTCTGCAGAAGGAAAGAGGCTTATTATCCCTCCTGTCCATGGGTTGAGAAGATTCCCATTCAAAGTTGGGAAAATAAAGAAAATCAGACTACAGCTTCAGTCTTCTCATTGAGGGAAGCACTGTGTGGCAGAATTGATCACTGTGCAGTAGAAATAGTATCTCTGAAGTCCAGATGTCAGATTACTCCTTCTCTTTGCTGCATAAATCACTGAACTTTAGGGTAAAGTTCCTAAATGCATTCAGTAGCTGCAGTTGAGAGAATCTGGCCCTACTGAAGGTTCCTGCTAGTGGTTTGCATTTAAAAGTCTCTTAGCCAGCATAAGCAGAGGTACCACATGCCCTCCAAGTTGCTGTCCCCTTCCCTAAAGCAGATTTAATCAACATGTCAGCTCAAAACACAAAGAACGCTATGTCACAGGCAATCAGCCTTTTACCTGGCTTGTTCCATCTGCACTTTCATACTTAAACTGGTTGAAACATGAAGGAAGGTTACAATAAACCAGTATATTATGGTGGACGATGCAGAAGAACACAGCTTCAGGCTAGTTCATTTCATAGTTCCTAAGAGTACATTGCTGTAAATCTCTAGCCCATAAAGGCTTTTCAGCAAAAAAAAATATGAAGCTGTCTCCTAGAACTAGGCAGGAAGTCCTGTTCCTCTAGACAAGAGCACAACCAAGCCTTGATCTCTGCATGATGGAGAAATATTCTAGCCCAAGTGCTTACCCCTGAAATAACGCAAAGGCTGACAGTTCTGAGGAATCTTCCTCTGTGTGTGTGCAGACACCTTGACAGCATGCCAAGGTTGTCATGGATCATCTGAGTTTGTCAGTCTAGCAAATGCATCACCTAGTTTGGTATTGAAATCTCTCATGATGACACATTCAGAAGGTACTAGTGCCAGTTCATATAGTAGTTGTTATTCATACACACAAAAAAACCCAGACTAGTTTTAAAATATCTTGCACACTAACAGGATCTCCATACTGACCTTCTTACTCATTACACATAATAAATGAAAAACAGTCATTTGAGATCACAATATAGAAAATACTTTGTGCATTTTAGCTCATAAATATGCCATGTGTTTACATATGGAGTTATTTATTAGCTACTGCACTCTCTCTAGTTCTCACACACACTGTGCTAAAAAGCTCTGAAGAGTAAAATCAGGTAAACAGCATTATAACATCCAATTAGAAAACTGTAGATAGAATAACTTGACAGAACTTGCTTGAGTTCATTTTTAAGTATAACCTGCCCATGTCTGAATTGGACTAATCAACATGAGCTTTCATACACTACTGAATCCCTGTTGTTCTGATCCTTTTTTAGATTATATATTTACTTCTGTTTCTTATGAAAAGCAACTAACTTATTTCAAGACCTATTTAAAGGAAAATGCAAACTCTACATGGTAACTTAGTATCATGAGGAAGTAATATAGCTTTAGGTATACTGAAATAAAACAATTACCAGGAGATGATTCAAGTAGTCCAGCTTGCATCTTAGTCAAAGAGCTTGCCTGAGACTGCCTGGCATTTTTTGTTGTCACAGTTGGTTCTAAAAAGAAAAAAAGGTTTTAAAGAAGCTTCATCCTCTCTGAGCTCAACTGATACAGAAGTAGATAGTTCATTAGAAGAATTCAAACAGAAGCCCCTTACCTCACTCTGCTACCTACATTTTTCCTCCAAAGTTCTGAGCATATACAGCCAAAATGTCGAAGAACTCTTCATGAGTTCTTTAGCTTACTTATTTTTATTTCTTGCTTAAAGAACAGCAGCAGTATTTATCTCACCTCTAATTCCTGTAGATATATCTTTTCCTGTAACTAGCCCATAGTATAGGCAAAGCCATACTTCAGAACATTCCATCTGACCAATAAACTTTATAACTTGTACTCAAATCCTGTCTTATTTGTGGGCTTAGCCCACTCCAGCTTATGACACTGACACTAGCTGATTATTCCTAAACATAGATTAAGCAATTCAAGAATATAATAAGAGCCACATTGCAACCTTACATTTCTATCCAATTTTGTGATGCAGTAAGCAAGATGTATTATTGGCTGCCTGAGCAAAACAAAACGCAATTGTGCCAAACATGAATACTAATGACTATTTCCATTTTCCTTAACATCACTGCAAATCCAATTCTGTTTCTATAGCACAGTTTTTGTAAGAGCCTGGCAAGGCTCTAGTGTTTTGCTTTATGTTCCTGGCCAGAGAAAGGAATTACAGAATCACCAGGTTGGAAAAGACCAGCAGGGAAGAGGGAGAAGACTTGCTTAGTTTGAGAATGTTGCTGTGTCACTCTTCTATTAAGAATTTGAAGTCCTTGGATGTTTTATAAAAACAGGGATTTCTGCACCTCCATATCTGTTCCCACATTTGGGTGGCAGATCTAGTTCGCCCAGAATAAACACTGTATCTTCACATGCTTCAGTATACCATGACATATTCTACTGCTACAGCAGCAGGTCCCGCTCTTCCTCAAACTCAGAACAATCTCATATTACTAGCTTTTAAGTTATCTGTCCAGCAGTTACACAGGAAAAAAAAAAAGGAATCCATTCTGCAGTCATAATTAAAGTCTGGGAGGGGTAATAAGCTCTGTTAAGACATACAAGACAGCAGCAAGCATAGATGAAAACTGAAAAGCTATGGTATTGGATTTGCATAGCCAGGTGTCAGTAGCAGAGGGGCTACAGAAGTGGCTTCTGTGAGGAGTTCCTAGAAGCTTCCTCTATGCCCAGCAGAGCCCATGCCAGCTAGCTCCAAGATGACCCCACCGCTGGCCAAGGCCAGGCCCACAACCAGCTTCCAGGATAACATATTTAAAAAACAGAAAAAGGAAACTGCAGCTGCAGCCAAAGAGAAGAGTGAACATATGAGAGAAACAATTCTGCAGACACCAAAGCTGATGAAGGAGGAGGAGAAGCTTTAAGTACCAGGGCAGCCTGTGGTGAAGACCATGGTCGGGCAGGCTGTGCCCCTGGCTAAGGGCAGAGTAGATATTCACCTCCATGGAGGACTCCATGTCACAGAAGATGGATGCACCTGAAGGAGGCTGTTTTTATTTCTCATTACACTACTCCAATTTTATTGATAATAAATTAACCTAATTTCCCCAAGTCAACGCTTGCTTGCCCTTGACAGCAATTGCCAAGTGAGCTGTCCTTATAACAAAAGTCTTGTGGGTTGAGGTATTTTCTCGCCCTCGTCAAGCTGAAGAGGTATTTTCTCTCCCTCGTCAAGCTGAAGAGGGGAATCATAGAGCAGCCTTAGTAAGCACCTGCCATTCAACCAGAGACAATTCACCACAGCCCTCTTTCAGCAAAAGGTAAAGTCAATACCCTGACCCTTCCTACAAGTGAACAACACTGCTAACTCTCCTACTTCTTTTCAGGACTACAGGAATAAAAAACCTACAGACACTCCCACTGGCATCTCCAGCACAGAGCTACTCCAGGCTATATCAGTCATGCCCAACCTGCATCATCTGTTTTGTCAATCCACCCATCATACTTCAATTAGTTTGGATCAATATGAAAACAAGTTAAGCATAAGTGGTTCATAACAACAGGCTCTTAATTTTTTATTTTTTTTTCATACTAGCCCACTGGTCCTGCAGCAAAGTGTTCTCTTTCAGCCCTTCACCCAAGTAACAAACTTCAGAAATCCGCTCTGACTAGTTGCTGGCTCGTGACCCAGCCAGCAAAAAGACTGAGTCTTACTCTCCAGTTGACGGAGGTGCTGAGAGCAGGCAGAGCTATTGTGCTTCTGATATTCACAGTAAGGGTGAAGAAAGGTCTATGAATTTTTATATCTGCAGCATCTTGAGGCATTCTAAGGATGTCACGGTTCACCTCACTGTGTCAGCTCAGTAGATGCATCACCTGCACAGTAATTAAAATCCCTAAAGATGATAAATTTAGAAGGTGCCAGTGCCAAGCTGTACAGAAGCTGCTCTGTTACCTCCCTGCACGGAAGCCAGATAACCTGCAATGTGGTTTGCATACTAATAGGATTCTAATCTTGCCTTTCTTCCTTGATTCACATACCAAGTGAAAACAGTCAATTAGTGTTGTTGGTAGCCACCACTCCTTCCACATCTTGGCCCTTATCTGTTCGTTAGTCAAACTACACAACAGAGACAATATTGCATCGCTCTTCTCCTCTCAATTACACCAGCTGACAAGCATCAGAGATCAAGATGACCTAGCACTGCATGATTGGTGTCATCAAGCCAGACAGTAATGTAAGCAAGTCAAGTTGAATAACTTCTCAAACTACTGAGTCATGGCTGCATGCCTTAAACTGTAATTAATTTTCATTAGATTTAATCAATAGTGTAGTAGCTCTCTGAGCTCCTGTTGCTCTGATCTTTAAGAAAGAAGGAACAGCTGAAAGTATGAAGATATTAATCCACTTCTATCTTATCTCTGCTGACCACTGCAACCAATATTTGAGGGATAAAGTGTGGATGTACCATACATCTCATTACCAGAGCAGTTTCAAGCTTTAAAAATCTTATTGCACTCTTCTTAAGCCAGAAGAGTGGCTGGATAGGAAAAAGCTGAAATTTGGTTAAATGTTAATTAATGTTATGTTTACTTTACTTTTAAAACGATTTAATATCAATTTTATACCCTATGCAAGTGCACAAGCATTCAGTAGCATCCAAAACCAGCTGCCAGAACCTCGTGGAGCCCCTAGAAAAGGGAAAAGCTTCAAACTGAGCTCTCCTGAGGCATCAAAAGATCCATATTTAGGACTTCCCAATGCCCTGGTAGAAGCCCTTCCCCCAGGGAAAACCAGAAAAATACAACCTGGAAGCAAGTTTGTAAGAAACGAGGTATATTCTCTATTCATAACTCCTTGGCATCTTCAGGGGGAGAAGCTCAGTTTTGCTTTTCCTAAAGAAATCTGGCAGCATGTGCTGCAACTAAATTGGGCAGCCACAACTGTAACCAAATGAAGCAGCAAACTGGGGAGTAGTTTCTAATGAAGTCTTAACTCAATGAAGGTTAAAAGCAATGGTTCAAAATTTTCAGAACAATTAACTGAAGTTATAAGACTAAGAGACAGAATACCAGAACAGTAAGAACTCTCCTCAAGCTACTTACCTCAAAATAAAGTCAAAGAGGCCTCTCATGGTATCCGCCTGACCAGCTGTGGAAGGCTGTGCACAACCTGCCTTTTGCCGCTCAGTCCGTGCGCACCTAGTGCTCCCTCTGGTTGCTTTTACTGCAAGCATTTTGACTGAAGAAACCCACTGAATCCCCACACCTCCAGAATGCACATTGATTCTGTACTTCTCCATAAGACAGTGTTAGCTCGCCTCCCGCCAAGGGAACATGAGCTTCTCTTCACTGCATGTGTGCAGATAGTCTCTGTGCTTGACAAGGTTTTAGCACAATTGTTTAATAATGAAATTATGAAATTTTACTAACTAATTAAGGAAACAGTAAAATATTCCTCCACATATACAAACCATTATGAAAATCACAGTGAAGCCTCCCTACCTAGTTCATACAAACATAATATAAGTCTGAAAAACAACAGCCTCACTTCATTCAGGTAGAGAGTACTGTAGCCGTTAGCTCACTTCTGATGTCTGCTCAAAACCAGACATGGTATCTGTCACTTCAAGAATATGGTAGATTTGTGGAGGTTTTGGAAACACAAACAGGGTTTTGTTGGGCTTTTTAGGTTTTGTTTCATTTTCCATAAGAGTATAAAATTTCGTTGATGGCTGTGTCTAAGCTTAGAATTGCTTCAGACTCCATTAGGTATGTCTTTAGGCACTAAGAGTCAAAAGGAAATACAGTGTGGCTAACTTGCCATGATGTGACTCATCCATTCCTACAAATATCATGCTATTTACAGTCACCAAACTTTTTGATCAACTAAACAGACTGTTAGATAGGACTACTAGTCTTATGTGCATGTCCATAAATATAGATACATATTTTAAAAACAGTTTTAAGAACTACAAATCAGAATTTCTTCTGTGTGAATACATAAGCATATATGTTTTAAGCAAGCTTGGAGAACTGCAAAACATGTTTTCTGTCCTTTCATATTAAATGAAACTACTACAAACTTTACATAAGTCATCATCACACATGGAGCTCCTCTCTACTAGGACCAACAGAGGCATGTACAAACGTGTCACTGCTTATATATCACACACTGAAAATGCAACTAAACCATTTATGGTTGATTAAAGTCACAGAAATAACGTTCACATAAACGTAACAGCAAAGCTTTCAGCCTTGGCAAGACATGCTCCAACAACCACATCTTGCACAGCAGACATTAGCAACCTGGTTATTTCCTTCTGCTCCCATTCTGTACAAATTTATGTGCTTCAAAAGAGGGACTAGCAACAGAAATCTACAAGTTTTAGAAACAAGCTCCTTTTTCCTTAGAGGAGGTGGGCCTGCTCCCAAACAGCTGAAAACCACTGGAGGAAGAATCCAACCCAGACGGCTCAAGTACCTCATCATAGAATCATTTAACAGCTTGTGTTGGAAGGGACCTTAAAGATCACAGAATCACAGAATAACCAGGTTGGAAGAGACCCACTGGATCGTCGAGTCCAACCATTCCCACCAATCCCTAAATCATACTCCTAAGTACCTCATCCACCCTAACCTTAAACACCTCCAGGGACGGTGACTCAACCACCTCCCTGGGCAGACCGTTCCAATGCCTAACCACCCTCTCCGTGAAGAACTTTTTCCTAATCTCAAGCTTAAATGTCCCTGGTGAAGCTTGAGGCCATTCCCTCTCATCCTGTCCCCTGTCACTTGGGAGAAGAGGCCAGCTCCCTCCTCTCCACAACCTCCCTTCAGGTAGTTGTAGAAAGTAATAAGGTCTCCCCTCAGCCTCCTCTTCTCCAGGCTAAACAGCCCCAGCTCTCCCAGTCGCTCCTCATAAGATTTGTTCTTATCATCTAATTCCAACCCCCCTGCCCTGGGCATGGACACTTCCCACCAGACCAGGCTGCCCCAGCCTGGCCTTGAACACCTCCAGGGATGTTAGGTATCCACGACATCTCTGGGCAACTTGTTCCAGTGCCTCACCACCCTCAGTGCGAAGAAATTGCTCTTTCTGTTCAGTTTCATTTCATCCTTGAAGGATTTTAGGGGGTCACATTTAAAAACTCAACATACAGTCCTCTAAAACACGTTCTGCACAACCTGCTAGGCATTCCACTACCTTAGTAACATAACAATCTGGGCCTTTTCAGGACTTAATACTTTACTTATGGGGGTTTAATGATGGTTTTTAATAACGGGGGTAGAAACTCAATCTTTCAGTTCCCTGCCAACCCAAACCACTCTACGATTCTACTTGATACGGAACAGGGCAGCAACAAAACACTGCGCCTCAACCTCCAAGTCCTGCAGCCCTAAACCCTCCCACGCGTGGACAAGAAGCAGGAGACAGCACTAGACCTCAGGAGGGGGCATCCTGGCCTGCGGTTCAGCACCAGCACCAACGCGAGGATGCAGTGATAAGGGGAGCGATCCCCACTTTCCAGAGCCTGTCCACCCCAATCTCCCCAGCGATGCTGCAGGATAGGAAGCACCCACTGATCAGCCACCGCGTCCCATCGCAAACCCTAGGGATGCTGCGGGGCACGCAGCTCCCTCTGCCCAGCCGCTGTGCCGCTCCCTCCCAGGGATGCGGGGCACGCAGCCCCCTTAGCCCCGCCGCTGTGTCCCCTCCTCGCCCGGGGATGCGGGGCACGCACCCCCTTTGCTCAGCCGCAGCTCCCGGCAGGCACCGAGGGCTCGTTTACCTGCGGGGCTGCCGGCCGAGAGGCCGAACCTCAGCAGCAGCAGCGGCAGCAGCAGGCGGCTCTCCCCGAGGCAGGAGGCAGGCATGGTGCCCCGTGCTCCGCGGCAGACACCGCACCCGCGGCCAGGCAGCGCGGGGGAGGCCGGGCCGCCGCCGGGCTTTATGCGGCGGGAGGAAGGGCGTGGGCGAGCCCCGGGCGGCGGGGCGGCTCGCCCGGGGGCTGGGGCCTGCCCGGCTCGGGGGCTGCTGCTGGCGGAGCCGCGGGGTTTGCGCGGAGAAGGCTGTCCGGGAGCGCGGCTCGGGGCCTGCTGCTGCGGCAGCCGCGGGGTTTGCGCGGAGAAGGCTGTCCGGGAGCGCGGCCCGTCCCTGCCCTTTGGCTGGCGAGCGCCTGCAGAGCCCAGCTTTGAGGGTCAGTGCCTCCGGGCAGCCGGGTTATTCTGTATGGGAGCTCGGCTGAGCGCATCTCTCTATGTAAATGTTCTGGCGTGGGCAGCAATACCCGGGAAATACGCGGCTGGCGAGGCCCCCTCAGTACTTTTGGCTGCTGCTCGGTGCCTTTAAAATCATAATTTAATTGCTTAGACTGTTTTAATCTGTATATACATGTATATGTATGTAGATATATAGTAAGCCCACTCATACGTATAACAATTTATGCATCTCTTGGTTGTTATTTGATAAATGAGTCATTTTGCTGTGTAAAATCTGCCCGAGTGGGTTCTCTGAATGAGAGTCTCTATGATGGAGAGCACGCTGCTGCTTCCTTCCTATCAAGATGTGGTTACTGCAGCTAATGTAAAAATTTGTGTATAAGGTTTGTATCAATAATGCAAAAAGGTCACTGCAACTAATCCTCCAAATCATCTCACACTGTTAGATATGCAGGAGGAGTAAGTCAAATGCTGCGTGTGTTGATTTTCAAGCACTGCACGTGTTCATACTGCCATCCATGTCCTCCGATATTAGTGCAGTGCCCTTCAGATTAAAATTTTCTATCATAAAACCTCTTAAAAACAGTTAGGCTTGAACGGACTCATTTCTTGACAGGGACGGGGAAGGAAGAGAAAAGAAAAGGGTATGTTGATTACTTTTGGATATGAAGGGACTCTGCCTGGAAAGGGTGAAAAGAAATCCTTATGTTCACCTGATTTAGCAGTCGGGTACGCAGCACCTTTAGTTGAGGGAGATTTTATCCAGCTGGAAACCATGTGTATATGCTAGCATAGAGGAAGTCAATGTAGAAATCTAAGCCTAAACTCAGCCAGCTGGCAGGAGTATAGCTGCTAGGATAGGTCTAGGACCTAGCTGTATCTTTATCAGTTCTTATTCAATGGAGACTGTAGAGGTTCTGATGGAGATGATTGTTTTCAGTGACTTCACATTATGTTCTCTATGGGCCTAGTTTCTGTCTTTCCCACCAAGTCATCTTGAGTAGAGCATCAAGGCAATCTGAGGACGTGATGAATACCTTTACAGGATTCCTTCTCAATTCTTTTTCAGGGCTTGTTGTCTGCTAGTGGTACTTTCCACACTTATGCTGGATGGGAAGAAAACAATTATTAAACTACTTCTGAATGAGCTGTTGTTTGCTATACTCATGGTATGATGTACAGAAGCCACAAAGCAATGCAAAGGAGAAAGGGAAAGAGGAAGCAGAATTTAGAGAAATACATCCAGCAAAGAACCAAACAGCCATGGGAGGGTATCAGTGCTCCAGAGCTCGCCTTACTACAACAATGTGCTAGTACTAGATTATTCCTCAAGTACTACTGTTGGATTTGGTAGATCATTGAAAGTGCAGGAGTGCAGATTACATAAAGTATAAGGTTAGAGGTAGCAAACTATGAGAATGTAGAATATTGGGGATGTTAACAAAAATCATCTGTCATATTTGCTTGTATTTGGACATACTGATTGGTAAATAATTAGGAATTTCAGGAAAAGTATTTGTATTTAGATTTTACATACTAAGATTAATCTGCTCTATCTATTCACATGCAGCGTGTTTTCCTCTTCTCTTGAGCTAGTTCTTTCCTCTCACTTCCAGAGAGAAACTTTCACTTATTCTCACATGGTAATTACTTGCCAAATGTGACAGTCATTTTGGAGCAAGGATTCATACATTGAACCATACTCTGGTTTATAAGAAAATGTCTGTATTTAACAAAATCTATGATACAAGGAAGTTGCTGGTTTATTCATCTGGAAGAACGTTGCCAAAATTTTTCATGGCAGAGGGTAAGTAAATGAAACTCTGAGAATGGCTGTGACATGTTGATTATTGGCTGAAGAAAAATCTGGATGACAACATGTACTTTTACAGCTCCTTTTCTCCAGGAACCTGGTCTTTGTCCTCACAGCCCAGTCTTTGGCATTCTTTTGTTTCTGCTAATAACTAAAACCGTAAAATGACCAAAGGACATATTTGATACCAAAGCTGTCTTACCCGAAGGTTTCCTTTTCATAAAATCCATTAAAATTGTGTAAAGGTAACAAACCCATATGTAAGAAGAACTAACAAAAGGAAGAAACAGTCCAAGTGGGCTGAAAGCCCATGGCAGTTCAGGTGGTGGCAGTTTAGATACAATTCTGGGATGGTGCCTAGCAGCTTTCAGTACTTGAACATGAATCATCAAGATATTTTCAGACTCTAGATTTTTCCAACATTCAAAGAACATGGATGAGGAGAAAGTTGCTTGTGAGTGTGAAGTTTTCAGTTGAAAAAGCATGAAAATAAACTGTGGGAAGTAGGGGAAACAATTTAGAAATACTTATAAGAAAATTTTGCAATGCCTGGAGACAATGTGTTTTCGTGATTGAGGCACAGACCCCGTTCTGAGGCAACAAATGAGATCACCTTTTAGAGTGGACGCAAAGCCTTATATAGTGTTTCTCTATCCAGTCAGCAGCTACTCCAGTGAATTTCCACTTCTAAAAATCCCACAGCTACAGTGAAAGAGTGCAACCAACTATTTACCAACAATGTGCCCCTTATCATTTTTTTTCATATAATGCAATTTTTTCTTATTAACTCACGGGTCTTGGTAAAGATTCCAAGGTCTCAACAAGCTAGCAAGCATGAGAACACCGGTCTCTTGCTCTGTACTTGCGGCTAATATCGCTGCTAATATCGCGGGTATGCCAAGGTATCAGCTGCCTGTCGCGGCATACAGCGGAATCTTTTATGTCCACAATGTGTTACTAATGTATATAGACTACTATTAAAAATATATGCTGGAGTAGGTGCTGTGCAACATTTCCATTGGTTCCCCATTCTATGGTAACAGACAGTTTATAATAAAATAAAAAACCAATCCAGAATGCACATGTTTTTGAAAACCAAAGCAGTATATTGAATGTTAATACAAGACTACAAACCAGAATTTTATTGTCTTCCCTAAACGTTTATCTTTTGCTTGTTCTCTTTGAACAATTTAACTACACTGACCTCTTGGCTGGATTTAAAATTACAGGCCAGATTATGCAATCTTCATGCTCTGTAATTGCTTGCTTTGCAATGTCAGCATCCTGCTGAGTGGCTGTAAATCCCAGTCTCTCCTGCCACCTACTTGAAGGCAATTTGCAACACTAGTCATATAATCTCTGTTGAGAATTCTACGAGTTATCAAGTGATTAATATTATTTTCTAAGATCCAAGCTGAAGATGAAACAAAATTTGGGTCTTTGGTGCTTTAGAAACATATTGCATAAAATCTCAGGTATTAAGACTGGCAATACTGATCATACAAGATACAATATCAATTGTTATTGTATGGGGCTTGGTTTTGTGCAGGGTTGCTGATTATGCAGTAAGGCTGTGCTCAGAAACAACTTTGTTCACATAGCAAACACACCAGCATCAGGAACTGGCAACCAGAATGTCAGCCAAGTTAAGATTTTTGTCAAACAGTTCTTTTTTTTGCCTTTCTCCTTGCACTCCCACTTCCTGGAATACTGCACAAAATTGACATTTATTAACGGAAAATGTAATGTAAAAAATCTTATTTTAAAAAACACAATCATGATTGTGTTGTATACAGACATGTCAAGAATTTTCTACAATCTGTAAGTTTAGTGTAGAAATTAAGTTCACTATGATGCTAAAGCATGCTGCCCCATCACAGGGTTTGTTTTGCTAGCTTTTGCTTCAAAAGGTGCAGAAAATACTTTAAAATATCTCACGTGAGACCAAATTTTGTTGGAGGTAATGTCTTTCATGACAGTAATGTACCTGGAGAAAGTAAGCTGGCCTCTGATCTGAATACAATTTGAGAACAATTACACTGTGTAATTGTGATTATGCTGAGGGCATGCAGTCTCCACGTACTCCTTTAATAGCAGGAAGAAGATCATCTTTGATAAGACTTTTCTTTTTAATGAATACTCCATTTTCCAACCCTTCAAACTCTTAAATTAAGTTCATCTTCTGTTGCAAAGATAAAACTATCATGAAAGGCCTTGTATACAATAAACGGTACAGGAGAGTTTCTTCCAGTGTGCTGCTGTACTTGCCGAGTTATCAGCAGCAGTACTTGGGAACACGTAAATCGGGCTTTGTTCATATTGTTGAAACTGGGCTGTGTGAGGCTCCTGCACTGGGGGAAGTAATGTGTGCACTTCACAAGATAATGCTTTTCCGTTTTTTTTTGTGGTTGTGTTGACAGTGTGTAGACTTAGTCTCATTCAACTGACCTGTTTTATGGTTTTCCTCAGCGGAAGGTGTTTTTTTTCAGTTAAATGACTCAAACCTAGTTTCTCTGATTTTTTTTTTTTTTTTTAATTTGTAAGTATGTTTGTAATGCTGAAGATAAAACCTGAAGATGAGACAGCATAAAATAAATAAGGTGACCTAAGCCTTATTGATTGTATTCCTAGTGGAGGAAGATCATTCAAGTTAAACACCACTCCATGTATTTATTAGACTGTGTCAGGAAACTTTAGAAATTTTGCCTCTAACAGCATCCTTTAACTTTCAACATTGTTTTTTTTTCCTTTAGTCTTTATGTGTTATTGTATTTTAGAAAGAGAAAAGGGAGCTTCAGGGAAAAAGTAGAGAAAGCTATGTAACTAAAGCTGGGTTTTGTCATTTCAAAACCCTGAGTTTCTTCAACATTTTTATTAGTCTTTTCTTTTTGATTATTTTCTATCTTATATAAAAGCTAATTCTTTTTACTGAAATCATAGAACTCCATAAGTGAGAACTGTGGAGACGGGAGAAGCAAAAAGATCAAAAGAAGAAAAAGGGTTTTAGAAATGACTCTGACTGCAGAGTCATTGTAGTCAAAACTGAAGAACCAAACTATGCTGTCATTTGATCACTTCATATCATTGTGACACATAGGCAAGATATGTCTGTGTCCTCATCAGCAGAGGCAGAGACCTCAGTCTGTTTGCATTGGGAATACGTAACAATAGTGACTCTGAGTGAATGTGAATATTCAGTCTCCTAAAGTTTAAGAATCTGCATATGTGTTGGCAGAATCAGTGCATCTAAGACAGCATAAGCAAATGTACCCTGGATCTGCATGCCACAGGAGTATGCTCATGGATCTTGTACTGTGTGATTTTTGTTAAAGAGAAAATTCAGTTTCAGGGTTTATCACAATGATAATTCTTACAGATTTTAATTCACCCAAGTGCAACAGTTATGCAAAAGCTGCAAAACTACTTAAATATTCTCTGAAATTACATATACTGAGAACTGAATAGCTTAGTTGTTTAATTAAAAAGAAAGTATATTGGTCCAGAGAGAGGAGTTTTGGGGTATTTTTCTTTTGGTGGGAAGGAAAACACCATTGTAGACCATAACAGCCTGCAAACATTTCTAGGTCTTCACATATTTAGGAACTTTCTTTCAGAAATTGCATTTTTTCAAGTATGCAACTATTTTATTTGGAGAATTAGAAAAGACACAGCAAACAGATCAGACAAAGGAATAAAGCCAACAGAACTTTTAGTGAAGAAACTTCTTGTCTGCAATAAGAAAAGCGTATCAGGTGTCAGGCTTTGCATGTCTAGAAGTTGTGAAATGCTTATTTTTACAAATCTTTTTTCCCTAATTAGCTTTTTCAGTCTGACTGTGCATCACAATCCTACTGTTTCTCTGATGCCTAAATCGGTGCATACTCTATTTTGGCACAGGAAACATTTGCATCCAGAGCTGCAAACCTCCTCATTAAATATCTGAAGTGGAATCCATGAGAGAGGAACTGCTGGGCTGAGAGACAGTCATCTCATGTATGTTTTTATTCCTATTAATACGTAGATTTTATTTGACACTGGTAGTAATGGAGTTAAAATGCCTTTTTCAGCTGCGCTTATGTCACACTAGAAAGGTTCAAAGATGAACATCTGAAGGTGACATTTTAACAGCAGATTTTTTTCTGCAAGACATTTTCACAAAGAATTCATCAGGGTTATATTATAACTTGGACAATGTTATTACAGAATCACAGAATCACAGAATAACCAGGTTGGAAGAGACCCACCGGATCGTCGAGTCCAACCATTCCCACCAATCCCTAAATATATTATATATTATATATATTATATATTATAAATATATTAATATATTTCCAGGGAAAAAAATACATATGTGTGTGTTTGTGTGTGTATATATATATATTATTTTTTAAAAGAAACCAAAAATATATTAATGTTGAGAATGTGAATCTCAGAGCGAAAAAGAATGGTAATAAGTAGTTTTTACTTTTAGGTCTGATTCAGCAGTGTTAATGTATTTCTAAATACTTCTGCAGTCAGTACAATGGAGAGGATTATGCAATGATAACTTATCCTAATTGCATTTTACTTTTCAGTATAACAATTAACAAAAAGAAGTTTCCCTGTGAAGACAAAAATGTGCAGAACATCTCAGTAGTGAAAAACCTACAAGGCTAATATAATTTTCTTGAACAATAACTAATATCAACTTATCCTAGCTGATCTATGAAGTTTACTTCCAATTTTGTAAATGACACAAATGTCAGAAAAAATGCATCTTTTTGTTCTTCATTGTTCCAGCTTTGTCTGCAGCTTGTTTCACCTTTTTGTTCTGAGGCTTACTGAAACCAACAGTAGACTGTATTGTAGAATTCCAGTTTTTAATGTAAGAATTATTTTTTTATAATTATTGCATTTCTACTAATTCAGTTGAAAGTTAGTTAGTAACTCTAAGACAGCTTTTTAGAAGAAAAATAATTTTGTTTGGTTTTTAAATAACTCAGATAAGAAGAACAAGTAATAAATTACATGACACTGAGAAGACTTTAGAAAGCATATTCCTAAGAATTGCATAATTATTTACTGGTCTGCTGTGCAGATGTTGGGTCATTCTAACTATTTAGGTGACATTTATTCCTCTGACTGACATCTCATAGTCTTAGAAACACAACTGTCAGAGGAAAATATGATCTTTTTATGTGGACACTGTTCCTATGCTTGACGACATTTAATGTGTTTGTCCTTACATCAGCCTTGTGGGTAATGTTAACTCTAAGCGGCTCACCTGAGATGACCCCGGAAAAGTGTTACACTTCACTGTTCTTTTCTAGCATTTTCTGCCCTGTGCCAGGTTCTTTTTGATTCCCCAGGACAGAGCTGAGTAGATAGAAAAGACTACTTGGGGTGTGCTGCAAAAGTCAGAGGCATTCCCTGCTGACCTGTTTTATTACTCCTCTTTATTTTAAGAGAGAACAAGCTATGCCCTTTGTACAGACAGCGTGTTTGGACTTGGCTTCAGAAGAATTTGAGTTGCCCTCTCTAACACACACTACAGATTGCAAGGTGAGCATCTGAGACTTCAGACAGCCGTGTGAACACAGTAATTTTGATGCTAGCAAATGTTTGAATGCTTTTACACATTGGCATTATGTTGGAAATTAAATTCCAAGTACAAGTGACCTGAAAAAACTGCTGTTGTGCAACAGATTCATTATCCTTTTGGACTTCTGCAAGGCATTTGATTGATTGGAGATTTTCAGGACTGTGGTTACCGGTCTCCTGGACTTGCAGTTAGGTTAGTGTATCGACTAGCTAAAACCACTGGTTTTTAAACTGAAGCTTCTTAGAGTAGTATCTTTTCTGAGATTAACAGATAAAAACTGTCCAGCTTTAATATATGAGTGGTGAGCTTACTCCTGCATTTGAACTGTCCTGAGATAGTCAAACTGGAAATAGAATTGCAGTTACAGTTCATTATTGGTGCACACTTCTTTCTAACACACTTGAAGGTTTCATAAAATTATTTAAAGCTTTTCATGAAATTGCTAAAACAAAGCTTATTAATTCAAAATTACTTTAAGATTTTTTCTTCTCTTGATAATACACCCTTGAGGATGATGGTGCCTCACGATTACAAAGCATCACGCCAGGGGCAGTGCAGGTTTTAATTACATTTTTTAAAGTAATCATTAAATAGTTTGTATTTCACACAAAGACTGTGACCTTCATGCAGTAAGTTAATTGAAATTACTTGAAAGAAAATAGGAGAATAAATCTGGATTGCGGAAGTCACTGCAACAAATATGTGACTAGAGTGGTTGGAAAATACATGATCTTTTTAACATGCCTTTCTTAGTCACTGTTCTACTTAATCTTAATAAATGACCTTTAAAGGTTCCTTCCTACCCAAACTATTCTATGATTCTATGATGCTATGTGGGTATGGTCAAAATCCTGCATTTTCTAGTACTTCCCAGTGTATCGATGCAGTATAATTTATTACTATTACTAGAGCTCTGCAGCCTCATCCTTGAACGGTGAAAGATAAACTGGTTCTAAGGTAGCTCTTGTTACAGTGCACTAATTTTTCCAGCTGTTGCATGCTACAGAAGTTGTTCTGCTGACTAAAACTCCATGAATCACGTCTTTCTTTCCAAGTAGGAAAAAAAATTACTTGTGTGTATTTACTGCTTTTTTGGCAGTTTCCCCTTTGGGCTATGTATTTATGCTTGGAAAACTTTACACTCATAGCAAACTTTCAAAGCATACTCTGTTATGTCTCAGGTACAGGGAATACAGGTGTTATTACTGGAGACACAGAAATCCTTGCAAGGAAAGCGTATCTGTAGGTGGATTTGTAACAGGGAATATGATACAGTCCACACAACACTTAGTTTCTTCACTTACAGACTAAGTAATTGGCACCCGAATAGGGACCCTTGTCGGCTGAGAAGGTCGGAAAAAACACCGGAATGCAGCGACCGGAGGACAACAACCAGAATTTATGATTTTGAGAACATCGCTGTACTCCGCGCCTGGCCTTGGTGTGTCTGAAAGGAATCTGCCGCCTGACGCAAAAATCACAGATAACAGAACAAGGATTGGACGTAAGACTTTAAAATGTTATATTTCCTCTGGCTAGAAGTTAAGTTAGATAAAGATGTGGCTTTCACTTATGTTAAGTCAACAAAAGGATAATGAAGCATCTTTTCACTTATATTAAGTCAACAAAAGGATAAAGATAAAGAATTGAATTTTACTTATAATAAGTGAACAAATGAATAAAGAATTGATTTTTGACTTATAATTACTGAACAAATGGATAAAGAAGTGGCTTTTGATTTATTGCAATGCTTCTTAGAGAAGCGTGGACTTGATTCACAGTATTTGAAACAACTTGCGGACCTTATCACTGTAGGGAAAGTGAAAGGGTGTTTTAAGAATTCCGATGAGGTATTTGAGGAGAGTGAATGGTGTAAGTTTGGAGATATATTATGGGAGGCTGATGATGATGATAAAACTTCAAAGAAGTTAATGAAG
This sequence comes from Clamator glandarius, assembly GCA_033459285.1. Classification (NCBI taxonomy): domain Eukaryota; kingdom Metazoa; phylum Chordata; class Aves; order Cuculiformes; family Cuculidae; genus Clamator; species Clamator glandarius. The sequence continues at coordinate 649,570 of JAUNZM010001062.1, read as the reverse complement.
GCTTGGAGGGACGAGAGAGAGGCACAGCAGCAGGGAGAAGTTGAAATACTGCAAGCTTAGATTTGTGCACCTGACGGTGGTCTGCGCTGGGAACTAATTAGTTACAAAGTGATAACGGGACAGTGTTGTCAGAAAAACAGGAACAAAGCACTGTCTGGAGGCAAGTACCAACACGGCAAGCAGCTGCTCTCACCTCAGAGCAAGAACCAGAGGCAGCACCAAGATAGACGTGATCACCACCATCGCAGTAGTGCTGCAATCGTCTGCACTTCACACAATACCACAAAATGTAAAAGGACAATTGGGGTTGGCTTTATTGCCTTGTAATTAGTATAATTATCAGTACTTCGGTTGGGAATCTTTGTTTTATCTGAGGTCATTGAGACAGGCTCTACTGGAATAATTCAAGCAAGAGAAGTGATATACAGGGAGATGGAGGTTTTAGCTCAACTGACCAGTCTGTTATTCTATCAACACAAAAACTACAAAACAAAACAAACAAACAAAAAAGTATTACCATAAGTGAAATATTTGTTAGGCAATTGATATAAGCCTTATTAGATAATGTATGTGCATATTTTAAGTGTTGTATGTTCCTGGTACCATGTGTAGTTTAAATATTCATAGCATGGAAAAATTGTGGATCCAGTAGTGATAACCAGCATTGTATGAATGTATTCGGCTAGCTGAGAAATGAGTGTTTATGTGTGTGTGTGTGTTTGAAGTACTTCAAACATTTGTGAGACTTACAAATTGGTTTTGTTTAATCTTGAAAATATATCTCTGAGACCTTTCAATCTCAAACGTCCATTAAGCCAGCAAACAGGTAGATTTACCAGGGGATCTTTGGAATTGAAGGCTTCAGAAGTAAAAAGTTTAAAGTACCTAGCAAAACATACAAAACCTGCCTTATCTTGCAGCTGTATGTGTGTGAGTTCTCCCCCGCACTTCTCCTTCCTTTCTAAGTTTTTTTTCTTTCAGCTTTGAAGAAGTCTAGAGGAGTTAACAGTGTTATCTCTCTAAGGGAATGCCAATTTGGGAGAACACTCTACATTCCTGTGTCTCTTGTCAGTGACTCCTGGGTCCTAGTGCAGACAACCTTTAGGGATAATTAACCCAATGACAGAGAAAATTCAAGTGATTTATTACAGATTATTAAGTGGATATTTTACCACTTCAACCTTAAAAACAAGCAAACAAACAAAAACATAGTCACTAAATAAAAACCAGATTGATGAAGGTGCAATATGTAATGAATTTTTTTTTGTAGTTAGCAAGAAATAATCAAATTGTGCCGATGTTGAAGTATATGCAAACAATGTCATCATAATTAGAGCAAGTACAAGTCAATATAAAAGTGCTATTGGAAAACAGTTATTATGGGCGATAAACAGGTTTGTATAAGCTACTAACATGGGGAAGAAGTATGCTTGTGTTTTAACAAATATGACCTCGCTGGCTACCACAGAAGTGGATCGAGCCCTAGAAGGAGTGGCCATCATCGGGACTACAGAACCTGAACAACGAAGACAGTATAAGGAAGTGCATTGACGGTGAATAGCATGTGAAGAATGTGAAAACTGTGAACCTTGGAAACTACATGTAAGGAATGTAATGTTTGTTTTTGTCGAAAAGCCTCATTAATATGTAGATGGTGTAATCGATGCTTACAAAAACAATTTGAGACCACAGCACAAGGCCATGGTTATGGGGATTTTGAAGGAATGTGTTGTATGAATCTATCTGATCACTCAGTGTCTATACACAAGCAGTTAGCCCAATTGAAGGAAAAAATGAAGAAAATTACCATCGAGACAAACCCTTTGGACACTTGGCTCAAATCACTTAATCTACCAGGGTGGATGAAAGGCATTTTCCAGCAATTGATTACAACATTGTTAGCCGTATTGATAATGGTAATTGGATTTTTAATATTTTGGCAGTGTTTAATGACTGTTGTTAACAAAGTTACTCGTCAAGCATTGCTTGTCCAAAAAGAAAAAGGGGGAATTGTTGGAGAATGGCTTGATGAACAAGGGCATGGATCCTTGGAAATGCTATGGTCAAGTAAAGTATAGGCCTCAGTGGAAAAATACAAAGAGTTGATGATAGCACGAAAGTGAAGAACACTGCGCCTTTTGTTAATTGTTGCAAGCAACTTTGAAGCTAACTGTGTAAGAACGGGGAACTGAGCATAAGCAAAACTACAAGTAGACTACGTAAAAATGGGCAATTAAGCTTAAGCGAAACTGCAAGTAGGAGGACGTATGTAAATGTTAACTTTTAGGCTTGGCCAATCATTTACTAACCCATATGCATAATTATAGCATTATGTATTTAAGAAAGTGTTCTGAAGCTAATAAACGGAGCCTGCATTTAACTCATATTGAGTTGTACACGTCTTCCCTTCTCAATGAAAAACAAGGGTCTGAACCAACACCCCGACATTTGGCTTCCGAGAACTCCCACTCCGCAACAAGTAATAACCTTTCACTTACCTCATACACTCTTTTTTTTTATAAGTTGCAAAATTGAATCCCTTTACAAGTACTTTTTGGTGGTCTTGATATCAGAAGAAAGAGGGACATTTTACTGCCTACATTTTCGTAGAATAAATACTGTGTAACACACAAAAAACCCACACTGGAAGCTTTTCAAAAGAGGAACTTTTCAAAAGAGACAGGATCTTGCGGTGACAACCTAAAGTCAACTGATGCCGGAAACATCACCGTTTCCAGTTCTGCATGCCAAGTATGCAGCTTATCTGATTCACAGTATGACTGTCCGCATTTAGTCCTAAACAGGCATCCTCTGTAGTTCAAAAAAATTAAACTTCTGGGTTTTTAAAAGGAAGCAAAGTAGAAAAGGAGAGATCTCACAAAAGGACTAGGTTTCTCTGGGAACTGAACAAACATTCTTCCAGAAGATTTCTACTGAGAACAGCAGTGGTAACAAGTAGCACTTGCATGTCTTTTAGTCAGACAATACCTATGTGAAGTGTTTGCTAGTTTTTCACTACTACAGCAGAAGCTAGAAAATAATGTTAATCAACTGCATGTTTGTTTATTGCTCTCTTGGTGTTATTTATGTGAAGTAGCTTTTGCCATTTTTCTTGTGTGTACATGTAATTTTTAAGTACATTCATCATTTTTATTTCCTCTTGGAGAAGATGAGATAACAAATGTGAATATCTTCCACTTAATGGTAAATTTATACAGTATTTTTTTCTTCATCAGTCTCCTTCCTATGCAGACCTAGAGCAAGAAAATGGCTTAAAAACAGGCACAAAAAATGGCTTACGAGGAGCGTATATTAAGTTCTTCATGATGTCTCTGAAGGAGCAGTTTTACTGTCAGTAAGTGCTAATCAGAGAGCAGGCAGGAATGTGCAAGGGGTCATACCGAAAGGTAGCGTGTGATTCACTGCCCTATTAGGAGTGGCCAAATCTCGCCCAAACTCCATTGACTTATGGCATGGATGAACTCGGGCTTGAGTGCAGGTTTGGGTCTGTATCTGGAAGGCAGTGCAAACATATCCAGAACAAGCCGTATTTATATAAAAAGGAATTAGCAAGGAATATGCAAATGAGGGTTAAAGCAAAACAAGAAACATTGCTCCAATGCAAAAGTAATTTTTTGTAAGATGGTGACAAGTCACTAGTTTCTGTTCTCAGGTAACTGTAATCTGCCCTGGACACAACTCTACAGGAAAGAAAACATCCAGTGCATAGGCTCCACCTCATAGAATCCTGGAATCATAGAATCAGTAGGTTGGAAGAGACCCACCGGATCGAGTCCAACGATTCCCACGAATCTCTAAACCATGCCCTTAAGTACCTCATCCACCCTCACCTTAAACACCTCCAGGGACAGTGACTCAACCACCTCCCTGGGCAGGCGGTTCCAATGCCTAACCACCCTCTCCGTGAAGAATTTTTTCCTTATCTCAAGCCTAAATCTCCCCTGGCGGAGCTTGAGGCCATTCCTTCTTGTCCTGTCCCCTGTCACTTGGCAGAAGAGGCCAGCTCCCTCCTCTCTATAACCTCCCTTCAGGTAGTTATCAAGAGCAATGAGGTCTCCCCTCAGCCTCCTCTTCTCCAGGCTGAACAACCCCAGCTCTCTCAGTCGTTCCTCATAAGGCCTGTTCTCCAGCCTCTTCACCAGCTTCATTGCTCTTCTCTGGACTCGCTCCAGAGCCACAACATCCTTCTTGTGGTGAGGGGCCCAGAACTCAACACAGGATTTGAGCAGTGTTCTCACTAGTGCAGAGTACAGAGGGAGAATAACCTCCCTGGACCTGCTGGTCACGCCGTTTCTGGTACAGGCCAAGATGCCATTGGCCTTCTTGGCCACCTGGGCACACTGCTGGCTCATGTTCAGTCACTGTCAACCAGCACCCCCAGGTCCTTCTCCTCCTGGCAGCTTTCCAGCCAGGCTTCTCCTAGTCTGTTGCTCTCCTAGTCTGTAGCTCATTATCCTTAGATGACTTCACTACTGATATAGACAAACTGGGTTATCAACACACTGAATTCAGAGACAGTAGAGAGGGTACATGGGTAGTGGCAGCTATTTTATTTTGGTAAAGAAAGTGATTTTTTCTCAGCTGGGAAATATAATGACTTTTATCACAGTCTGCCTTCCACTAATATGTTTTTTAATCAGTCTGTTTTTCAAATCAGTAAGTTCTGCTAAGCTAACAAGAGGGAAAGTGCGTATATCTGCAACAATTTAGTGGTGGGTTAAATGCGTATAGAAATCACTGATATATATTAAGAAAAAATTTTCCATGTTAAATATAGCCAAGAGTAACGTCCATCTTAAAATCATACAGAATCTGCCTTTCTCTGAGTTTTCACCACTTCTTGTTACAAATATTTATCTTTAGAAAATTAGAAAATTAGAAAAAAATATTGGATTTGTTTTGATTTTTTTTTTGCATTTTCTGCTGCACTTCACATGGGGCGCATTTATGCTCTCTGGCTAAGAGAAAGCATGTTTGAACCTCAGGTCTGTCTAAAGAACTAGAGAAATATCCTACTCCTGGCACGCCATCTAGTTTCCTCTGTATTTATGACTACAAATCTCAGAGTAGAGCCAGGCCTCTTGGGGGAGCTTGATCTCCCCTTGATACTCAGTGTAAATTGTGAATCTCCAGAAAGACAGCTCTGCATATCAGAGGCATGTGCCTTGCAGCAAACATAATTGTCGCCGGGCTGTGTTCAGACACCAGACACCAGTGCTTTAGGTGCCAAGGCCTTCATAGCTGGTCCATGCTAATCTGGCATTGTGAACACAGTTTTGAATGGTAGTTCACTTTTTTGTGTTTATCTTTGGGACTCCAGTGAAACTCCTGGGACCACAAAGTCTGGTATGATTTTAAAAACAGCCAAGAATGTGAAAGCATTCTTCTGTTACGATAAATAACCTCCTTGTACTTTTTTGTGTGTAGTCTCCAACCAGTTCTAGATTCCTCCTATGTTTTGTTATAGGTTTTTTTTTGGGACACTCACACATTTAGTTCCTTAATCTTTTCATTTTAAAGCCATTTCCTTCACAAAAAAAGATGAGCAGTCTATGCTTCTTTTACTTTTTGTGAGCTTATTATTTCTTCCTTTTGGTAAGACATACCTAAAATGGAATATTCCACTTGTTTTAAAACGTGCTAAAATTATCTGTATAGAGTGCAATATGGTTGCACTCCATATAGTGCAATAATTTTTTGGAGTAGGAAGTTCAGAGTGAGACAATAATTTATAGTACATTATATGGAGCACTGAATACTTTTATGAAGGTAACGGCATTCACTCATTGCTGAGACAAGCTAGTTTTGATCTGCTGACCTGAAAGATAAAAGGAGAGGTGATCATTCGCTGGAGACACATAAATAACTACATAATTTTAAATGTAAAAAAAAAAAAATCATTTTTCCTTGCTGGAAGATACTGCATATTTGATTGTTTTGTGAAATCTTGGGGTTTTGAGTGGAGGTAATGGGTGAGGTGAGACCGGTTGTGGTAGATCAACCATTTAGTGAAATGCCATAGGCATAGTATTAATGTTTATAATAACTAAATTTTACTAATAGTAATAAACCTCTGAAGTGGTAGTTTTCTCTGACTCGCATTGCATTGTTCTGTTGAGTATTGCATATAAAAATAAAAGCTGCGATACAGTGCACAAGAAATTTTAAAAATGAGCACTTCTATTGTACAGGTGATTTCAAAGGACATATGGAGAGTTCATGACAAAAACAGAGAGGAAAGGCTGGAATAAGAAATGAGCTGTGTGGTTTATTTAGGGATCCTTTAGTCATAGATTTGAATGCCATTTCAATATTGATTACTTCCACTGTAAGCTCTAATAAAGAAACAGAACCGGTGCTTAAGCTTACAGAGAATTAAAGATGCATCAGACGTACTGTGCTGATGAAGAACTAATGCAACCGTGATAAAGCAAAATAAACTTAATTAAATGGGAGTTTGAAAGATTTTGAACTTTCACCAGACAGTGTGTATCAGACCCATGCTTTCTCCTCAGCCAAGAGAAACAGACATTCTAAGTATGAAGGATTCCATCTAAGAGTGATGAATATTGGTGATGTTACTAGATGAAGAAGGTAAATGCTTTAACCTGGTCTGTGTGATTTTTTGCTTTTCTTTTTGTTTCAGGCACTTACATGTTTGAGAGGATACTGAATACTAAATGTTGGCAAACGGTTAAAATGAGGAGGTGGTCTTAGAAATTATGCCTTGGCTCTTCCTTGTGAACATCAAGGTGTATTATTTAAAACACCTGAATGCTGCAGTTAATCCTGGAATGTCTGCTTAAATACTACTGAGGGCATGCCTGTAATCTGGTAATTACCCAAATAAAGCCTTAGTTATCTAATTGTAGTTGGTAATTCCAGAGTTGGTTGGTGATGATAAATACATTGTGAAAAATTTCAGCGCAGGAGCTTTTAGGAGCTTTTATTTCTTTTAAAGAGGCAAAACCAAAACAAAAGTGTGGGTCAGATCCATAAGGTTGTTTGGCACTGCATATTAAACATCTTTAGGTCCTCATGTTCAAAATAGCATCTAGTTAAACTAGTAGGAAAGCTAGGGAAACAACTTTTTTTGGGAAAAAAAAAGTTATTGTTCTATGTCTCACTGTTTCTTTGCATGCCTTTCCCTATATATAAACTCAGCGGCTATTAATTTCTGCTTTATCCTTGCTGTACCTCCCATACCTCTGTGAATTCAATGTTTCCCCCATTTCCCTTCACGGTGAGAAAAATTGGAGCTTGGGACAGTTATATCTCAGAGTAAGAATAGTGCCCTGTTATTCCTGTCTTTGCTCGCATGAAGTTCTCTCTCTCTGTAATCCAAATGTTGTTCTAGATTTTCTCTCAACTGTTTATTTTGTTGAAGCGAGGAATTCATGTACTCCTGCACATGAAAATCTGCTTACCTATCATTATGCTGAATTTAGAACAGCCTATTCAGTTCTACAGTCAGCAGTTTGCCTATGTTTTTATGCTTGTAGTCTGTCTTCATTTGTTTCTTCTCGGGGCTCACCCGTTTCCCCTCAAAAAGGGGTTGTCTTTTCTCTCTCCTATCCCTCAGGTTTGTCCTGACACTCTTCAGAGCTCAGGCCTGTTAACAGACTCCCTTCTGTTCCAGGTCCATGAATGATGAGAATGCTTTTACCTTTGTACGTATTTGGCATTGTTTGTGAATTATTTTCATTGTTACAGTAGCTATGCTTTTATGGACACTTCAGAATATATTGATTTCCTTAAGGAAGAAGGTAAAGCAAATTTGCCTTTGTCTCTCTAATAAGGTCCTTAGAGTACAGAACTAGATACTGTAAGCTCATTCTTAAAGCAAGAGTTACTGATACCAACATCCCACCTAAATTGCCCTTTCTGCATTTATAGATAGAACAGATGTAGATATCTCTCTGTCCTAGAGATTGACCCTAACCTAAACTGTTTGATGAATGAACAATTGTGAGAGGACATCTCAACATCCAGAGATAAAATACCCTTGTTGAGGTGGAACTGAGACAGGACTTGCTTTTCCACCATGGCAGGCTCCAGCCCCATCCCTTACTTCCTAACCCAGCACTTCCCCACCTGCTCTGCTATAGCTCTTACATTTGTCAGTGCATAATTAAAGTGAGCCAAAGAGACAGACTAAAAGGAAGCATGAACCTGTGCCCATGCAGCACTTACTAGGGACTGACTGGAAACACTCTAAATCCCATTTATGTCATTTGTTCAGTAAATGTTCTTGAAACTGTGTTGATAATCCAATTTTTCATTTCACTTTGCATCTCAAATTTTACTTTCAGCATGAAGGTCTTATGCAGTAGGTATCATCTCATGTTTTTTGCTGTAGTGAAAACATTTTTCAGCCCTGTGATGGGAAGCAGAAGCATGCCTGGCAGTGGGGGTGGTGCTGAGCCTCAGCCCTGAGGGGCTCCTGGCACTCTTTACTAAATACAGCATCCCTGACTGCAAATTTGAAAGCGAACATTTCCTCATAGTTCAGAAGGCAGGAAACAAATGAAGTGGTGGAAACAATGACCTCCTCTTACTTCCCCACACGAGCCCAGTCAAGTCCCATGTGGCTATGTCTGGAGGGCACCAGCAGTTTCTGGCTAGCCCAAATGTGTCCTGTTTCATAGAATCATAGAATAGTTTGGGTTGGAAGGGACCTTAAAGATCATCTAGCTCCACCACTTTGGGCAGGGACACTTCCCACTAGATCAGGCTACCTAATGCTCCCTCCAACCTGGCCTTAAACACCTCCAGGGATGAGGCAGCCACAACTTCCCTGGGCAACCTGTGCCAGTGCCTCACCACTCCAATGGCAAAGAAATTTTTCCTAACGTCTAGTCTAAGTCTGCACCTCTCCAGTTTATACCCGTTCCCCTTCATCCTATCACCACAAGCCTGTATGAATAGTCCCTCTCCATCTTTCCTGTAGGCTCCTTTCAGGTACTGGAAGGTAGCTGTAAAATCTCCTCAGAGCCTTAGTCTCCCATTGCTCCTCTTTTGACAGCATTCCAGCCTCTCTTGCTCCTGACAGAGCTACCAATGGGCACTGTGACAACATACCTCTGTCAGGTACATCCGTATTTCTTGTTTTGAGGATGTGACCACCCTGGGCAGACTGGGGTGGAGGTGTGGTTTTATGGCAGAGCCCATGGAGACACAGAGGCATGGAAAACATTAGATTGGCCATCAATGTGTGGCAAGCAATGGTGCTGCTTGTGGACTAGAACCCACTCTGATCATTACATGAGTGTTTCTTCTATTGGCAGTCTAATTAATAACAGACCTTGGAGTGATACAATATGTGGAATATGTTGAAACTTTGCAAAGTGGAATATTTTGATTTAAGCTAAAGTACAATTAAGTTTCATCTAAGTAGTTATGTTTTTTTGAAAGTTAGAATGTTACTCTGATAGCATGTTTTCTTTCTCTGAGAGCATGATTTCTTTAAAATGGTGGGGTTTAGACATTGTTCTTTCTCTGAAAATGATAACACCTTGTGTGAAGTACAATATGTGCTGAAGAGATGTCTGTTCTTCTGTAATGACCTCTCCTTGGAGTTTTCATCTTATATGAAAAATCAAAGGCATGCAGAGAGCTGGGGCCAGCTCCAAATTAGCAAGAGTTTTGACTGTTGCATAGTTTCATGACATTAAAATTAGACCTCAAAATTAGACATTAAAATTAGGAAACTAATAGAATATGCATAAGATTTCTGGGAAAATTTATACATATGCATGCAAGTGTGAAATATATTCTGTAATGAGCATTATCTTCTTGCACTAGATTGATGGAGATTCATTCCCGCATGTTGTCCAGTCCTGGTAAAGGATGCTTGCTTCCTAAAGTTCCAAAATGAGTCCTAGAGAGTTTTATTTGCCAGCATTTTCAGAATCAGGAGCAAAGATGAGGAAAGGGTTCTTGGGGAGCTGAAGCTCTCTCATGTTACTGCCAGTCTCTGGAAAACAGTTACTGAACAGGGATGCTTGGCATTGCAACAGCGAGGTGAGTTGTGCTCAGGACACACCCCCGGCTGAGGGAATACCTGGCAGAGGGGTGGCTATCAGCAGCTCCTTCTCTTACGGGAGCATCCTACCTGCTGCGCATTCACTCTGGCTTGCTGGCTGTCCAGTATGACACCGATGTTCGGGCACAGGGTCGCCTTAGGAGGGGAGCTGGTTCTTAGCAACATAAAATAATCCACGCCAAAACAGAAGCGGCTGCATGGATTACAGTGCAGTCTGGCTGGGGGAGATGAGCACCTCAGCCCCTTCAAAACACATGCATGATGTACAGAGCTAGCCCTTTTGAGAGACAGCTATCAAAGGCACAGCCACAGGCACCCTGTGAGTGTCTGCAAGGTAAGGTGTTCTCAGGCTGAGTAGATAATTCCGAACGCCTACATGACAGACTTCTCTGTTCCCTGGATCCACCTCAGGTTAATTCTAGCTGTTCTTTGATTGTTACATACCTCCTTAGGGTTACATTTTCTCTAAAAGACTCACATGATAACCTATGCAAAAAAAAATAATCTTTCATTGCCTCAAGACAGGCAAACTCTTTTATTATAGTCATTGTGAACCTCTTCAAAACTGAAGTACTTTTACATAGTTCAGTTTTTAAATGTTCTCTTTTATTCTCATTCAGGAAAGTCTAGATTTTATAACAGTCCAGGATCTTAGTATTTCATTTTATCTAAAGGTAAAATGTCCAAGGAGAAAAATGGTAGGTTTTGTTCCTATAACAATGATTTTTTTTTTCTGAACTAGAGCAGCAAATTCTTGTTAACAACATATATCTGAATGAAGTAAAATAATCTTACCTGTACTTTTAGTATTTTAGCAATTCTTGAAGTAAAAATACGCGTGTATGCATAATTTTGTTTGCCTGCTACATTTAAGCCTCAGTGACCACTGCTCATTTACAATAGTCAGCATTTTGCCTATATTGTTATGCATGCCATTTGTCATTAGTTTGTGCCTCTTTAGGGCTCAGCACTTAAATAGTGTCTTCTAGTTGAAATGTTCCTTTCAAAAATTATTTTTCCATCCTGAGGTTCCTTGGTAAAAGGCAGAAAATGGTATAGTGGCAGAACTGTTTTAAACAAAAGCAGATGGTATTTCAGTTTCAGAGAATACAATGAAGCTTGCACACAATGTTAATTGTCCCACAACCCAGTGCATCTCTTGCATTATGTTCAAAATCAAAGAGACTTATTTTCACATAATTTGAGAAGGTATCAGTAAAATAACATACAAATAAATAGAATCATTCAAAACTGGGAAAACTTGGAGAGATCAATACATTATCTAATGTAAGGACTTTGACTGGCTGATGCTTTTGAAGATGTGTAGTCCTTTCCAATAACTATATTCAAAATTCTCATATAAATTGGAGACCATAAATAATAAGTACTGTAACATCAAGGTATAGAGAAAAGTTTAACCGAGTCATACATCCTCCCTCCTTCCAATCACTTCCTTTGGAAAACTGCCTGTAACATGATTACATTAGTTTTGACCCATACTTCATGGTCATTTGAGGATAGGTTTCTGCACTATCACTGGTGAAATAAACCCTGTTCTAGCAAAAATTTAAATGCCTTTTCAGAACAAAGGGTAATTGAGTGGGTTATTTTAATGATCTCTAGTATAGTTTCAAGACTGTTCTGTTTCACCAAGTAAAACTGCTTATAATTCACTTCAGAGATGAAATAAAGTATTTGCTACTGACTAAATAATGTTGGTAAATTAATTACTTCCCCTAATCAGCTGTATTTTTAGAGGTGAACAGAATGGTATTAGATCTGAGATTCCAATTTTTAGAAGAGGCATCAGAGAATATTAATTTAACTACAGAGAGAAAATTATTGTCTTCAATATAAAACAAAAACAAGCAAGACATCCATTGCTGGTTTATTTCTCATGCTGTTACTAGTCTTTGAACTGTCTTATACATTGCAGTCTCCTCTCTCATTTTTTCTGTCAACACATTCTTAGATTATAACTCTTTGCCATAATCTATACTTAAAATCTATTCATTTTGCAATTGTGTTACTGAATTGTATGCAACATATACTGTCAACCTTATATAAAATTCAGAAACAGTTGCTAGTGATAAATTTTGCATGCATCTCAAAATTGAATAGTGTTTATATCTAATTTTAGAGTGCCTTACAGCATTATTAAGCAGAACTGTTATTGCAACCCACCACATACAGTCTGTATATATGGATGGCTGTTTATTAACCGAAAGATGGTAGTTTAATGCAAATCTGTCCTACTTGGTATTGCTTAAACTACAAGTTGTCATGTTTCTTGAAATATCCAGAAGTGATTTTTCTGTTTCGCAGAACAGAAAATAAGAGTAGGTAGTAATGATCTAATTCGGGAAAAGGAAATCTCCCATCCATATGAGAAAGTAAACTAGTATGACTTCAGAGAGGAAGATACATACAGCATGAATTTGCACCTATCTTAGGGATGGGAGTGGGAGCAGAGCTGTCATAGTTGTTTACTTGCATTGAGATATTCAACAATATTATTTTTTGAAAGATAATATACAAGTACTTTACCAATGGAACGCTATAGAATAAGTTTTAAGGTTAAACTAGAGCATAAAGTTTAAACTATGACACCAAACCGCCTTTGTTTTACTGCATATTTCAGCTGTATGAACATATGTTCATGGCTTTTGAAGAAAATCTGTCCTTGCTTTTTGTTTCCTCCCTTTCCCAATACTGAAGGAAATCTCTTTGCACAACACCTTGCAGAGCTTGCTGCCTGGTAGACAACAGGAACAGTGAAGAGTGTAAGAAACCAAAGTCAGTTGCAGGCAGAAAGAAGCAGGTATTCTGAGGACACCTCCAGACACAGCAGAGGAGAAAGCTCTGGTTACCTCATAACACTTGCAGCTAATCAAATGGGGAAACTGGTTTCAGAATGTATGTATGCACTGTAGTAGGATAGACAGCTTGCCTCCCGCTGTTGAGAGAGTGGTTGAGCCCATGTGCAGGAGCCTTATCTCTACAGCTAGCTATCCACAGCAGCATCTCTGAATGCTGCAATAATATTTGCTTTAGCAGTGATCTGCACACTGATGAGGAGGCAAGGGGAATGTTTCTTGGAAGAAATGATGTAGGACTCAGCATCTGCTGTAAGAGCACAGTTGCTTAGGAAAAATGTATGTGATAGGAGGAAACTTTTAAATTAAAACTAATCCATCCACTTTTGTTGTCCACATGGCTTATGTACCTACTATACTTCTTTCTTGTTAACTTGTTGTATTTAACCCTGCCACATTTACCAAAGCCCTCCCTCCTATCTCCCAGAACACCCCAAAATAAACAAAATTGCACTCATCAACCTGGTGAGCGGTCCTGAGACCCAAAGTAGAATCATAGAATCATAGAATAACCAGGTTGGAAGAGACCCACCGGATCATAGAGTCCAATCATTCCCACCAATCTCTAAACCACGTCCCTAAGCACCTCATCCACCCTCTCCTTAAACACCTCCAGGGAAGGCGAGTCAACCACCTCCCTGGGCAGCCTGATCCAGTGCTTAACAACCCTTTCTGTGAAGAATTTTTTCCTTATCTCAAGCCTGAATCTCCCCTGGTGGAGCTTGAGGCCATTCCTTCTCGTCCTGCCCCCTGTCACTTGGCAGAAGAGGCCAGCACCCTCCTCTCCACAACCTCCCTTCAGGTAGTTGTAGAGAGTAATAAGGTCTCCCCTTATTACTCCTCTTCTCCAGGCTGAACACCCCCAGCTCTCTCAGCCGTTCCTCATAAGGCCTGTTCTCCAGCCCCTTCACCAGCTTTGTTGCTCTTCTCTGCACTCTCTCCAGAGCCTCAACATCCTTCTTATGGTGAGGGGCCCAGAACTGAACACAGGATTCGAGGTGCGGTCTCACCAGTGCCGAGTACAGAGGGAGAATAACCTCCCTGACCTGCTGGTCACGCCGTTTCTGATACAAGCCAAGATGCCATTGGCCTTCTTGGCCACCTGGGCACACTGCTGGCTCATGTTCAGTCGGCTGTCAACCAACACCCCCAGGTCCTTCTCCTCCTGGCAGCTTTCCAGCCAGGCTTCTCCTAGTCTGTACCTCTGCTTAGGGTTGCCAAAAGGCAATATTTGGCTTTCAAAAATATTATTACTCTAATATGAATATAACAAAATATGACTATAAAAAGCCTCATATGTCTGAATAGTTCAGATCACACACAGTTAAGAGGGCAGTGGTACACACCTAGCACAGTTCCTTCTCACTTGGATGTCTTCTTATTTATTGTGATTGCTGACACACTAAGATGTCTAGGTGGGACTTAGAAAATTCTATCACTTCAAATCCTTTTTACATTTTCTAATATGAAGCTATGAAGCATAAACTTACTTCTTTTCTCTCAGCTATTTCTGGATGTAAATAAGAAGGTAAACACACAAAATATTTCAAGAAACTTGCAAAAGGCCACATAAAATACATCACTATTTGGACTCTCTGGTAGAATTTTTATTTTAATATACTGTTTTTATCAGTAAAACTATTTCAGGATAACGTGGGTACACTGTCTAAAAACTAAAGCTGAATACCACAGTGGACAAAGAATGAATACAAGTACATATGTCTCCACATTAATTTCTTTCTGAAGCATTAGAAATGCTACATTACTTTCTTAAAATATAATACAGCCATTTGACAATATATAATTTTAAAATATGAAAGAATTTAATGGGCCATATGCTACTAAAGGAAATGAGTTTCTGAACTTGTGATCAAATGCTTGTATGGAGAGAACTATGGCCTTTTTTTCCTGCAATATTTTTTTCAGAATTATATTCCTCACACATGGTGTTAAAATAATTTATTGGATAGTATTACCACTCCTTCCTGGGTAGGAGGACAGAAGTGAAGGATAGTTCTAAAAAAGATTGCTTTTATGGATCATTCATTGGGAAAGCTCACCTCATCAAAAATGCTGGTGTCTATTTAGATAGAACAATGACATTTGTTATTCCAAGCTGCAAAGAGGCAGCCACTTGACTAAGGGCTCTGTGCCCTCATAAACTAGGACACACAAATCTGTTCCCAGACTATCTGCAAAATGGTTTTGAGACTGCGGTTGACATTATCATGGTGAGCATTCCTCCCTTATTAGCTTGTGTCCTTATCCACACAGCAGCCTCCCTCTCCTTAGGTATGTGCTATTCTTGTCACCTCCGCAGTAAAGAAGTAACTGAGATTACTGCATTTTAATTTGGCCTTCTGTTTTCTAAAACTGCACTTTGTGATGAGTTACTGTGTCCTTCACACATCAAGTGTTTCATGCAGTGCAGCAAAACTGGCATTTTTTTAGGACCCCTGATGTGAAGTGACATATTCTGTACTTCTGTAGAAGGTTTATGTTTTATATTTTGAGATTTAGGTCTTGCCTGTGCAAGGGGCAAGTAGACTACTACTTCACTATAATCAGTGTATATGAAATTACATTTTGTCTTCGGAAACTTCCTCAAATAGACAGCCTATTAATGGGGTTTGCTGTGGTCCCATCCCCTCCCTTGAACCAGCATGGTGCTTAATGTACAGTTGTATAATTAGCATCTTCAGGAGCTGATCTTGTTGAAAACTGGGTTTTAAGTGTACCTTATTTTTTGTTTCATTCCCTACACCAGCTCACTGTGGGTTTGCACAAGGACCAGTGATGGTGTAACAAAGGGGCTTAAAATGCACAGACAGAGGTAGAGGTAAGTGAGCCGTGGAAGCTTTAACTTAATCTGTGAACTTTCATTATCGTTTTGGAAGAGTAAATGAAGGAATTACCTTGTATAGTATATTGCAGTGCCTTCTGTTTGCATTCACATATAAAGTAATATGAAAGGCTTAGTCTTTTTGTTTTCTTTTCTCTGTGCTTTTCTGTGTTTGTTAAAAATCTTCTATTTCACAGCCATTTTCACTGATCATATTTTGACCAATTGAGAGACAATGCCCTAGAGAACACTAATGACTATGTCTATCAAATATTTTTCTCAGAGTTATGGATTTCCAAACATAAAAGATGCTCAAACCATACCTTGTTTTCCTGGACATCCTTCTTACTTGCACTTTATTCCTTCTTAAAAGAGTATCAGAGTAATATATGAACAATCGCTTATTTTATGAAGTAACAGAAATGTCTTCTAAGGGAGACCTTGAATTATTTGCTGTGGTTAATATTATGAGTAGTTTTGGTTTTTTTTTTTCTCAGCAGAAAATACTTTTGCAATCATGGAGTAATGTGGCTAGTGCATTCATTCCAGATATGGGAAAGTTGAACTGAGTTCTTGCCTCTTCAGGAGACTTATATCTCATGCTTCTAAACAGTGTCATAAATACCCAGCTCTTAGATAAGTGCTCTTGCTCTGCACTTGTAAAGCTGTTTCTCTTTGTCTGAACCAAGAGTACATTGAGCAAGGTCTTGGAATCCTCCTGAGTGATTGTTCAAACAATGGAGCTGAAAGTTCATTACTTCTCAGTTTCACTGAAAGCAGGAACAAACCCAAATCTGGCTTCTGCCAAGTATTCTAGCTAGGAGCTGGGGGAATTTTCTGGAGTGAGGTACTCTTCTTGAAGCTGTTTCACCTTCTATAAAATACTTCAGTATATGACAAGAGGCCAAGATTTGACATCAACATGAGGTCTTCTCAGGCCTTGCAAGCTACAGAATAAAACGATGTTTCTTCATAGCGCAGTTTTCTTGGTTTTCCACAACTGAGTGTCCCAAAAAGAAACTTCTTGTTTCAGGGTGAAAAGATCAATTTTGTGTTAAATAGGCCAGAACTTTTCTATCTCTTTTTATCAATCACATAAACAGATGACAAAAATAAGCTTAGGTTAGTATAAAACACATATGATTTTCCTTTTTGTTTGATTTATTTTCAATTTTTTCTTTCTTTTCTTTGATTTTCTCTTATCTTTCCTTTCTTTTTCCTTTCTTTTTTTTCCAAGGGATTTTGACAGGCTTGAGATGTGGGCCTAGGTGAACTGCATAAAGTTCAAGACCAAGTGCAAGGTTCTGCACCTGGATCTGGGAAATGCCTAATTGATTACAAGCTGGGTGGAGAAGGATTTGATGTGTGGCCATACGATACAGGGAAAAAGTTAGAAAAACTTAGAGAGCTTGGCTCACTGAAATAGGCACCGTCTGCTAGTAAAAGCCTTGAAGACCATGGATGCTGATAAGGAAGGAGCTCATTCACAGACATTCTCTGATAAGGGAAAACTGGAATGTGGACAACAGCAGAAAGCTGACTGCATCTGTCTCTGCAGTCTTGGAGCTCTACCAGGATGAGAATGCGCCTGCGCACAGATCGAGTTCGGTGTGCAAGTTAGGAGGATTACCTGCCAGCGAATAAACACATACCTACTTTATAACTCTTAGCTGATGTATAGAGTTTGATTCTGCAACACAGATTGAGAGCAGGTCTGAAGAGAAGGACTTGGGGCGTGCTGGGGGATGCTGGTGGTGCTGGCTCAGCACTACTTGCAGCCCAGAAAGCCAAATGTATTGTGGGCTGCCTCAAAAGAAATGTGAAGAGCATGTTGAGGGAGGTGATTCTGCCCCTCTACTTTGCTATAATAAGAACTCATCTGGAATACTGTGTTCATTTGTGGAGTCCTCAGCACAGGAAGAACATGGATCTGTTAGAACAAGTCCAGAGGAAGGCCAAAAAGGCTGGAGCACCTCCCATACTAGGACATGCTGGGAGGGTTCAGCTGAGACAACAGAAGGCTCTGGGGAGACCATACAGCAGCCTTCCAGTATTTAGAGGGAGCCTACAGGAAAGCTAGGGAGGGGCATTTTATTGGGCAGTGTAGGGATAGGGTGAGTGATAATGGTTCTAAGCTGAAAGAGGCTAGATTTAGTTTATATATTAGGAAGAAATCTTTTACTGTGAGGGTGGGGCAGCACTGGCACAGGGTGCCAGTGAAGTCATGGCTGCCTCATTCCTGGAGGTGTTCAAAGCCAGGTTGGATGGGGCTTTGAGCAACATGATGCAGTGGGAGGTGTCCCTGTCCATGACAAGGGGATTGGAGCTGGATGACCTTTATGGTCCCTTCAGTCCAAACCATTCTATGATTCTACTCATCATTTCTATGTATCACAGCATCAAGTATTGTATTGCCTGAAAACTGTTCACTTTAAGATTTTTAATAATTTATAATACTTAATCTAGGATATGTGTTAGAATTATGTTACTTAATATTGTGTCTTTCATATCCATGAAAACAGATGAATATAATTTTGTGGCTCAAATGTAAATACTAATACTGATACCAGAATCATCATCCAATAAAATAATCTTCCAGAATATTTTTTTAAACAAGGAAGTACAAGGGATGAGACTATAGCCAAATTGTAGGGGATTTGTAAAGTTTTCTACTAATACCTTCCTACTATTTACCCAGCTCTGTTCTTGTGACTGAGTCTACTGAAATACATAAATCAGTGCTGAGTATTTTAGTAGTCTATCCAGCTGTACTTCTCTTCTATCATTCTCTTGTCAGTATGAAATATATTGCAAAGAGCTATATCTGTTTAGTCTACAGAATTCAAATAATTATGTAGGAAAATGAAAAATTAATTTAATAAGAAAATAAAAAGAGGGTTTATAGTATAGAATTGTCTGTAGCTGCATCAAAAAAAATCAGCAAGACATAAAAACTGAGGTAATTTTCCTCATGCAACATATTATCACTGTTTTGAGCACTGAAACCTCATACAGCACCTCTGTAAAACTGAAATAGTTTAAAGACAATGACAGACGTTAATAACTGATCTCAGGGCATGGCAAATGCTTAAAGAAAAGTTTGCTGAAACATTTTCAACTGATTATTTTATGGGATATTTCTTTCATCCTTGAAATATATTCAAAGTTTTATGTGTTGTCCTTACGGTTTTCGCCATTTTGGAAGAAAAAGAGGAAAGCATCAAATCTAGAATGCTATATAAAAATATAATAATAATTAAAATGTACATCTAGAAATTCATAATAATGACCTAGTTTCAATTGTGGCTGTTTTTCTATACTACTCCCACAGAGCAAGGATAGTTGTATAAATAAGTTAGTCTGTTTACAGAAGTATATATTTTATGTTGTGAATAAACTGGTCTCATAGTACACAAGCTTTAGTATAAACACACTATAAACCTTGTAAAACAATTTTATTATCACAAGGCAGTTCATTTACATTTTAGAATATATTTAATTAGTGTTTATGGGTGTTACATGGGACAAAATAAATACAAAATTCAACCAAAACAGTTGGGACTTAAACAGTATTTGTAAAAGAGGTTACTCCATTGCTGGCAGCCAAGATCTCATTTCAGAGAAAAATCAAAGCAGAATTGAGAAAGAAGGAGAAAGAGGAAAAGATCACAGAGAAGATCTTAAAATCACACTTAAACTAGAAACTTTTTTTGACATGTTTTTCCTGATTAATTTTGTGGGTTTTAAGTAATGCGGCACCTCTCTGGGCTAAGGTAAAGGAATTGCCTACTAGAGGGTATCTTTATTTTACTTTTAGGATAAAACTTCGGTATTATTGCATGCTTTGCATATCAGAGAAGGAAAGTAGATAGCACTGTGAATGCTCAAACCCTTATACCATATAGGCATTGCTGCATTAATGGGCTTATCCCAACCTCCTTCCTTACAAAGGCATTTATGAATCTTTTCAACAATGATATTGAAAGATTTTACTATCCTTTTCATATATTGTAGTTAAGGAGATATGCTTTTAATGTTAGTTTGAATAGTATAATTAGAAATATACAGAAATAATATGCCTGGAATAGGTAAAGCTTCACCAGAATTACAGAAAAAGCAATTTTTTTTATATGCTGCACACAAACCTATAGGTTTAAAAAATCAAAATATGCATGTGGCACAACTAAGATCGGTGTTAAAAAAAACTAATTAATAACTAATTAATCATTTAATTTTAATTCATAACTTGTCTTGGTCATATCAGTGGGACTACTCATGCTGAAAGCATAGATGTGATTTGCAAAAGCAAGACCTTCATTATTAATTGTTAATACCCATGGACACTGTTCTTTTTAATAAGAAGCAAGAATATTGACATGATAACCTTTAAAATAAAAAAAAGTTAAGCAGTTAATTCTTATCTTCCAACTAAAAGCAATCATACTTCTTTTCTCCCAGTTATTTCTTAACTTGTTTTATTAACTCCTTTACATTTTTCCTCCTCTTTTTCTCTTCCCCCTCCCCTGCCATGGTGTAGATTTATAGACATATCATTTTGTTGTAAATATTGCACACATCTGCATTTGATATATATGTCCTTGAGGGGGCATCATGCTTTGTTTCTTTGTCGCTTCTTATGTTGCACCCATCTTCATCTAGTATACAGCAGCAGTCGCACCACTGGACATGTGAAGCTGGTCATTGACTGAAAAAGCCTTCTGAAGTTAGCACACTATATTAAGAGGAAAGAAGTCTAGTTATAGGTGGTCAACATGGTTTTGTACAAAGTGCAGCAAACACATGAAAGGGGGAGGATTTGTTTCTTCAGATGCTTTGGTAGTTTTGATCTCTAGCTCCACAGACTTTTTACCTAAGATTTTTTAAATTATTCCAGTCTGCTTGGGATAGAGCAGAGACTGCAGATTTTTACTAACTTTACTAATCACTGGCTTAACAGTGACTTCTGGATTCTGGATATTGTTGGTTCACACTGTATGTCAAGACTAAGGCAACATGGAAACCAAGGGATGGGTTGACTTGTAGTAATCATGAACATTGCCTGTAAACAAATTGTCGGGATAACTACTGAAGATATGGTCAACAGGATGAATACCGTGCATGTTTGGCTATGTTTCCTGGCAGCTAAAGAAATAAACAATTCCCACACCAGGTACTCTCTTGTATGAGCTTCATGTTAAATACTGTGTCTGAGATATTACTTACGAAGAAAAATAACTGATTCTGGCTCCTGCCAGGTCACACAACTGTTCTGCCAGATGAGAAACAACCATAAAAAATGGCCTATAAATAGTTAAAAAGCCAACCCCCTTTCCTTAGTTATAGGGACACAGGGCAGTAGACTGTGCGAAAGTGACTAAAGGAAGACACCAGTATGGAATCTGAAAGATAGGCTGTTGTATGCAACCTTGGGATGCTTTTAGTAAGGGTTATATGAGACAGTTGCATATGCTTCTTAATTATTGTAAATGTCACTTTCTTTTAGGTTTAGTTGCTTAAGATTAAAGAGTGCTTTGGTTTAATAAGACTAACTGAACATTGCATTAACCCCCTGTCCCAGTCATCAGAAAGGAACTCCAAATCTAATTACATCTGTGAAGTTAAACACAATTGGTTATGCAGCAATAGCTGAGCATACGCTAAATGAGTTTGCTTGGGTACAGGAAGCAGTGTAGTTGCAGCAGGATGAAACTCTGCATATGCTAATATTCCCTATTTTTCAGCCTCTCATTTAGAGTTTGGTCCGAGATCAGAACAGTACCCAGCACCTTGCAGTGCACATGAGGTGAGGTTTAGTTTACAGTTTATAAGGGCTAATCTTGCAAGGTGATGAGTGCTCCATACCTTATAAATGCCAGCTAAACTGAGAGTATTTGACAACCCCTTTTAATTTGGGGTTACAAATTCTTAGCTAAGATCAGGCATAGGTTGGCTACAATGGAGATTGTTATAGAAGAAATGCATCGGTACCTGATAACAGATAGTGATGTGGTGAATTATATTTACTGTTGCTGAAAATAGACTAAGGGCAGAATTGTTATTAATGGACGCTGTTTTACAGTTTGAGTACTTTCTGGCATGACTGTTTGCAAATAAGAAAGTGCAATTGATATAGGCAACGTAGGAGCTTTGTTTTAAGGCCTTTTAAACATGTATTTGCTTGGCAGTTGAGAAATTTGCCAGGTAAAAAGTTCAACTGCAGTAAATGACACCAGTAACATTAGATTTCAGAAACATTCTGCATATCCTTGAGCCATTCAATAAACATTATCATTTGAGACTAAATCTGAATTGGGAGCAGTGCTTATGTGTGTCTCCAAGCTGTAAATGCAGTTATTTCATAAGCACAGCTAAGCCATACAGGTTCTCTATGCACTGAATGAGAGAAGTAAACCTCTTGGGAAGGGAATTTATAATTGTTGTAAAGGGACCACAATCCAGAGCCAAGTAAGGAATGGAGCTGAAATTTTGCTAAGGTTGGAGCCTCAGACTGATTGGGAAGCCACTTGTTATGCTTGGGAAGCCACTTGTTATGCTCAGTATCGTCAACACTGATCACTACCTGACCTGAGACTGTAATTCTGGAAGAGACAGCTGCAGAGACAGTAAGCATCAACATAACTTCATCTTATGAGTATGTACTCACAACTCAACTTCTGGAGCAATATTCTTGCCACGTGGCTGCAGAGTGATCATGATGGAGGCCCTGTTCCTTGCCTTACTGAGCGTTGCCACTGTGCAGCTACCAGTGTCCACAATTCATGGAAATAATGAGGATGCTGTCAAGAGGCAACTCACGTCAGGAGCTGGCAGGAAACGGTGAGTTAACTTTCTGGATTTGTGTGTGACTGACATCAAAAAGCAATGTATATGTGGTTCAGAAATAATCCTGTTTGTCTCTCATAAAGCTCCAGTTCCTGTAGAGAAAGGTCCATTTTAGCCTTTTTCCTTGAGCTGCTCATGAAGTGAGCTGCCAAGAGTGAGGTGGATAAGGGGAACTGAATAGATAGGACAGACAGAAGCAAGAATTGAATAGAAGGAATAATGAGATACACCAAGAAAAAAAAAAAAAAGGTTTTAAGGTTTTTATGGTGCAAGAGTTAGTGAGGAAAGGAAAAAGGAATAGGAGAAATGAGGCTAACAGGCAGAGACTGAAAGGTGAGGTGACATTAGCGAAGCAGGTAAAACAAGAACAAGTTAAAATCATCATTAGAAGGTGTAATGCTAATTGTTACAATAATTTGTGGTGTCATTGGGCCTGATCACCATCCAGCAGCTGAGTCACTTTGTCATAGAAGGCGATAAGGTTAGTTTAGCAAGACCTGCCTTTTGTGAACCCGTGTTGACTGGGCCTGATCACCTGGTTCTCTTGCATGTACTTCATGATCGCACTCAAGATCACCTGTTCCATGACTTTCCCTGGCACTGAGGTCAGACTGACAGGCCTGTAGTTCCCTGGATCCTCCCTGCGACCCTTCTTGTAGATGGGCACGACATCAGCCAGCCTCCAGTCCAGTGGAACTTCCTCAGTCTTCCAGGACTGTTGGAAGATGATGGAAAGGGGTTTGGCCAGCACATCCGCCAGCTCCTTCAGTACCCTCAGGTGAATCCCGTCCGGCCTCATAGACTTGTGGGTGTCTAGTCAGGCTAGCAGGGCTCTGACCACCTCCTCTTGGACCATGGGAGCCTCATTTTGCTCCTCTAGCTCCTGGGTTTGTACACAAGGGGAACAATGTTGTTTACAATGAAAGACTGAGGCAAAGAAGGCATTAAGTACCTCAGCCTTTTCCTCATCTCCTGTCACTGTTGCTCCTTCTGCGTCCAACAGGGATTGTATGGTCTCCCTAGTCCTCCTTTGGTTTGTTTGAGTTTTGTTTGTTTGAGGTGTTGCTGCTGGATAATATTTATTTAAAAAAAATAAAACTGCATTGGCAATTTCAACACTGAATTGAAAAAAAAAAAAGCCTTGGTCCTCTGGTACATGACTTAAATGCTTTTACTTTCTTTCCTCCACTGCTCTTCAAAAAAAATGGAAGTAAAATATGTACTTTTAAAATAAATTAGCTGAAGGCTCCCCCCTCAGCCTAAATGAGACGGCTTCAAATTATTTTTAAGAACTTATTGAAGATTGGACATATGCGAGCATATTGTTTGTTCAAGCTATTGTTTGTTGAAGCTATTGTTTCATACCATAACCTAAGTAATCACTTCATTTTTTATCACACAAAAATATTTAAAGCTGTTATTAAGAGGTAAGCAGTACTTTAAGTCATGTAATTAATTCCATTTTAACTCATGCTTCTTTAAAATGCAATGGCTTCATATCAGTGGATCAGTTTTAGCCCATTCCAAAAACTAGTTAAGATGCTTTACTCACAGTGAAATTCGCTCTTAAATCATGCTAGGTTCACCATGGCAGTGTGTTTTTAATCCAAGTCATCACAGACTTACAGCAACGACCCAAAGAAACCAATCTATTTATAAATACACCATGATTTGAGCAGCCTTCTATTCTGCTAAGGACTGCTTTTGCCAAGGATTGTGGCTGCATAGAGTGGCATTGACTACAGGGATGGACAACTGAAAGCAAAAGTGTAGAGGACAGCTGACGTCTGTCTAAAACTGGAATAAGCTTAAATAAAATTAACTCCGAGTATTTACTTGACTATTACATCAGAATATCAGATTGTAACTGCTGATAGCAGAGTTCTAGTGAAAATTATACTAAAGCTGAAAATGCAACTTTTTTAATGCTTTCCATCACACACTGTTGGTGGGAACAAGCACACATTGCTGCTGCATCTCTCACAACTTAGTGCCTGTATTTTCAGACTTCAATGCCACAGTATAACTTAGAAACTACTGTAATTTTGAGGAAGCTCACTGGTAGGCTAGCACTGTGTTTTATGCTGTTAAGAGTGCAATAATATAGATTTTTTAAACATTTGGCCTCCCAAAGCTCACTGTCTGCATCAGTGAGGCTTGCTGTATTGATGACCAGCATATAGTCATTGAAACTGGAGAAAAAGCAGAGGTTTAGTTTGTTTTATATTGTAGTTGTGTCTGGAGCATGTAAAAGTGGTAAGAGGATTTTGCTGTACTTTTGGGGGCTTGACGTCCTTTTTGTGTTTCAGAGCAGTTTGGATCCTTTTCCTTATTGCTGCTCTCCTGAATATTCTCCAGTATCAGAAATTTTAGACAGATGCCATATAGCATTGTCTATATATTTATATTTTTGTTAAGATGTCAAAATATAGAATCATAGAATCACAGAATGGTTTGAGTTGGAAGGACCCTTAAAGATCAACCAGTTCCAACCCCTTGGCAGGGACATCTCCCACTAGATCAGGTTTCTCACACATCCAGTCTGTCCTTGAACACTTTGAGTGATGGAGGGCCCACAACTGCCCTGGGCAACCTGTTCCAGTGCCTAACCACACTCATTGTGAAGAATTTCCTCATTTCTACTCTAACTCTGCTGCTTTCTAATTTAAAGCCCTTCCCCCTAATCCTATCACTACAAGCCTTTGTAAAATGCCCCTCCCCAGCTTTCTTGTAGCCCCTTCAGGTACTGGAAGGTCACTATAAGATCTCCTCAAAGCCTTCTCTTCTCCAGGCTGAGCAACCCCAACTCTCTCAGCCTGTCCTCATATGGGAGGTGCTCCAGCCCTCTATGTAGCCCTCCTCTGGACCCATTCCAACAGCTCCATATCCTCCTTATGTTGGACACAGTACTCCAGATGAGGTCTCACAAGACAGGAATAGAGGGGCAGAATCACCTCCCTTGACCTGCTGGCCATGCTTCTTTTGATGCAGCCCAAGACACAGCCTTCTGAGCTGCGAGCACACACTAATGGCCCGTATCGAGCTTATCACCAGTCAGCACCCCCAAGTCCTTCTGTGCAGGACTGTTCTCATCATATCATCCCCCATCCTGTACTGAAATTGGGGATTGCCCTGACCCAGGTGCAAGGCCTTGCACTTGGCCTTGTTGAACCTCATGGGATTCTCACAGGCCCACTGCTCCAGACCGTCCAGGTTCCTCTGGCTGACATTCCATCTTTCCAGTGGGGCAACTGCATTACTCAGCTTCGTGTCATCAGTAAGCATGCTGAGGGCCCACTCAGTCTCACTGTCAATATCATTGATGAAGATATAAAATAGCACCGGATCCAGTATGGACCCCTGAGAAACACCACTTGTCATGGATCTCAATCTGGACATCAAGCCATCGAGCCATCAAGCTCTCTCAATACAACCATCCAAACAGTTTCTTTTCCACTGTACCGTCCACCCATCAAATCCACATCTCTCCTATTTAGAGACAAGGATGTTGCAGATGACTGTCTATTCTAGATAGATCACATCTGTTGGTTTACCTGTGTCCACTGCTGTGCCTACCCCATTAAAGAAAGCCATGTAGTTGGTCAGTATGTTTTTATATGCAGCAGGACCTTGTTAAAAAAAAAAATACAAAAGACATACTTTGGGACAGAACAGACTGTCTTGATGCTTACTAAAACATTTATAACAGCTTTACTAATTGGTGGAGAGGATTTTTTTCTGGCATAAAATAAAATAAATCTGCTTAGTCTAAAGAAGGCAGAACCCATCGATGAGAAGAAATTGGCTGACCAGTGGTATCTCTTTCTCCTTGGGTAATTTTCTCCATTATGTTTTCAGACAATTCTCACATAAATTTGATAATCGTGTAGCTCCACAGATTTCAATTTCTTATTACGTTTTTTACACATCTGTAAATGTTACTAGGTTCCCAGAAATACAAAAGTAAAAGTTACTTTTCATTCTTTTTTACTTAATTGGGGTAATCAGTACAATCTGAGCTGAGCTGAATTTCAGACGAAACTACAAATGACATCAGCCAGTCTTTAAGACTGAAAAAAGCAACTGGAAGGACATACAGTGAATTCCCCTTGAGCTGAGAGTATTACTTCCAACACCGACCCTCCTATCGCTCATGAGATTCCTCAAAAATCTCTTCAGAAAGTTTCTTCAAGAGGGGTGTGCAGTGTACACCTGCAGGGATTACAGCACCCATGCAGACACTGTTGCAATAACACTGAGGTACTGGGATATTAGCAGCTTGTCAATCTTTACAAATTTAAGGATCAACTATAAAGATATACCTTGATTTTCTAACACTTCCAATTAAAGTACTTTGATCAATAGAATGATGTCAACATATATTCTACCTTTTCCTCACTGAAATCAGCCATTCCTGATAGTACTAGAGTCATCAGTGAGTCAAGGACCAAACTCACCAAGAATCTAGAAATTTAAAAGCCACTTACAATAAAAAAAAAACCACCACAAATGGAATAAATAAACAACCATATTTCCAGACTTCTTGTACTCGTACAGTTGATACTGTGAAACGAGATACCAAACATATCATCTTTCTTGAAGGCAGTGTCATCTTTCTGGATAACTTTTCAATAAGTCACTGTTACCAAGCCTTAGGAAAACAGACTGAAGCTTAAAAAGGCAGTCAAGAATTGTGTTAATTGACACAAAACTGAGAAGAGCCCTGTGGTCAGAATAAGCTGTGAGCAGAACTGTCAGAATAAATATCCTATGACTATCTGATAACCTCTTCCCTTCCTGATCCACATGAGAGGGATAGCAGAGATTGTTCTCTACAAGGTTTAGGACCAAAATTCCAACCAGAATAAATTGTGTTCTGATTACATCTTCTAACTACGATTAAGGGGAAGGCAGCAAACATGGCTGCTGATGTTGAATAGCCAGAAAAAAATAGAAAAGCATCCCTCATTGACCAAGCTGGCATAACTTGACAGAATGACAGTGTATTTCTGACTACAATGACAAGTTATGTATCCTGCCTTGGAAGATGCAGTAGTACAGAATTTAGTGAACAGCACTGAAACGTCATCTGGAAGTCTCCCTTCAAAGATGAATTACTTACTTAGAGAAAAAGTACTATCACATGATAGATTTTTGTTGTCTTCAAACACTGTTTTTGCTTGCGATTTCCCTTCTGTTCTCTCCTTCAGACACAAAATCTTATTAAGGTAGGGATAAATAGGGAATCTTTCTACTCTCACTTTTTTTAGCTATTTCCACTTAGGAACAAATAAGAGAATAAATATGCTTGTCCACTGTGCTTAAAATCAACAATACATGATTAATACAGGCTTAATGAAAAAAAACAAAAAAAAAAATCCACTAAAATGACTGAGCTTGATAATGAATAATCCATGGGAGCTGTTTAGAGCTGGATGAATATATAAAAACTGAACCTTGTGAATATTCTTTTCACTATTTTTTTAAATTAAATCAGTTTTTACTGCATTCACACTCATTTTTCTTCATTATTCACTTTGCACTTCGATGAAAAATGCTTGCTTTTGTGCACTTGGCCATTCCTTCTGAGATATCTTACAGCTAGTACTTTTATCCTCATCCACCACAAGAAGGATGTTGAGGCTCTGGAGCGAGTCCAGAGAAGAGCAACAAAGCTGGTGAAGGGGCTGGAGAACAAATCTTATGAGGAGCGACTGGGAGAGCTGGGGTTGTTTAGCCTGGAGAAGAGGAGGCTGAGGGGAGACCTCATTGCTTTCTATAACTACCTGAAGGGAGGTTGTGGAGAGGAGGGTGCTGGCCTCTTCTCCCAAGTGACAGGAGACAGGACAAGGAGGAATGGCCACAAGCTCTGCCAAGGGAGGTTCAAGCTGGACATTAGGAAAAAAAAAAATCACAGAAAGAGTCACTAGATATTGGCAGAGCCTGCCCAGGGAGGTAGATGAGTCCCCATCCCTAAAGGTGTTTTAACGACGGATGAATGAGGTGCTCAGAAACACGGTTTAGCGGCAGAGAGTAATGGTTGGACTCGATGATCCTGTCGGTCTCTTCCAACCTAGTGATTCTGTGATTCTGTGTCGCCCTGGTGCCCAAAGCCTCCAGCATGGATTGGGCGAGTGCTCGGCACTGTAGCGACAGCCCGAGTCCTCTCGCGAAGCCCTCGGGTTTAAGAACCAGTATTGATGGGGACGAGAGGAGCAGGATTAAAAACCACGGCGGCCAGAAGCAGCCTAGTGACACGCTGCTTCTCCCTCTCTCCGTTCCCACCGGCACGCGCTCCCGTCGGCGGGACGGAGGCGGGGGCAGGCAGGGACGGGGCTGTGCTAGGAGGGAGCCGCCGGGTTCTCCATGCCGGGAGGAGCCGCCGGGGCCGGGCGGCGCGGCGGCCGGAGAGGCGGCAGCCGCATCCCCATCTCCCCGGCGCCGTCCATCCCGGGCGCCTCTGCGCATCCGCCTCTTCCTCGCCGCCGGGGGAGCCGCGGGGCCGTACGTGCCGGGCCGGGGCGAGGGGAGGGTCTGCGCCTCCGCCCGGCGTCGCTGCGGCAGCGCCGGCCCCGCCGGGGAGCGGGTGCGGGCTGAGCTGCGGGGCTGGGGCCGGGGCTGCCGCGGCATCTGCCGGGAGGGGCCGGGATGTGAGCGCTCGGCTTGGCCCCCCCCCTCGCCTTTTTTTTTTTTTTTCTTTTTTTCCCTTCCCTCCTCCAAGGAAAAAAAAGAAAAGCAAGGAAAAAAAAAAAAAAAGCCAAACCAACCAACCAACCCCAAAAAACCCAGAGGGCGTGGGAGGTGGGGGGATCCCGTGTCGCCGCCGCCACCCTCCGCTGGTTCCATTGTGAAGGAATAGCCGTTCCCAGCAGCGGCGGCACATCTGGGCGGGCACATCTGGGCATGCAACATCGCCTCTCGCCGCCTTCCTCCTCCGTCCTCGGCCGGCAGAGCGGATCCCTCCAGGCCTCGGGGGAGGCTCCTGCTCGCCAGTCCGTCTCTCGGACCGAATATTAAAAACTGGCAGCGCCGGGGACGGGGGGGGGGAGGGTGGAAATAAAGGCTGCTGTGTTTTTTTGTTTTCCCCCGGGATTTATTTCATGGGGATGTGTTCAAGACAAGAGAGGATTCAGAAGGATATCGACGTCGTGATCCAAAAGTGCAAGGCGGAGAAGGACTGCCTGTTTGCGGGTGAGTTTCTCTCCCGGGCGCCGGGGTCGGCGGCGCGGAGCCAGACCCGGCTCTGCCCTTCGCCGCCGCTCGCGGGAGCCGGCGGTGCTGCCCGCAGCCCCTGCCCTCCTCCCGAGGGCGTGTGAGGGCAGATGAGCCCGGGGAGGCAGCCCCGGTGCTTCGTGCTCGGGCGCTGCGGGTCCCCGTCCGCATCCCCGCATCCCGGCGTTCCTCCTTCCCGGGAAAACCTTCCTCGGCCGGCGCGGTGACGAGCCCGGCTCGCTGCTGCCTGTTGCCGTTTCTGACAATGGAAATCCCTGCCGTTGCCATAGCACCGGGCACTTGTTGCGAGGGGCTGGAGCCTGGCGGGGGGAAGATGCCGCATCTGCTCCAGTTCGTCCCGACCACCCCCTCCGCCCTCCTCCGTGCCCTTAGATCGATGCTGGGCTGCAAAACCTCGGCTATTTCACCCAAAATAAAGAGATCGTGCAGTAACGGGCCTCTTTGTCTTTCAGATTTCAGGTATTCAGACTCCACCTTTACCTTCACCTATACTGGAGGCTCCAAAAGGTACTTGTTTTTTTTTCACAGTAGCGACTCCCTTCATTTCCTGCTGGCAGAGAGCTGCAGTGGTTTGATACCGTGGCAGCCTTTTTTGTCTCCTTTCCCTTTGCAAGGAGGATCAGTAAATCACCTGCGTTCTTGCTAATGTAAACTGAGGAGGAAGTGTCGAGGGAGGTGATCGGAAAGGTGATCCTCGTTATTAGAGGCTCATTCCTCCCAGGGCTGGCTCTGTGAACCTTCTCTGTTTCGCTTTTTTTTTGACTTACACATAGAATTGCGGCTTCAGGTGTAAACTCATGGAAACATACCGACATATAATACAGTTAATATGTGTAAAATTTAAGATTTTAATAACAAATTTGCCGAATTTCACATCAGCACCTTATTCTCTTGCATGAGAGCCATGTTTAGTCTCATGACAGATGACGGTCTGCAATTGACCAAATCAAATTCCTGAGACATTAAGTGAAATGCCAGTATGGCTTATAAGGCTAAAAATGATCTTTATTGAATGTTAGTTTAAATACGATTTCTAAGTGTTTCTGAGCTTTTGCATGTAAATTGGATTGTGTATGTACACATTTTTAAAATATATTTCCGCGTTTTTTGCGTTAGTCTGTTTTCAAATGGAAATCTATGTAAAAGCTTGAACACGCATCCTTCTTCCCCTGACTCGTAGTTATCGTCATTTATTAAGGTGTTAACAGTATATTCCATATTGTTCTTTAATCTTTTAGCTGAATTTTACTGGACTCCACAAGAAATGTTGATTTTTTTTTTGTTTGTTTGTTTTAATATTCCCCAGCCCCACTTGTCTGATATCTTTGGCAATTATTTTTCTTTCCCAGGATACGTCAGGTTAAAGTACTGTATTCTTTACAACCCTTTCAGTGCAGGCAGTACTTCCCAAGCCATTGGTTCTTCCCCTCCCCTGTGCGTGCTTCAGGTCTGGCTGTGGGACTAAGCTCCCAGGTGGTGAGATTGTTCAGAAAATACTCTCCCACCTCAGTACCCTGCCCCTTCCTACTAAAAGAAAAGAAAACTTCAGTAATTTTTAGTGGAGTAGAATAGTTCACCCAGTATCTGAGAATCAGCGTGCTTTTATGTTGGTTGTAATAACTCTTTCATGTAGGGTTTTAGTGTATATTTTGGCTTGGTCTTGTGTTAAAAGACAATTTTGAAAGGCTTCATACAGTGACACTACTTAACATATATAATGTATGGTGTAATTAAAATGATTGAATTTGAAAGTTACTTTGCAGTGTTTACTAAACCAGATATTGCAGCAAGAAACCAGGAAGTGAAACCTGTCTGTTGTTTGCATTTTCCAACTTGAACAAAGTAAAATGCCGAAGGGCGTAACTGCTGGGAAACAAACTGGTTTATAAATGTCAAAATAGGACATCAATTGTGCAGGAGGAGACAGAACAAGGCCCTACGACCTGCAGCAGTGAATTTTAACTGGGGTCAGTATTTGCTTAGGAGTTGACTGGGAACTAATCTCAGGTCCTTGAAAATTGAAACTGAATTGAGAAAGTGAAAGTGGATTGTAACTTAGAGCACACTCAAATTTCACTTTCCCTTTCGTGTTTTAAGAACATTTAAGAAATCTCCTTTGAGATAAGGTTTTAATGTTTTCTCCTTGTTTGCATTGTGATTTCGAAAGACATTTTATGACATTCATAGCATACAGTAGTACTGAGTGGCAGGTTTACGGTAGTAAGTTCTCCTGTGAAGTACATAAAATGGAAAACCTACACCTTGACTTTTAAGGGCTAAACTTCTGTTTCTCACGTTGAAGGTGAGTTCATGGTTTATTCTTAGAGAAGGTGTTGGCAGGGCAGCAGCTACACTGCCCTGTGTGCAGTAATTGCACAAGTCTCCACTGTAGGGTCAATAGCAGTAACTTGTGTGTAGTAACAGTGTAGGAGAGCACAGGGCTATCTAAGGATGTTTTTCTTGTGTTTGACCGTGATTTTTTTCTTGCTGCCACTGCTGCAGCTGTGGACTTCCTGAGCAGTGACTACTGCACTCAGGAACTGTACCTAAATGACAAAACCTCAGTTAGCTCATGGTCATATATTTGAGCATCAGCCTTGTCCACTTGCTAAGGGTATTCAGCCTGATGACTTTGTTTCTTGAACCAAGAGCAACACAGGCATTTGAATAATGGGCAGATGAGTGGATGTTCACTGGATGCATGTTTGAGAAACAGATTTAAATGAGTAAGAGTAGAAACAGTGTGTAAGGGAGATTATAGTACTTTAGCACTCATTAGCTGTGCTTGGATCTGTCTCTTTCATACTTCCCTTCCTTTAGATGTTCCTTTAGGTCTGTGTGTATTATGGCTTTGTTTTAGCCACAGTGGTTAAGTAAAAGAGCAGAAGCCCTTGAAGGAAGGCAGCATATTTGCTGTTTGAAGAGGAGGATTCTTTATCTTAACCTTGTATAAAGACAGGTGACAATACCAGCAAGTTAAACATCACTGGGGGTTTTCCTCTGCATACCCTAGTTGCCTCTAGTCCTTGTCAAGTCAGTTTATCAGTGGTCTTGATTTATAAACTCAGAGCCAAATTCTTAGTAAATTGGTATAAGTCCGCAGTAGTCAGTGTACTGGTATTATTTCAGTTATGATGAGAATCTAATGTTTATTTGTATTTGTTCTTTAACTGTTAAGTTTCTCTCTGTGTTGTTTTTCTTCTTGGAGACAGCTTCTCTGACTTTTATCTGATTTTTCCTTGTTGCTTAGATTGATTGCACAGCCTCTTCCTATATTGGTGCTGTTCAGGTTTTGAGGTAGTACATAACCGTGCTACAGTTCAAACCAAATGGAGGAGAGCACATTTATTATCACTTCAGTGGAGTGAATTTGTAATCCCACAGTAAAGGGCTGAACCAAACCCTGAGGGCATGATTTAGCTTTTGTTCAAGTATGGAGTTTCCAGAGAAACCTATTGAGAACTGTTATTTTTCTATTCTTTATATAGATGTGTTACAACATTTGACCTTTAAGTGATATTAAGCTATTATATTGTGCAAATAATCTATGTGTAAACGGTCTCTGGATAGGCATAAGTACGTTTCAAGATGATTCTGCATTTGCAGTATTTTTCTTGAAATGTTAGAAGAATCTCTGTAAGTTCAAATGTATTTGTATCCTTCATCCATGTAGTTAAGTTAATACTTTTGGACAGTATTTCACTGTACTTTTAAATTTATTTATTTTTAATGCACTATGATCACACTTTCAAATTATTAGAGTTGTTTGATACTGCAGAGATGCTTCCTGTTTTGAGAAGATTTTAATTAGTAGTTTATCAGTGAAGGTACATCTTTCTGCATAATGTAGGCACTAAATATGGCAGATTGTCTATCAATTTAATGGTTTTTAATTTCACTCTCAGAAAACAATAAGTAGGGTGATAGATTTCTTAATAAAGTGAGGTGTTCCTTTGGGTGCTGTGACTGTGCAAGATTTCTTCTTCTTTAACAACATCTGGCAAAATATTAGAAATGGATGGAGTTCTTATGCTTTTTACTGCAGGAACTTAAAAGTATATTAAAGTGTGAAAATATTGAGTTCTCTCTTTTTTTAAAAAAAAAGATTCCCTTGTTTCCTTTATCCTCTTTTCTGCCCCTGTATGGAACATTGCTCCTCCAGAAGCCATGCAAACCAAGCAGAACTTCTTCTGATCTATCATCTTTCAAATAAATGCCTGATGCCCTGAAATTGTTTTCTCTTTATATGTCATTTGACATGATTTACATAGAAGCAGTGCTTGACTGTGCCGAAAAAAAGATGTCACCTTTTTTAGTGTTTTTCTCACTCCTCTCCCCCTTTTTTTCCTGAGGTTAAACAAGGACATCATATCAGCCCTGAAATACCTCTTCATTCAAATAGGTACTTAATTCTCATTGGCAGTGAGAGACAGTGACAATAAGGCCTGCGCATGAGAACAGATCTAATACTGCAGCATATTGTAAAGAAACTTGATAAGACCTGTAGTAACTGAACAGAAAGATTAATTTTGTCAGCAAAATTCCAGATTCCAGTGTCCTTTTTTCATGGTGGACTCTCATGTTTTGCTTTCCATACTTGGTTGCAATGACTGTAACAATGGCAGTTCCAAAGAGGCAAGGAAAGCTGGATTTTGGTGTGAAGTAATTACTTATTTTTGCTTAAAATAATGACAAACTGTTAACTTAAGGCTATTTTCATTTTTAATATTTGCCTTTTTGTTTTCTGTTCAAGATGTTATACATACTGGTTAAATTCTAATGTCCGAAATTCTCATGTAAACTGATGAATTAACTCCTACCATACTGTAGCAGTGAACTGTTTCACAGTTGGGGAGCTGTGCCACTGGAAGAATGGCTATATTGCTTGTGGCTTTTTTTTTTTTGAGACAAAACCCACTATCCAAAGTCCTGGAACATTATGTCCACCAGGTCTTTGAAACTACTTGGTAATAAATAACTACAGTTAACCTTTTATTCACCTTTAGTGGTATGTCATATTGCTACTTATATGAAGCTATAAAACTGCTAACACGAGAGAATCTATTTGATGAATAATTTTGGAATTGTGGTGTCTTTTTGATAATGCTGAAAGGCTCCAATATAAAAAAAAAGCTGTGAAGAAAAATGGTTTTGAGAAAATTGGTGCATGTTTTTATCTTAAAATTAGTGTTTGATTTATATATACTGTAGCAAAAGAAGGAGAAAGACAAACATTTTTTAAACTGAAACATAGACTTGTGTCCATCAGGAAACAGCAAAAGGGAACAGTTTCCTGATCATTTACATGTGTTTTTATTTCCTTTATGAAATTATCTAGTTTAAGATCCGCCTGTTTTGCACAGGTTAGTTTAACATACCTCCTCTGAGTTCATTATGTGGCAGTGTGTTTACTGGCTATATAAGACCTGGGAAGTGAGGGTTGGATTGTTCCTTTTGGATGCAGGCATGGCTTACGTAAGATAAGAGTCCAAGAAAGTACAAAGATGATAACATGATTTTTATGGAATCCATTGCTCTGAGTGGTTTTCGCTTAGCTGGAATCTGGTTTATGTAGGTTTTAGGAAGAGCTGATGCAAGTACAGTTCATCTTCTCTTACTGATAGCTGTGCTTAACTTTGTACTTAGGTTATTTAATATGTAATTACATTCCTATAATCTGCCTCTACTAATAGAGAGGTGAAAGTTAGATACACAGCTTGTACTTAGTGGTCTGTTTATTCCTGTTTCAAAATACATGTAAGGTTGTTCAATTTTAACTTTCCAGTCAAATATGGCTGAATGTTTTTGCTAGGACTGCACCATTTCCTAGGAGAGCAATCTCTAATATAACACAGGAAGCTAATTTAGATGTAACATGGCAAGCATTGTGATTTTTACTTGGACATTAAAGATTCTGTAGATGAAACAATGTTGAATATAACCTTCCGTACTTCTAAAAAACAGGTTTGTATCAGGTGTTGTTTAAGTTTCAGTTTTAAAATCTCACTTGAAAACAAGCATTTTCCATTCTATAAATTCCTGCTAACGCACCTATTCTGACTTAATACTTCCTTCTAGTATTGGCAATGTGTAGTGTGTACTAGAAACCTAGCCATAAATTCCCGTAGATAGTTTTTTGATAAATACTACAAGAAATTCAGAGTAGGTGTGATGTAACAAATATTTCATCCTAAAAAGCATTCTAGTAGACCTCTATAGTATAAAAGTAATGAAGTGCAATGTTGAGGGTTTGCAAAAAGCAAAATCAGTACCATTGTACTTGTGGTCTCTTGAGCTCACCTTTTTTGAATGGTCTTGTGTCTGACAGATCCTTCTTGCCTTGCTGTTAGAAAATCATCACTGTTTGAAATTATCCAGTCCCTATCATCTGATCTTGCAAAGGTCACATATTTTAAGGAGAGTGTGGTCTGGTGAAGTGAGTGGCTGTCCTCTTTCAGCTGTATACTGTACTGATGTTCAGAACAATACAGTCAAATTGTAAGCCTCTACATTTCAGTGAGAAAAGCATATTTCTAGACACTAGTTTTTAGAAGTTCTGAGCTCCCACACCATGGATTTTAACATTACTACTGTGTGTTGCTTAGCGCTTTTAAAAAGCATCACAATCTTAATGCAAGTGTTCTTGTCATATAAATGCATGCACTGTTGTTTTAATGATTCACCAGCACAGAACTGAGAAAAGTGCTTCAATGCCTTTCACAAAAAGCATTTTCAGTAATGTCTTCTTTCTCTGTTTTCATCGTGTATTTTAACATATTCAGTACCTAAAAATAGACCTGTAGGCTGTTGTTGTTGAACTGTTAATGTGATAAGACAAATAAATTTGAAAGCAGAGTTCACTCTGACAAAATTAATTTAGATCAATTTTCTCTGTGTTGAGACTAATACCATTTCTGAATTTTCCTGTTAGTCTCTAATAATTTCCCTTATTTTTTGTCACTCATAAATAATGAGCTGAAGATACCTGTTGGCATATTTTTTCTATGGATTACTTACTGTGCAGAATATGAATTGCAATTTGAGTCAGAGTCTGATCACTCGAGTCAAAATACCTACTTTAATAAGCTTCAGCACCTAGAGGGAAAGTAAATTTTGAACTGCTGGGAGAGTTCACTTTAGTTACAATTAAAACTAAGAAAGGCATAAAATGTGAGTAAATCTAAAAGAACTCTGATGTACAGTTCTGCGCTGGTATTAAATAAATCCCACTTAAGAGGACAGCTTTTAAGAATTAATATTCTCATTGCTGTTGGAGGGTCAGGATTTTTACAGATGTTTCATTGAATTGGCCTCGTTTCAGGAAAAAGAGCTCCTTTTAACAGGATATCATAAAGATAGGCATGCTGTCCTGGGCAGCAGTAGCTAGGAAATGTCACTGAAAGAAGAAGGACTAAACAAGGTACAGAAATAACATCTCCTTCCCCTGACAGCCCTCTGCATGCTCACATAAGATTGCATCTAGTCTGTTTCTATGAGAAGAAGAGCAGGAAAGAGACTTACCTTAGGATGGGGAACAAGTGTTGCTCTTATGAGTCAGACTTCTCCTGGGAGGACCCATTACCTCCAGGGAGCTTTATGTCAGACATTGTGTTCCCCTACTGCAAGGGCTAAACACCATGCTTTTGGCATTATATAACCCCACGGGAATAAGTCACGGTCTTGCACATGCTAATATAATTTATCAGATGGAAACAGCCTTGGGTGAAGGTTGGAGGGTGAGCATCTTTGTAGTTTGCTTGAAGACAGAATGTCTGCATGAGCCCTCTAGAAGGGTTTGTCTTCTACTGGCTGCTGAAGACCATGGTGTGTCCTGGCAATTAGGATTGAGCTGAATCCATTCTACTGAGGGAGACATCTGTGGTGCTCAGCGGTAGCCTGTCTGGAGCAAAGAGTTAGGGGCAAAGAGGAAGCTCAAAGAAACTAGCAAACCCCCCAGATGTTTCCTTCAAGCCTTAAGACATTGATCAGAAATAAAAGGCGCAACAGCACATCTCCTGTGTAACAAAATGTACTGTTTGCCAAAAGAGCGTGCAAAAAATGGTAATAAACCGTTTGTAGAAAGAAGTATGTCATTAAAGAAGTTCCTTTCAAACTATGTAGCATTCAGCATTTTACCTCATATATTACAGGTTGCCGTCTTGAAATCTTGTTGTTTTAAATGAATGTTGCATGTTTACAGATAAGATTTTTTTCATGTTTTAAGAGCCAAGCTAGAAGCTAGGATAACTTTGCATCATTCAACTGACGTGCTTCTCCTGAATAAGCTGTCTGTGACTGACAGCATTTGCTGTCAAGTAGAAAAACTAGCCTATGGGTTAGACATGGTATTCCAGATCATTAGCTTTTCTGCAAATGGTAGAATATATTTCTCTAGTTTTTTTTTGTTTTACTGCTCATTCTGGCTTATTATTTTTACTTAATGTTTAAAACTTCATCTTTGATGGGGAGTTCTCACCCTGTAATAATCATACCTACAGCAAAATATCAAAATAATTAGGATCTTCTTCTGTCAGGTTAGGACATGGGGTTGATAATGATGTTAAAACCAGGAAGCGCTTGATTGTCATGAAAGTGCTTGTTGATAGTCAACTGCTTGATCTCAATTTCAACTATATGGTTACAGATGTGATGCGGCTCTCTAGAGTCCACAGAGATGCTGCTGAATTTTTTATTTGGCCCTTATTACTCCTAATGAATGGCAATACAGGTAATTCTTTTTCAGCTGAAAGGGGGTTACAAAGACCAGAGTTCTGTTTTGTGCCATCTTTGCAGATGTGTTCTTATTTTTGACTGTTTTCCTGGATGATGGGAAAGCTGCAATCTATCCAAGGAAAAAAAACTTGCTTTCATGCCTTCTCGCTAAGTTGCTTGTGTTGCAAAGGGCACAGGCAGAAAGTCAGTTGTCAAAACCAAGCTTTTCTTCTCTATATTTTTAGCCCTAGCATATGAAAACCTACTTCTCACAGAGTCCTCTTTTAAGAATGCGCTTGGCTAGGCCACATGAAAACCACTTTATCTGTCACTCACTGAGAATCAGTATTAAATCCTAAGCTGAGTCCCAGTGTGGTTTCAAAGCTTTTTGTAGATATAACCATTAGTTGAAACAGAAATGGTGATTTCTTCATGAGGACTACTCTGTGGAAACACCTAGAAGGAGCAAACTGACTCTGTCCAGGTTAAAACCATGGGAAATCTGGTCACTTCAGTATATATTTCTGCAAAACAATACAACCAGTTTTTCTTTGAATAGTTTTACAGTATTTCAAGCTGAAAAATAAACCTTCAAGTATTAAAAAATCACAAAAAAGATATATTTGTTTAATGCCTTTGTATGGCACTTATACTGTCAACAGCCTTCCCTATAGATAGGGAATTATATCCATGAAAGTGGTCTGTCGGTTTAGTACAGTTCTATGAATCTTACATTAAGTCTTTGTACATGGCTGTAGCTACCATGGAGTCACAGCTGAAAATGGAGTTCTTTAATAGTCAGAGAATTATTTTACTATAAAGACCTATAGAATCATAGAATCACCAGGTTGGTGACCCACCAGATCATCGAGTCCAACCACTCCTGTCAAACGCTAAACTATACCCCTCAGCGCCTGTAGAACAAGGCTTGTTAGACTTGGCATAAAATTTCTGTAGTAAGATTTTGTAGGCTTGCATGATGATGAACTCAATGTTTTATCAAGTAGATGACAAGAACGGTGAAATTGGATATGTTTAGGTTGCAATAGGAGGAACATTACCTCTTCAAGTATCTCTTTTGGCATATAGAGGTTTTGTTAAGCCAGGCCAACAGAAGTTTTAAGTTAGTTTAGCATTGGTTTCTGGAGTATGAAGTGGAGTTACAATAATCAGCATCAAAAATGCAAGATTTCTTTGCTTTAGCAGGCCTATATGCACATACTATTTTTTCCCCCCCAAATACCTCTATAACAGATTTCCTTTGGCATACAATCCTGCTTTCTACATGTTCGCTGGATCAAACTGAACTGCTAGTGGAATTTTTACATCAAACTTGAATGTTGGCTGAAGCTGTTCTTCCTTCATTACTGAAGTAAAATTGCATGAGATTATCAGCCGCCAGTTCAGTTCTTCTTGCTAAAGTATTTTGCTTGCAATTCTGGGTTTTGGCTGCTACATTTTATTTGTTGACTTTGGTATTCTTATTTAAAATGACAAATGGGCTCTTTCAGTACCTGAATTTATATTTTGCTGATAAGCTTTTATTTGTTTTAGATTGTCCCTGTTATGATGAATAATTGCTTGCTGTACTGTTTCTGTATTTAAACATCAATAACTAGATATTAAAAAATACTATTTCATAAAAGTGTATGCCATTATTTAAGTCATGAAGAAACATATTTATCCCATAGTTCAGCTAAAAACTGACCGTTGCTAAGGACAACAAACACACAGTAAACACTTTTTACATCTAGGATTGTCTGTGCGGAAAATACTAGCCTCCCAGTGTGCTAGTAAGGATTAGACATTTGCTGTCCATGATGAGAACAGGAGTAGGAGTTACATGAGTTGGAATCAAAATTACAAAAATTTGATTTTGCTCATGGAGGACATGAACCAGTGTTACTTAGGGTCAAGAAATGCTTTTACCCTGGCTACGAAGTCCTACCTCATTTTTCTCTACGATCAGCCAAGAGCACAATAGGTCAAGTCATTGACTGAAGGGTCACATTAAAGGATGGCATGTTTTGTCTGTCATGGCAGTTCTACAGGCATGTTTCAAGCATATTTCAGCATGTGTAACAGTTGCAGAACTCTTGACTTTGGGGTCGAGTATATGAACATAAACTGCTGGTATTAATGAGCATTTTGCCATTATTAAGGCTAGTTACAGAGTAATCCCATCTCTGTGTTGTCTCATTTTCAGTGCTGGGGTGAGCTTGATAAGAGCACTTGCCTATTTGCAACAATGTAGGTATTCCCACAGGATCACTCTGGCAGAAGGAAGGTCTTGTCTAGCAGAAGATACCACCTCTGCACTGCTCCTTGAGAGATAATGATGACTTCAATTTGCAGAAGTTAGGGAAAATGTCACACCAACTACGCCATTACCATTTCAACTATGCTACTGAAAAGCATAGGCTCCTTACAATTGTCTTTCCATTTCTTCCCAGCTTGTCATTTTCTGCCCTTCTTTCTCCAGGCGTTCTGTTTTCCAGAAGTGCTCTGCATACTGATCTGTTCTGACAAAAAATGGTATCTTTTGTGTTCATATTGTGGAAGCATGGAGACATTAAATACTTGGTATTAGACAACTGTACTGTGCAAGTTAACAACATTGAGCAGCTACAGAACACTTATCGCCCAATCTCTCCAGATTATGTGTATATATATCCCGAAATATTTCAGTTCTCGTGAAGTTTCACCAGAATAACAATGAGTGTTAATCAGAGTGATCATGTGCATTGCTGTTCATTATTCTGGTTTTGGTATCTGATGTGTGGGTGGCTAAAAAAAATGCTGAAATAATTGCAGCCTGAGTTGTTTGCTGATTTAGGTTTGAAAGTCTTTTGGGTGGCATATTTTTGAGATTTCTGTTGTACCCAGGTAGGACTGAACAGAGATGTTAAGAAATAGTATATATTTCAGATCTTTCACTGTAGATGCCACATAGGTGTAAGAACACATTTTAGCTTGAATCAGTAGAAGTTGTATGGTCTTATGCAGCATAGAAAATGTTTTAATTGCAAAACAAATTAAAAAATAGGTGCTGCTTTACACAGTCTCCCGTTCTGCATTTTACAGACTATTAATTATTTAAAAAGCATGCTTTATGGACCTTGAGGGTCTCTCTCCAGTAACTACCTTTCAATCCTGTTCCCCCAAACAGGAAACCTGCAAATATTTCCATCTGTTACAGTGTATTTCATTAGATATATAGAGCTATTGCGCTCTGACCTTCCCAGAGTGTTTAGTACTTGCTTTGGGGATGATTGCAATGTTCTTTGCATGCATTTGTTAAGTAATATAACAGATTAAGGGTGACTTCTGCCCCTCTATGATGCTGTTTGAGGTTTTCCTTGGTTGGCTTCTGCTTTGATTGTAATGATAAAAGTGACAGTCCTGTTGCAAACCTGTTGGCAGAGGAGTTCTGCTAGTGTGAGCTGGACTCCCAGGATATGTCTGTGGTTTTTAATGGTCAGGCTTGAAAACCAGGTTTCCCTGTAGTGCAAATCGCCAGCCCCGCAGACAGAATGGGTGAAGTACATCCTCAGCACACAGGACTGATATGATTAAAGATATCTAGTGAGGTGGTTTGCCAGTTGGCATAGCCAGAGGAGTGAGCCATGGGTTGTGTCCTGCACAACCTTCTAAATGGAGGGAGGGTGGAATTCCCGTGCATATTTTACCCTCCCTGAAGGCTGTTCTTCCACGCTTTAGTAAATCATAGAATCATAGAGTCATTAGGATGGAAAAGACCTTAAAGATGATTGACTCCAACTGTATCTGTCCACTACTAAATTACGTCCCTAAGCATGTCAGCTACCCACCTTTTAAATACCTCCAGGGATGGTGACTCAACCATCTCCCTGGGCAGCCTGTCCCAGTGCTTGATAACCCCTTCTGTAAAGAAATTTTTCCTAAAGTCCAATCTAAACCGGGATCTACCTGAGTAAAAATCTTTGATCAGAGAAGTTTTGGAGCAGGACAGATTGCTGCTTCAGGTAGACTGGCTTGCTGCCCTAGTGCCCACCGCTGGCCACCCATCACTGGCAGTGGGACAAAGCCTAGCAGCCTCCCATGGGAGAGTGCACTTCCAAATGACTGACCTCTTCCCATGTCAGGCTAAGTGTGACTTGTGGCAGTCTGGCAGATAGCTGAGCTTCACAGGATCATTCAGTATGAGTCAAGTCAGGTAAAATAAGTAATTAACTACTTCAATGAAATAATACAAGGGTGAATAAAAAAACCTTTTGTTACTAGCAAAAAATCTTATCAGGCAAATGGAAAGAATTCTGTGAGCACAGTGTCTGTGAAATTTGCAAAAAAACCCCAGTTGACGGTGAATCACAGACCATTCTCGTGTCTGCTTCCCAGAGTGCTTGGAGTCCTTCAGGTTAAGCATAAAATATTTCCTTCTGGAGAGGAGCTAAGCATAGGGTATCTCTTTTTTTTCATGTAGCAATCTGGTATGCACAAAGCTGCAGCATGTGCAGTTCCTGCAGTCCGTATCCAGTGCACGCATGCATGTTGATTTTAGACAAGTATCGTCAGTTTTCTATAACATTCTGTCCTGTTTTCTTCCTTACAGGTTTTATAGTTTTACAGTTCTGAATGCATCTGAGCTCTCTCTCTCTGTTTATTTTACTTTTTTTTCAGTTTTTCTCTGATACAGTACTGTGAGTTTTTTAAATGTGTGTCTGAATGAGGTTTGCCCCTTAGTTTCCTGGTAAGTCACCACAATGGCCAGGAGGGCAGCAGAGGTTTTGCTCCATTGCTCGGGGGAGCGTGAGCAAATGTGGCAGAGCCATGTCACAGGAAAAGGTTCGCTGTTTCCTTTTTGTTGCTGCTGGTGTTGCATGAAGGACTATAGAAGAGGAATCTGGAGGGAGTAGTGAAAAGAAAGAGCACAGATTGGCATTCAGGTCTAAGTTACATGAGTGCAAAGCACAGGTCTGGTTGTGTGTGGAAAGGCATCTTTGTTCAAGACATTGTGTATTAAACACTGCAGACAATAAAGTGTTATTTGTTGCCGTCTGCTTTAATCTACAATTAACATACCTTAAAAGACAATAAGCACAATGTAAATGACTGTTTTCTTATTATCTTTTTAATTCTATATTTTCTCTCAGAGTTGTTTATCATTTATTTTTAATGATTGTGAATGATTCTGGCAAGAGTTTGAAGCCCAGGCTATTACATATTATGGTAATGTTACTTCCTTCAGAGATACAATGCCACATTTAATTTAATCTTATTTTGAAAGGCTCAGGATGCAAATAACACATCTTATCCGAATATTTCTAAATAAAGTATAATAATAATAATTTATGCATATGACTGATATGCATTCAAGGCTTAGGTAGGTAAAACAGCTGAACTGTTCTGCCCCTTACTGTTTCAAAGTTCCTTGTTGGATGCTGCCCCATATATTAGCTACTGAGTAAGAATCCTTTATAG
Source organism: Clamator glandarius (assembly GCA_033459285.1). NCBI lineage: Eukaryota > Metazoa > Chordata > Aves > Cuculiformes > Cuculidae > Clamator > Clamator glandarius. Next base: position 605,538 of record JAUNZM010001062.1, on the reverse strand, counting down.
CTCTCAAATTTTAGAGATTTCAGTGTGTGGTGATTGGAATATACTCATGATTAACTAGATAATGTACTCTACTGAAAAATCCTTGAATTGTGAGGTGAAGGCTAAGTGGGCTGTGGTGACATTGGGACTTCCTTGCATAGATTATTTGTACATTGAAGTCAATCAGTCAGAACTGCTGAGATTTTTATTACTGTGCTTGATAACTTTCAGGAGATTATTGCATAAATATTTTAATGTTGGTGCTGATTGGTATTTTGACTGAAACAAAATGCATAAAAGGTTTCTACATTTAGCTTGTTCGTCTCCACCTCTGGACTGTGCAAACTGATGAGATGGCATGAGCCTAACTAAAGAGAAAGCACAGTTTAATTTCCTTTCAATGGTCATATTTTGCCTTTATCATTCAATTTATTTCAGTTAGAGATTATTTGAGTGGTGAAAGCAAATATTTAATGTTTAGCCAAATTTCGTTTTGAAAGAATTCTGTTTATAGTTCAAGATTGTTTTGATGTGTTTTGCTGTGTTAATGCCTGTAGCTGCAGACATCTGCATAAATCTGAAGCAATGATACTGGTTTTATTTAATTTTAAAGAACTTAAACCTGTGTATGGTCTGGCCATCTTTCTAGCTAAAAACCATCCTTATGTTTGTATGTAAGGTATAGAAGTTTACAGAGGCTTCAGGTACTCTTGTTGGTGTTCTTTCCGTTAATATTGACCATATCACATTGTCAATGTCATAGTACCATTTTGAGAGAAGAATAATTGGTCAGGGGAAATATCCATTAATTAAACTTGTGAGGGATTCTACTTTATCTGAGATTTCCAACGGGATCCTCCAACATGTAACACGCAATGTTTATGTTCCTGATACAAGTACATATTTGCATTGATGATGGGAAGTTGGGTCACTGAACTTTCAGTTTTTGTTGCTTCATAACCACCTATTTCACAGTTACATAGTAAAATTGCAAACGACCCTGCAGAGGTGTGTTGAGAAATGGGTGGTAAAAACATTTATCTTTTAAAATAAAATCTAAGACAACTTTATTTTCCATTGAAAGTGATTATGGATGAACATGCTGAGTAAGAGACAGTGTGCTTGTAAGTAGGCAGTGGGGCATTTGTGCCATAGAAACTTAAATTTCACAGAATCACAGAATAACCAGGTTGGAAGAGATCCACCGGATCATCGAGTCCAACCATTCCCACCAATACCTAAATCATGCCCCTAAGTACCTCATCCACCCTCACCTTAAATGCCTCCAGGGACGCTGACTCAACCACCTCCCTGGGCAGACCGTTCCAATGCCTAACCACCCTCTCCGTGAAGAACTTTTTCCTAATCTCAAGCCTAAATCTCCCCTGGCAGAGCTTGAGGCCATTCCCTCTTGTCCTGCCCCCTGTCACGTGGGAGAAGAGGCCAGCTCCCTCCTCTCCACAACCTCCCTTCAGGTAGTTGTAGAGAGTAATAAGGTCTCCCCTCACCCTCCTCTTCTCCAGGCTAAATAACCCCAGCTCTCCCAGTCGCTCCTCATAAGATTTGTTCTCCAGCCCCTTCACCAGCTTTGTTGCCCTTCTCTGGACTCGCTCCAGAGCCTCAACATCCTTCTTGTGGTGAGGGGCCCAGAACTGAACACAGTACTCGAGGTGCGGTCTCACCAGTGCCGAGTACAGAGGGAGAATAACCTCCCTGGACCTGCTGGTCACGCCGTTCCTGATACAAGCCAGGATGCCATTGTCCTTCTTGGCCACCTGGGCACACTGCTGGCTCATGTTCAGTTGGCTGTCAACCAGCACCCCCAGGTCCTTCTCCTCCTGGCAGCTTTCCAGCCAGACTTCTCCTAGTTTGTACCTCTGCTTAGGGTTGTTATGCCCCAAGTGCAGGACCCGGCATTTGGCCTTGTTAAACCTCATGCCGTTGGTCTCAGCCCAGCAGTCCAGCCTGTTCAGGTCCCTTTGCAGAGCCTCCTGACCCTCCAGCAGATCGATACTTCCTCCCAGCTTGGTGTCATCTGCAGACTTGCTAAGGGAGGACTCAATGCCTTCATCCAGGTCATTGATAAAGACATTAAACAGGACTGGACCCAGCACTGAGCCCTGGGGAACCCCACTTGTCACTAGCCTCCAGCTGGATTTAACTCCGTTTACCGCCACCCTCTGGGCCCGGCCATTCAACCAGTTTTCCACCCAGGAGAGTGTGCGCCTGTCCAGGCCAGAGGCCGACAGTTTCTGAAGCAGAATGCTGTGAGAAACTGTATCAAAGGCTTTACTAAAGTCCAGGAAGATACATCCACAGCCTTTCCCTCGTCCAAGAGTTTAGTCACTTGGTCATAGAAGGTGATCAGATTAGTCTGGCAAGACCTGCCTTTCATGAACCCGTGTTGACTGGGCCTGATCACCCAGTTCTCTTGCAGGTGCTTCTTGATAGCACTCAAGATCACCCGCTCCATGACTTTACCCAGTACCGAGGTCAGACTGACAGGCCTGTAGTTCCCCGGATCCTCCCTGTGCCCCTTCTTATAGATGGGCACGACATCAGCCAGCCTCCAGTCCAGCGGAACCTCCCCAGTCATCCAGGACTGCTGGAAGATGATGGAAAGGGGTTTGGCCAGCACATCTGCCAGTTCCCTCAAAACTCTTGGGTGGACTCCATCTGGCCCCATAGACTTGTGGGCATCTAGCTGGGCAAGCAAGTCTCTAACCACCTCCTCTTGGACCTTGGGAATCTCATACTTCTCTTCCAACCCCTGGGGTTGTGCACAGAGGGAACAATTTTCCTTACTGTTAAAGACTGAGGCAAAGTAGGCATTGAGTACTTCAGCCTTGTCTTCATCCCCTGTTACTCTTGTTCCCTCTGCATCTACTAGGGACTGGAGGTTCTCCCTAGTCCTCCTTTTACTGTTGATGTATTTGTAGAAAGACTTTTTGTTGTCTTTCACAGTCTTGGCCAGTCACATTTCTAGTTGGGCCTTAGCCCTCCTGACTTTTTCCCTGCACATTCTCACTTCCTCCCTATAGTCCACCCAGGATGCCTGCCCCTTCCTCCAGAGGTCGTAGACCCTCCTCTTCCTATTGATGTCTCTTAGGACCTCCCTACTCAACCATGCTGGTTTCTTACCCCGCCTGCTACTTTTCCAGAACTTGGGGACGGCTTTCTCCTGAGCTGCTAGGAGTTCCTTCTTGAAGAGCGCCTTTGCCCTCAAGAAGCGCTTCCCATGTGACTTTTCCGACCAGCCTTCTGAACAGTCCAAAGTCTGCTCTCTGAAAGTTGAGGGTGACTGTTCTGCTAACCTCCACCTTCTTTATCTCACCCTGCACTGAGAACTCTATCATCTCATGATCGCTTTGCCCCAGGCGTCCACCAAATTTGGTGACCTTTATAGCCATTCTCCCTGTATTTGCAGAATGTAATTTATTTACATCTTACAGTACCTTTCTCACAAGGCATGTTGACCTGTGTCTGGTTTCCTGTGTGTCAGAGCTGCTAGTGTGGCGACCCAGCTCCTGGCTGGACTAGCAGGCTGCAGTGGAGAGGTTTCGCAAAGGGCATGTCCTAAGGGTACCTTGTCAAAAACCTGCCAGGCTTGTGTTGGGGTATGTACTCTCAGGGAATTTAGCTACTTGACTCCTGTCTGGAGATTTTAAGTATTAGGTATCTACACTGGCCTGTTTTGTTCAAAAATATGTGACAGTGATTCCCTTTCCTCGGTAGCATATGATCATACTGTAGTCCTATGGGTTGAGATATAAGGATGCCCAACTGTGAGACTCCGCAGCACATCCACCTCCACAATTAAGTGGCTCTAGCCTGAAGACGGAGCTGAAACATTTTTAAAACCTCTAGGTTTTCCAGACCCCTTCTCTTTTGTCATTTAGCTGTGGAGGTTTCCAAAATTTGGTCTCACGATCTCTAAGTTCTTTTATACACCTGTGACTAACTGTGCAAGACTGCTTGAGTTCCAGCAGCTTGGATGCAGGCTCTGGAGAGGAAACGTAGGGACACGGCTGATTAGGATCAGAGATGTCAAAAGACTTTTCAATGAGCATTTAATCATCTGTCTCTTGGGTCCGCTAATGAGTTGCTTTTGTGAAGTGAAACTCATCTGATGTCAGTTGACATAGCTTCATGTATTTTTCAATGGAATTTTGCTCTAAATCCATCTTTTAATACAAAGCAGTCATGAGATTCTTGCCTCACTGTAGTGTTTCGAGTAATATGACAGTTGCAGCTGTGTGAAATTCGCGAGCCACTGAATTGTGAAGGATACATCAAACCCTTGACATCCAGGATATATTTAATCAGTAACGAAAAATAACAGCTTTTTTTTCCTTCCCCCTCCTCACCAGGTGGTTAAGTCTGTATATTCAGATCCTCAAATAAATACATCTTATTCTTACAACTTAACTCCAAGCTTCCTTGGTGTGACATGGTTTATTAGTTTCTGGTCTTGTGCATTCTCAGATGGTATTTTTTAAAAAGGTTAGAGATAACAGAGGAGAAGGTCTAGATTAGATTCACTTTCACAAATGGGCATTGCATTGATGAAACAATGTAATCCAATCATGAGTTTATGAACCTGAGCATTTGTACTGTATAAATGCATGCACTTGCATTCAGATATTTGAAATCATGTCTAAGGTGTTACTTAATGGCATAAGGGAAGGTGACATACAGTTGCATCACCATGGACATGTGCAGATTGCAACAATGAGAAATGCTGTTAGTTCAGTTTTAAGGAATTATGATTATCCAAGTCTTGCCCTAATGTAGCTTTGGTGCATGTCTCACAACTACTGAACACTGTTGTTGCATTTCATTATGGAGTCTACAAATGCGAAGGTTTAGTGACATCTGGGGATGCCCTTGGCTTCACTGGAGTGCTTTGAGACATTGCAGAAATAGTGTTCTTTCCCTGTACTGTGTCCAGCTCCATGCCTTCCAGCAGCTACACAGGTTGAAAATCCAGCCTAGATATACAAAAGCATTCCTCAGCTGGGTGTGCTGGAGCACCCTTACCTAGTCAGAGCCAGAACAGGAGTAAAGAAAGGGGTAACAAGAAGACAGTGCTGGAGAAACTAAAGGAGAAAGGGTAACCAAAAAGGAGTGCGTACTGATAGAAAGGGTAGAGAGGAACGCACATAATTTGGAAGGGAAAACGGGAAGACAGGTCTGAAAGCTTGAGCCAGAGAGAAAATGCCACCAATAACAGCATGTGAGGAAAGATTGTGTCTGGGAGAAAAAAAATAAAAAAAGCAGAAGAAGAAATCCTCTTGAGAACAAAGGGGAGGATTTTGAAATGTTTTATATTTTCAAGAAATGTGCCATTCCACATTGAGATCATTAAAATAGCTAGAATTAAAGGGGAAAATGTATTTTGTTGGTGTATTTATAAGGACAAAATTGTCTGCTGAAAAGAAAAGAGAGTAAAAATCAGAGCAATATGTAATTGTACATGCATATAGTGCAGTTGTGTACAATAAGGTAGCTTTTATCTGTATGTATTATGGACAAAAGTCCATATGTACAGATACATGAAACATTGTCTCTTTCTTACTGACCTGTGTCTGGCGGGGATAGATTAATTTCTTTCAGCTTCTCATGCTGGCCTGCCAAGGAGAATGTGGGGAATATACAAGAAGCTGAGAGGGGACACAGCCAGTTCAGCTGACCCAAACTGGCCAAAGGGATATTCTGTACTACATGAGTCACTTTCCGCATATAAACAGGGGGAGTTGTCCAGGGGACAGGAAGACCACTGCACAGGAATGGGCTGGGCATCGTTTTCTGGGTGTTGAGCAGTTGCACTGTATGTTACTTGCTTTGTACACTCTTTTATTGTTATTATTGCTGTTATTTTTCTCTTCCTTTGCTGTTCTAATAAACTACCTTTATCTCAACCCAAGAAGTCTACCTTTTCCTTTCCAGTTACCCTCCTCATCCCATCAGTGGGAAAAGAGTGAGTGAGTATGATGCTTAGTTGCTGGCTGGGGCTAAACCACCATGCCTGCCAAACATCAAGTTCTTGACTAAAACACATGAGTTCTTCCGCTCTTGCAAAGACGTATATCTTTTTTGTGTGAGTAAAGAATGTAGTCTTTATTAGTCTGGTTCTTAAAAATAGTTGGCCCATTTTGGATTTTCCTTTTTTTAAAAATGAAAACTCAAGATAGGTAGTCTTTTGGGAAAGCTGCCCTTAAAACATTACAGTCTGATGAAATCATCATATATTTTTTAATGCTGACCATGTAGTGTACCACGATTAGGCTCAAATTTGGCTTTAAATTATTTTGCATCCTTATGACTTTCAAGCCTGATTGCAAACTGCAACAGCAATCAGTAGGTCTGACTCCTGGATGAACTTGCATTTTCAGTTCAAGCAAACAAATTAAAACTGTGTTAATTATAGAGCTGCTTTTGGATGTATATAGCATTTGTTTCTTAATAAAATACTTTACTTCTCGGCTGCAGTCTGAAAACTAAATATTTGCATATTTAGTTTTCAGACATATTTGCATGCATATTTGCATGCGTAAAGATGAAGGAGAGGTTGGTAACATCTGTCTAATTGTCAATGGGATTTTGAATATGGATTGCAATCCTGATTAACATAAATTTACTCTAATATAAAGAAGTTACAGTGGGGGACACTCACTTAAGGATTCGGGATGAATTCTGAAAACATATGTGGGGACTGTGGTAGGTAGACTTACCAACAGGAGCTGCAGTGAGGTATAAGTCCATCGCTGGTGCTGTTATGCATGTTTTAAAAGCAGCTCACAGCATTCCAAAAGTCAAAACCTGAGATGAGATTGGGCATCGTTGAAATATCCTTGATGCTTTTCAAAGTTGCTTTGAAACTGGAGATGTATGGTCTTGCTGGGACCTGCATTGGTTAAAATGGAGAACAGAGATAAGAAAAGTGGATCTGGATGTATTTGATGATTTATAAAAATACTTGAATTTTGAAACATTTGTACAATTACAAGATATCTAAGTTCACAGCATGTACTGTGAAGACTTGCCTCCTCAGTTGAAACCTGTTCTGCTTTCACCAGCGGGCACCTCAGCCCCGCTCCGCTGGTCACCCACTTTCCAGTGGGAGTCACCTGGGGGCAGCTGCCCCAGCAGTGTCCCCTCTCAAACTCCTGCCTGACTCCAGGCTACTTGCTGGTGGGGCAGCGTGAGGAGCTGAAAAGGCATTGATGTTGTATAAGCACTACTCAGCTGTAAATGAAATATCCCTGTGTTCTCAACACTGTTCTGGTCGCATATCCAAAACAATTCACCATATAAGCTACTGTGAAGGAAATTACCTCTGTCTCAGACAAATGCTGTGTGGTATTGTTCTTTCATACTGATAATGCAAGAAATAGCTAACACATAAGCCAAGAGAATGTGTGTCAGTCTGCATTGACAGTGGCATTTATGGGAATTCTTCCCTCTGCAGGAAGAAGGAAATAAGTTGCTAATTATTTTGCATCTCAGCAAGCCTCTTTCTCCCCTCAGTAATGACTTTTAAATTGAGAACTATTTCCTTTGGAATCAATAAAGTTTGATGGAATTATAACAAAGAAAAATAAGAAGAAAATAGTTATCTTTTAAACTGCTTATGTGCTTCCTTTCCCACATGTGAGACTGCAGATGACTTTGCTCCTAAATTGTGACAATTCCTACCTATTGGATTTGCATAAAATCCATAAAATGTTTTAAAGTATAATTAAAGCATGTTAAACAAATATTTGTATATGTTCTTAAGATTGCTTTAAATCTGTGTGAAACAGAAGCCTTTGGTGAAGTGAGACACCAGAGATATTTTTTCAGGCTTAGGGAAATTAGGTCAGGTTGAGATAGCATTCTGCATTTTATTTTTGAGAGGATTTATTTACCTGACCAAAAGCACTTCCTCCACTGATTCACTTTAAAATAAACCTTTGAGTACTTCTGTTCAATAGATGTGGGAAAAAAGTATGTCTGAAGGAGAATGTGATTTAGTTCAGATCTTCCTTTTTAATTTAAGACCTCCAGTAGCAGTGTCAACTCAGTCCACTCAATGGACCCAAAAAAAAGATGAATGATGTTTTATGCTGTAATGTATTTAAGCCGTCAGTGCGGAGACACTTTCGTATTAAAATATGTGGTCCCGTTAACTGGGTTTTTTTTACTGTATAAATTTCTTTAAAAAGAGTGTCTGATATGCACCCTTAGAGTTGCACGGGGCTGTGGGTTACAGACAGTCATTTGTGTACTTTCTGGAGGCAGTGGGGGGAAGTCATCCCCCAGCTCCAGTTCTTTGAAGTGTTTCCTCTTATCTGAAAGAGGAATAAGATTTATGTAAATAGATACTGCCAATGCTGTTTCTTAACAGTATCCCTTCTAAAGTCTTTCATTAAGAGTTGCTGCTGACATGACCACTGAAGTCTGTAGGTAGTCACATTTGCAGGCAGAGCAGCAGTTCCTTGTTTCTACCATGTAGAACCGCTGAAAGGGGGTGAGATGTACTTGGTCATGCTCCTGCTCTACTCTGTTCTCTGTACCAAAGCTTATACTTTCTCCCTTTTAAGCATAAGTGCTCTGATTCTGCTGTGAAAGTGGCCTCTGTCTACCTGTAGAGACATATAAAAATATATATTAAAATATCTGTATATATTTGGCTTCTTGTTCTAAGGAACCCGAGGTTCTTCTGTACAAAGTAGCTCTAGATATTGAATACCTCTCCCTCTGCAAGAAGCGTTCCTACTTCGGTACCTTCTGCATAGAAGGCATTTTGTGTTGTGAATGCTCATTTGAATGCATTAGAAATGCTTTGTCTAACAGGGAAGAGTTATCACATATTATGAAGATGCTCAAGAGTGTCAATTCAGCCAATCTCCCCCAGGGGAGTGAGGTCTTCCCAGATGACTATTTTGTCCATGGCTTTCATACACAGGTATACATGGTTACCCATGATGTTTCAGAAAACCAGCAGTCTGACCAGTGTCTGATAGGCTTGTATCTCCCTAGCTTAATCCCAGTCTTTCTGAGAACCAGATCAGTTTTTTGGGCCATGCAGGTTGTATCTGGAGAGATTTTTAGAAACAGGTCACACTTCGTCTCTTAACTGGTGTGGGTTCTCCTCCAAAAGTGAAGTGGTGGGGGTGGCAGTGAGAAAAGGGTAAACCAGGACAGGGAGTCAGATGCAAAGCTGCAGGACTGCTGTTACTTCTGCTTCTGCCTCCTCCTGTAAGGTCAGTGAGAGATAGAGTTTGGGTTTTGTAACTGTAGCTTCCACATTTCTCTGGGTTTTGTAGAGTCTACCAGTCTTTTTTTTTTTTTTTTTTTTTCCTTTTCTCTACATGTCCTCTGAGTATGGGTGCTCTATTTTTACCCTTCCAGGCTTGGGATCACATAGTCTGAAGGTCTCAATGCTGCTGCTGATATCTCAAGCTCTGGACTACTCATTAACATTTGTTTCCAGAGCTTCACTTCCAGGGTGGATTTACCCTTTAACAAGTGGAAGGATAGGTTCAGCATTAGTTTCTTGTCTCTGTTTTCCTTGAATTAGACCATATCACACACAGAGGCTGACAGACCTATTTCTTCACTGCTGTGAAACATCTTGTAGCCCTGGGTCAGAGTCTTCTGGCTTGGCTCTCACCTGTGTAAACCACGTCTCCAGAGCCCAGGCTGACACTTGGACTCATGGCTTGCCTGCCTGCCAGAAAAGCCCTACCTCTCAGCCCCTTTGCTTTGGCAGTTCCATCCATGTGTCTTTCCTTCCCTTCAGTCCCCCAGAGATCACAGAGCCTGGACTCTTCTGTTTTGTGGTAGAAATTATTTATTTCCAAATTTAACACCTTTTTCAGAGAAAACAGAAAAGCCATTTTCTGCTGGAGTAACCTTACTCATTACTTACTAGCTCTTAATTACTCTGGTGGAGTTTTTTTTTCTTTGACAAATTGGTAGTTGTTATCGCTCTTTTTCTAGTAGAAGCACGGTTCAGTACACGGTGAGAGTGAAAAGCAGCTGTTAGACATAAATATAGAGTCAGTTCATAAAGGCTGTATGGGTAAAACTTAGTAGTATGTTGTCAGAATTAATCTGATGACCATGTGAGATGTTCTGAAAGGCTTTTTCTTCTGTATGCATATATCTTTACATAGTGTCTTTACAACAGGTTTGACAGAAAGGTTAGGATGTTTTAAACACCAGAGTTCCTGTTTTGTAGTTTATAGTAGTCAAATTTGTTAGCAAAAATCGAAAATACTATTCTTCATTTTTTGTATTTCTCAGCTGTCACATCCTTAATCTTGGTGTGATCATAAAACAAATAGCATGGTGAGTTCAGTTTGTTGCAGGAAGTATTATTTTGGACTCTATGATCCAAGAGGTCTTTTCCAACCTGGTGACACTATGATTCTATGTTCTTATAAGAGCAAGCCTGTAGTATGTGCCTGAAAGCCAGAAAATAGTGCTTTAACTATCAACTTCTAGTACCTCAGTTTCACCAGTGTTGGTGAATGATGTTACTTGACTTCACAGTGGTGTTCTGAGATTAGTTAGGTTTTGGTGCTTTATCAATATTAAATCAGAACCGTCAAAGCTTGCCATCATTTTGGTATCTGAGGTCCAGGGAGCAAGAGCAGTTGCAGTTTCAAAACTAGATGATCTCTCCTCCTCCAGCTGAGCTCTGTGTATTCACCTGCCATGGCTAGCGTGAAAATTGTCAAGTAGCCCGCTAGTATACCTAGCAAACATAATTTCATTGTCTTTTTCGTTTTATTGCATTTGCTTGTGCAATATTTAAATTTCTTTTTTCTTTGAAGTATATACGCAGTTGGTATTTTAAGTCTTTGTGGATGTACACCTTAGGACTTGACATTTCAGCACTTAGCTTTTTTTTGGTGATTTACAAGAATTTACAAGGATTTACGTTCACAGTATGTGCTGGTGGCCATGCTAGTTATTTTCCTGGGAGCTTTGACATCCGTTGACATATCTGAAAGATTTTCATTATAGTTTTGGGACTAGAAGGGGAATACATCTTTGTAACCAAGATGGTCTCCCACGTATATAGTTGTTTGGATTGGAGAATTTAGAGGTTTGTAACTGAAGGCCATAGCTTCTTGTTCATGGCTCCATTTCATTTGTTCTGCTCAGCTGGAAAAGATTTCAGCTGTTTAAAAAGTGGCAACCATTAACCTGGTGTCTCATAAGGGAAGGTTTGCATTTTCTCCTGAATTATAGAATCATAGAATAATTTGAGTTGGAAGGGACCTCAAAGATCATCTAGTTCCAACTAGTTCATCTATCCTTACTGTAAGACAGTAGTGTACATGAAGGAACTCCATGTCCCCTAGTATTGTCTAGCAGTCTCCTGTGTTGGATCTGGCTGTTCCATTGTAACAACCTATTTACAATAAAGTTTGATAAGTTCTAGTTTCACATATGGCAGAGATAGATGGAGAAGCCTGTATAGTGAAGAAGTTTCTCAATACTTCAGTGCAATTGTGCATTGCACTAGGCTCTACTAAATAAAAATTGTTTCTGGAAGATGTATTCTAGTTGGTTAAGAGGAAGGCAGTCCTCTCCTTTCATATAAAAAATTGGAAATGTTAAGATATAATTAAGACAACTGCAAATATATATGAATAATTTGTAATTACATAGTTTGTTTTTTTGACCTAGGTGAGGAGTCAATATGTGGCATGTAGGTGTAGCTCAAAAATGGCTGTAGAAGTACTTTTCCCTTGAGGCTAAAAAAAAAAAAAAATGCCACAGCATAGGTTTCTTCCATTGATGTGTATTTTGTACTTGCACCTGATACACTAGGTATGATAAAGCTATACTTGGATTTATATTTACAGGTTACCAACCTCTGCTTTGCATGTTAGAAGACTGGCTGGTTCTGCATGCTTCACCAGAGCCGCAGCAATGTAAGAGCTGCAGAACAGGCCCTCAGCCAAGATTCATGACACACGTGGATGGGTTTCTACAAGGGCCTGATTTCATTTTTCAATGGATGTTTTGAAATTTTTTAGTGTTTCTTGACATGGACACAGATGTATCCCATCTAGTTTTAGGTACTTGCCTTGAACTGGTGCTTCTGCTGCAGCTGGTGGAATTGATGCAAAGAGCATATTATTTAACATAAATCTGTAACTTTCTTGAATTAATACAGCATTTTTTTTTTTGCATTTATTGTCTCATATTTTGCCTTCTGGCTTTGGTGAAAGATCAATATAAGCTAGTTTTGCTGTTTTTCTCTGTGTGTTCTCTCTTCAGATATTCTGTTTTCCTCAGAGAAAAAAATGTATTTTCCATTCTGTCTGCATTTTAGAGAAAGGAAGGACTTGTAAATCTCTCTTTTTGTGTAAGCTTTTCAAATTCCTGTATTAAATCAATAGGTGCTCTTCTCTTTCAAGTCCATGGTTTCTAGACTATTTATTGAAGTGGGACCATTTAGCCTGGCATCCTGTATTAAATGATGCAGTGCTGTAATTTTTGTTCCAGTTCTGCCTTGCTGTGTAATGAAGATAATTCAGCATTGTTGACACAGAATATAAACTTGTGTTTGATTTGTATCAATAATATACCTCCATGTATAGAAAGGTTCATTAGGAAAGGAATTTTAATAATACATGTAAAATGTAGATGTTCTACTACTGAATGGACTCCAAAGTAACTAAAACAATAATTTAGCTAGGATCCATTTTAATATATTTTTAAGTAGGCAAGATGTTAAACAGTTGTTCAAATGGCCTTTATAGCTTTGTATCAATATTATAATTCAGTTATTATGGAGGAAGTGGGATTTCGGATTTCTGCTTTTATTTCTTTACCTGACCAATATTGCCAATGTGGCAAGTCTTACGGGACTAATAAATACACCTTCTATACCCGTAGGTTGTGGAGGGTTTCCTGTGCTTGCACTAGCATTATTTTTTTTTTATTTATTACTGCTGACATTTAGATGGGAATTGTTAATTTCATGTCCAACTATGAATGGGGAAAAGAGGGAAAATATTCATTTAATACAGAATACTGTGTATTCTTTAATGAGGCTTATGCATCTCATCCCCTTTAGTGCTTTCGAGTAAATACTCTATAATACTTGGAAGTATAGCTCAGGGAGGGTTTTAATTGTGAACTGAAATTTTCAGCTGAAGTTTGTTTTTCTCTCCCACTAAAAGACAAAAAAAGTCCCTGGTGGAAGTGGTGCTGAGATTAAGTTATAGAAGGACTGAATAAAGTGAAGGGATGCAGCAGTACTGGGCCTTCCTGACAACTTAGGTAAAACTTGTTTTACCATATCCCTTTTTTCTTAGCTATGGGCACCACCTGAAAACTCAGTGGAACTGGTCCTAGTTGTGTAGCGTTTTTTTATTATACAGAAATATTCACTGGAAGCTCTTACATGTCTTTCACTGTTTAGTATTCAGTATTAATTACTGCTGTAAGGTTTTATCAGTAGTTATGTGCAGGCATCTGAAAAAGTCATCTTAGTGCCTTGTACCGCGTCTCACTGGTGAGTTTTATGGCTGTCATCACCCGATCACCCATAATAGCAGGATGGGAAATAATTGGAAGATCTAGGTCAATCATCTGTCCACCATAGATGAAGCTACATTAAAGTCAGAAATGCCACATTGTCTTATGTATTATGCATCTGCACAATCGTTGTATGGACATTCCCTTCCTCCTTACCTGCATGATCCCATATCTAAATCCATACATTTTAATTGAATCCCATGACTGAAGTGTTGCTATTGATGGCTACAGGCTGTTCACGAGGGACAGACTGGGAAGGAGGAGTGGAGGTGTTACCCTCTGTGTCAGGAAAGGGATAGAATGTGAAGAGCTGTCGTTGAAGAGTAGCCATGAACAGGTTGAAAGCTTATGGGTGAGAATAAAAGACAGAAGAAACAATAGGAACCTTGTGGTTGGTGTATAATACACAATCAAGGAGGGGCAACAGATGAAGCCTTCTTCCTCCAGCTACAGAGGCTTCTCGCTCACAACTCTCATCCTACTCGGGGATAAGAAAGTGGTTAGATGGTTGTATTCAGACAGTAGTGGTCAATGTCTCAAAGTCCAGACAGAGATCCGTGACAAATGGTGTCCCTCAGGGGTCCGTACTGTTTAATACCTTCATCAGTCATATTGACAGTGAGACTGAGTGCACCCTCAGCAAGTTTGCAGATGGCACTAAGGTGAGTAGTGTGGTTGCCACACTGGAAGGACAGGATGTCATCCAGAGGGACTTGGACAGTCTGGAGCAGTGGGCCTGTGAGAACCTCATGAGGTTCAACAAGGCCAAGTGCAAGGTCCTGTGTCTGGGTCAGGGCAATCCCCAATTTCAGTACAGGGTGGGGGATGATGTGATTGAGAGCAGCCCTGCAGAGAAGGACTTGGGGTGCTGATTGGTGATAAGCTCGATATGGGCCATTAGTGTGTGCTTGCAGCCCGGAAGGCTGTGTCTTGGGCTGCATACAAAGAGGTGAGGTGAGCAGGTCAAGGGAGGTGATTCTGCCCCTCTGTTCCTGTCTTGTGAGACCTCATCTGGAGTACTGTGTCCAGTTCTGGAATCCTCAGCATAAGAGGGACAGGGAACTGTTGGAAAGGGTCCAGAGGAGTGCCACAAAGATGATCAGAGGGCTGGAGCACCTCCCATATGAGGACAGGCTGAGAGAGTTAGGGCTGTTCAGCCTGGAGAAGAGAAGGCTCTGAGGAGATCTTATGCAACCTTCCAGTACCTGAAGGGACTACAAGAAAGCTGGGAAAGACTGTTTACAAGGGTATGGAGTGATAAGACTAGGGGCAATGGGTATAAACTGGAGAGGGGCAGATTTAGGCTTAATTTAAGGAAGAATTTCTTTACCATGCAAGTGGTGAGGCACTGGCAGAGGTTGCCCAGAAAAGCTATGGCTACCCCATCCCCCATCCCTGGAGGTGTTCAAGGCCAGGTTGGACGGGCCCTTGGACAGCCTGATCTAGTGGGAGGTGTCCCTGCCTATGGCAGGAAGGTTGCAACTTGGTGATCTTTAAGGTCCCTCTCAATCCAAACTATTCTATGATTCTGTGATTCTACTCTTGCAATATATGTCTGTGCAAGCGGCCCCTAATATTAGCTGAGTTACCATTGTGTAAGTAATTAGTTTAAGCTGTTCATAATTAAACTCAGTTACAGTGATTTTTGATAATAAATTGCCTAGGTATAAAAGTTGGTGAACGCCTCACTTTAGATATTGGCCTAATACGATTTATTGTTTTCCTTATTTTGTTTTTGGCAAGTAATTTGCAAAGGAAACAAATGTCACTGTTCTTGGTGACCCCTGGGCTGTTGTTCCTGCACCCTTTGTGCTTGCTTTACCCATCAGGTAGATGCAGCAAATTTTAGGTATATTACTTTGGTCCAAGGCAGTTTGCACTTTGGCTCCCAGGCTTCTGGTCCTGTTTTCCCTCTAGACCTTAGAGCCTATTGTCTCTTTGCAATGAAGTGTGTGGTTGGTTCATTGGTTATTTGCCTGAAATGATGGATCATATGCAAGAGGGTCTGACACTGTGTTAAATACAGGATTCCTACTCTGCTTAGGCCTCAGGGGACAGAAGATTCTTCAACTGCAACTTCCAGGATGCACTAAGGCCATGTAAAAATATGTCAGTTGGAAGATATTTACCATTTTCACTGACAACTCATCTGTAGGGAGTATATGCTTCTCATGGAATTTTTTTTGATTTAGTGGGGACATGATTTTCACTGGTTAAATAAACGATGAGGAATTTTTAAACCTATTCCTTTTAGAGGAATGAACTACAGCCCTTTTAGAGGTCTATGCAGGCCAAGATAGGAGAAATGGATATGAAGAGAAGGTAAGAAAATAAAATGCAGAAGAAATTTGGGAAGAAGGAGAGAATCTGATAGGCAAATCAAGAAGAAAGACCTCTTAGGGGAGAATAAGTGGAGGCTTTGACAATCTCAGCTTATTTTTTTTTTTCATGGGCAGCAATGCTTTTGTACTGCTACCTTGTATTTGAAATTTAGAATTTGAGAAACTGTCAAATTAATGCCACTGGATTTTATTCATATGCTGAAACTATAGTCACATACACATGTTTAAGTTAAAAATGGTCTTGAATTTATTGCTGCTTAGGCTTTTTTTTACAGGATAAGGAAACAAGTTGGCATGGAATATGAATAGTACTTTTCAGGCTCTACTCAGTCCTGAGAATGAAATGAGCTGTGGATGTAGAAAACAAGTGTTCTTCTGTCTCCTGGTTGAGGGTGGCAGAGGCCCTGAGTTGCCTGGTCAGAGCTCAGTTGGAATTCTCACGAAGCCAAGTGTTGCACTTCTAAACAAAATGCTTTGTACTCCGGGAGAGGGACATGGTTGGTTTTTTTCCCCTTTTAATCTTATAATTAATCTCCAGGACCCCTAGAGGATTGTGTACCATATTTAACTTTGGATTTCTTCTATTTTTAATCCAATGCCTTTTGTTTCTTTTCTGTCTCTCTTATTGATCATTGTGAAATACATATCAGTAAATATTTCCTCCCAACTTCTGACCTCACCAAATCTAAATGAAGTGCCAAGGGTGAAAAGTTTATCTCTCTGCAAAAGAGGTAGCGAGCTATCACTGAAAATACAAGATTGTCATCTAGATCAGTCTGAAATTGAGGGAAAGAGAAATAAATGTTTCTCTGTTCTTGTTTGTGTTAGGGTGTAAGGCATAAATATATTAAAAAACCCTCTGAGACAAGAATTTGCAGATGTTTCATTTTTTTGCCTGAGGCTTCTGTTTTTAAAAGAAATAAAGTGTAATATGATACCTTGAAAGAGTGATGAATATTAAGCCCTGTGAGGGCCCTATGAGGACAAAACTTATGTTCTTCAGTGATATATTACTTTGGAGATTCTCAACTAAGGAGAGATTCAATAAGCCTGCAAATATTTTTTGATGAGTTATGACTTCTCATGACTAACATGGAATCTGAATCCTGAGTGAAGACATTGTCCTTGGACAGCGGTCCAGTGAAACTGAGGTATATAAAGTTTTACAGATCTTTCAAAAATCATTCTTTTTTGCTTAACAGATGGGCTGTGTTTACATCAGATGGATGAGAAGAGGAGGCTGAAGGGTGACCTTATTGCTCTCTACAACTACCTGAGGGGAGGTTGTAAAGAGGAGGGAGCTGGCCTCTTCTGCCAAGTGACAGGGGACAGGACAAGAAGGAATGGCCTTAAGCTGCTCCAGGGGAGGTTCAGACTAGATATCAGAAAGAAATTTTTCACAGAAAGGGTTATTGGGCACTGGAACAGGCTGTCCAGGGAGGTGGTTGACTTACGATCTCTGGAAGTGTTTAAAAGATGGTAGATGAGGTGCTCCGAGGCATGGTTTAGTGGCAGATAAGAACAGTTGGACACGATGATCCTGGAGGTCTTTTGCAGCCTGGTGATTCTGTGACTCTGTGATTCTATTTTGGCAGCGTATGGCACATGTTTATAACTGTAGACTTACATGCTGAATGAACTCTGTTTATTGTGGCTATATCCCTAATCCTGGGAGATACACAGAGGGTAGTTTCTTCACTGAGGTTAATGTAGAATGATAACTATATACAAGGTGTTTTTGGCTCAGCACCTGCATTTGTCAAGATTTCAGAAGTGAAAAGGTTCACCAAGAGAAATAACTGTCCATATGTGACAGCTGTCAGTGCCTTGACTGCATCAGCAGTTTCAAGAAGATCATGCTTGAATTGGAAATGCAGAGAGCAGGAAACTTTAGTGCTTCTTCTGATGTACTGTTTTGCATTTTGGGAGTGCTCATGCCTGTGCTATTTTTTTCTTTCTTCACCACATGCTAATAAATATTAGTGAATCTGTTTGGGTTTGCGGTCAGTAAAAAGTGCCTGGGCCATCCCCATGTTGGGAAATCCGGGAAATAAATCTGTGGATGTGCACTGGGTACTGACTTGAAGAGGTATCTTCGGATCAGCTCTGAGATCAGCAGCTGCTGGGTTGTGGAGTTCTTGCGCACAGGAGGCTGATTATTCTATCTCTGTCTTTGGGGCTACTTGTACTACTCTTTTGTGTCTACCTCTGGCTGCTTGTGAACATTTTCATCAGTCTGAAAGCACCTGTCCTCCCTCTTTGTATGAGTAAACATTGATCCTTTCCCCTTAAAAATGTAAAATCAAAGTCAGTCTTTAAGATTGTACTACCTCTGTTAGAGATCTATGAACCATGTCAAATATTTGTTATTGGACAGGTTTAACTGGATACCTGTGTTTTCAATAGTTGTAACAGAGCATGGACCTGGAGCTGTGTAATGTTTAAACCTGAATAAATAAATAAGTGTATCTAGCAAACAAAAGAGCACAGGAAGGAATTCCTGAGTCGACAGACAACCCTGTAAAGAAACAACTTTTGCAACACAACAAAGCATTAGATAACTGTCTCAAAATAGCAAGAGATACTTGAGTTTAAATTATATATATTCATATTTCATTTTAAATGACATAAATGCCTTCCCTCATAAGCTAAGAGCAAAGCAGCTCCTGGTTTATGTTTACATACGAAGCATAGGACTCACTGAAGTAATCTGCATTTGGATGGCCTCCTGTATGGAGAGAGTTCTCCTTCATTTCCCACTCAGAAAAAAAAAAAATCTTTTTTATGCATTCTCCTTCCACAGTGGCAAGGAACAAAATAGCCTTCCCTTAATCCAGCCTTGTCCTCTCACCTCTGCAGCAGGCAGGGAGAAACATTTGTTAAGGGCAGAATGGATGCTCAGAGTGCAGGATGCAGCACAGCTCTTCAGGTTCTGCTGGAGGTCTCTGCTGGACGGATACTGGGTACTAGAGGTGTATGGGAGCAGGGTGGCATACTGGGCAGCAAGAGGTGCCCTGTCCTTCTTACCGTTTGATGAGAGCTTTCTGGTCTCCCTTGAAACTAGGTCCTCCCTGTCCCCTATCTTTGCAAAAAAACTCCATTTTTCTGTCATCCTCTTTCAGCCCACTGGAGTTATTTTACAGCTGCTCCAGGATGGATGTTTTGCCATTGCTGGGAAAGAGTCTGTGCCTATGCTGCTGAGAAACCATGAGTCAGCTTGCTCAAGGGAAGGAGGAGGTGAGGAAATCTCCTTTCACGATGAGTCTTCCCACATTTCCTGCTGTTTCTGTTTTTGACACACTAGTTCAGAAGCTGTGGGATGTTTTTGGCCAGGCTTCTGAACATGTAAAAATTGTTCCTTGCCTAGAAGGATGCTGGGATCACCTACTTGCCCTCATACTAGGTGTCAGTATCCCACGCCTTTCCCCATCTAGAACAAAAGGAATGATGTGTTATCTCCACTTGAAGCTTAGTGTAGTGATGATACACTGGGAAAAGAGAAAGCCCTTGCCAAGCTCTGTAGAGTTCCATAGTCCAGCAATGTTGCAGAGGGTTTTTGAGGTACTCCTTATGCTTAGTGGCTGTTACTTAGTCTAATATTGTGGTATAAATATATTCTCATTGAATTAATGGAGGCTCCGGTCCTAACATAACTAAAACATGGCAGGACTCAAAACACTAACAGCAAAGAGGTTTTTGCAAATAGCCAATTTGAGTAGTTTAGTCAACAAAGCCCCCACTTCTGCCTGTGTGTTTGGGAGGTCATATTCTAAGGGTGAGCATAACAGTGCTGAAATGATTTGAATATAATATGCAGCTGGATAAAAATTATGACAAAAAAGGAAAGAAAACAATGCTATTCAGCTCACTTGCTGGAAGCATCTTGCAAGTGTTTCATTTCTGTTTCATGCTGGAGTTTAGAGATGCTACGATTGTGGCAGAAGGAAAAAGTAGAATTGCTTCAGCTCTGTTCTCCCACCCACGGATGTTCTTTACCGTGGAAAATGAGTCATCAAGAAAAGATATTTTTACTTTGCAATAGACAGAGAAACATTGATTTTGGGACAAACTGTGTGTCAATTGATTTGCCAGTCAAAAGGTCTGATCCTGCTTCCATCTTCTTACACAGATCTTACTTTCTTTGGAACTGCTTGGTAGTCACAGCAATCAGTGACCAATGGGAGCTGTCCCGAATTCACAAGCAGCTCAGATGCTGCTCCAACTTTGACAGTTGTACAGCATGACTGATGTGTGAGCTGTGCCAAGCTGCTGGGCTCTCTGAGTCTATATTTGGAAGAAACTGGGGAAGATCCTTGGCAGATTGATTGTCCCAAGCCCTTTTGCAAGCACTGCCCCATCCTGGCATCATGGGTCTGGCAGGACAGGGCTCACTTACTGTCTTGACCTTAGCTCTGTTGGATGTGGCCAGGGACGCCAGTTGCTTTTGGAGGTGGAAGCTTTGACATGTCACAGCTTTGCAAGTGGTTTTTGAGAAGTTTCCTGTCACAGGAGAAAATTAAGAACTGATCTGTGAACTAGATTCTTGGTTTAAGAAAATTAACAGCTGGATTGGGGAAAAGCTGCTGTTTAATACCTGAGATTTTGGCTGCTAATTTATTTTTACATTGTATCTTATTTTGGAATATAAGGCTTTGATATAATGCATCTTAAACATAGGCTTTTCATCTGTAGTTTTTAAAGCATTTTACAGCAGGGGAAGCACGAGGCTCAAATCCATGTAAAGGAGTTCATCAGTTGTCACAAAGCTCAGACCTCATCCTCATTTGTTTTCACTGGACCATAGTTTTGTCAGGCTCAGCTATTCAAAGGTAGTGATGGCTTAGATGAATATAACACTTCAAATCTATAACCACAAACCAATATTTATCACTCCAAACTTATTTGCTGGCAAGCCAGTGTAACTTTAGAGTTACTTTTCCCCAACAGAAGTGTACATAATTTATTACAGTTTTCATATCACTATTACACCTTTAGTTTGATTTGTTAGTATTTAATCTCAGATATCAAGTTTGCTCGGGTACAACATTTTTCTGTATTGTTCCATGATAACTGACCTTTGGAAGTTTGTGACTTGTGATGATTAGAGTTAGAATATCCTTAACCAAACTTCGGGAAGTATGTGGTTCTTCCTGTTTGGAAATCAAATGAGGGGTTGACAATTATTTGTGTAAATCCAGCACAAAGATGGTATCTGCTAGGAATTGCTGACCCTGGTAGCCTGCAAGCGATGAGGCTAACACGACTCCATGTCCCCAAGGCCAGCTGGTAGTGAGTTTGAGCATGTATTCCCAGTAAGCACAATATGCATATATGTATATAAATTTATATGTGTGTGGGTGCATGTGTGTTTTTCCCTCAGCCACCAGCCAGTCCAGCTTGGTGCTTGTCAGAGTCCTGCCCATGCTTAGCCAGTGCAGAGCATGGCCCTATAGGCACACTGACCAGCTGACACAGGACTAGCCTTTTTTATCCCCTTATAACTTTGTTTCCCTTGCTTGTTCCTCTCCAGATAACTCTGGCCCCCTTTGGTCCTTCCCAAAATGAGTCTTGGACAGTTCCCAGGTGTTCTTCCCAGGTACCACATAAGGTGTCCTGTTCCCCCTAGCAGTAATCCTTCAAGATGCTGCAGGGAACCTCTCATGCTGACCCTCTGTGTCTATGTCAGGCCCAGCCTCAGCTCCCCTTGAGCTTTCTTGCTTGGAGCAGGCTGTTGAGGTTCCTTCGCTGGCTAGCATGGACTGTGTGTGGAAATGATCGCCTAACCTGCCAGCAATACAAGTGCCAAGTGTCCCCGTTTCTGCATGCAGATGCCTGTGTTTTCAGCTGTTGATCTTGTCACAGGCACCCATGTGAAAGGGCTGCAGAGATGTTCCTCAGCTGCTAAGTTGTACTGACTCATCAGGCCATTTCCGGATGGTTTTGTCTGTCTATTAATAAACTGACTTGCATTAATTTCATTTGCACTTAGAGCTGAACTCCTTGAACCCTCATGTCTGTTTACTTAAATTAAGTATGATTTGAGTGCAAACTGATTTGGGCAAATTATAATTTTTTTTGTCCTTTTTCTCCTATATGACTAGATCTCCTAATGAATCATAAAGCAGCTAGTTCACTTGGATTTCTCATGCTGGATGCTTACTGACAGAAACCTCCCCTTGCCTGATGCTCTGTAAAACTTTGTAACTGCACAAAATAATTTTTTCCTTGTGGAAATGGATTTGGTTTTGGGAGCAGTTCGGTTTAGAAATCTAATTGCTAAGCATTCCCAATACAAGTCATTCTCCCCATCTTTGGTGGTACCACAAATTCTTTGGCTTAATGCATACCCTCTTCTCACCTCTCTCTTTCCCTGCCTCCTCCTGCAGAAGAGAGGCTGGCATGTTGTTTTCAGATCTTGCTTAAGGAAAGGGGTTTTGTTTGTGCCTGTGGATTTGACAGAAGAGGGTGTAAAAGGAGAGGCAAACACAAACAACCTTCGGCTTAGAATTCTGTTCTTCTGAGGACAAAAGATCCACCAAGCTCAGTGGGGGAACTGCATGACCCTGAAAAGGAGAATAGACTCCTAAATTAAATAGTTCATATGCTTAGGCCTCTAGTTGTTTGAACGAGCTGTACCCTTTTTATTTTCTTTTTAGATTTAGGTTTAGACTGTAGCTTCTGCTTACTTGTTCTGTATGAAAACATATAGAACTCACAAATGCACCGTATGTGTTGTTGGTGCCTAGTTTTGCCTGATTTATTAGGCACATTTACAGTACATTGCTGCCTTTCAATTTCTTTCCTGATATATTAAAGTAAATATAGTACATCAAATGAAATTACCTTCAATTCACACTTACTAAGTAGTGAATCCAGTGATCTGTAGGATCTGCTTTTTATTTTTAAAATGAATCAAACAAACGAAAAGTAGTTATTTCTCTGTAATTTGATTTCTTTTTAATTACCATTTTAGAAGACAAGTAGTTTTAATGTTAGAAAGTTGTAGTATTCATTATGCTGATGCTCATTAGGTAGAATGATATGCTGAATTCACACAAGGTGAGGGACAACAAATGGTCTAAGAGATTGAATTTCAGTTATTGTAGTCTCATTAAAACTAGGATTTATTACTGAAGCATGCCACAGAAGAGCAGTTTTCTTTATCGTATTTCAATGTGATTCATGTTACAAAGAACCTTTTTAAAAAAAACCCAGAAGAACATCAATAGCAGGGAATTTGTCTGCAGATTAAAGCCATTTAACTGGCTGTGTGTGATTCTTCTTCCAATTTTGCTTTCTGTAGTGTTGCTCTTATCTGTGAGTTCTTTGCCACTGCTGTAAAGTTTATGATGGTGATAGGATCAGTCCTTTTGGTAGGAATCTGCAAGAGCACTCATGCACAGTAAAGTCTTGCATAAATGTGTTGTCCTAATTGGAGGAGGTGTAGCTATAGTTGTTATTCACAGTGGGATTATCTCTTATTCCTGTTGCCTCTTATACTGCTTTAGGACTCAATGTTACTAAAAAATCAAACCAATTACTATTCACCTAATTCTATTTATAGGTAGTTTAGCAAACATGAGGTCAGTAAAATCCCATTGCTCTCAGAAGCAGTGGCTATTGAACAGTCAACTGCTGTTGCTAGGTTTGGTGGAAGTTTGTTAAAAAATGTATAGTGATGTTCCGAAAGTTAAACTCAGAATCTTTATTTTCTTGTAAATGGATGGGGGTTACTTTCATGTAAGCCTTTCTACTTTGTTATTTCAAAAAGGAAATGGTGGAGTTTTGCAGTTTGGGGAGAGGCAAAACCACGCTGTCTATAGTAGCTGGAATTTCATTTAACAACACGTTCACAGTTGGATATACCTAGCTAAATGAGGGGAGTGGTAGATGTAACATCTGAATTATATATATCTGACCATTTCAAAACATGTAGCAAAAACTCAGTCAACTCTAAACCTTCTATTGGGATTGAACTTGTCTTTGACATAAGCCAGTCAATGTGAAGGATTTGTATCCTGTGGACAACAATAGTTTAACCACTATTGAGAACAGTATATGATAAAGAATGGTTTTCCATTTGTTGCCTATGGCAGAGAAGATCTCTTGTTATTTGCCACTGTCATTCCTTGGTATTTGTTTCCTACGTATAAAACAGGATGGCTATCAATGGTTTCCCATCAAGGCATTGCCCTAGCACTTTTGATCCTGTTTCCACAAGTGCTCAGGCCCAGAAAGAATGCAGTCAAGAACAAGAGTTATGAGGGAGGGAAGAGAGGTTTATTTCTCTTTATCTCTCATCCAATCCAACCAGTGTTTTGCTGCTGAGGAACATGAAAGGTGAAGCAGTCAGTGGTAAGTTGCATGGTGGTGTGGGTTGTTTGTTGTTTTTTTTTTTAAAAAAGAAAGCTTGACATTTGTTTGCTTATATCACTAGCCATGGTAAATATTACTAATTAAACTGCTTGAGATATTTAGGTTAGATTTAGGTTAGATTTTCCTTGGAGCACTGCAAAGTGCTATGTATCTCCTGCTCCTACAGCCCTTTCAGTAGGAGCTGAGAATGCAGCATGCCTGAGAAGGTGACTGAGTCCTCCAAAGACCAGGTCACACATAGTTTATAGTCATTTAAAAATACAGTGAAGCTTTTCAAATGTGTTTTAATTAACATGTCATGGACTCTCTCACAGCAATGATTTCTATGCCTTAATATAACACTGTAAGTATTTTATTAAGTAGTAAAACCTTGCTGTATTTTTTTCAGGTGTTCTGCTGTATTGTCCTGATGTAGAGGTGGCTGTTTTTCCTTTTAGTTTCTCTGGTGCAAATAACTGATACAGCTTTAGTGTTCCATTTCATTCCAGACGGTAATTTCTGACAGTTATCCTACTTTTGGGGGGCTTAATGAGATTATCAGATGATGGAAAGTGAATGACCTTTCAAAATGGAGCAAACTATACACACTCTGCCATCAAACTCTTGGTTTTCTGTTCTGGAGCAGCAGCCTTCTTCAGTAGTCCCGTAGCACCTGAACTGGCTGTGAAAGAAATGGGGGTGTTTGTGGATTGAGATGCTTGCATGACTCACATCACTGATGCCTCTGGTGGTAAACAGTTGTGTGAGCAGTTAAGCAGTTTGCCCCATGTCTGCTGATAAGTTTTTTAGGGGAATTCTTTTGAGAAGATAAAAATGCAGTGTACCCACTCACTTTGGGCAGTACGACCAGAAGGTTTCTGTTTGTGAACTCTCCTCCCTCAAACAGAACCCGAGACCCCAACCCTCAAATTAAAAAAAAATAATCTTCCTAAGTGTCACTTTTTTGGTTATTTTGACACCGCCTGCTTTGGACTATTTGTAGCTCACTTATCCAATGCTGTGTATGTT
The DNA here is from genome assembly GCA_033459285.1 of Clamator glandarius. Taxonomy (NCBI): domain Eukaryota; kingdom Metazoa; phylum Chordata; class Aves; order Cuculiformes; family Cuculidae; genus Clamator; species Clamator glandarius. Next base: position 580,282 of record JAUNZM010001062.1, on the reverse strand, counting down.
TTATGTATACTGACTTGCCTAAGAAGACAGATCAGATCTTGGTAAAACTGACACAAATATTACGATGTAGAGGTCAGAATCATATTTTTTTATCTCTGTGTTTAGGTTCCTAAGTACAATGGCTTCAGTAAACTGGGTGACAAGCACTTGCAGCTGCGTTACTGCTTCCATTGATGCTTCCTCTGCAGTCTGGGGAACTGCTGGCTGAACAGTTTGTCAAATCACTTGAAGTCCATGTGGTGTCTGTGAGACATCAGGAAGGGAGGAGTTACTCTGTGGTGTCTGATCCTTTTTTTCTGTCATTCTGTAAGTCAGTTGGTTTTGTTCCCTGTATACCATCTCATTTTTCTTTATATTAGTCTTCATAACCCTGCCTTTATTGAAGGCTCTGTGGGCATCTTCAGACTGAGAGTTCTGTATCAGTGGAATTCTTGGTGGTTTTAATCTCACATTAGTAGAAGACAGAAGTTTTCTGGCCATGTTTGCTTTCATTCTCTAGACCTACTGAAAATACTTACTAGTAGAATGTCTGTTTGCACAAATCATCACCTACAGCTTGTTTCCTTTCTTCAGGATGCTATCCAAGTTTTGGCGATCACTGTGGTGGCTGACTGTTGCTAAACTATACATACAGAGCAAGGAGGAAGGAAGGGATGAAGGGAGTACATCATCTCTGACCTTTTTTTTTTATTGAAGATTTGTTGATGAAGAATCTGAGACAAGAGTAAACCTTTTTTTTTAAGTGAGAATTTTGCCTGTTAGATTTCACAGGATCGGGATTTCATTATGTGTTTTGAAAAGTTTGTACTAATTTTGAGTACCTTAGCATGAGTCTTATTTTACCAGTTTCTCAAAGTTTTTACATGCTAGCCTCATAAAATATTTACCTTAGTGCTAGCTAGCCAAATCCCTTTTAAGATATCTAGGTTTCTGTACAAATCCACAATAAAATAGACATTTTTAGGCCTTTGTGAGTATGCTAGATTTTCTAAAATGGTGCATATGTACTGATGGGATTTTGTAGATGTCTAACTGTCATTAACAATTTAGGTGTTTAACTACCATTTCAGCACAATTATCATTGCCAATTTATTTTTTAAATCTGGACTGTAAGGCTTTAATTTTCAAAACTGCCTATGATTCCTGCTGATTTCTGTTGGAGATTTAGAGATTCAGCACACCTGAAAGGTAAATTAGTGTCTAGAAAGCATTGTAGTTACTGATCACCTTTTGAAAATGTGTAATTTTTCTTTCTGGGACACATAGAGCACATTACAGTAACACAGCTGGGAATAGAACTCCCTCTGCTTTTACAAGAATAGAGGGGCTTCCTAAGCCTGTACTTCATCTAACATTTAATTAGTTTTTTGGAAGACAGAGATCTAATTAAGACTAGTAGAGGGATTTTTTAATTATATCTTTACAAAATAAAATAGTATTCACAATCTAACTACATGCTGGCATAGAGTACTAAAATTATCTTTTGTTGTTTGTTCTGTAGTTTGCTTTGCATTTTCTGTAGGAATGTCTGCCAGACTACATTCAGGTATGGTTGTTTGGGTATGGTATAAAATCAATATTCTGAGAGCAGTCATGCATCTAAAAACATTCTTCAGCCCAAGAACAGCCCATGTATTTAGAAACTATTCCTTATTAGATGAGCTGACAGCAAACATGCCTAAATGCAGAAAAAAAAAATGAAGTATGCTTTCAATTGCATTCTTTTGTGAAGAAGAAAGCAGTGTATGTGATGCTTAAGAGCAGGTGAACTTTGAGAGAAGTTGGTGGAAGAACTCTTTCAGATCTTAGAAAATGCTGCCACTTCAAATGCATAAAAATTATTTGAACTGAAATTCCCTGCTGCTATTGTTCTGCACATTATTGAAGTATTCAGAGGTATGCTTTCAGTTTATTTCCATGAGTCACATTGAGAATCATCAATGTCATATTCAAACTACAACAGCTACTAAGGAGAAAGGGAAGTAGCATTTTACTTATGAATAAGTCGTTGAAACTAGCAATGGAAAATATATTTGTTAACAGCTTGGCCAATGCAAATTTTTTTCATTATTTTTACTTAGGCTCTTTTTCCATCCTGACTTTAAATGGGTATGTGATTAGCCTTCTAACATTTCTTTAGGAGACTAATTTAATCATAGACTCATAGGATGATTTGGGTTGGAAGGGACCTCAAAGGACATCCAGTTCCAAAACCCCAGCAATACCTTCCACTGCATCATGTTGCTCAAAGCCCCATCCAACCTGGCCTTGAACACCTCCAGGGATTGGGCACTCATGACTTCTCCAAGCACCCTGTGCCAGTGCTACACCACCCTCATTCTTCCTCATATCTACTCAAAATCTACCATCTTTCAGCTTAAGAACATTGCCAGTGGTCCTGTCACTGTACTCCCTCATGAAGAGCCCCTGCCTAGTTTTCCTGCGTGCTCTCTTTAAATGCTGGAAGGCTTCTATAAGGTCTCCCCAGACCCTCCTGTTCTCTAGGCCAAACAAGCCCTCTGGTCATCTTTGTGGCCCTCCTCTGGACTTGCTTTGCAAGATCTTTTCTCTGCTGAGGACTCTAGAACAGAACTCAGTATTCCAAGTGAGGTGTCTTGAGTGCAGAGTACAGGGGCAGAATCACTTCCCTTGACATGCTGGTCACACATCTTTTAATGCAGCCCAGGATACCCTTCGCTTTCTGAGCTGTACGCACATACTGCTGGCTTATGTTGCGCTTTTCATCCACCAGCACCTCCAGTCCTTGTCTTAAGGGCTACTCTCAATCCATTCTTCATTCAGCCTGTAATTGTGCTTGGGATTTCTGTGACCCAGGAGAACCTTGTGCTTGATCTTGTTAAACATCATGAGGTTCTTTTAATTTAATTTCACAGGGTTCTCAATTTCTGATTTTCAGCCAACTTATACTTTTTCCTCTAATTTCACTTGAATATGGCTTGCAATTCTATTTTGGTCCATCATGTAGATATGATACCCATCTTCGTGTTTGTACTCAGGAAAACGTGTCTCGGCAGTCATCACATTTCCTAGCACAGTTACTCTTTGATTTCCCATACTCTGTAAACCTAACTGTCTGAACCCATTTAAATTGTTTTGCTTGCCAGACTGTTCTTCCAGATTTGTGATTGTTTCTTGATGATTCCTGTACTCCCCTCAATTAACTGACATCTTTCTAATGCTAACCACAACCAGGACTGAATGCTATATTTGAAGTGTATCTGTGCCCTCATATTTTAACTAAAACTGTCAAATGTGAAAAGAACGGGGAAAATAATCTTTTCTTGTTATCATCTCATACTGAATTTTCCATTTAATTTGCTATTCATGACTGCGTGTTGTCGATGACTGTGGTCATGACTGTGGCAGAGATGTTACAGGTGAGACTGCAGGGATGGGAGTTTGACCTGCTGTTACATTTCATGTTGTCCTTTGCACCACTGTAATTCTTGGGTCTTTCGGGCTGAGAGGTCAAACACCACTGGCATTGCAGCTAGCTGCACAACACGTCCTTTTCTCTGTCTAACCGTAGAAAACAGTGTGGTTTTGACCATGCTAATGTAATGCGACATCAGGATGAACCAGTGCCTCAGGTCTGCAAGCAGTTGTTGCAGCTGTGTTGCATAGAAATCAGAAACAGCGATTGTTACCTTGGATTAAAGCATGTGCAGCTTATGGGTCCGTGGTGTATCATAATATAGCAATTTTCAGATGTGCTAGACAGTGCCTTACTAACTTGACCAGGAGACTGTACCTGTAAGGTACACCAGTGGTCCTGAACGTGAATGTGTCATATTGACATGAATAAACTGGATTGGGCAATTTCACAGGTGACACCTCTTGAAGATCTTGACCTATGGAATTTTATTATGTTGAATGCATGCAAGAATATGTGCTTTTAGTTTGGATTATTCCTAAAAGCTATAGTTTAACATTCAAATTCTATATTTGGAAGTTATATATTGAGTTTGCACTGTTGTTAATGGAAGCTGTATATATGGAACATACAGAAAATAATAGATTTAGTCCATAAATACAGTATTTCAGCTATATCAGGAAGTACTGGGGACTTTAGTTCGGGAGTGGGAAGTGGAGGTGCATTTGAATTCTGTGAGATATCTCAAAGAACTGAAGACAAAGAGTATTTAAATTTGTTACTTTTTCCTGCACAGCGGTGGCTGTCACACACATCATTAGATAAACAAGCATAACGCCAACTAATTAATGACTGTGTAGAGTGGTCTAAGAAGGATGCCTAGGACTTTTTCCAATGCTGAACACTGCATCTAAAGGAAAGAAGCCATTCCTCTTCTTAAGGACACAACAAAGTTAAACAGTGACCATTGGTAGGTGTGACAACAGAAGAAATGGGATGACACACAAGATCAATATGATCCGAATGAAGCCATTTATTTTGGATTGACTGGCTGCCTTTATACACCAAGCTAATTCTCGTGCCAAACATTGATTGGACGATTCTGTCCTAGTAACAAGCATTCATTGGTCACAGCCCAACCACACAACCATGTAGCCAGAGTGCATTTCCTGCCTTCAACAGCCAGCTTCCTCATTAGCATAACACAACAGAGTCGTTATAATGTTTTTGTATCTTTGAGGACCATGGCTAAGGCTTTCCCAGCTCCACCCAGCCTCAGTGCTTGGGCTGCTTATTGAATGCTGCCACCTGTCACGTAGGGATTTATATGGTCTTTATTTATATGAGCTTTTTTCTTTTTAACAATTGGTAAGATGCTCCAATTATCTGCTAAAATGATTAGATAAAACTACTATTACAGGATACTCTTCTGTTGCTTGGATGACTGCAGATGTTCAGTTTGCAGTGTGCCTTGTGTCTCTGCCTTGGGATCATGGTTGTTTCTTTTTATGTCCCTTTATTTTTGTTCTGAAAGATCACGACACGGATGCTTTGTACAGTGGTTGGACAAGTTTTTGTTCAATTGTTCTGAATTGAAAAATGCATTGCTAGAATTGTACACCCAGGACCCTCAGAACAGCCTTCCAATAGGAACAATGTGGACCAAAACATCATGGCTTTAAGATAACCCTGAACTGGCACCAAAAAGAACGCAACGTGATTGCTTCTGACAGCAGTGCTCCAAAATGAAAAGAAAGAAGCTGAAGAGAGGAGAAACTTGGAAAAAAATCCCCTAAACTAACCCCAGATCCATTAGAACATGTAGTGGAAGAAGATGGGCCCACCCCTGGAAATAACCCAGAAGCAATGATCGCATATACTAATCTGCTGCATCTGAGGTGGGTCAAGAGGTTACTGTTCTGAGTTTGATTTGCACTCGTGTGTCCTGCAGAAGTGAAGAGCTAGTGGGGAAAATGGAGTGAGGATTCAAACCAGTGGGATCAGTAGAGAGAAGGAAGCACACAGAAGAGAGGTTTAAAGAGTATCTGTGTTGAGGGGAAGAAGCTATACCTGGTCAGACAGGGTGACTGCAAGGACAGGTGGCTTTTGTTGTTCAGGGTGAAATGGTCTGATTCCAGTACAGTCAGATTGTGGAAACCTGGCTTTGCATGCATAGCCATATTTTGGTGTAACCTTCTGGAATGGCACACAGCATGCACTTTATTTCCCCCAAGTGTTGTTGATTTACTTATTTTGTAAGTGGTTTGTTTTTTTTTTAATTTTTAAGAGTGCCCTCGTTTTTATTGCACTGTTGATTAATCCTGTAGATTTTGTTGCATTTACTAGCAGTTGCTGTGCCTTTTTCATTGGATGCTTTACAAAAGGGAAATGGCTGAACTGCAGTCTTCTGTATCCTCGCTATTTGAATAACGTGCTAAATCTAGTGGGGTTGTATGAATAATGTTCATAATTTATTCAAATGCACTTTGGTTGCATGAAAGGACCAGTAGTGCAATTAGTCTTAGTGACAAATGCAAACATATTAGAACTTTGACCCAGCAGCTCTGTTCCTCCCGGATACGTCAAGAAATTAAAGCAGAGTCTTTTCTGATACATTGACACTGCTCATTTCTCTTCAAAATAGTTCTAATTCATCATGAAAAGATGTGCCTGGGATTTTTCATATGTCATCACACACATGCATTCTCCAGCATCCAAAGGAAAAGATTAGTCAACCACTTTCTATTCTTTTCTGTATAATTGCTGTGCACCATGGGGGTTTTTTATGTATATTGAGAGGAGCATATGCACAAATCTCAATTCACCTGGCTCTTTCTAGCCTCAAAAAATAGCTGTGGCTGGCACTGCATCATCAGATATTGGATCACAAAGGATACAGAAACTTGTTGGAAGGAGATTTAAGGTGGCCTGTATATCTGGAAACAAATTATTGAGATGCAGATGTGCACATTTGAAACATTATTAAGAGTACTTAATAAATCCATGAAGCTTCTTTTGATCAGGAATCCAGAAAATACCATGGATGTGAAACAGTTCGCAGCCCAGTTGTATAGCATGCTGCACATATAAAAAGAAGAAAAGTCCTCACCAAGATTTGCAACATTTGGAATACATCTTGAGATTTTTAGCAAAGTGATAAAGTAGTTATTTCTAGAAATACCAGAAGTAAATAGGACCCAGAAGTATATTAGGACCCAGAAGTTTTGTATTTTCCATGCATCTTGTCTAAAATCTTATTTGTCAAGTACTTAAGTCTTCCTTAGACTTGAGTTCTTTCAGGGATTTAATTCAAGTTCTAAATTATGTAACAGAAAAGAAAATAATTTTTAATGTACTGAGACTATTCTTGCTGCCCTTAATTAACAGTCACCTTTTCCATAGCTGTGCTAATATGTGCATGAAAACTTAGATCCACCTCCTTTTAATTTTTGTCTCTTTTGTGGAGACTTGTAATTTTCTTTTCCAGAACATAATAAGGTGGTTTTTCAGTAACTGTTATTTTATTTAATGACTTAAGTTTCTGGTTCACTGCTTAAAATAAAATAAATAAATCTTGTGCTTCAGTACTTCAAAAGCCTCTATTTGTATTAATTTGTATTTCAAAAATATGCAAACTTTTATTTTTGGAACCATGTTATGTGGTATGCTGTCTTCCGTATTTCTGCCTTGTGTGATTCTAGCTACTGTTCATCTGTCCGTCTGGTTGGAGATGCGTGTCATATTGTGGTTAGTGTTTTACGCAACTGGAAGTATTTTCAGTTCCATTTCTGGTTCTGTCAAATTACTGGAACTGTACTGTAAAGGTGTCATGAATTAATAGAATGCAGTAGTTGCTGATTTGCGTTAGCTAGTAGTATTTACTTCACTCATTAACATAACTAGCAATACAATAAAATTTGTCTTGTACTATTATACATGTACAATTATAAATACATTTTCAAAGTCTCTGTATTTTTGATGGAATGCATTGCTAGTAGTAGTTGATTACAAAATTTACCAGATAAGAAAATTCAGGATGCTGCTGTAGTTTTATTTGTATTTCTAAATTTGAGCTTCAGTGGAGCACTTTCTCAGCTGATGTGTGCTAGGTGGCATGGAATCTTTCAAAAGGTCCAGAGTGGAAGAGCAAGATTATTTTTCCTATAGTGTGATTGCATTGTTTTTTAAGAGCTCCGCTGAAAGGTTATGAAATGTTTCATAGCACTGAAGTTATGAAGTAACTGAAGAAAGGTTATGAAGTATTTCATAGCACTGTTGGAGGCTGAGAGGACACCTCATTGCTCTCTATAACTACCTGAAAGGAGGTTGTAGAGAGGAGGGTAGTGGCCTCTTCTCCCAAGTGACAGGGGACAGGACAAGAGGGAATGGCCACAAGCTCCGCAAGGGGAGATTTAGGCTGGACATTAGGAAAAAATTTTCCACAGAAAGGGTCATTGGACACTGGAACAGGCTGCCCAGGGAGGTGGTTGATTCACATTCCCTGGAGGTGTTTAAGGCACAGGTGGACGAGGTGCTAAGGGGCATGGTTTGATAGGAATGGTTGAACTCAATGATCCGGTGGGTCTCTTCCAACCTGGTTATTCTGTGATTCTATAGTACAGTAGTTAAACATACCAAGTGGTGAAGTATGTTGCTGATTTTGTTCAATCTGTTCTGAATATAGAGGAAAATGTTTGACTCCAGGCTGTGACTTTGGAAGGCTTCTTTCAACAGTGTCCATGAAGCAGGAGAGATCTTTTTGCCACAGAAAATTGCTGCTTATGGCTCCTGTGTTTCTTCTACTGTTATTTGCATGCATGTTATCTTTGTACAAATTTGAAGAAAGTCTTGAAATTGAAGCCTTTTATAATGTGTTTAACTATTAGTTTTGATTGTAGTTCTCTTCAGAGAATTTCCTAGTTCAGGTAAGGTCAAGTACAAAAAAAAAAAAAACCAAAGAGGTTAATGGATATTTTTTTTTATTTGTTAAGTATTCCAGTATTTTTTTAATAAATAGCCTGCTTGGTTTTTCAGCTGGCCAGTACCTAAACGCCTTCATGTCCTACCAGTTCTCAGGGCATTTGTACAAAGGTCAGATATTTCAGGAATGCAATTTGGAAATTTTGTTTGGATGGGATCCCACAATACATCTTCTGAAAACCATAATTTCTGTCCTGCATTTGCAATACGATTTATTGCCAAGCTATTTGGTTTCAAACTGGATCTCAGACCAATTACTAGAAAAGAGAATGGCCTTTGTTCATGATGGAATCCTTTTGGTATCAATTTTCTTTCCTTTGAGAAAAGATGATGATCAGAATTAAAATAATATGAAAGGTCTGGCTTCAGGATCAAATGGTGGCCTTGTTGAAGTAGAAAAGGAGGCTAAAGGTTGTGAAAGTAATAGAAATCACTGAAGATCTTGGAAGCATTTTCAAATATAAGGAAAGATAAGAGTAAAAATGGGACTGGGAATATTTTCTATGTTATTAATGGACATTCATGAAATGTTTTGCTGTGGCATGTTGTATATAGATACTGAAGTAGACATGTTATGTGTAGATTACTGAGTAGTAATTTTGAAATCTGATAGCTAGGAATTAGTAAAAGAATACAATTTCAGTTGTATCTGTTCAGTTTATCCATATTCTTAATCCTTCTTACTGCCTTACCTGGAAGAGATTAAAACACATCAGGTCTATATTATGCTGTGCTTTCAGAAATGTTATAAAGGTCATTAAAAGGGCCCTTCCACCAAAAGTTTTCACCAGAATAATTTTATTTTTCATATCAAGATTTCACTAATCTTTTCTTCAGCTCACCAACTTGTTCAGAAGTTGACCCTGGCATACAATCAATACCACATTAATCTTATGTGTATGTCCCAAGCTTACTTTACTGAGCTTTAGTATTTTTCGTCAAGTATCAAGTTTCATGCACCATTTTAACTTACTGCATTGTCATTGATATGCAAGATTTTGTATTTTGGATATTGTAAACAAAAAATAACCTCTTCTGAATTCTGTAGCTCCAAATGCATAAAGAAAGTTCTGTTTACTGTTTTCTTACATCTTGTTATAGAATGGCATGAGACCATAGTCAGATTCCATGTGACAAAGAATCTTGTTTTCTTTCTTCAGCAGGTTTGCAAGCAACATTAGCACGTGGAGTTCTGGCTCTAGTTAGAGACAGCTAAAACTAGAATAGAAACTAGATCACAATTTCCACACTTAATAAGGTGTTAAGTCAGTCATTGCCGTGGGAGGGAGCTGGTTGAATTGTCATAACCATTCCATAGGCATAAATCTTAGATTTCTGCCAGATGCTTCAACACTGTTCCTGCTGTGCAAAACAGCTGAAAATTCAGCTTAAAGGATTTCTTTCCTAAAGAGAAACTGCAGGTGGCATAGAGTGAAGATAACATGAATTTGATGGGAAGATACACCATACACTCCAGCTCCGGCATCACTGTTATGGCTTCAGGATGCATGTCTGATCCTGGGGTTTGTACCTTTATAGGTAGAAGCTGCAGTCCAAGGCACAGGAAACAATCTTACAAATTGATGTGAAGCTGGTTGTTTTCCTTCTTAGGTATGCGCTTTGTTTCAAAACCTTTGCTGCTGTTTTCATAGACTTTATTTCTTTGTCCCGGAGCTTCAGTTTTGGCATAATATTTTGCCTGATACTACAATCAGTTTGGATTCTAGACTCCATTTAAGTAGCTTTGAGAAATTATAGTAATGTCAAATGCAGGTGAATCTGCTTTTGCTATATCAGACTGGGACAGATTCATTGAAAAACAGTAATTATGTGGCAGATCCCCATCAGGCTGATGAATTAGTTCTCAAATGCAGATGGAGTTCCACAGGTTAATCTATCTGACGACCAGTTATGGTTAAAACACATTGGAAAACAGCTGCATGGAGCTAGGGCTGTGGCTCTACATGTTAGTATTGCTTCAAGCAATAAAAAGTTTACATTAAAAACTTGTAAGCAGTGAAACATGTCAGCTCTTGCTAATTTCTCGTATAGTACTTCACTGTTAAATAACAGAAGTTTTACTATGCTTTTCTGTGAAGCTTTTTCTGAGCTTAAGGGTCAACAAACATAGTGCTGTATAATATCTTCTGCAGATGGTCAAAGAATGAGAAAAACAGAAATAGCACTGTCATTGAGACTTTGCACCCAAGTGTTGAACTATGTTCATGTAGCTAAAGTAATATAACTGAACAAGCAAGAATGACGGTTGGCTGGTTAGAGTGTGTTTATGGGAATGGAAATAAATTATAGTGCTATAAGCTGTATTTATAGCAGTGTAACTGCAGTAGGGTTGTGCAGAGGAACTGCATTGCCAGAAAGAAAAATCACATCCCTCACTGGAATAATCATGCTGTACTTCTATGTGGAGGCCAGGCCTAAATTAATTCCAGTTGTATTTCTGAGAACTTAAATGAGAAAGCTGCTTCAGTAAAGGCTTTTGTTGTCTCTGAGAGAATTTAACACTGAGAAGCATTGAACATCTGTGTCTTCACTGAAATCTATGGTTTTTAAGGTGCTGCATGCCATCACAGTCCTGTGTTTCACTCCTGGCTTTAAATCTCCTTGAAGTGAATGGGAAAATGCCTGGGTGGCTGCAGGACAGAAGCCTCTTAAAAGACCTTTGTTGGCCTGATATATCTAGTTTACTGACAAATTGGGTGCATGGTCAGTAGGAAGCAGTTTATCCTGAGTCCAGAAAAATGTGCCAGATTGTGATCCTGTGTGACAATCACAAAGGTAAGCTAGGACACAAAACCAAGTTTTGTTCTATTCAGTAGTTTTGTTTCCACATTTTGCTTCCATGGCCTGATCATAACTAACATAAGCTTAGAAGCTCAAGTAGAACATCACCACCTCTGTCTAGGGGCTCAAACAAGCCAAATATGAGTTTAAATACATGTGAGAGAAATGGACTGTCTAAGAGTCTATTCCCTCAAGAGCATTGTCTGGTGTAATTCTTTGCTAATACTTCTCAGAGTACCTTGATGCGGGGTTGCTGAAGAAAGGGCAGCATAGAGATCCCAGCATGTGCTGAATATGTGAATTTCAATCAAAAGAAGACAAGTAGACATTCCCTTTTTTTGTGGAGGGTACAAGGGTGGAACTAGTAAAACATGCCTAGCATAATAAACTAATAGTTCTGTTGAGTCAAGAACTAAACTAAATTTGTTCTATTCCTAAGTGAGTGGCATTTCCAATAAAAACTACTAGTTTATTGTAATTGGAAGCAAATATCTCATTTTCAGGCATTTTGTTCTCTAATCTTTGGTTCACATCACCTTTAATCACTCCTGAAGTCACAACTCGGGCTCATCCGATTCTATTACTGTTTCCAATATATCACCATTAAGTTTTAGTTTGACAGATAGATTTTCTATTAATGGTTTTCAGATGGAGGTGACATTAGATTTTGGTGGCAGATTTTTTCTGTAAGGTGATGTTTTATTACTGGGGTCATGGAATAATATTATTTTGTATTATTTTTACCTTTCTTTTCTCCTCTCTGATCATACTCATTTTAGTAGTGGGACCACTGCTGGATTCAGTAGGCTCTAGGTCAGACCTTGAATTTGCTTACAGTCATTACAGGATCTGGTTTGAGACTGTTTCTAAACTGTTAGTTCCAACTCACAAGACCTACAGTATATTATTTTCTTAGTAGTTTCCATTTAATGTCACCACAGCTGCCACTGCCACAGATACTGCATGATGAATGAGGAAGAGAAACACACTTTTATCAGGTTTCTGCACATATATGCATAGACTAATTATGTGGGGGGATGACCTGTGCAGACTACCTGGTCCACATCCCACTCAAAGCAGAAGTTACCTATGAAGTCAAGTCCAGCTTTAAAGTTAGATTAAGTTGCTGAGGTCCTTATTCAACTGAGTTTTGAATATCTGCGCTGATTGGAGTTCTAACTTCTTCAGCCTCTGTTCTCGTTCTCAATATGAAGAATTTTGGTTTTAATATACATGTAGAGTTTTTCTGCTCTACCACAGTTTTTAAATTGGATTGAGAGGTTTTTAAAATTAGAATATGAACTGAGTTCTAGAAAGTTTATTCTTTTCATGGAATAAAAGGCCACACTTGAAGATAAACCTGTATAACAAACAAAGCCATACACAGCAGTTCTGGAGGCATCAAAGAGGTGTGCAAGCAATCTGTCTGAGGGCAAGACCATAGTATCTCTTTCAGCTGTAGAAGGAAGAAGTTGTGATTACAAACACAGCACCTAGAAGTTGAGATTTGGTAAGAACAGGCCCTTAGTTAACTTTTTGTAGAGTGAGTGGGAGTGGGTTTTGGGGGGACAGGGTGGGGTTTGCAGCACAGGGCAAAATTCCTGTTATGTAACTGCACTGAGATATAACATTGCCTTATTTGGGAATTTTTCCCTGTTTAAAGTAGTGATATTTTATGCCATGACAGATTAATTAGATCTAAATACTCCAGTCTTCGCAGAAAATGCTCCAAGGTGAAGGAGTACAGATTCTTCGTTTTTCAAATATCTGAAAAATAATTAGAAGAGAAAAATCATGCAATGCTGAATTTTCGCAGTAGTGGGTTTTAATTCTGGCTTGACAGAGGTTATGAAGTTCTCTGGGTAAATCTGTTGTCAGCTGTAATAAACACTCCTGCTTCAGTTTAAGTTCACATTTGCAGCTGTTGAAGAAATGGGCATCTTTGCCTCTTAGTCAAACAATGCATAAAATGAATTGCACTGCAACAGATGAAAAGCAGGGACAGAGTTGTGTGGTAATAGATTGACCTACTGAAGAATGTGTGAAGGACCTACTTTTTTATGTTTATTAGCTCCTGCAGTGATTGGGTTGTAGAAGTAGACCTCATTTAATGGAAGGTCTTGAGAGAGAAAAAGAAAAATTCATACATTATTTTATTTTACTATCTACATGGAAGTTGTATGTATGTAGTTTAGAATATATTTCCAGCTATGTGCAATGCATTCCAAAATTTATTATAAGGACTGTGCCATCCAGCCTTTTTCTGCTTATCTCACTACAGACATGAACATGTGCCTTGTATTATTGAAATATGTAAGTTGACACATACAATTTATAGGATTCAGAAATGGAAATAATATGAATTATATAACAGAAAGCTTTCAGCATGCTGCAGAGTTGAATGTTTTCATTGGAAAAAAAGAAGATGCACTAACCTTAAAATATTGAAAGGACTTGGTGGGCAGTTAGATAACTGAATAGACTGTCTTGTCTACTTGTCCTGCACTCAGCAGTGAATTTATTAGGATCTCATGGAGTGGTAGGGAAAGCACATGTGGCTGAGCTGGAGGACCAGGATGGTGTGTCTACATGACTGTTTTCTGATGAGTCAGATCGAAGTAAACCATGTACTGGAGTTAACGTTGAGAGTGACCATGGCTCTGTCAAATTTTGTTGGAACTCAGTTTGACAAAGGCATATCAAATAAAATTGCCACAACTGTTATAAATACGGGAGTTTGAGAGGAAGCAACTGGCTCTGGCAGGGGCTAGAAAAAACAGGAATGTACAGAATTGCCTCAGCCAGTGAGAAAGGCTTCTTACTGAGTCTTGATTCAACCCCAGAAACCAGATATAGGGAAAACTGAGCTTTTCTAGTTTTAGTGCTCAAAGAGCAAACTGAGCTTTTCTAGTTTTAGTGCTCAAAGAGCAACTGGATTTTTTAAGTGTAAGTACAGCTATTGTAAAATGTTACTCTAAAGTGAATATAAACGCAATCGAGATATTCTTTTTAATAAGGTTGAAATCGAGATGTGCGAATTTAGCAAAGTAAGCTTTCAAAATGAGCATGCTGCTGCTTTTTTTAGGCTGAGTACTTCAAAAGCCATCAAAATAGCTGTTGCCTTCTGTCCTGTCAGGAGCCTATAAATAAACATAAAGTAATACTGGAGCAGGAAAAATGTTATGCTAGCAGTTAATATCATATTAATTCTGTTGTTTCTTTTTTTTTTTTCTTGTTACAGTGTATCCTACTCAGTCCATGTCTCTGAGGATTACCCAGGTACAGTGTGACATTTTTGACCATGACATATGTATGCATGTTAAGTCAGTTTGCTGTATTCAGATGTGAATATCTGAAAGGGTGTTAATGTGTTGATGTGTTCCAGGCCAATGTTTGTCCTTTTCATTTTTCTTTAGTTAGATTATTTTCACAGCCTTTTTTCCTTCTCAGGCAACATTTATCAGCTGAGTCAGAGTGAGAAAACCTGGTTCACAAGTTTGCAGGGGTGGGATCTTGTGATGCTTTCTGTGTCTGGAGGTAACAGTGATAGGAGTGAGAAAGCACCTAACTCCTTTTTGGCATGGCAAATAAAGCTTGATCTTTCAAGAGGCTGAGCAGTCTGGCATGTGGACAGCAAAGCACTTGGGCATTAGACCTTAATGAGACTGCTCGTGTTCTTCAAGTTAAGCCTGTGGACAGTGCACTGATGCTTCTCAGGGTCAATTGGAGCCAAGGATTTGTGTATGGCTATGTATCTGGTAACATAAGCTTTCAAAGCTGTTCCCAGCTGCTCAGTCTTGTCTAACTTTCATGCTCTGAGCTGGATTGGCAAAAGGACTTATGCAACTGGGTAGCCAATCTAGACAAGGGCAATTATTCATGTGAAAGACAACCAGAAAAGCTAAAGTTAGCTTATTTTGCTGATTACTTTCACAAAGAGACTGCAAGGATACTTTAGGTGGCACAGAGGTTAGCAGAATCAGAACAGAGAAGCAGAGATGATGGCAGACAGGTGCTCCACAAGTAAATATACATGGTAATACTATTGGATTGCACCACATGGTGTATTTTGCACCTGGGACTATTTAATAGTGTAAGTACCATGAATGATATGAAACCGTCTGGCCTTTTTTTGATCTTTATCCATAACATCTCTGTAATATTCCTTATAGAAATTTCTTATTTCTTTTAGAACCTCTAAAGAATTTAGCCTTTGATCTTCTTCATTGATAAGCAGTAGACTTTATCTGTTCAAAACACCAAAGTGTTTGAAGCAGATACAGAGAAAAATCAGAATCAGCAGCAGTGTTGCTAAATACAATGGATTACGTGAAAGAATGCTAACAACCTTTCTGAGAGATATTTTTTTTTTACCAGTAAAAAATGGGGGGGGGAACAGTTGCTAATAATAATCTGTTCAGCATGTAGTAAAGGAAGAAAATGAGATTCATAAAACACCAACGATAAATTGATTTACTGATTACAAGGTAGACCTGACAATGAACGGAGGGACAAATAGTTGGAAAAAAAGTCTGCATCATATATTTTTAATAGTTTGTATTCTTAAATGTCAGTGATAGATTTATTCATTTCAGGGATAAAGCTATTACCAGAGCACAAACGTGTTCTCTGGGAAACTCTACCTAAATGACAAACTGGATCACAGAAGCAGCTGCTGCTGCTACAGAACATGAGATCTAATCTCCTGGCGAAACTGTCTTCATAGACCTCAAACTTCCCTTAAAGATGCTATTTGCAGCATGCCATGGATGACCTCTGAGCCTGAGAGACTTCGGTGGCTCAAAAACCCAAAGAATATTTTCTGCCATCAACCCCTATTTTTTAAAGCCAGATAGGATTTGAATATGTTACACTGTAGCTAAGTTGATGAAGTGGGTGTAAACCAGCTGCACATGTTTAGTGATCAAGGCTTTGGAAGAGTTCATTTCATTCATATCTCAAGCTTTTGCAGGATCTGTGTTTGCTTTGTGATGAAGAGGTGTTTAGTGTGCTAGGAATGATAATAGCTCTTTGCCATTTTACAGCTTTGATCCTAAAAATACTCATTTTGACTTGGTGAGCCAGATTTTTAGTCTTCTTTCTTTGTCCTAAATCTCTAATTTATTACTGCTGACTGTGGCTCTGCGGTATGTTTCAGGCACATGTCAGGGTGCAGTAGTGTCAAGTCTGGGAAGCCTTGTGCTGTTATCCTTGTTAGCTGGAAGATGTACTTCAAGTGTTGCTGCTAAAAGCAACGTGTGCTCGTCAAATTAGATTTCTTGCAGAAGTCTTTACAGATCAAGGTTTAAGTCCATTAGTGCATAGCTATACCAAAGTTGTATTTCTGGAGACTTAGAACGTGTAATACATAGTGATTAAATTTGGAAATCTTGAGAGAGGGCTGTCAGAGTTGACTATCAGATAAATTGCTAATGCATGCATTTGCATAGTTACTTAGAAGATACTAAGTAACTACGCAAATGATATTCAGCCAAAAGTGATACCACCACAAGTAAATTTTAGGTACTATAAGAAGAACTTTAGGTCCTACTTAGACTCTAACCCCCTGCATTGTTATGTATGCAGTGTCACCTCTTTGGCACTGATAAATGTGTAGCTGTTGCCGAATTGCTTCATAAAGCATCAAAATATTGCAAACAGCTGAGCATTAAATCATGCCTATGGGAACCGTAATATGACATAACAATTTTCAGTAATGGAAGGTGTTTGAAAGTTTCATAATTATGAGTGAAAGCTAAAAATACACTCAAAGGCACACTGAAGAACTTAATAGAATAGTGTTGAGATGGTAATGTCTCAAAGTTATATATATGTTGCTGAAATTGTGAAAATATCACTGAAAATTTTAGAGGCGGGTAATAACAGTTCCAGCAAAATATCTCTATAACTATTTTCTCATAATATTGGCACAACTGGGGAAAAATGATGCTCCTAAGGAGCAGTTATAGAATATAACATCAATGAGTAGACTAAAGTCCCATTAATATGAGTGCAGTATGGCTCCTGTGAGAACCATTACAGCTGCAAGCATTTTGCTAATGAATATATGTTTGGAGTGATACATGTTGGCTGCTGTAAACTTGGTAGAACTGCTGTCTCTATGATTTGTGGGTTACACATGAGTTTACAGAAACATCCTATTCTTCGACCTCATTTGGCTGCTGCAGAGACAGATAGAACCAGCTTGGCAGCAGTGGTATGATGCACCCCTCCACTAGGTCTAGGCAGTAGGTGCTCCGCTTGAAAGGAGAGTTGTTCCTGCATGTAATGTGTTAGAAACTGGATATTAAAGAAAGCAAACCAAAACCAATATCTTAATTCAAATTTTCATGAAACTGATAGAAGGAAAGAAAGAAACTCTAATGACTACCACATAGAAAAGGAAAACAAAAACTTGACAGTGAAAATCACACTATCCAGCTGCCAAGAGAGGATGACAATGAACATAAAAATACAGTTAAAACCTGTAGAACTTGCAATTTAGCAGGCCTTTTTTCCATATATATATATCTTGATAACAGTCTACTCTGTGTGGCACATAGTGGTGTTGGTTTCCCTACTTTTTCATACAGTAATAATTTCTAGCACATGGATTTCCTTTCTTCCATCTGTATATATGGTGTTAGGCACATTTAGAGCAAAATAGTGGACTCATTCCAGCTCATTAAACTCTATAACAGTAAGTTACACTCCCAAACCTGGAACAGGAATGGGCCTGTGTTGTATATAACTAGAGCAATCCAGCATGGTGAGGCTGACACTGAATGATAACAGTACGGTGGAACAGTCAAATAGAGGCAAGGCAGAGGTTTGTGGAGAAGGTGAGATGCAGCTGTCCTGGAGGTATAGGTCACAGCCTGTCCTGCTGGCAGACTGAAGTGGGAGAAGGAGTGAACGCTGGCAGATGGCTGGAGGAACCTTGTTTTATTCTCATGTCGCTGTGTCTCTAAAATATATTCCTGTGCCAATTGTGTAGCTAAGCAGACAGAGACTGAGCTGATGGAGCAGGTTGCTGTGCCCGCTGGAGAGCAGAGCTCAGGGAAGAGTGGTGCCAGCCTCCTGCAGCATTTCCCTGCATGCAGTGTATGCATTGAGCAGAATGCAGATCACTAAGATTACCTTGTGGGACAGCACAGGAATGCAAGTAGGCAAAGGTGCAGTATAGTGTTACGCTCAGTAGATGTGTGTGAATGTGGCAGAAAGACTGTCTCACAGACAGTGAGATGGGAAAGCCCCACACCTGTCCCTGAGTGGCAGGGCAGCTGCTAGTTTGCAAAGGCAACATGACGCACCTCTGTGAGAAAGGGGCAGCAATGCCAGGACTTCATCTTGATACAGGCTGCTTCGAGCCTCTGTAATACAAAGGATAGACAGTATCACTGAATTTACAGCTCAATTAAAGTTAACATCTTTAATATTTCATTGGAAGTACTGTGGTCGAAGATTTTGTGATTGAAGCAGTATGCTTGAAGTGGCATGTGAGTTCACACATTTTGCTGATGTGGGAACAGAATGTTCAGAATTATGACAGAACAAATCATTGGTTCAATTATTTTAGCTGTCTCTTTACCTGTGATTATTTAATCATCAGCTTTTCTGCTCTAGAACATAAGTTTCAATTTATCCTAGGTCAGTAGAAAACAAAACATTACTATTTTAGTTGGCAGTTCAGCAATTTATGCAAAGTTAGCTTCTGAAGATACTACATAAAAACTTGCTGCACTTTGTTTAGTTTTGCTAAAAGTATGCTTGGAAAGCAAACAAAAGAAAACAAACTCAAAAAAACCTCAACCTAATCTTTGTATTTTTCAGGAAATTTGGGATTAGATTTACCATATTCCTATCCATACCTAACATTTTTGTTAAATGGGAGGATTTTTTTTCCTGAATTGGACAAAAGAAAGGTTATCCACTGATTAGAAGATACTTCAAACAACCTTTATGTGACTAGGCAAAATGATGCACAGATATTTTGCATAACGGGCTGTTAACACTCATCTCTGAATGCAGCCTTCACTCTGCACACAGCAGATATAACTTGATTTTTAGCATCAGGCATAGCAAAAAAGCATGGTACAAGTCTTTATTTTGGAAAAGACTGACTCAAAACCCGACAAGCCTTGTGGAACGGTTCAGAACGATACTTAGTATGATTCACAGAAGCCCTAACATAGGAGTCCAAGGGTTTGTTTCTATACAATTTGGTTCTGAATCTTCCATCCTTTTCACATTTTTCTTTTTGTTAGCAGTCTTCAGAGAAAAAAAACCCACAGCAGTAAGATGATAGTGCTCAGATTCCCTAACCATCTGGAGGGTGGTTTGTTATGGTACAAGGGTTGGGAAGGGACTGGCAAAGCATGACTGCACTTCACCATGCATGGTGCTTTTCTTTTGTAGATAACACTTACGTTTCCAGTTCTGATAATGATGAAGATGTATTAGTTACAACAGAGCCTATTCCAGTAATTTTCCACCAAATTGCTACAGGTAATCTTATGTCCTGAGTTATCAAGTTTATATTTTGTGAGGAAAAATAAGACATTGCCTGCACTTAAATGGAGATACATTTATATGTGTAGCCGTACAGTCTGCTGTTTTCTACAGTCTTACCGTAGTAAATTGTCCTTCATTTTGGAACAGAAGGAATTAAAACATGTCTTACAGGGATCAACACGATTGTATAGGTGGAATGTATTTTATTCTTTCAGAGTCTTGCAGTGAGTGCTAAAGCATTTCTCCTCGAATACAGTTAGAGGTGCTTAATACTTCCAAATTATAAGTTTTCATGCTCACTTGCTTACAACTTCACTAAATCTTCACCATTGTGGATGGAACAGTCTATAACTACCATTGAATTCTTCGAGGAAATTTCAAACAAAATGGTTCAGCTGTTTCACTGAACAGTAGAAAAAAATAGGTTTTTTTCACAGTGATTTGAGGAACCTGTCATTTGGAGTTTTTTCCTCGTTTTCAAAAAGGATTTGATACCTGAATGGGTATGCTTTTTGGACATGTAGGCACATTTATACAATATATAATCAAGTTTTGTGCATACTCCATAGAGACTTTTTCGATTTTATCAGTCAAACTCCTTGATGGTTTCATGCTGCAGAAGAAACTGCATAGAGCAATGTTAATTCTGGCAATTCTTCAGACAGGAACACTTGACTTTGCAGTCTTGTTATTATTACAATGCTTTAGGGCTTTTTTTTGCATAACACAGGATTACTTTGAATTACACTAGAAAACCAATGGGATCTTCAGTCTCTGATCTCATTTATATTGATTTGAATCAAGAATAATTTTACTGAAGTTAGTACAGCAGCACCCAAACAAAGCACTGGCCTTTATGATCAGAAGATCAAGATAAATTTCACTTGCAAATATTACTATAATTTAAAAAGAAACAAAGCCTGTCACTGAAAATAGACTAAAACCCTCTTTTTTATGGAATATTATGTGATTTAATTTTACTAAGGGATTTTGATATTTTGTTCCTTTATACCTAATGAATGAGTGGCCCTAAATTGTAAATCATAGACTGGGTGAAACAATTCCAAATGGACCAGCTGTGTTTTGTTTCACAGTTAAAAATATAGGTATTCTGTGATGTAGGAGCTTCTTAATCTTTAACTGTTTTATTGTAAACTCTTTGATGCTTTTCATATCTGTAACTTTTTTTTTCTACTGCAACTAAGTATTTCAAGTCTGCATATGCAAAATTATTTCAGCTTTTTCACAGAATTTCACTATTTTTTCCTTTTCTTTTAAGAACTAAGAAAAACCAGTGATGCCAATTACTGCTTATCCATAAAATCAAAATTACAGAGAGAGAATGGAGAGGTATGTATTTCTTGTATGCATTTCTTGTATGTATATTTTAACAGAAAATATTTTAAGAAACAACAGAACATTATAAAATATGAATCTTTACCATAGATTTCCTTTCAAATGTGTGCTTGCTCAAACTGTGTGTATTTTCATGTTTTAGAAGATGAGCATAGTTCTCTGAGTTTCATACATGGATTAACCAATTAATCATTTAGTTGGGATAGGAATGCTTCTGTCTTAGGAAACACAGTTTTGACGTTTTGACGTTTGTTTCATTTTTTGTTGATCAGTGATATAGACCCTGTCTGTCCTAAAAATGTAGGTCTTCTGGAGGAGCAGATCATGATGCCATTAGCTTTTAACTTAGTCTTGTGCATGGGACCATGTCCCATTTATCAGCTTGCTGCTTCTTCATGTAGCCTTTAGCAGCTCTACTGGAGGCTTTAGACCTCTTCATGACTCTGTCCACCATAAGTAGTGTCTGAAGTATTAATGTGTTCCAGTTATGGTTGCATTTGTGCTGCCTCAAGCATGAGTCCTTGACCAGTCTCACTGATATGTTAACTCAAGAAAGAAGTAGCACTCATTAAGTCTGCAGAGCCTGACAGTGCTGTAGGCTCAAAGAAAGTACCTCATAGGCTCCTACCTCAAGTAAGAAATCGAGCATTGTATCTAGAATTCAGGTGCTTGACTTAAGGACTTATTTTGGTAAGGGTGATTGTTGAGTTTCTTGACAGCTTTTTTTTAGGCACTTATCTGTGTTTGATACTGGAAAGAGGAGACAAGCATGCTCAGATATGCTCATGTGTGGATTTCTTTAGTGGATGAAACCTGATTTAATGTAAAAACCTACACTGGAAATACTTTGCTTCTACTGCCTCATCATTGTATCAAGTGTTCAGTAAACAGCAGAAAAATTCAAATGCAGGAAGAATTTATTCATTTGATTAGAAGTGTGAGATAAAGTTAGCTTCTATGCGACGACTTCATTGTAGGGCCTAGAAATAGCACATGGATTGTGGGATACAAGAATTATTAACTTCAAGCGATTACATAATTCTAAGTAAAGGCTCTGTTGGTAGGGAGCAGAATATAACAACTCAGCTTATGCTGAGCTGCAGTCTGTACCAGATCAGTTCTATTTACCTGAATGCAATTATTCACAAGCAACCTATTTTGAGCGGGTTTCACTAGGGTAAGCATATTACTTTCTAATACCTAATTTTCAAAGTCTCAGAACACAGGTAGTCAGAAAATAAGTTTGAACTGCTCTGGCAACAGGCTGGTGCTTCTGTTAAAAATAGTAATTAAACAGCACTGTGTCAGTTTTTCACATGAAGGAACTTAAGAAATCCCATGCACAGACTTCATGTATTTCTTTAATCTATTAGAGTTGATTTACCAGGATAAAGCAAATTAAAATTTTATTAAGGCAGAGAAAAGTCAAATTCATGAAGTCCATAACCTGTCTTGATGGTTATATCATGCTTTGTTTAGAAAAAGCAAAGTGAGGTATCCCCTTGTAGTCTACTGAATTCCCCTGTTCTTTAAAATACCACATTGTGTCTGTAGCCAGACAACATCTATTCAGAGCATATTCATGTACCCAGTAAATTGGTGCTTGTTTTGTCTGATATTTCACTGCTCTTAAAAGAGGCCCTTAATACTCTTGTGGAAAAATTATACTAAAATATTCCTTAATATGGTGTCCTATGAGCTTATTTGCAAAAACATAATTCTTGTAGTTACAGTTAGAGCTGTAAATGCAAGATAAGCGTATCACTTCTATCTTTGTTAACTTTTGTTCTCAATTAAGGAGTCACGGCACAACAGCACAGTTGAAGAGGATTCTGAAGGGGATAATGATTCTGAGGAATTTTATTATGGAGGACAGGTAATGGAGGAAATTTTTTGCACAAGTTTCAAGAAATTAATTTTTTAAGCTTCTATTTTTCATTCCATTATAAATTTATGATATTACTTAATTTCTTATGTTTATTCAACATCAAATAGAATACTCAGTGTATATATTATTTTACAGCAGAAATATTGGAAATGTTATTTTGTAAAGGTATATCAAAATTAAAATCAGAACAGTTTGTTTACATTTGCAAAGCTGTAAGAAGAGAAAAAGCAAGTATTTTTCAGAACATTTGAAGACAGAAGCCAATTGCTTACTTCCAGGAAATAGAAATTAACTTCTTAAAGCTTATCCCATTATCAATACAGGTAGGAAGTCAGGCTGAATCCAAATCTGTTTCCTTCTGGAGGACTGCCATTTTGTAAAGCCAAGTGTGCTGCAATTTAATGGTTAAAAATTGTTATTATGAAACAGCTTTGGTTTAGGCAATAGGCAATTCTATTTCTCAGCTTTACAGTTAAATTCACCTGGAAAAAATACTGCATATTTTTAGATGAATGTACTCCTGTGTGTCTTTCTTTCTTGTTCCCTCAGCAGAATAAGTTGTTATTATTACATTCTTTCATGTATTGGGAATCAAATCTCTTCATCTCTTTTCTTTTTTTTGAAGTTAAAAGAGCGCTTCGTACTGCTGGTCTCTTTATTCAGATTTTTCTTATGTATTTAGTCAAACTGTTGCCCCAAAGGAATCTTTCCTTAATTAGGCTATTAGGACTGTTTATTTTGATGAACGTTTTAACCAAGTATGAGTACTATGTATGAAAGTTGTCACTGCATCAGCTCTTGAAGCTGAAACCGCCTGTGCCCAGGGTGTGTAGAGCTGAGGCTGCAGGAGCATGCCAGCAGTGCCAGCAAGTTGGGACACTGTAGAGAGCATGAGATGCTGATGAGCAGAACATTTTATCTAAGCCAAGTCTCTTCTCTTGCACAGCTAACAGCATGGTGGGGTTTGAACAGAAAATACATGTGTAGGTGCTTTACTCTGAAGAAAAAAGCATGCTCCTAAAAAGCTGTTAAAAGAGGTAATGAAACTGGAACAGAAACAATGTATTTTCAGTGTCAGAAATAACTGATATGGGGTATTGACTCATGTTGAGTTTAGAAATGACTGCAGGAATTGCCTCCCTTCAGCTGCTGGCTCCTACAGCCCCACAGAGCACCAGGGAGGACCATGTACATACACTTCAGTGCAAAGAAAAAAAGACATATTTTAATCTGTCTGAGAGGAAAAATATTTTAATGTGGGGCTTTAATGATGAATCACATGTGCTAGGTGCATTTTTCAGCAGAAAGGGCAGTAACCTCAAGGTGAAGGAAAAGGCAACAAGTAGCTGGAAATGCTTATTTATTGAACAAGCACTAATATCTTTGGTAAAGGATGCCTGCCAGTGCCCAAATGTAGGAATAGATATCAACTCTGCCTGTGAGAAATGAACACAGACAGCAATACCTAATTTTGTGAGGTAATACTAGTTTGAATTTAGTTGCCTTATATTTGAGGTGAGAACTACATTATATTGTACTGTCATTTTTTTAAGGTAATATATTTAATTGAAGGAATTATAACTGGCAACACCCCAAGCCTCCCCGCCCCAAGTTAGATCAGCAATAAAAATCAAATATTAGATGCCTGTGAGTGTGTTGAGTATGCAATTTTCAAAAAGCAAACCTAGGAGAACAAGCAAAAAAAGATGTCATAGACAGTGTATTTAACAAGAGAGAAAAAATGAAATTTTCAATTTAAAATTCCATGGTCAAAAAGACAAAATTTTAAAGAAGACCTACAGAATTAGATAACACGTTGAGGGCTAAGAAAATAAGTAGGAAATCTGGTAATGAGCAGAGCCTCTCCAGATATAGAAATAACAGTCCTTTTTCAAATTAAGTGATTGTAGGCATTATTAAGTGAGCTTTAAGTGTGCTGGGAAGACAAAATTGTTTTGTATTTCCCCTCACTGTATATGTGGGGAACAAACAAGGCTTGCTGCATGTGAGATAAGTGTATGCTGTGCCGACAGAGAAAGGGGACAAAAATAATGATTTTAGCAAGTAGAGGAAATAGATGCCAGTGTAATTGTGTGCAGTGCAGTTCGGAAAGGTTGAGGTCAGGGATAATTCTTAACATTTCTAAGTAGTTACAGCTGGCAAGACAAGAGAGCAGCTGATGACAAAACAAGGACCATGGAAGATGAGAAATGGCATTTGATGGGCAGTGAAAACAAGATATGACCTTTTGGTCATAAATTAAATGTTTGTAACTGTTTCCTAGGCACCTGCTTGTAATCTTTCCTAAGGATTTAATAGTTAAATACTTTAAAGTAGCTAAGTCATTCAATAGCTTAAGTCCTATTGATTTTCATGGGATTTAGGTTTGTAAATCACTTAATCTCCTTTAAAAATGCAACCTTTTGTCATTATGTGGGACAAAATAATCTGAATCAGGTCTCAGATTAAAACTGAGACTTTTTAAATGCAAATTCTTAAGACACAGCAAAGTTATCGGATTTTTTAGCTTTTATATTCACTTTCTCAGACACTGTTAGTTCTTGCTTTGAGCGTCTATTTTATACATTTGCAAACATGAACAGGAGATTGTACTAGTAATACTACTGCCTTTGGAGCTCTCTCTCCCTCTCTCTTGTACTTCAGTTACAGGACATACTTGCAAAAACAGATACACAAAATTCCGGCAGCCTCCTATGCATGCATCAGCCTGTTTGTGGCACTAATTCAGGCATGGAAAATACCATACTGTGGTCATAATTTGCCACTGCTTTGTTTCCTTTTTGAGTTCATAACCTCTTACTATAAGAAAATAGGTTGAAGAAAGGATTATCTTGAGCAGTTCAGTGTTCTCTGTAGTGTTACTTTTGGAACCGTTATTGATACACGAGACTGATGAAAAAAATGCAGTTCAGAACCAAGAAAAGTGGCATGTGCACCACAGCTATGATTTGTGGAATTATTGTTGTGCTCTCTTTGGAAGCAATACAGCAATTTTTTATGCATCTTTAAAGAACTTCTCTTCAAGCAATAAGCATGTAAAAAAAGACTGATTTTCTCCTACCTAGAGTGACAAAAAAAAATACAATAAAGGATTTCTTTGGAAAATTGTTGTGACATGCCTGCCTAAACAAGGGAGGGATACTTAGCTTATACCCTTCTGGTCATGAATGCTGTTGATATCTATCTCTGATAAACACATGTCCTTATTGTGTTGATGAATTCTGTAGTTTATGAAGAATTCCAAGTCTAATCAAATTATTCTTTACTAATTTTCACAGAAGGTGATCAGCTGATTATCATTTTAATTCTATTGAAATTTATCTAATTAGATTGAAAGGTACGCCTCCGGATACTAGATCTGAAAGTGTCACAGTTCTGGTCTCCTATAGATTTGCCTGTACAAATGGAAGAAACAGCACTGTAGTTAGACGTGGATCTGCAATAGCAAGAATTCTCTGCAGGAAAGGGACAAATTACACTCTTGTTCATTGCTCTTTGAGTTTGTCAAAGGTGCAGGTCAAATCCCACTCTGACTTTTGAGTCTGTCCAAATCTAGGTTCATGAGCTTTTGAGGAATTAACGTCATTCCAACTGTTGTAACAAAGTGAAATTAGGTTCACACCATCAGGAACGTATTGCTTAGTAAGAAAGTAGTTAGGGATTGTGAATGGATTATTACAAGTTTAAATTGTGATTTTGGTCCTTGTAGAAGATAGGAGGATAGTAATTGTTTTGGTTTCATAGACCCCCACCAAACTAGCTAACAAGTTTTGCTTTATAGTATTTTCACTGTTATAACTTCCCATTTTTCATGGAGTTTGACAAAAATAGAAATGGTGTCTAAATACGTGTTTCTTTATGCCTTATCTGGTAAAATACCTAAAATGGGAAAGTGTTATTTAATTTTACTTTTCTTTCATTTGATATCATTGCACTGGTAGATAGAATACAGCCAATGGATAGACTGAAAATGTGATTTAGATGCTGAGATACTTGGTATATTGAATATTTTAATGTGTCTCTTGTTAAGCACAAACCATTCTGTGACAGCAAGCAAAATGGAACAAACCGTTATCTGTAGTGACTGGGCTGGGATGATATGACAGGGGAAATCTGATTCTTCTACTTGACCATTTTAAAGGGTGCAAACATCCCAGAACAAAGCAGAAGACAGGACAGGACAGAGGGATGAGTCCTTTGCAGCTTTTCTTCCTACACGCAGGAGGGAAACCCTCAAGAAATTTTAATACAGAAGTGCCTGTGTTGCCAGTCTCATTGTTTAGCAGAGCTAGACCACCTCAGAGCTTCAGAATATCAAGAGTGTCCTTTCTGAGCATGTCATTATGGAAACTTCATACAGCATATTTTACAGGGAGAACTTTCAAGAGTCTAGGTCAGGTGCCAGTAATGAAGTAAATAAGAACTTGAATGTTTTTTTTCCTGATAGGTTAGCTATGATGGGGAACTTCACAAGCACCCACAGCTGGAGGCTGATCTGACAGCAGTGAGAGAGATCTATGGACCTAATGCAGTATCTCTCAGGTATGTCATTGACTTTTCCTTATTATGGAATCCTTAACATTTTGGAGATTGAGGTCCATGTGGAGTTCCCATCACTCCGAAAGCACAAGTCTCTTCTGGTGATTTCTGCATAATGTGTGGCAAAAGGAAGGAGCGGTACTGGTGAGCAATAATACTGGTTTTGTGTTTCCTTTTGTTGTGTTTGAGTACTGATACAACTTACTGTGCTGAGAACAAGCCCAGGAAGCCTGTTCTAAAACATCATTGTGTTGCAGTTCAGTTGGTATTTGATCAGGCTGTTGTATTTCCTTGAAAATAGCTACTCAACATTACTCTAAACTCTTGTTAAACTCCTTTTCTGTCATATTCTGTCTTTTGCCCTGGAGGTGAACAAGAAGAATGATAAGAGATTTAGTAAATGTTTTCCCTAGGGAAAGATGGAAGGAATTGGATTTTTCTAGTCTGAAAAAAAAGAGGAGGAGAAAACATAATAACAGCTCTTCTTCAAAAAAGGCTCTTTGTAGATAGGAGGACTGATCAAATGTTCTCTGTTGTCATTATGGTAGAGAAAACAAGAAACTAGCTGTGATAGCAACAAACAAGAATTTGAATAGATTTTAGGACAGCTTTTTAATTGTGGGAGTCTAAAGTATCCTACACAGGAAAGTGATGGAAACTCGGAGCTGGATTGGAAAGCCCAAAGACGTATGAGTGTGCATGATTCTACCACAGGACATAGCTATGTGATATTTTTGGTATGCTTCACATCTTTTATAACTTCATTTTCTATCTATGTAATCTTAATAATTTCATAAAAATAACAGGCAGAGATAATGTTACAGACCTATCAGATGTATTACAAAGAAAATACCAAAGCTGTCATACAAACCAAGTAATAATATACAGAGAATATAATAACGTTAGACATACATATGGTGTAAGTAACAATTCCCATTAATCTATAAAAATAAGTCTGTTATTTTTGTATAAGAAGAGAGGGCATGTCTACAACCAAGGTGTAGAAAGCACATTAAGTGGAAATTTCATTACATTTTAAGGACCTGGGGAACTGAAATCCAAAATGAACAAGATAATTGTTTAGTTGCCAAATTGATAACTATGAAATTGAGAATACCTCGACAACTGACTTCCTCAGGCTTCTGGAATTCAAACATTGTATGTAACCTTTCTAAAACTTTGATGCACCTGATATATTGAAACTGTTTCATTGGAAGCATTGTGATCTCTTTGAGCTCATTGTGGTAGAAACTGGCATCTGTGGCTGCTTTTGGCACATGGAAAACTTTAGTGCTTGTTCCACTTTGTTGCATTTGAAAATACTCTAAATTCTTGGAAATTACACACTGAACGTTAAGCATTCAGTTTCATCTCCTCTTCACTTCTCTGTGGAAAGAGAAGTCTATCTGACAGTGCCACCCACTAAGATGCACATTTCCTAGACAATTGACCTTCTTTTAGAAGTCTCTTTCTGTCAGAGAGCAACAAATGTGTCTATATAAGTGAAATTCTTATGCCAGTATGCTTTTCACTACTACCCTTTGAACTCTGGTTACCAAAGCCATGAGAAGGACCTCTGGACCAACTGATTCAAACTCCTCAATATCTCTGTACATTGCATACGCAGTGAGGGACGGAGAGTCTCTAGGAACTTCAAAATCAAGTTTAGTTCATTGAGCCATTGTAAGCAGCAAACTAAGCTGCAGATGCTAGAAGGAAACATGGTTTCTCCTCCGCTTTCAGCTTAGGCAAATAAAACTGGAGTCAGCATCATGTATTTAAAATCTGTTTTCTTGGGTGGTGACAGAATGGGGGCAAAGAGATTTCAGTATGGAAATTCCACAGCTATATCTTATTTTTATCTTATCCTTTCATCCATTAATGTTTCTGTGCTTCGTTAGTTCAACTATGTTTCCATTTAATTTGTAAAATCATGGTTGTTCTCAGCTTTTTGAATCTCAGTCATGAGAGTAACACCAGCCTGTGTTCATAAATATTGCTTCAGAGTTTGTAACAATCTGTTCTTCAGATCATCTGGAAAATTAACAAAAAAAAATCTGTGGCCACTGTTTCGTAGCATAGTGGCTAAGCCATTCAGTAGGTGGAATATTTCACTGTTTCAAAGCCAAGTATTGAATGTGCTGTAGGAAGTCAGTGAGTGCCTGTGCATGTGTCTCTGGCTGAGTGGACTCTGGAGCAGCTGTCAGGGTGACTGGGGAGCCTCCAGGTAGCACAGCCTTGGCTAGCCACTTAGGTGCCATGTGTGGACACATCTGATATATAGAGAGACTTCAAGTTTGCTCTTACCAGCTAGAATCATTGGGATAACGACGTTTGGTGGAAGGGGTTGTCTTCCCTCCATGAAGCTTCACAAGAGACAAAGGCATTTCCTGTGGGAGTTATGTCCTACCCTGAGCTGAGAGGCCGCTTTGGCAGGAAAGAGTTATATTCACAAAAATAGTTTTGTATTTAAAAATTACCTTATCAACTTACATATGCACAACTGCTACTGTGCACTTTCTTATTCTAATTTGATAGAAAAACATGGCAGTCACTGTGAAAGCAACCTTATAAATGCAGTGTAAAGAAAAAACAAACAAGTGACTAGATGCTGATATGTGAAAAATTGATTCATTGCACTTTTATAATATTGTCTGTTCGAGTAATTTAAATGAAAAGGAAAGCAGTTTTTTATTTAGATGTGTGAATGAGTGTTTTCTAGCCCTGTTTTTCAGAAGTCTTCAAGCACATTATGGGGGGTCATTCAGAATGAGTCGGAAAACAAGAGGCAGAAAAGTCACACTTTACTTATAAGATTTCAGAAAGTAATGGAACATCTATGAGCCTAAGTTAAATTTGAACCTTGAGAATTCCAGCAATACTAAACGTAACAAATAAAATAAGGTATCTGTTGCCTTGAGCATGTTACAGGGCAATCTTTATGTTTTGACAAACAAATGCTTGAATGTAAGAAGCAATCCCACAGGTATAATATGCCAGCCTTTAGGCTATGTTGTATTTGTCTTCAGTGATTCAGCTCAAGACTCTACTTAGGTTACTGACTGTTAACCTGAAATACTTCCAAAAATTAACTACAGCTTTCTTTTGTTATAAAAAGGAGCAGCATATGTCCATTATAGTATTTTTTATTTATTTGTGTAATAGACAAGGCAAAAATACATAGCAGCAATGCAGAGAGAATTTGAGGGAAATGGTAGAAAAAAATCATTTAGCCTTTTCAAGCAAGCTTCACCAGAAGAAGGTCTTAGTGCAGCAGACAGTCACCCACTAGGAATATCGATCAAATCTATGTAGATTTATACTTAATAACTATTCTGATTTTACAGACAAGATTATCCTTCATAAAATCTTCACTGTTAGAAGCACTCCTGGGCTGAGGAGTATCTTAAAGAGTCCTAATGTAATGTAATTCTTTCCTTTCAGGGAATATGGAGCCATTGATGATGTAGATATTGATCTGCATATTGATGTTAGCTTTCTTGATGTAAGTAATTTAATCACAGAATTACATCATGAACATTAATACCCATTTAATTCTGCTACGAATCAGACTTTCTAGACAACCACAGAGACATTTCTTTATCAGAGTCTTGATCTTCACAAGTGGCTGCTACGTTATTGATTGCCACTCAGTGCAAACATTTCCTTTTCCTTTTATAGTTACATTGTTAATATGCTTTGTACGCTTTTGTTTACTGCACGTGTTTCAAACATGCTTTGTGAATGGTAAATGTTGTAACTGATTAAATTAAATGTGTTTGGTTTTTTGCTGTCCTAGGCAAGTACTTTAAAGTACTTTACATAGAGCCCTGGAAGGAAGAAACGTTTGACTGGAGCTCTTTTGTGTGTTTCTCAACATCTGCAGCTGACGAAGGAAAGGCTTGAGTGGCAAAGGAGAGGAGAGATAGTGGGGCTGTTGGCTGGCAGCATATCTTTTATAACAGTTACGCTGTCATTAACTCCTCACTTCCTCACCTTACCCATGCAGTAACTTCTTGTCCTCTAGATAAAGAATAAAAAATAGTGCTTTTAGGTGCATCATTAACTTCTGCACAGATACAGCATGTTCTCAGGTCAATACCATACATAAGATAGTTATGTGATAGTACCTTGAATTATTGTCATTGGTCTTAAGCAGCAAAAGTTTCCTTTGCCCTTTGTTATGAGTTGACTTTCCATCTTTATTAGCTCTTTTGCTTCTCAGCTTTGAAGTAGTATCTCTTGGTGCCTGCTCTGCAGGGTTTTGTATAGACCTGTGCTCAGTTTAAGTGAGCATACTCAGCTACTGGAAGCAGTCTAATACTGCTCTAAGGGACATCAGTACGCAATGTCCGAAGTCTCACAGTTGAAGCTGGAGTAGATATTCCTCAATTGTGTAAATGTATGGATGGTGTTTATAACAACCCTCAAGTAGACTGACAAGATGCAACAGTTCCTCATGATGACTAATGGTGTCATTTTCTTTTTGTCTTGAACTAGGAAGAGATTGCTGTGGCTTGGGATGTAATTCGCACAGAGCCTATAATAGTGCGATTGCACTGTTCACTTACACAGTACTTAAATGGTCCAGGTTAGTCTCCTGTTTATTCTTCATGTGTATTGTATCATTTCTCTGTCTAAGCCATGTACTAAGTGATAAAGACTCATTCACTGCTAAATCTTTGACCCTGCATGTGCTTCTGTCTACAACTGAAAGCAGTCCTGCTGGCTTGAAGTTATGTTTACATATGTTTGCATGGGTAGGCCCTCAATAATGACATTGGCATCTAATGTAAACTTTCATAGGTGAATTTTGTAGCTTTTTTTCCTGATATCCTGTGAAATACAACTACTTCCCCTAGGAACCAGGGTTAAGGAATAAAGATCTACAATTTCTAATATGTGATTTCCTGATTTTGGAAATCAGGGATCATATGCACAGGCGAGATATTGCTGATAAGGTATACATACACAAACCTGTGTGGCACATTAATATGCCCTTCTTCACACACCTTTGAAAAACCAGGTCATTATATAATAATTATCCTTCCAGCTTCTGCTTTCTATGTGACTGTGTGAACTATGGGAATCTTTAGATTGAGTTGAGTTGTTAAGTGAGTGAAAGATCATTGTGAGAGTAAAAATGGTCAGACTCCTGGAGAATCATCTGATTTTGAAGATTTGGAAACATTCATATGTAAGAGTCAACTTCAGATGTATTTTTACAGTGGGAAGTAAGAACTTAGTTGCTATTCCAACCATATTTTGCCTACCTTTGGAGGCTTCCAGTGCAAGCTGTCAGTTTGAACTCCTATCTGTGGGAGAATTCTGCCTCTGGAAAACGAATAGATATTTCCAGTCATAATGTGTTTAGCAAAATCTGTCCCAACAAGCTATTTTTATAGGATATGTTGCCTGCCAATGCCAACTGTAAGCTATATTGTGTTCATTCAAATAAGCATTTCATTACATCAGTCTTTTTTCCTTGACTTTGATCTTTTTGTCTATTTTATTGCTTCAATATTTTTTGTAAGTGTGCAGATCTTAAA
Organism: Clamator glandarius; assembly: GCA_033459285.1. NCBI lineage: Eukaryota > Metazoa > Chordata > Aves > Cuculiformes > Cuculidae > Clamator > Clamator glandarius. The sequence continues at coordinate 547,239 of JAUNZM010001062.1, read as the reverse complement.
ACATATATTTGCCATAGTAAGTAGCAGTGTTAGTGTTCAGCATATTTCTATCAAAATGTAATTTAAAAAATAAAAAAAGGTGCAGCAAATTAGAGAAGGTGAAGCGTGAAGAACAGAATGCAGTAAGAAATTATGTAGTGAAATATAAATATATTAATATTTAATATTTATAATTGTTAAAAATTAAATAATTCAGGGAAGAACAATGAAGCTGGTGAAGGGGCTGGAGAACAGGCCTTATGAGGAACATCTGAGAGAGCTGGGGTTGTTTAGCCTGGAGAAGAGGAGGATGAGAGGAGACGGGACGAGAGGGAAAGGCCTCAAGGTCCACCAGGGGAGATTTAGGCTGGACATTAGGAAAAAAATTTTCACAGAAAGGGTCATTGAGCACTGGTAGAGGCTGCCCAGGGAGGTGGTTGATTCACCTTCCCTGGAGGTGTTTAAGGCACGGGTGGACGAGGTGTTAAGGGGCACGGTTTAGTGTTTGATAGGAGTGGTTGGACTCGATGATCTGATGGGTCTCTTCCAACCCAGTTATTCTATGATTCTATGATCCTATGATTCTATGAAATCAGCAATGACATCAGTGTATCTTCTGCGCTGTTGGCAAGGTTAAAATGGAAACCTTAGTTCCCAGTCCTGCAGCTTACTGATTGTAGAAGTGCTTGAGTACCAAGAGAAGCAATCAGAGCCAGAGGCAAGTGCTTCACTGATTTTATGAGCTCAGATTCTGTTGCAGCCGTGTCTCTTTGTTTACCAGAAAAGGACAATGAGATCTACCATCTTTTGTGTTAACCAAGGCCCTTTCTCTGTGAATCCTCTTCCCCCTTAAATACGTTTTGAGACTACTGGGCCATAACTTCATGCTACGTTTTCTTCTCCAGTAGTACATTCTGTTGATTGATAAAAGAAACAGAAATGCAGAATGCTTCAAAGCACTATGAATGGTATTCATGCCACCTTGTAGCTGAGTAATATCCTGATTTTAGACAATCATTCCTTTAGTTAATATTTTATCTCATTATTATACTTGTGGGCAGTTTCTCCCACATGCTTTAGAAATCAGTCGTGGATGAGGATGTATCGACCTTTGGAACTGCTGTGCTGTCTTCTTTCGCTGTAGAAGTTGAACAGGAATTGTAGTCTGGATGTCAGGTTTTAAGATTGCTGGTCTAGATATCATAATTCTCATTGAAAATGTTCAGCCCCTACTGTGTGACCTAAATTTGATGATTTAGCAACATTGATTCCCCTAATCAAATCATTCCTCCCTTGTGGAAAAAATCACCAGTTTGTCTTTAAAAGAAGAGATTATTTTTGAATAATAACATTAGAGAATGACTGTCTACGTGAATATGAATTTAGTGAAACTGGATGGCCAAGTTAGATACATTGTATTTTAATTTTAAGTTTAATTTATGAGAGTGAAATTAAAGGGTAAACTTGACATTCTGAATAAAGTCGGAGTCTCTGAGTAATCAAAATAATATGTATTTTAAAATATTATTTTAGTTTTCCTAGTAAAATGTGAACCAGCACCAGATTTTTTGTTTTCCTTCCTTTTTTATTTTACTGCAGTCATTACCACCTTATGTAATATGGAGTATGAAATCTATTCATACTCGTAATATGCACTGGCTGTTGTCCTGCCTTAAGGACCTGAGACTTTCTCAACCCACCTGCCACATCTATCTAGTAATGTTATTAACGGAATTTAGTAATACCAAGGGCTCATTTCCCGTGTTCACTGTGCACCCTTTCAGTTTTCTGACAAATGAATATGGATATACTAATGTTAGGACTGCTCTTGAGGAAAATTTACGGCAATGTTTGGCCAACAGAATTCATATATAAGGCTCTTAGATGATGATTATGGATCTCTTGTTAAAATGCCCTCAGAAAGAAAACCCAGATACTAATTAATTCAGTTTATTCCACTCTGAGTTTTTGTCAAACTCACAGAAACTGTAATGTCTAAAGATTACTTATTGAGGGACTAGACTAGATAAATGGCCAGTCCAGATACATTTAATCTGGTGCTACTCTCTAGTACTTGCATAATACAAAAAAAGCAAAGACATATTTTTTTTTAATTAAAATTAGTGGGAAGAGATGCATTTGGAGGAAAGCAGTTTCTAAAATACACTAAGAGGAATTCAATTCTGAAATACTAATCTGTAAAATTATGAATTTTGTTGGCAGATATTCAAAAAAAAATGAACCATTCATTTCTCAGTAGGTTTAGATGACATGTCCGCTTTCACCATTGCTTCAATTTCATTGCTTACAGTGAAGGTCCAGATGGAACAGGGTCCTTAAATAGGACTAATGTCATCATAAGTTCTTTATATGCTGCAAGTTCATATATCAACAATATCTCCTTTTTCCATAGTGCCAACTGTGGATGTGTTTCAGATCTCTACTAAGGAAAGATTTGGTCTGGGACATCAGCTGAAAAAGTAAGTCTAGAAAAGCCTGGTTTTAGGCACTCTTCTTAGTTTCTGGACCATGTCAAGTAGGATGAAATTCACGGGTTGCCAAGTCAGTTCGATCAAAGTGGTTTGAACTTCTTTTTCTTTAAATAAAATGTAATAGGATTTGCCTTTTTAAGCTCAGTTTTGACTGTTGTTGGGAAGAACCTTATTTGTGCTGCCTGCCAGATTTTTCTGTCACTTTGCTGCCATTTAGGAAGTATGCTAGAAAAGTTCAAAAGACTATAGCTAGCAGTATTCAATTTCACGTTTCTGCTTAGATGGTGAAGTCTCTGGAGCAGGAATCTTTTTGAGCGTCGTACATGCCCTAAGGGGTCTATGCTTTCACGGTGCCATCTAGGCTATGCTATAGTAATTAGGCCATCCACATTTTGAGGACAAGAGGGAAGAATAGGTGAAAAAAAATAGCAGTTTTGTGTGTTCATGGTACAATTCAATTAAATAAAAATTTACTGAATCATCTTTTCTCATATAGTTGTGTATGTCTAATAAAATTACAACAATGTAGCCTTTAACACTAAGAATTCCTTAAGAAAAAAATTCTTTGTTTTTTGGAGTTTAAAGAAGTACAGTGCAATGTTTTTGTAATCTTACAAATAAAGAAACATTACTAAAATCTCCATGTTACATGGCTTTAAAGAAGAAAAATTGAAAGTTCCCCACAGTCTTTTAAAACATTTCAGTGCTTATATTGTCTTTGATTTGTGCACCAGGTAATTACTAAAAGTTCCCACAAGACATTTTAAATTACATAGCTACACAATTCATAGTTGAGCAGAAGTCAGAATAACCATGAACTCCAATGGTCCCTCATGGCTATGGTAACAGGTTATTCATCTTCAAAGGTTCACTAAATTTATAAACTAAATAAAAAATAAAATAAAATAAAATAAAATAAAATAAAATAAAATAAAATAAAATAAAATAAAATAAAATAAAATAAAATAAAAGTCCATACCACCTTCCATTTTGACTTTATCACTCAAAGACACCCATAGCTAGATTAGAGGCCCAGAATAATTTGGCTTGGAAAGAACTGCTGTACATCACCTAGTGGAACCTCCTGTTCCAGGCGATACTAACAAAGTCGGGTTAGTTCATTCAGCGTCTGAGGCAGCAGAGCTATGAAATCTCCAGCCCTTGTGGGCAACCTATTGATTTAACTGTTCTTCTTGTGAATGTCTTCTTTTTATAGCCTTTATGGTTTTTAGCTGTCTTTACTGTTCATTTCTGGGAAGTGTCTGGCTCTGTCCTCTCTGTAAACCCTCTTTGGATACTGTAGTATTCAACACTCTTGCCTTCACCCTTGCGTATTAGGAGAACATGCTCCTACTTGGCCAGTATGAATGCTGTAGCCTACGTCTATAGCCAATGAAGAGACGGATGCCTACAGTTGGCTAGGATGCCTTTGAATCAGTTTGTTTCTAGATCTCCATGACAGGCATAACTATATAAGTTGAACAGTGGTCGTTTATGCAGGTTGTATACTAAATAAGAATTCCATGTAAATTAGTTTTATGTGGGGAAAAAGCATTTTTGAAGAGCTGAGCATCCAATCATCAGCTCGCATACATAACAGGAAAGCTCTGCCTGAAGAGTGAGGAGATTGCATTATGTCCCTACATAGTAAACAGAGAGACCCTAGTATTAGAGTGACTATGTATTGGCAGGAAAAGAAAATCTTTTTTTTTCTTTTTCAATTTGCAGAATCATGCAGACATTTGTTACACAACAGTGGAAGAACAGCAAAGAGAAATCTAATTGTACGCACAATAAGAAGGTGTCTGACAAAAAGGTGAAATCGCCTCTGCACATATTTTCTACATTGCGCAGGTAATAGCAAGGAAAATGAGCTGTTAACAGCCTGTCCTATTCAAAATCCATAGCAGATTTAACAGGGTGAAATGTTGACTTTCCTCTATAGAGAAATACTGTCTTTATATCTTACCTCATCAGTTTCCAGTCTTTACCTTGCATGACATGAAAAGTGAACTAGATACTACTGCAGCTTCTGAGATTATTTGAAGACAGAGCATTTCAGTGCCCTGTTATCTGAAACACTCATGTTTTATCTAGAATTGGAAAAAATTAATGTTATGTTATTTAACTTGTATTTATATCTTGTTGTATTTATATCTTTGTAGCTTGGTAACGCTTGAATGGTACTTGAATAGGAAGTATAGAAATCTAAGTAATATATACAATATAACATATAAAACGTATATATAATAGGTATATTATGTATGTATGTATATAAATGTTCTTATTTAGCTGTGTTTTTCCAAAGCTGTGTGCATTTTAAATTTTTTAAAACCAAAATGGTCATTGATGAAAGATTGATTTTTAAAGCTGCTGAGTATCCACCTATTTCCACTGTTTGAGTACATTAATGTTCACCATTCACTACTTCTGAAATGTAGGCACAGAATTCCAAAGAACGAAAAATTAAAAACATGAGAAATACTTTGTGAAAATTCATTTGAATTCATTGTAACTGCTGCCAGTTACTCATACTCTTGAATGTATGTAAAATCAGGCTCTGATTTTACCTCTTTCAGGAATGTGACTATTTACTCTAGCACATTTTCTTCCTTATCAAGGGCTGACAGATCACCTATGCTGTGGATTTGAACCGAATGCTTCTTTGAGCATTTCTTCTTCTTGATGAATTTTGCCATTCTATGTTCTTTGTATAAAAAAGAGAGAGAGTACAGCAATCACTCATGTGGAAGAAGGGAGGAATGTCAAAGATGACAAAAGATTATCTTTTCGAAAGTCACAGAGAGGGAGATGATTTAAGTAGAAAGTTTACCTGTTCCCTTCCATGCCACACACTTTAGTGCAGGCTATAGCTTGGGGTTTGTCTTTATTTAGAACGGGCATGCAAAAGCCAGCCCAATATTTCTGTTCTTTATTTGGTTGCTGCTGCAGTTCCTGCCTGCAGATGGTTTAGCCCAAATAGAGACCCCCCATCTCTCCCTAGAGCACTAGTCCTACACCATGTCTGCAGGAGGGTGTTAGTGAGCCAGCTGCAGTGGTGAGTCAGCAGCCCCAGCATACTGCCTCTACTTTCACCGTTTGCTTACCAGGTGGAGAAATCTGCCAGCCTCTCCCTTTGGGGTTTCACTTCTTTTCTATTCTATCCAAGGCCAAAAAATACAAGCCCAAAACCCCAAGATTTGGGGTTGTTTATAAGGTGTAAGAAAAGAATTCAACATATCTATTACATGGTTTTGCCTAGCAAGGACACGTGAATGTGAACCTTACAGAAATGTGACAGTTCATGTGAATATTGTTTCACAACAGCTTTTTGTTTTTTACTTTTTACATTCATAGTTTAGGTTAACTCACATTCTTATCTTTAGTGTTACAGAGCTAGATTCTTTTCTAAAACAGGAAAGACAGGCATCAAATCGTTTCCCACAAAGCAACCAGATTGTTAAGGGACTAAAATAGTGCTCATTTCACCTGAATTAAATTTGAGTTACTGCCTGCAAGTTTCACTGTTCATTATATCTTTCATTGGATGTGGACATATAATTATATAATTTGTTATGCTATATCCAGAAGACAGTAACTTTAATGGGATCATGCCATGAGTATTCTATAGGAAAGACAGAATTTGGTAAGGAAAATGTGTTAAAATCTCATGTGAAACATGTAGGTTTTATTTCAAAGATCATTTCCTGTAGAAATTTCCTCTGCAAAAAGTTGTAAACTACCTAGTTACTAGTTACAGCTACCTCAGTTGTTAGTTGTTGTTTTGATTGATGAGCTTGTATGTAAATAGGAGTAAGATGCCTATTTGGTACTGGAAAATAAGTCCTATGTACAGTTGCTTGCTTTTTCATGTTGCACTGTTTTTCTCACTAGTGGAGTACATAAAGACAGATGATGATTTAAATTTTTATATATATATATGTGGTATTACTTGATTTGCACAAGATTTTTATTATTCTCCAACTTTGTCTTTTCCTTTATTTCTAAGGTCGCCAAGTTATCCTCCACCTGGCTGTGGTAAAAATAAATCAAAACTGAAGTCAGAACAGGATGGCATCTCCAAAACTCACAAGCTACTGAGAAGGACTTGCTCTAGCACAGTGAAGGCGGAGGATGTATGTGCCACAAAATCTCATAGAACCTTTGGCCGCTCGTTGTCGAGTGACCCTAGGGCTGAACAGACAATGGCTGTTAAATCGCACAAACTGTTGAACCGTTCTTGCTCTGCAGCTGTCAAGCAGGAGGAGTGCATCACTTTAAAGTCCCATAAGCTGTTAAGTAGGTCATGTTCTGGGGACCCTCGATGTGAGCACAACAGCACCTTGAAGCCCCACAAACTTTTAAGCAGGTCCTACTCCAGTAATATTAGAATGGAAGAATTGGATGGCTTGAAGAATCACAAATTACTCAGCAAGACTTACTGCAATGCCCCTAAATCATCCAAAATGGAGCCTTTCAAGGAGTCCACCACAGCAGAGAGCAGAAGGCTCTCTCTTACCTCAGGGCTTATTGGTATCTTAACACCATCTTCATCATCACCTTCACAAGTTGTTGTGCGTAATAATTATTTTATTCAGCTCATTTTCCTCTTGTTATTTTCCAAACGTTCTGTTATGCTTGTTAGGCAAAGACATTAATACTTAGGATGTATGTTAGTGAATATATGGAATATGTTGGGAGACAAGTGTCAGCTTTTCAGGAGGATTTAAACAACTGTGTATGCACATTTATTTAAGTTATAAAAGCATTTTTTGCATAGGTCAAGACAGAGATTTTACATGTCGTGTTGAATGCAGCTCAATGTACCTGCTGGCCATAGGAAAAGTTCAATCATCCACTTCCTTCCCTGCCTCCTTTCTTGCTGCTGGAAGATGGGAGAATTTGTGCATCTGTGCTGCAAAATTGGCTTGGTCACAAAGGTCTTTTCTTATTTCACTGTTTGCTTTGTGGGGAAAGCAATGTTCATTGGCTTTTTTGGGTGCGAAGTCACCTCTCCTTCTGGTCTTTGCATCTGTGATCATCATCATAGTGGACGGAATGCAGTCATGATTCAGCTCACCTCTTGTGCATTTCTGCTTTTTGAAAGGTTTGACCTTCAGATGTGCTGGTGGCAGCTGGAGGTGGGGGAGAAAATTAGGTCCTCACTGGTCCTGTGTTTCTTTCCTCAGACAGGGACATAATCAATTGGGGAAACAAAGGATAGCATATATCCGTAAGCCTAAGAAATAGCACTCAGAATTAATTCTTCTGCCTCTGCCTCTTAAAAGATAGCGTTTATACTTTATAGAAGAGTATGGCAGTTAGTACTTTTTAAAGGCACCCTCTGTTTTCTCTAGAGCTGGGGAGAGGCACTTAGGAAACAGTATTCTCCACTCCTTTAGCCTGGTAGTCCCTCAGTGTTCTCAGTGAGGAAAAGCTGATTCTTGCTTGAAATGCCTATATTTATGCAAAATAATGTGTTCTGCATAATGAAATTACATTGAATGTGCTACGTGTCCTGGTAAATCAGTTTAATACACTGTGAGCTATACTCATCAAGTCTAAAACCAGTGATATACTATCATGAAATAATTTGTATGATGTGTGGCTGGTCCCTGTAATGTGCACAGTAATATTAATTTAAGGTGAAACCGCAGACTTTTTACTTGTCACAGTCCAGAGGTACATATTTTTCTGAACCAACAGAGGATGACTTACTATAGCAAGGCTTTTCTCTCCTGATGTTAATGGGAAAAATCCCCTTGATTTTTGATAAGATAATGAAGAGTTGACTAAGTGGTTTTATTGCTGATGTTATCAGCTGATATGGAAGAAATGCAAGTCCTTTTTGGCAGTCTGTGAGAACTACCAGTAATGTATTGCTAGAATGTATTTATTTTGAGGGAAAATCATCATAGACATGATCAGGTGCAGTTTGACCGATGTTAGTGGATGGGCATCAACAGTCCATTGCACATTTTACATGCAGGCAACAGCCTGGGTGCCTAACTGCAATTTGAAGTCAGTGAAATGAGGCAGCAATTAATCGAGACCCTAACTTCTCTTCAGTTCTCAGCTTAAGTATTTAAATCTTATATATGAATAATATTAGGAGGACAGTTTCCCATGAGAAAAAGGGAAAAGTTTCCCAAAACAGTACTTAGGGAAATGAAAGGAAATAGGTCTATAACCAAAACAAAACAAAGCAAAAAGAAAGCTGTAAATGGACGTGATTTCACTCTTGTTCTAAACAAGGTTTAATTGAGATAGATGTCAGCCTAATGGGAGTTTTGTACCTTACTGAGTCCTGTAAGAGAAGTTCCTTCTAATTTATGTTGGTGAGTGTTTAAAGGAAAATGCAGAAGGAATGTGAGTGGGATCTGAGCACAGAGATCTATTAGTGTGGTGTTTACAGAAGTGAGAACTTAGTAAATACAAAAGAAAAATATTTTCAGCCATTCTGAGAGTTACACTGGTCTTTCAAGCCTAAGCAGATAGCCCAAATTTGGATAGACAATATGCAGTTAAATTTAATGGAAATTACCAAATACCAGTTTATTAGAATGGAGTGAAGGCACTAGCATTTCCATTTGAGGTTAAAATTTTGGGAATGTCCAGATACAAAACCTCATCAAATTTAAAAACTAAAAAGAAGTACTAGAAATCTACCCCACACTTGGCAAACAACAAAAAGAATGATTATTGGTTTATGCAAATGGGAGATCCTTTTAGATGCAAATATCATTTAAATAATATATTAGCATGCAATAAAATACTTTTTTTTTTTTTTACAATTGTCTTGTAATTAGCCTACCAACACTGAAGCTGCTTTATTTTCTTTCATTGCAGCAAAATTATGGTGCAAAATGCGTTCCGGTACGAGACCGTGGCTTTCTTGTGCAGGTAGGATGTCATGTCTTACGTATTTATGAAACATTGTGAAGCACGAGCTGACTGTTAATTATTTTTAAGCAGATATTTTTATTCTTATTTTCATTGTTCTCAGACTATTGAATTTGCTGAGCAACGAATACCGGTACTGAATGAATACTGTGTAGTTTGTGATGAACCCCATGTATTCCAGAATGGCCCTATGCTGAGGGTAAGTGATGTGATTGCTGGTATAAACAATACATTTTATAATGCCTTACATAGTAATGAACCATACAAACCTGTTCCTGTTCGCATGATGAACTACTCAAAGAAAACAGAATGGGAAGTTGTCTGCTCTATATAAAAGTATCTTAATTCCTTGCTTTCACACCCAAGTGATTAAAATCCCTCAGGATTACTTTTCTCTGTATTCAGCTTAAAGAAGGTGGTTTTAGATACCCGAGAGTTTGTCAGCACTTCAAAACAGAGGAAAATGCAAACATTTGCCACTAAACATGTATTTGTCAGTGCCTCTGCAAGCAGAATAGCCTAATAGCTTTGCAAAAATGAAAGGCTGTCCTTATATAACCTAGGGAGAAGGAAACAGCAGGAAGAAATCTAGCACACTCTGTGTGTGCTTGACTGGCTCAATAAGCAATATAGAGCCATTAATGATTTTGCAGTTCCGTAGAAGGTGAGAAAGGATCTCAGTTTGAATCAAGTATGAGCTTGCCAAAAGGGTCTCAAAGAAATTTATACTCCATTCTACTGAAAGCTCTAGCAGAGACAGCCTAAAGTAGTCAGTTTTAGGGTTTATTTACATGTTTCAGCTGTGCACATACACACACACACACACACACACACACACACACACATACATACATATAATGTCTATAAAGAGAATATAGAATTATCCAACAGAAAGAGCACTTTCTGTTTAATACTGCTGCAACAGCAGATCTCAGAAGTGCACTACTTTATTAATCAGAATGCAGGGAGCTTTCATTAAAGTTAAGGCTACATGCAATCTAGCCTTAAGCCACTTAATGGATCACGTATGTGATATCCCTGGGCTTCCTGAAGAGTGTTAGAGTGCTCACACTATTGACATCACAGTAACTTCACTAGATTTCATAATGATCAGAAACTTGCTATGATCTGCTTTCTATGGATGTCCATAGGGATTTTTGTAGCTCAAAGGCGTTACTGAGATCAGCTTTATCTGTTGTTTGTTGTATCCCAAGAGATGCAACAGACTAATTAGTTCTAGGTGGTTCACCAGTGTCTTCTTTTAAAGAACAGTTTCTCTGCATAGATGCACGTAAAGTCATGTCTGGGTGTATGTATCCTTAATGATGAGTTTCCCTTCTAGCTTTTGGACCTTTTAATCAACAAAGCATTTGAATTTATAAAAGCATTGCAAAGTTATTGCTCGAGAAGCCATTTAAAAATATATTTAAGCTTGATTTTCTGGTACTTAAATGGAGTGCTAGGGAATTAGCAAAGAAGCCACTGAGGAATGTGATTCTGTAATCTTCTGGTAGGACAAACCAACACCTTTCTTAAACTATTTCAATTAATTGTCTTGAAATGTAGTTTAAAAAAAAAATTGCCATTGCACAATAATTACATTCTTCTAATACTGTAAACTCTCACACCTGTGTGCATTCTTTTGTGCCGATTATTAATGACTTGCATAATTCAGATGTCTCGTCCTCAGCACAGCTGAAGATACTAAGTGAAACTGAGAGATAAAGTTTTCCTTTTTTCCAATTTGCTTTATAAGCTATGTGTTTGTCTTAGTTATAAACTGTTGTTAAAACAGTCTCTCTCATCATAAGCTTTCTTCTCAATACTGTGTTTCTTTTTTCTTGATAACATTTTCTGAGGGTTGTTGTTTTTATTATCTATTTCAATTAACTTTGCTTTCTTAAAATCTTGACATCTTTTACCGTGAGATAAAAGCAACTTGATGGTAACAAGATGATTCTTAATGTTTAGCTTATTTAGACGCTAGATCCACGTGGCAGACATACCATTGTATGGAAGATGTCTGTTGCAGGACAGCTGCAGAACAGAATTGCTATATTGACTTTATGCTCTTACAATGGACACTTGTCTTGCTTCAGAGCCCCCAGTACTAATTTAATCATGGAAACTTTTCCTACTGTTTCAGGGATTCTGTTTTACACGGGAATTTTTGGATATTTTATGGCTACATTAGTCACTTATTAAGGATAAATCAAAAGGCTACCTCAACGACTTATGGAGATGAATAAGGACAAAGTTCTTAGATTTATCTTGGGAATTTCATAATGGAGTAAAATATGGATCTCTCAGAACAAATGGTTTTTGCTTGAGCTCCAAAAGTTCCCTGAAATACAGACAACCAGAATTACAGATACAGTTCCTGTGTGTACTCTACAAGTGCGTGTGTAGATAACACGTTATGTAGATGAAGTAACTTTAAAACACTCAGAAACCTAATAATCTCACAAGGAACTACAGCTGTATTGTGTGAAAGGGAAGGACAAAGGTTCTTTGGCGTGGAAGAACAGTTATTAGAAAAGTGCTATAATGCATCATGAAGCCGTAACACTGTTCTTTATTAAGGTACATGGTCTATTGCTTTGTTCCATCTCCTTTTTTAAGGAAGACAAACAGTAAAGTAAGCAATGTATTCCTGTAGATAGTCTTTCTTGTATGAGATGAGGTTGAATGTAATTTCTCATCATAGCATGGTTTTTATAGTATTTATTTCAAGAGCACAGTGAGATCTAATGATTAGTTATAATGCACCCAAAGTTATGAAGCTAAATTAGATAGTTAGTGGTACACTTATAGCCACTGAAAACTGCAAATTCCCTGAAATCACTTCACGGCATGATTTGCAGTCTTTCTGCAAAACACAGGGAAAAGTCAATGAATACCTGGAGCATAGAAGACAAAGTATTACTTAACCTCTTGAATAACATAGACAATACTATTTCATGCAATGATTCCTAAAAGTGATCTGAGTGCGACATATTTCACTCTTCATAGAAGGATTAAGGAATAGGTTTGAAATCATTAACGTGGGTTAGGACTGCAGCATTTACATCCAAAGAGCTCCCTTATCTCATGTAAAGAATTAGAGTGCAATGTCCTGCAAGGCAATCTGTGCTGCACAGCTCTCAGGAGCAATGTCATCAGTATCTTCTGAAGTAGCTTTTTGCTCAGCTTTGAAAAATAGTGGGAGGTACAAGGTCAGACATAGGTTTTGTGCTGAGGAGAGACAGAGAAGGCGGACATGGTAAACCTACTGAAAACAATAAGAGTCTGCTCATTTCAACAATGTGTAACTGTCTTTGAATTTGTTCTCAACGGAGAAGCTCTTGAGATGAGTGAAACATGGACTGTTGTTTCTTTGTAATTAGTAGCTAAATTTGAATTATTTCAAAAATGTATTTTGAAATGCTTTTTTCTGGCATTTTCAAATAGTTGGTGTATCATTTACATATGTCTTGTTAAAATGATTGAATAGATTAATCTGATTTCTGTCAAACTACCAGATTAGACTAAATATTTGAAGTCAACCTAAGAAATTTTAACTATTTCCACAAAGCCCATTCTGAAGTACAGAGATATTTTCCCCTGTGTCTTGTGTCTCTGATGAAAAGCCCTTGAAGTGAGCTTGTTTCTGTTGAGCTTGTCTTTCATTGGCTTTTGAAAATCTCCAAGGATGGAGACTCCACAGCCTTTTTGGACAACTTGTTCCTGTGCTTGATAATGCTTCAGAGAAAGCTAAATTTAGTTTTTTCAGAAACACTAGATAAAGTTTAGACAAAGCTAGTCCTATATGAGAGAATAAAAACACTAACTAACCTTCAAAGGTACTTTTCAACCATGTGATTTGGTTCATCTAGTTAAAAAATGTGTTTTTCATAGCAGATTTAATTATATACTAAAGAAACTTCAGTATTATTTGGTTCTGTGTTAGAAGGCTGTTAACTTTTTTTAATGATGAATGAAATTCTCCCTGTTACTCTAGAGCTGATAATATTCTAGGGAAGGACTAAGTTACATTTTAATAACACATCAGCTTTGCGGCTATAATTGTAGAGAGATATCTTGTCCTAGGAATGTCACATATACTTTTATTACAAATATTTCAATATAATGAGATCATGAGTCATTAGCAAAAGTGGTTATTATGTTTAAGGACCTTATTAAAAAAAGTATAATAAATATATATTGTCATCTATTATCATAATGGTCAGCGTGGCTTCACTGATGGGAAGTCATACTTGACCAGCTTCTTAACTTTCTATGAAAAAGTGGCTGGTCTGGTAGATGAGAGGAGAGCAGTGGTTATTGTCTATGTGGACTTTAGTAAGGCCTTTTACACTATCTCTCCTAAGATCCTCATAGGCAAGCTGTAGATGCACAGGCTGAACGAAGAGATAGTGAGGTAGACTGAAAACCTGCTGAATGGCTGGGCCTAGAGAGTGATGATCGGTGGCACAAAATCTAATTGGAAGCCAGTACCTAGTGATGTACACCAAGGGTCTATATTTGGTCCAGTCCTGTTTAATGTCTTCATTAATCACCTGGATGATGGAGCAGAGTGTAACCTTAGTGAGTTAGCAGGCGATAGAAGTGGGAGATTCTCCAGAGCAATGGGGTACCATTCAGAAAGACCTTGACATGCTGGAGAAATAGGTTGACAGCAGTCTCACAGTTCATCAAGTGAAGTCCTGCACTTAGAGAGGAACAACCCCAGGCACAAATATATGCTAGGGCCACCCAGACTTGACAGAAAAGGACTTGGGAGTCCAGGTGGACACCAAGTTGAACATGAACAAGCAATGTGCTCTTGCAGTAAGGAAGGTTAATGGTATCCTGGGTTTTATAAAACAATAGAATTGCCAGCAGATGGAGGGAGATGATCCTTCCTGTCCCTCTATGCAATACTCTTGAAGCCACACCTGGAGTGCTCTGTCCAGTTCTGGGCTCACCTGTTTGAGGGAGATGGAGCTACTGGAGAGTGTCCAGCAGATGGCCACTAAGATGACTAAGAGCTGGAGCATCTGACATAGGAGGAAAGGCTGAGAGCTGGAACTGTTTAGCATGGAAAAGGGAATGTTCAGATGAGATCTTATTAGTGTCTATAAATACCTAAAGTGAGAGTGCAAAGAAGATGGGACAAGGCTATTTGCAGTGGTGCCCTGTAACTGAACAAGAAGCAATGGGCACAGCTTTTACACAGTACACAGCAAATTCCATCAGAACATCAGGAAACATTTTTCTACCTTTTCTGAGGGTGACTGAGTGTGGGAGCAGCTTGCTCAGAAGGGATGTGGAGTCTACATCCATGGAGACATTCAAAAGCAGTCTGGACATGTTCCTCAGCAACTGGCTTCATGAGGTCTTGCTTGAGCAGTGGTCTTGGACTAAATGGCCTCTGGAGATCCTTTCTAACCTCAGTCATTCTGTAATTCTGTGATCATATCAGCTTTTACATAGTACAATTAAAGAGGTGTGGCTAATGTGTGTCTTACTGTCTGTGCCTTCCCGAATTCCTCATTTACAAATACAAAAGCTGTTGATAAAACAGAACCATCTAATGTAATTTAAATTCCTGTAGGACAATTGTACAGGACAAAAAAAAATCTCAGAATATATTCAATGAAGTAATACAAAACCCCTTTCTGTATCAATATTTTTTTCTTTATCATGACGTCTCTTTTGAGTGCCCTCTTGTGTTGAAACCTCATACTGAGGCCTCTTTAGAACATAGCTGGAAATACTAAAAAAAACTCAGTGAAACTAGGTAGTGAAGCTAGTTTCTTGGAAACTTGTAGCCTGATACAAACATCTCTGCTGTTTAAATTTTTGCCCATAGAATGTGAATGCAAAATACTGTAAAATAATATTTGAAATACCTGTTGTTTGTATTTTGGTGTAAAAATAAGTCCATTTTGGTAATTCTGAAATAGCTGTTCTTGTATTAAAAAGTTTACATTTTTTGAATGTTTTTCATCCCAAGGTGTTCAGTTATTATTTATTCATTATGGGTGGAATCTTGGCCTCAATTAATTTCCGTGACTTGAAGAGATCTTGAATTTTTCTCTCCTTTGACATGATTTGATTTTTAGCCACCGTTGAAACACAGTAGCAGAGGTGTTAAAAAAACAGCACACTACTTAGGGTTGGGAGGTTTTTGGAGTAAAAGAAAAATTACTAAGCTATGGAGAAAAGTGTAGGTGTACAAAGATGTTCAGCCAGACTGGAGTTTAGCCAGGGTGCTTGTAGGATTCCAATATTCTTGTGGAATAATGTCATGTTCCTTCTTATCATTACTCCACAATATAGGCTGGTTTTATACCTTTATATGGAAAAAAAAGCCTCTTTAGTTACAACCTCTACTTCACTAGAAAGGATTTCAATTACTTGATCTTCTATTGAGCGAGTAAGATGGCTGCAGTATAGCTTTTACTGTCATCAAAAACTTACTAAAGCGTACGTTGCCCAGCTTGCCCTTCACAATGCTTGTCTATTTTCCATCTATTTATATATCTGGGAAGTAAATATTTAAAAAAAAAAAAAAAAGTATAAGCTGTTCAAGAATGCAGTAAAAAATCCAAAAAGCAGAAGATAAAATCTGTCAGCCAAATCAAAACAAAACAGAACAAGTTCAAATTCTTATTCAGCCTCACTCTACTGTTATCATTCTGCAAGGCTGCTCTCCAGTCACTCCACCAATTAATACTTGTGCCCGCTATTGCTTTATCATAGTTGCAGAATCCAGAATTTGAACTTGTTAAATTTAATCCCATTAATCTTTACCCAGTGACCCAGTCTCTCTAGATCCCTCTGCAAGGCCTCCCATCCCTCAAGAGAGTTGACAGTACCTCCCTGTTTGGTATCAGTAAACTGGACAAAGGTCCCTTCAGCTCCTAAATAAATATATTTAATAGAACTGGCCCTATAATTAAGCCCTGAGGAATATCACCGGTGAATGTCACCAGCCAGATGTAGCCCCATTTACTACAGCCCTTCAGGTAATTCTTCACCTGCTACACCATGAACGTGCTCATCCCACTGCTGTAAAACCTGTCTAGAAGGCTGCTGTAAGGAACAGTATGAAAAGCCTTGCTGAAATCCAGAAAAATGGCAACCATCACCTTCCCTTCATCCACTAGATGAGTGACTTTTTCACGTAAGGATATCAAATCAGTTAAACAAGGATTTCCCTTTGTGAACCCATGTTGACTGTGCCCGATGACTGCATCTTTCTTTAAATGGCCTTCAATAGCATCCATTATAATCTCCATAATTTTACCAGGAACTGAGATTAAGTATGTGGGCCTGTAGTTTGCTGTAGTAGTTTGACGTCAGTTGACAACACAGGACACATGTGTACTTCTTGGTAATTATTTAAAGCAATTCCTAAATTGGTGTAAGTGGATAAATATTTAATCTTAATAAGTTTCTTTTTAAATATATAATGACACAGTATGCAGATGTGCATTAAACTTGCCTTTCAAAATATTATTAATAATTAAAAACTTCTTAAACTTGAAGTTTGATGAACCTTGATACAGTGAAGGGTAATTCTGCATAAAAATCATTAATGATTTAAGTAAATACAGAGATCATAGAATCATAGAATCACCAGGTTGGAAAAGACCCACCGGATCATCGAGTCCAACCATTCCTATCAAACACTAAACCATGTTCCTCAGCGCCTCGTCGACCCATCCCTTAAACCCCTCCAGGGAAGGTGACTCAACCACCTCCCTGGGCAGCCCAGTGACCCTTTCCATGAAAAAATTTTTCCTATATACAATTTGGACTCAAATCTTTACCTTCTAATTCTATGGGAGTGTATCCTAAGGTACACTTTACCTAAAACTTTTTATTTTATTGATTCTGAATTGAATTGACCCTTCTGTTGTTCTGTAGAAAACATAAAGGCCTTAAACTCATAAAACAGAGAATGAGAATTTTGCATATGGCATTTAAGTAGCACTGGTAGGAAGGATACAAGTGCCTCATCAGTACCTGCCTTTGAGGTACGGCTTTTATCTTGTGTCTCAGGTCTGTATATAAAACTGAGGTTTCTGTAGCATTCATTAATTCATCTGAATGCATGGCCCTATGAGACTATGAGAGAACTGGAAAAGAATCCTTTCTACAGCTCTGGATTCTGTTTCAGAGTTAGTAATATTATTCTTACTGCTCTGAATATAACTAATCCTATGGTAATACAGACTCAGATGATAGAGAATCAGCAGCTGAGCTTATTTAGCCTTTTCTTAGAAAGGTATAATAGCTAACACATACTTAAATGTCTTAACTGATATAAACTGTGGAATAAACCTTAAAAACTTAAAAGCTGATTTGCAAAATGGTCCTATAACTACCAGACTCCTTTCCTCTCCCTGCTCCTTCCTTCCTTCCTTCCTTCCTTCCTTCCTTCCTTCCTTCCTTCCTTCTTTTCTTCCTCTTGTTCTCTCATTCTCTCTTCCCCTGCTGTTTGTCTCTCTGTATTTGCCTATCCCCATTCTCAATATTATTGACACTATGTTTTAGCCTCATCTTTATGGTAAGTGTAATGAAGAGAAAGAGGGAAGTTCTTCCTATGGAAAAAGCTAACAATTACTATGGTTGAAAGTAGGAAAAAGAATAGAGATCTGAAGCTACAGTTCACCTCCATGCCTGTTGCTTTTGTTAGGAGAAGTGAGATGGTCACTAATGGTTTCACCTTTACCATTTATTACATTTGCTGTAAGGCAGGCTATAAGGTTTCCCTGGGTTTCTCCTTTTACATAAAGAGTGTTTAGGTGTGTTAGTCATGTTGAAGCCTCATTAGTCTATGTGACATCCTTCAGGATACAGGAAAGGGTGGCACATTGCCCTTCTGAGTACAGCTGCAGCACACAGTGGAAAATAGCAAGATAGATCAATATCAGCTATGAAAGTTTCAACTTTTTCAAATTGAAAGAATGCCTGGCAGATATTTTAAGTAGTGTATGAATCCAGGAATGAGAGTGGTTTGCCTTTCTGCCATTCACGATCACTGCTGTAAGAACTGACATTTGCATTGTAACATACAGAAACTCTGATTGAGCTCTTTCTCATCACAGCAGCAGTTGGGTGGTTACTACTGAGCATCAAAGAATGAGGGTGACTAAAGGAAAAGTCCAAAAACCTCAAAAACTCAGTATCTTCTGCTTCTGTCAGTCCCTTCTGCTTCAAAGCACTTGCAGTCGCAAGTTAACTGCCCAGCCCTTACTTTCTTCTAGTTTTTCCGTGCTAGAGTAATTATCCTTCTAAATAGTCTTTCACCGACAGTGATCTACTTAGCTGATATTTTTTGCCCTCTCCAGGTAGTGGAGAATAAAGTTGTCCCCAAGATTGTAATCTGTAAAAGTTGGCATGCATGTAAGGTGAGGTTCACGTTCACAAATACATACTTAATTGTATAAGCCCAATTTTATCGTGTATTTTCCCTTTGAAAACAATGGAAAGTAGTATTGTAATTTAAGTTGGATCATCTCTACCGTTGTGCACATGGATCCACATCAGTAAGAACATGTCTTTACTTTCATGTGTATTTACAGAAGTTCTTTGAAAATTCAGGTTGCTGAATAGCACATGTGCCTCAACCAAAATAAGAACAAAGCAGGTTTTATAAAAGTGTTAGTGGTGGTATTCCTGTTTGTTTGCTGTGGGTAGGGTCATTCCTCATATTATATGGAGTCAGAACAAGACTGTTTTCTGTCTCAGTGTTTCACATCCTATTCCAAGAGAACAGAAAAGCAGATGACATAAAGGGGAACTAACTTGAAACATGAGCAGCAGTGTAAGAGCAGTTTATAATCCCACTTTTCCCATAAAGATTGTGATTTTCTTTATTTTCTGTCTTCTGGAATTGATTTATTAACTTAGTTTTTGTAAGTTTTCACTGGTTCTAGCATGCATAATTGTGGACAAAACCAAAATACGGAAATGTGACACCGTTACTTGTCACCACTTTATGACAAAAAAAGCCCTCTAAGTGCTTGCTTCTTAGTCATAAGCCAATCTTTTTGGAACGAAAGAAAGGAGTTGAAGTGGTTGAACCTTACTAGTGACTGGTGTAGAGGATAGTGAAACACACATATCGACATCTTTTGGAACACTCTATTAATAAATTCTTGCTGGAAATTTAAATTAAAAGCATCTAATTTGATTAAATTGGGACAAACTTTAGAAACAGGATGTAAAAGTACTCTTAAAATGGTTGGAGATTTGGTTAGAAAGCATCCAGGGTGGATATATAAAGGCAGGCTATTGAAACGCCCACATAGCTGCAGGGTTTGGGTTATTTTCCCAATTTGACTGCAGAGCCGAATTATTCAATGAGTATACAGGTTCATCAAACACATAAAAATCAAAATAATTGTATAGACCTTAACAATCATGTATATTCCTCTTCAGAGCTCAAATATTGCTGTCTTGCATCTCCTCTTATCAGACATTTCTGGGATCTTAACACAAGGGAGAATTAAAAAAAAAGCAAAGATGACAAATCCTGTGTTCTCTTTTCCATCTTTGAAGTCTCAGGATAACTTATTTTGTTGAGGTTTTGAACAAAATAGCAAAAATAACATTTTCTTAACGCTTTTCTTCATGCCAAGTTTAGCTAAGCCTGGATTGCTTTGTTATTCCAGAACAGCCCCTTGCTCTGAAATAAAAGCGAGTCTGTGTATGCTGTTGGTTATGATTATTAAGGTGGTAGTGCCACTATGCTTCCCCAATTAAGCAAATTATTTAACCACCTTCAAAATTTATAAAACCTAATAATAATTACAAGAAAATATACCTTTTGTCTAGTGTGCCATGGCACAGTGAATTGGATCGTGTTAGGCTTTGTCTGCTGCCTAATGCAATGTAACATAGCAGATAAAATGAATCAAATGGGTGACACTCTATTAGATTTGAAAGATGATAGCTCTTGTAAATCAAGTGATGTGGGAATACGTCAGTGCAGTAGATTTCAGACTTTTATTGAAGTCTTGAATCTTTGAAACCCAGCAAATGCACATTTTAAAGGCTATGAAACTAGTGACTACAAATACAGCAGTATGCTTATTACTAACAAAGCTGTTACCTGAAACAGAACTCAGCTAAATTTTGTTTGATTTGTGTTCTCCATTAATTTTTTCACTTCTGTGCGTGCTTCCTAGAGACGTTGGCTTGAACTTAAAAGCGTAACACTACAAGTGCTCTAGTGATTGCCATGGTGGCTAGATTTGGAAATTTTGGTTACAAAAGTCCAGTACTGCCTACCAAAGATAGGCAATAATAAGCTAGGATCTAATAATATGGATTCAAAGAATTAATATTAAAAATATATTTTGATTATTTTCAGCATTGTATTAAAATGTTGTGTTTATTTGGGTCAGTTTTAAGAAAGGTTTTAATTTGTGTTTCTTTCTTGTATTTCTTTCAACATTTTGAATACTTCTAACAGTTCACTGTTTGATTCACTAGTTGGGCTAATTAACTTTCAGTAAGTAAGCATGGAGTTGCTGTAACGGTTGTAACCAATTAAGAAGCCTATGAATACATGCCTATTCTCTTTACCTAAAGCTGTGTTCTTTCTCGTTTCTGCTTCATTTGCTTTATGAAAATAGAACACACAATTTTCACTTAATATGCAGTTTAAATATTTTTTTTTATTTCATTGTTGTGATGGCACTGTGAGTTACATTTTTCAAAAATATAGGCAAAAACCTGGTTCAACAGTAGGGATGTTGTTTTTCTGGGGTTTTTTGATATCTCAAAAAAAAGTAGAAATGCTTTTACTTATTAAAGTAATGTGCAGCCTTCCCAAATGTGTTTATTCTCCTAAAATAATGCGTTTTCCTAAAATTTACAGATTGTTAAATTAAGTAAAAAGTAGCTTCTTCAAGAAACTTCTTCTAGATCAGTTTTTTATGTGTGTTCTCAACAGCAGAAAAACAAGCTGTGAATAATAAACATGTATTTATGAAGAGGTTGTGCCCTTCTTAGTTTCTGGATTTGTTCTCCATTAATTTTAATTATGTAGGAAGTTTTTGGCATCTGATAGGATAGTGTTAAAGACATAAGGTACTATGCCTGTAATTTTGGTTCTGTAATTTGTTTGGATTTCTTTCCTCTATGAGTATTTGCAAATTTTAGAGTTCTTCCCACTTGTTCTTAATGCCTCTCTAATGTATCTTCCCCAGTAATTGACATACATTCATAACTTGAAACTAATGTTGCAGTTAATAGCTGAAGAAAAAAATTAATGTTAAATGTGTTTGGGTTTTGTTTTGTAATAAAACTAAGGACCCAAAACTAGAACAAAAATGTAATTAACTTTCTTTCTGTGTGTAGCCCACTGTTTGTGAAAGGGAGCTCTGTGTATTTGCTTTCCAAACATTAGGAGTGATGAACGAAGCTGCTGATGAAATTGCAACTGGAGCACAGGTAGAATTATCTAATGCTTATTACATGCCTGATTTCCTATAGTGTACTCAGTGTCCTCAGTGTCTTCTAGTATTTATTTTGACTTGTATTGTCCATATGAGTACTGTTAGGTAAGTATTGTTTATTTATTAAATATTATTTATTTGCCCACCCTTATAGCTGTAAAAACACTGTTATACATGGTGTTTGTACAGGGTGCTAATGAAGTGCTTCCATTGGTTTGCTTCTATGTAATTAGAGCAATCCTGTTTTGTTCTTTTGTGATATTCAATTGGGTCACCTGGGCTGTTAATAGAAGCAGCCATTGTCATTTAGAGATAATTCCCATTTATTTTCACCTAATGAGCCATTACAACTCTCATGCAATTAATAAGCTGCTTCCTGTTCATGGTATTGGGATGCAGCTATCCACTGAGCATCTGTTGTTTTTAATCATTAAATAACAGTGGGACAGTCCTTACTGATGTTGCTACATAGGGGCTTTTTTTTCTCTTCTCAAGGATCAGGAATTTGATACAAGCTTGCTTCCTGACTCTAAGTTCAGTTATTAGTGTAGATGCAACCATATCAGTTTTTTAATTTCATAATCTTATATGTGCCATAAAAAAGAAGTATTTTAAACTATGCTTCTAAATCACCATTTAGCCTTAGATTCCAGTAAATTCAAAAGTTAAAAGATGTTTAAGGTCCTTGTAAGATCTTTAGTTAAAAGTTTATGCAAATTATGAAAAAAGTGAATTCCTCTCTGATTTTCTAGACATATGTCACTAACTGTACATTTATGTAGTAACCAGCATGAGCTTTTTGGAAGACGAAATGTTTGGTTCAGTTAATTTTAACTAGCACTAGTGAGTATAGCCACTAGAAATAAGCCATTTAGCTGACTGCCTCTATGCCACTTGTGGACAGTGTATACCAGGTTCTTCACTTGAGAATATGACTGCAGGATCTGAATATCAGATGAATATGATCTGAATATCTTATGTTTGAAGATCGTTAGGTGGCTATATTTGCAACATTTAGCATATCAAATACAGTGATACCTGCATAAGCTTGTAAGAAATGGAGAGAGGTGTACTGATGAAGCCCCACCTCTTCCTCAGCTCTCAGTCCTCTGAAGAGCCTGTCTATTTAGTTTAAAACCATTACCCCTTTTCCTGTCACAAAAGACCCTGGTAAAATGTTGCCCCGTCTTTCTTATATGCCTCTTTTAAGTACTGAAAGGCTTACAATAAGGTCTCCCCCAGAGCCTTCTTTTCTCCAGGCTGTCATCATAGAAGAGTTGTTCCATCCCCATGACCACTTATGTGGCCTTCCTCTGGACCCACTCCAACAGGTCCATGTCTTTCCTGGGCTGAGGACTCCAGAGCTGGACACAGTACTCCAGGTGAGGTCTCACCAGAGCAGAGTAGAGAGGCAGAGTCGCATCCTGCTGACCACACTTCCTCTCATGTTGCTCAGCGTACAGCTGGCTCTCTTGCATTGTTGACTCATGATCAACTTTTCATCCACCACTACTCCCAGGCTCTTCTTGGCAGGGCTACTCTCCATCTCTTCACACCCCAGCCCAAGATGATAACCGGTGGTTGTCCTGACCTAGGTGCAGAATCTTGCACTTGGCCTTGTGGAACTTCATGAGATTCACATCTACCCGCTTCTTTAGCTTGTCCAGGTCCCTCTGGTGTTTTGTCCCTCAGGCATGTCAGTCTTACCACTCAGCTTGATGTCATCTGCAGGATTTGCTGAAGTTGCCCTTAATCCCACATCATTGATGAAGATTTTAAACAGTAGTGGTCCCAGTATGGCTCTCTAAGGGGCACCATTTGTCTCCAAGCTTCATCCAGACACTGAGCTGTGGATGCAAGCATCCAACCAATTCCTTATCCATTGAACAGTCCATCCATCAAATCCATATCTTTCCAATTTAGAGAGAAGAATGTTGTGGGGGACTGTATCAAAGGCCTTGCAGAAGTCCAGATAGATGACATCCATAGCTTTTCCCTTGTCCAGTGATGTGATCACTCACTCATGGAAGGCCAGTATATTGGTCAGGCAGGACTTGCCCTTGGCAAAGCTGTTCTGGCTGTCTCTAATCACCTCCCTGTCCTCCATGAGGCTTAATATAGCTTCTCGGAAGGTCTGTTCCATGATCTTCCTAGGCACAGAGGGGAGGCTGACAAGTTGGTGCTTCTGAGGGTTTTCTCTACCCTGTTTAAAAATGGGGGCAGTTTATTCCTTTTTCCTGTCAGCAGGGACTTCATCTGACTGTGTTGACTTTCCCAACATCATGGAGAGTGGCTTGGCTACTACATCAGCCAATTCCCTCAAGACTCTGGGATGCATCTTTTCAGGTTCCTCAGATGGTCACAAACCTGATCTTCTCTTACAGTAGGAGGGAATTTACTCCCCCTGTACCTGTCTTGTGGTCTTTCCACTTGAGAGGTGTGGGAAGAGAGGTGGTCAGTAAGGACTAAGACAGTTGTTGAGTAACTCATCCTTCTGCTTTTCTGTTGTTACCAGTTTGCCAGTCATGTACACTTTGTTTGACCTTCCTTTTCTGGGTGACGTAGCTTAGAAGCTCTTATTCTTTGCATCCCTTGCCAAGTTCTGCTCCATCTGTGCCTTGGCCTTCCTGACTCCATCCCTAAACTAGAAGGCAGCATCACTAAACTCTTCCCAGAATACCTGTCCATGCTTCCACTGCTTGTGAATTTCCTTCTTGCTCTTTGGTTTGACCAGCAGATTTCTACTCAGCAGTGCCAGTCTCTTGCCTTCTCTTCCTGATTTCTTACACCTGGGGATCAAGAGCTTTCGTGATCTACAGAGAGCATGCTAGCTCCATTCTGCTTACTTGTTCCTGAGGGCAGTTTCCCAGGGTAACTGTTAAGTCCTTGAAGAGTTGAAATTTAGCTCAGTTAGCTCTCACTCAATTTTATGTAGGTATCACTGTGCAGGCATATGCAGAGCTTTCTCTAGATCTGTACCTACAGAGCTTTGCTGCAGTGTACTGAAGTGATTACAACCTTAATGGTGCTTATAAGAGTTTTGTCAATAAGAGGCTTTATCAATTGTCCTTGTGGAACTAGGTGACTAAATTTTGCTAAGTTTGACTCTAGTGATAGCATTGCATCCAGCTTACTACATCTGATCTGGTTGAACTCCTGTTTGCAGAAATAAATCAGCACTTCTAGCATTTGATTCATGTGAGCTGTTTTTGACATTAGTTTAAGATAGTGCGAATCAGTATCACCACAGTGGTTATTTTCTCCATTGATTATAGAGAGGTTAGGCTGACTAGTAAGAGATAGATATTCACATTGTGAATTTCTCCATTTTGTCAGATGAGTCTTTCTCCAAATCATTTTGTGTAGTGAAGGAACCTAAATAGGTTCCAATTACTAGAAATCACATACTATTTTTTTCCGTTGTGCTTTCAGGTATACACCCCTACTTTGTCACTCTCAATACTCTGGTGGCTCCTGAATATAATAATAAGTGATTGTACTTTCTAAAACTTTCAAGCTCGAACTCACCTTATTTTATTTTAGTCACATAGTCAAAATGCCTGAAGATTAAATGCCTGATTTGTTGATAGTTCAGACTCACAGCAGAGAGTCTCTGGAAAGAGAGAAGCATTGCCTTAGAGAATGATGTCACAAGAGGGAGTCGTCATTAGAAAGGGTTGTCATATCTTGAAAATATTTTAATCCTTTCTTACGTACATCAGTACCTCCTGTTAAACAGGAGGAGTTCAGGCCCAGCTCTAAGACATTTAGATCTGCAGTGCTTCCTATTACC
Source organism: Clamator glandarius (assembly GCA_033459285.1). Lineage (NCBI taxonomy): Eukaryota > Metazoa > Chordata > Aves > Cuculiformes > Cuculidae > Clamator > Clamator glandarius. The sequence goes on along the minus strand of JAUNZM010001062.1, from coordinate 521,611 downwards.
AAGGGTCACACATGTAAATTTGTATTGTAGTACATGTATTAGACTTACCTCCCAGTTTAAGTTTGGCTTTGTTCCATCAGCTCAAAACAATGATCTCAGGGCAAATCAAAGATTTAATTAAGCCTTATCTGTGCACATTTCCTCTCCATGTCAGAGCAATATGCGGGTATCATGCTAAGAAACAATATAGGAGTCTACAGTTTAAATTAAGGAAGGGTTTTGAAATGGTGTTCTAAGAACTGTGCTGATTTTAAGACAGAGTGCCATGAAGCAAAATTACTTACAGTCAAGGAAGATGACTTTGAGTAACTGGATTAGGAGACAGAGAACTCAAACAACACTTCCTTAGTAGTGTTTTGTGAATGGAGGCTAGGAAGTGCTTCTCTGAAGCAGGGTGTATGAACTCAGGCTCAGTTTAATGATAATAAATTTACTCAATAAATTTATACATTTAGGCCTGTTAGATGACCTGGCTGCGTATGCAGACTCCTAGTCTCCTTTGCAAATGCTAATGCAGATGCCCTGTTTTGAAACATTCATCATACTTATAGGCATTACAAACTGGAAAGGAATCAGAGCACCATGGAGGAAGGGTGTCATTATTTAAATAATTTTATTTCCAATATGTGTGAGATATTTAGTAACTGGAACTAACAGAATAATTTTAAACTGATGGAGAAAATTGTCCATACATGCTAAAGGAGCAGAGGAGGAGAATAGCAACAGTATGACTCACAGTAGCACAGTTCCTTTTCCCTTTCATCATGATTCTTATTTTCATACTGCTTCTCTGAGGGACCATAATTTTTTTTCCTCCAAATGATCAGATACAATTACAGATATATAAAAACTTACATAACAGCTTGAGCTGTGAGATGAGATATGATCTGTGTGGAGTTGTGGGAGGAAATGGTGATGTGTACTGAGTACCACTCATCTCAGTTTTCCCTTTCTTTCATGTAAAAGTCTTATTTTCACACAGGAATATTTTCGGAAGGCACAGAAAAAAATGGGAAAATGAGCTACTCTGGCTACATTTTTATGTAGCAACTTTGAATTTCATTATGAGCTGGATTTAACAACTGCCATAAAGTTGCATACTAGCTGGTTTGTGATTGCTGTATTTGTAATTTAACCTCTGAATTAAGAATTTTGAAGCATTGATACAGAAATCTGTTGCCAAGTTGTATGTGTGCCTGTGGCATATATGTGAAGACATTCCTGTGTACATTTTGCACACTTGATCTTGCAGTGAAATCTTGGAAATCATAGATATTCAAAGCCATGTTGTAATTTTGTACAACAGGATGGAAGGAAGAGTGTCTCCCAGTTTGAGCCATGCAAATGATTGTTAAATCAGTGCACTGTTCTGGCTTTAGCAGAAGCAATGTTTCCAAGTGTCTCTATGATTACAGTCTTCAGCAGAACAGCAAGTAGTGGTAGTTGCACAGAACCTTCCTCATTCTTGAGCAACATTTTTCACTGCCATCTACTGTACAGAGATCTAGACAGATCTAGCACAACTTCATTCTCCTAGAGAATGAATTTAATGCAGAAATTAGCACATGTGCAGAAAAGAAAGCAGGACTGCAAGCAATGTCTTTGGCATGATAATACATTTAGGACCAGATACCAGTCCTACATATGCACATTGAATAATATGTCTGAAGCCAGTTGAGGTCCGTGGATAAATTTCAGTCCCAAACTATTTCTTGTGGATAACACAGTTTGGGTACCTGCAGACCTAGGAACTCTGCCCACCCTTATCCAGTTATGTCCTCCCCCATGAGCTTTGCAGGGTTTGTGCCCTGCCTCTCACTACTGCTGATTTTTGGAGCAGGGCTGATACCCAGGAGCAGGATGTTGGTGGGGACTGAGCCTCTGCTGTGGGAAGAGCTGAGAGTCACTTGTCATGGTGTCTGTGCCAAATTATGAGGGTAATCTAGGTAACAATTAAATATAGTTTTAATATTTTATGTAAAAAAAAAAAAGCAGACTGGCAGATACAATATGGAAGTATATATATTGAATAAATATTTTCCTTTACCATTAGGTGGTTGATCTGTTGGTATCTATGTGTCGATCTGCATTAGAGTCACCTAGGAAAGTTGTCATCTTTGAGCCATATCCTTCTGTAGTTGATCCTAATGATCCTCAGATGCTGGCCTTTAACCCTAGGGTAAGTATTTACCTTTCCTTATGTCATAACTTGTTTTTAGTCACACATGAGGTTTCAAAGCAAACTCTTCTTCTGGAAGAGTCTCCTTTACTATAGAGATACAACTCCAGAATATTGGACAAATGTGCAACTATTTTCAGAACTTTGTAGTTTTTTTTAATTCTCTGTGAAAAGGTATTTGAGTATAAACTGTAAGTTACATTGAAGCCAAGACATTCTTTTACGATACAAATTCTGGATGCAAAATTTTAGTATCCTTCTCTCAGTGTACACATTAGACACAAAGAGAAAGATGGCCTTTGGGAGATGTAGACCACATGAACCAGGGGAGTTCAAGTCCATCTTTTATTTCTTGAAGTAGTTATTGCTGTCATCTCATTAACTTTTAATGTAATTTTAAATGCAATTTTATCAAATGTATGTTTAAATGTAATTTTATCAAATGTTTACGTAAGAGTTGTGTTTTGTACAAGCACCAGATTTGAAGTTAAGAGTTGTGTTTTCACTGCGTCCTCCTTATGCTGCACGTACTGCCTCTCAGGGAAGCCCTTGAGAGGCCATGAATTATTACATCTCCCTTGAGCCATGCCTAAAGGCGTCAAATAAGAACTCTGGAGGTCCTACACTGGGGTGCATTTCACTTTTTCAAAACAAAGCCCAGTAAGCAGTTCTTCCGCAGAAGGGGGCAAGCATGTTCTATAGCATGTGGGAAGGAAGAATAGGTGCTTGGAGGGGTGCATGAAGAGACAGCTAGCCTGGTGATTGGGCAAGTCAGGGTATTGAAACTGATAAGGCAATAGGAAAAGCCACATCAGAAGAGGACTGGAAAGAATCCCTGTGCTGGCAGGGCCTACACTGTCTCCTCCCAGCTCCTTGTCAGCATAAGTGAGGTGAAAGCCCATGGACAGAAGTTGTCAAGGGCCAGAGACAGTGAAGTTCCTGAAAGTGACATGTGGAGCTGGTGACACATGGACTATTAAGCTCATCCACTCAGAAAGGGTGGAACAATCTGGTAGTGTTTCCTAAGCAGAACGTAGGCAAGGATCAGGGTGAGTCAGAGAGGCAAATGGAGGACCTCTAATGTTCTACAGAGCTGCTAACAAAGTAAACACATCTGTTTATTTAGGTTTTTATTTAAAATCTATTTTATCACTGTATTATTTAACTGAATAGGATGTTGTCCAAATGACTGTCAGAACCTGTGTTTATTTGCAAATATTTGCTATTAAGCAAAGCTTATTAAAGTGAGGTTTTTTTTAGTGTCTTGGAAATTCTAGTGAAATTCAAAGAAAAATGATTGTAAGACTTTATCATGGAATTTTTCTGGACTGTGAATGAGAGAGTCTGTGTGTGAGGTAGAAGAAAGCTATTGGTTAGAAATGTTTGAAAGGACTGGTTTTCTGGACTTTTGTCCTTGCTTTGGTTTTATACACACTCAAAGAATTCACTTCTCTGTAGAGCCAAAGACTAATATTCTTTTAATTTTTTTGCTTATTTTATGCTACATCAGAAGAAGAATTATGACCGAGTCATGAAAGCATTGGATAGTATCACTTCTATTAGAGAGATGACACAGGTGAGTTTAAAAATCATTACCTAACTTAACTGCTATTATTAGAACTAGGAAGGTGTTTATATTGCTTGCCTGTAATGGGTGAGGAAGTCAATAGCATGATTTCTTCCTAAAGAGCTGTAGCAATATGAAAATGTCTGTTAAAAATAACAAACACAGAGTATCTGTAATAGCAGTTAAATAAAAGTGATGAAGTAGAACTCAGATCTTTTGAAATTTAAATAAGACATAATAACAGCAAAATGGGACATTGTAACAAGATAATCACCAACTGCTGCATTTCTGGAAATATCAGTCAAATTGAGTCTTTTATTTCCAAATGAAAAGAAATTGATTTTGTGTCAGTGCTCTGAATGATAACTTTACTTCTATTATATCAAAACACTTGATCAGCTAAGTGTAGTTAGGAACTTGAAGGGTTGGGTCTCTTGGGATTACTACCATATGATTTCTCAGTATTCACAGTGGAGCAGAATCTGATAACTGTACTTAGATTTATTGTTACATTACCTTTCCCAAACAGCCTAGCTGATTATAACTGATGACTGAATTCTTTCCTGTGTACCTTCCTTTTCCAACTGTGATTTAAATGTAACCTCACAACAGTTTATAAATCTTACCCTATACGTCTTCATAAAGTACTTTGGGATTCTGGGATGAAGAATGAGGTGTATAGAGAAGAATAAAATAAATTGAAAATTAAAATTCACATATTTTTGTTAAATAATATAACATCTTATAAAAATCTAAAAAATCAGGTATTTCTGTTCCCTAATACAATCTCTTTAAAAACAAACAAACAAACAAACAAAAACACCATCTTGAATTTTTATAATGTTAAAGTAATTCTTGGACTGATGACTTCTAAAGGGGTTTGCACTGTGGTTGAAATCACAAACTGTTTTCAAAGGGATTATAAAGTGATACAGTATTTTACTTTACCATTTTATAGCATGAAACAATTTTTAAAAGTGGAGTGGATTATCTTGGGATATTTTGAGAGGCTTAGTTTTGTGATGTTCCAGCTCAATTTCTTAAAGCAAGAGTTGGACATTAATAGAGATCTTCTGCTGTTCTCCTTTAGATCACCAATGTTTACTATAATATGCTCATTTTGATGCTAACTGCAAGCACATTATTTTACTTCAGGGAAAATAATTGCTGTATTAATTCTTCTTATTGTCAAAGCACTTTTATAACTGTACAATGGTAAATGTCAGTAAAACTGTGATTTAAGCCTATTAATGAGCCCCATATATTCATTTTAATAGATGAATTGTGGGCAATGTAACATATAAAATTTAACCTTCTGATTTCAACTAGAAATAACATAATTACTCTTTTTTAGGCACCTTACTTGGAAATCAAGAAGCAGATGGATAAACAAGACCCACTTGCACATCCCCTTCTACAATGGTATAAGATTTACTCACATGAGATTATAATTATTAAAGTAACAAGCTGAATGAATAATCACTTCACCAGTCTAACTTGCTATAAACTCACCCTGAGAATTAATGTCAGAATTGACGTTTGCAGTTGCAGTTGTTTCTGGACTGGTTCTGGACCTCATCTGGGCTCTGTGAAAACATTGGAAAGGCTCCAAGTTATTTGTATAGACTGTGGTCTCATTTTCTAGTAAAGATTTGATCTGCTTCTGTCTGATAGGTTTAAAGGCCTGCAGCTGGGTGTTTTGTGGAGGCTATTTGTAAAACATTTTTAAGGAGAAAAGTTCTGTTTGGTTGGATGACTAATATATCTAACTGCTTCTTATTTCAGGGTTATTTCTAGTAATAGATCACATATTGTGAAGCTACCGGTGAATAGGGTAAGTGTCTGTGGGTTCTTTATTATTTCCTCATTTCTCATAGCTCTTATTAGAATTTTATGTGGGAGTTTCCTAGCCAAATGTGGATGTCTACATTCAAACTAATCACATGGGCTCCATTAATAGTCCAGGAACAGAAATAGGTAGTTTCGGGTCATTACTTAGAATCACATTGTGAATATCCAAGATAGGTCAATGGAACCATGCTCAGACAAAGTCTGTTTGAGGTGAGTAGCTGAAGTGGAAGTGTCCACCTTGTAGTCATCTGAGATTTGGTGAGAATAACTTCACTGTTTGTTTTGTTACCACACAGAATGTTGGATACAAAATTGTACAGAAAGCAATGTATGCAAGTGCATACCAAGAGATCTGCATATAAGTATACCTTAAAAAGAGTTTAGCTCTTGAATTTTAGAGAGGTGGTGCTGAGATTCATCTCTGAGTATATTTGCCTTTTCTGATTAAGTACATGGTAATCTGCAGCCTTTCAAATCTGAACCTTAATTCAAAACCAGCTTTATTCAGAATACCGTGATGAAATTGTTCAATTTGTTAATTACTAGAGCCATATTAGGCTGAAATCTGTTTCAGAAACTTCCATATGTTTCATAAACTGCAAGACACTTTTACTGTTCGATGTAAGGTAAAAACTGTGATAGTGAGACCAGTTTCAACTTAGTTCGTGTAGTTATTTAACTGCAGTCATGCATTGTACAAAACAGCTGGATGTCTTAAGAACTACCATTATTACAATACAATACTTTTGTGTTAATCAGCTTCTTTTCACTTTTGCACTTGTATTTTGTAGCAACTAAAGTTTATGCACACTCCCCACCAGTTCCTACTTCTCAGCAGTCCACCAGCCAAAGAATCTAACTTCCGAGCTGCTAAAAATCTCTATGGAAGTACCTTTGCATTTCAGTAAGTTCATATATTTGTATTAATCAAAGGTCATCAAAATGCCATTCTAGTTTTGGTTCTTTCCACTTGAGGTTTGCAGCTGTGAATTTATTGTTTTAAAAGATCACTGATTTAATTCTGCATTTTTCACTGTGGATTTTAATGCTCTCTTTTTCATTTTTACAGTGGTTCACATATTGAAAATTGGCATTCCATCCTGAGGAATGGCTTAGTTGTTGCTTCTAATACGAGGCTGCAGGTAAATAGTAAACTAAATAGATTTTAGCTAACCTGTGCACGCTAAACTAAGTACTAGCTTAGGCAGATTTTCACGGACTAACGTTCTGATAGTCACATAGGTGCAGAAATGGTATAATTTCAAATGCCCTGTCATTTTATGGAAAATCTACTTTTCTGATACTATTAAAATAAAATAATATGTCTGTTAACACAGGTAGAAAATTCCCATTGCTAGAATCAGTGTTTCAGTTTTACATTGCACAGCAGCACCTCCAGGAGGCTTAGCTAAGTACTGCTTAAAAGCAGTCTCAGGATTAAAATTTAGAGCTACATAAATTATGTTATAGGATCCAAGAGCATACAAGCATTACAAGAACTGGGTTTACAGTACCTTTTTCCTTGAGAATGGGAATAGGAGTGTACTGAGCAGGAGGGAGTTATTGCAAACTTCATTTCAGTTTTTCAGACTGAGTCATTAAGAGACCACTATTGCAGCACAAAGCAGGCAGTACCAGAAGGACTGGGTAGCTGTAGCTCAGGGTATTTTATCATCAGAGTTTTGACAGCTCTTCCCCAGACCAAAGTCCATAATACTTTGGAGGAGGGTCCCAGTGTGCTGACTAAGGATCAGGAAACAGAAGACACTAAAAGAAAAAAAAAAAAAGGAAATGGAAATCTCTGCTTTTCCCATTAATAGTCTGTGTGTTTATATTAGTATCTTTGGAAGTTAATCAGGATTTACACACCAAAATTCACCAAAGTAAACCTCTTTGCTTATAGCTGTTTTTAACTTGAAGGTTAAGATATTTGGAATAGGAGGAAACGGTAGAGCGCTGTTTTATACAAGGCATCATTTTTAGATCTCTTGCGCACCTAAGGCATATACTGAGCCCAGTTCATCCTATTTATGTGAGTACCAACCAGCCAGGAAAAATATCTACCTACCAAGGATCCTATACAACATTGTAAGATCTGGAGGAGTGAGAGCAAGTTTGCAGATTCTCATGAGAACTCCTGACACAATGTAAATATCATTGAGTCAGAGGAAGAAATAAGTGTGAGCATGACTGAAACCTAACATGCCTGTCTAGGTAGGAGATATGCTAGGTTCTCATTTGTACTCTAAGTTGTGATTTCTTTAAAGGCTTTTCCACATAAAGCAGTCAGTCCATGGTGGAGAAGTGAAACCCATACTTCCCTCTTTCCAGACAAGAAAATCACCGCAAGGCTAATAAAAAGTGCTCACTTTTGTTGCTTAGCCAAAGCTTCATGACATGGAACAGTGATGTTGGTTAAGAAGAGTCTTCCCTTTTATCTATTCTTTTCAGACAGTTACTAGTTTTGTGGCTAAAACCAGTCCTGCAGTGATGGGATACGCATGTCTGAATTGGCTCAGGTGAAACTCTGATTGAACCCATTTCTCCTGTACTCAGGCTAAAGTAGTGACTGAATTTTTCTGTAGTGTATGACCACAGCCATCACCATCTTTTCATTTCTTACCTTTAAGAAAACAAAGCCAGTTGTTGCTGTTGTTGATTGAGAGAGGCTGGCTTAGGCTCTGCTTCCTTCCAAGGTTTTGATGTGAGACTTGTGCTGAGCCTCAGCCTTGCTAAGGCTGAGGTAAATTTGACAACATACAGAGGCAACCTCTGTAGGCTTCCTCCAAAGCAATGCGATTTTATATATAAATATGATGTAAAATTACATTTGGACATGTTTTTTTGAATATACAGTATTTTTGTTGTAGATTCACAGCTTGATTTTTTAAAACTAAGCAGTAAATTAGTGCCGTGGTACAGATGCTTATCTACATTATGACCTGTTTTTGTCATTATTATTTTGTCCAGATAACAAAATTAATATAAAATGATCACTCTACTCTTTTTCAGCTCCATGGTGCAATGTTTGGAAGTGGAATCTACCTTAGTCCGTTGTCAAGCATATCATTTGGTTACTCAGGTGATATTTATAAATCACTCTAAAGTTGGAGAAATATAGGGATTGTCCAAGTATAATGCTTTTCTTAGCAACTTCACTGTTTACAACACAGTATTTTTGTTTGTCGACCAAGATTTTATATTCAAAAAAGAGAAAATCTAAATTACCTCATTAAATACCTGTCCTTATTTTCCTAATATCTTGAGTATCTCAAAACTTTACTTGAAATAAATAGTAGCTAATACTGTATAATTTGTGTAATAGAGCAGGTCTTGATTGTGCAGTGGAAATCCAGCGTTTGTGTTTGTGATTTTTTTTGTCAGTGTCTACCTAAATCCATCTAAAATTATCTATGGATTTGTGGGATTTTTGGGCCCAATCTGACAAAATAAATGTTCCTCAATAGACATGCTCTACTGTGTGTATTTCTGAATATCTCCATGTCAAAACCACGTAGAGACAATATGTTTATTTTAGTGTGAGAAGGAGGGGAACATAATTTATCCCACTACTAAATCCAAAAATGAGTCATGCAGAGTTTTCCGTGCAAGAAATAGATCACAAATAGAAGCATAGTAGAAACAAAATACAGAAATGTATATATTAAGAAACTTAAGAGATTTTAAAATATCTCCGCATCTGTGCGAACCTCATGAAGTTCAATGAGGCCTGGGTCAGGGAAATCCCAACCACAGATGCAGGCTTGGCATGGAATGGATTGAGAGTAGCCCTTAAGAGAAGGACTTGGAGGTGCTGGTGGATGAGAAGCTCAGCATGAGCTGGCAACGTGTGCTCATAGACTGGAAGGCCAAACTGGAAGGCTGCATCAAAAGAAGCGTAACCAGCAGGTAAAGGGAGGTGGTTCTCCCCTTCTACTCAGAAGACCTGACCTGGAGTACTGTCTTCAGTTCTGGAGCCCTCAGGGGAGGACATGGATCTTGTAGAGCAAGTCCAGAGGACCACAAAGATGATCAGAAGGCTGGAGCACCTCCCACATGAGGACAGGCTGAGAGAGTTGGGCATCTTAAGCCTAGAGAATCAAGGGCTGTAGGGAGACCTTATAGCAGCCTTCTAGTACTTAAAGGGACCTCAGAGGTAAGCTGGAGAGGGGCTCTTTATCAAGGAGTGCAGTGACAGGATGAGGGGTATTGGTTTTAAACTGAAAGAGACTAGATTTAGATTAGATGTTAGGAAGAAATCTTTTACTCTAAGTGTGGCAAGGCACTAGAACAGGTTGCCCAGAGAAGTCATGGATGCCCCATCGCTGGAGGTGTTTAAGGTCAAGTTGGATGAGACTTTAAGCAACCTGGTCGAGTGGGAGGTGTCCCTGCCTGTGGCAGGACAGTTGGAAGTGGATGATCTTTAAGGTCCCTTCCACACCAACTGTTTGATGAGTCTATGAAATTTGGTGACTTCTTTCTTTAGGTATGTTGTATTTACCATTTCCTGACACGTGAAAGTGCTGGTTTAGTTGAAGATGTCCTTGTTTGCATGTAGATAAATTTATTTCTGAGAGTTTTAGTTATGCTTTCTGATTTTGGTATTTTTAGGTAATACCACAATTCATTTTAAAAGCTCTACATTTTTTACTACTGTTTATTCAATTTCAATATCAATAATCTCTAAATGCACTGTTCGTTTTTCAGAGATTACACAAGTGTGAAGCTTTTTAGGACTCACTGAAAGGACAGGCTGCAATATTGTTACCTGAAAAAATGCCCTTCTTTTTGGACAACACTACTTTATGAGTTTCGATGTGTTTTTTTCACATCTCTCTATTTTACTTGATCCCTTCCATCCAGTCTCTTCTAGAAAGGAGACCTGTGGTCCTGTGAAGTATGTAATACTTGATGCCGGTAAAAACCATGGAGGAGTCCCACACTGCCCATTCCTTCAAAGAGTTAAATTCCCCATAATTCAATCTGTATTTGCAAACTGCAAAGAAATATAGGATACTGGAAAGGCAAGGAAACAGTAGCATAGATAATATAGGAATTTTATATAAAGCAACAAGAGGATTCTAAGAGAGATCTAAGGCACAAGTGTAGATACTTAGATTTCTGAGATGGAAATTAGATTTAATGTGGCTGACAAGTAATTTAATATTTTTGCATGTAGATAAATTATTCAACAAAGGTAGACTTTAAATAAATTAACTACTACTAAAAATTATTTATACTTTTAATAAGTCATAATAATAATATCTAAAGCTTTTTCTCTCATGATTTGACTATCCCACTCAAAGTAAATCAGACTGTGTTACTGTGTTGTTGAGGGAGCTGGCTTCTTCTCCCAAGTGACAGGGGACAGGACAAGGGGCAATGGCCTCAAGCTGTGCCAGAGGAGGTTCAGACTAGACAACAGAAAAAAAATTTTCACAGAAGGGGTCATTGGGCACTGGAACAGTCTGCCAAGGGAGGTAGTTGTGTTACCCTGGGGATAACCTTTTAAATATCCCTGGGGATATTTAAAAGACAGGTGGATGAGGTGCTCAAGGGCGTGGTTTAGTGGTTGATAGGAATGGCTGGAGTCAATAATCCTGTGGGTCTTTTCCAACCTTGCAATTTTGTGAATAGGGTCAGTTAGGCTCAAGACATGCTAGCATGCAACTCTGTTAAACAACTACCAAAGACCTTTCCTCAGTGTGAATTCTGTAGCATTTAAGTGTATGTTTATCTGCATTCATCTGCTTAATGTTAATTTGGCTTTTCTAAGATCTTTGCAATACACAGAATCATAGAATAGTTTGGATTGAAAGGAACCTTAAAGATCATTTAGTTCCATCCCCCCTGCCATGGGCAGGAACACCTCCCACTGGATGAGGCTGCCCAAGGACCCATCCAACCTGGCCTTGAACACCTCCAGGAATGGGGCATCCACAGTTTCCCTGGAAACATGTGCCAGTGCCTCACCACCCACATCGTGAAGAATTTCTCCCTAATGTGGAGTCTAAATCTGCCTCTCTCCAGTTTATAGCCATTCTCCCTCGTCCTTTCATTACAAGCCTTCGTAAAAAGTCCCATTCCAGCTTTCTTGTAGCCACTTTCAGGTACTGGAAGGCTGCTGTAAGGTCTCCTTGGAGCCTTCTCTTCGCCACACTGAGCAGCCCCAAATCTCTCAGGCTAGCCTCAATAGCAGAGGTGCTTCAGCCCACTGATCACCTTTGTGGTTCTCCTCTGGACCCATTCCAACAGTTCTGTATCGTTATACTGAGGATTCCAGGACTGCACACAATACTCCAGGTTGGGTCTCACAAGAACAGAGTAGAAGAATAGATTCACCTCCACTGACCTGCTGGCAACACTTTTTTTGCTGCTGGCCTTCTAGGCTGCAAGTGCATGTTGCTGGATCATGTCAAGCTTCTCATCAATGAGCACCCCCAAGTCCTTTTCTGCAGTGCTGCTCTCAATAACATCACCCCCATTGCATTGAAGCTGCAGATTGAATTTGTGGGATTAAATTGAAATATTCTGTGACAAAGTTAACTAGCTTTTTGACTGCCGTGCAAAGGACTGAGTCCCGCTGTGCCATCTGTTGTATTCTCCGTATTTAACTTCATGGTACTTATACGCCAGAATCTCTTACATGATTTTAATATTCCTAGGGATGAACAAGAAGCAGCAGAAGGTGTCAGCTAAAGATGAACCAGCTTCAAGCAGTAAGGGCAGTAATGCATCACAGGTATAGTACATCATCCACCTCTGGAGGATTTATGGTTTTATGCCTGGAATTAAATAGATGATAACGAAACAATATTCCCTTTGTGAAAGCTAGCAGTTTTATTCTGTTGAACAAAATTAAGAACTTTAGAGACTGCAAGCATCAAACACAATCCAGTTGCTTTTAATGACAATTTACAGACTATACTGCAGGTCTCGTGCCCTATTTTTCCAAGCAGAAGAATTTAGGAAAAGAATGAAAAGGAAATTACAACCCTTAGCAAGCCTTTGCTTACAGAGGAATGATGCGAGAGGAATTGAGAGTGGTTATTGCTGGAAAAATGAGTAGGATTTCGGTTATAGCAAGCTTTTTGTTTTCATCATTCTTGTGTATTAAACTATTACACTTCTGCTTTATCTAAAGCAAACTCATAGCACTATGTGTAGGGCTAAACTTTGAGAAAGAAATCTTATATCTGTCTCCATAGTTGACACAGAAAAAATTGCAGAATAATTTGGCTTCTGAGAGAGATTAACATGTAACTGCAAAATCCCTCTGAAATAGGAAGATCAGTAAAATATCAGGGTAGTGGCAAAAGAATCAGTGATCAAATTCACTCTTTTTTTTTTTGCTGTTATCAATTTTTTAACAGTAACATTCTGATATTTCTAATAGTATGATTCATTCTGTAGTAATTTTTTCTATCTGGGTAAAGGAGTTCAAATCCCTCCTATGATAATCCAAACAAAACTTTTTAGAAATTTTGTTACGTTTTAAAATACCATATAAACACTTCAGAAAGACTGCTTCTATCTTTCTTTATTAATAAACCACAGAAAATAGGGGCCATCTCCTTTGTTACTTTTCACTGAGGTTGTCTTACTGCACTAATAAAATTTTCTCGTGTTTTTACATCTCAGTCACAGAAGAAAGGACAACAGTCACAATTTTTGCAAAGCCGTAACTTAAAATGCATAGCCTTATGTGAAGGTAAGCTGAAAACCCTTGAAAAATTGTTTTAGTCATGGACACAGTATTACTGGATGCAAATCAGTGAGACCTTTAGTTCCAATATTGATTGATTTTAGATAAGAGATTACTGGTAGGCATGTCAGTACTTGCTTAATAGCTGAAATTTATATTTCAGTTCAGAACATTTCCGTCATTCTGCATTTTCATTAAATGATCATATGCACATAGCAGCTGATCATCTAGCCTTCCTTTCAAATGTGATCATATTCCTAGGCCATCAAGGTAATCCAAGTTGTGGCCTCTGTTTGAAATATTGTCTTCTTAAAAAAAAAAAAGAAAAACAGAAAAAACAACTTTCCTATCGAATTTCCAAATAATTTTTCACTGTTGGGCAAATACACTGTTCATCTGGTAATCAGTCTGTTCTCTCTCACTGCTTCAAAACTTTTGTGAAATTAAAATCCAGTGCTTATGAATACAGTCATTCTTGAAAGACTTAGCTATTTCAATAAGTGATGCAACCTCAGCAGGTTTTGAGAACAAAGAATTAGGAAATTTGAATAAGAATCGTATCAGTACTGGCCAAACAAAAAGAATTTATGTTAAGCTCACTTTGCTTTTCCCTTGGAGCATTTGTTTATTTTTAAAAGCAAAAATTAAGACAGATGATACAAAAGATGTTATTTCAAAATGGAAGCATTAAGCTATATATGCTAGTTTTTAATACATGTAATTTTCAGAATGTTCAAGTGAAATATTTAATTACATTAAGGAGATGTCAGTCAATGTGAAAATGCAGCTTCATCTGGACAGGGAAGCACCTAAGTTGAGTTCTAAAACTTTCAGAAGAAGATACGAAATTTATCTAGTGTTAATTAGAATTTACTTGGCCTTTAATGCCTGATGTTTCTAAATACAAATCACATCTTCCTCAAGCTAACTAATGGATTGTGGATTTTATGAGGGTGAAATTTAAATATTTGGTAAAATGTATTTTACATTGCTCGTATCAACTTCATTTTTCTGTGAAAAGAAGTGTTTAGAGGAGGTAGAAAATAGAGATTTTAAATAAAACCTACAAAAGATAAATTTTTGTTAAAAATTACAGTTCATGGAAGAAATCATATAAAATTTGAATATACATTTATACATGGCAGTGTTTAAATGCATGTATAGAAATCTCTTCAGCTACAGATTGATGATGTAGCTTCTACCTAACAATAAAAAGGTTTTTGTATGTTGTCCTTATTCTGCTGCTAAACCTATCATCAAATACTTCACTGTTTTCTAAATGTTGAACAAGTTTTGGCAGCTTTGTTATCCCCTTGACTTAAAATGGCTATGCTGAATTTTTAAATTACTTGTTAGTATTGCAGATTCCAAATTTGCCCTGTCTCAGTTTCAGCCTTTATCTTTAAAGGCTTTTTTTTGGTTCAGCCATCATCAAACAGGAATATTTCTGTTCCAAAGGCTGAATAGTTGACTGAGATACTCCTTAACAGCCCTATGACCATTTAAAATCATTTTCTAATAAATACACTTTTCCATTTTTCATTCCAATTAATAAGTGGCTCTTATACATCAAGCATCAGTGTTTTCTGGAAAAAAGAGCATCCTTTGGAGACCAATTCATCTCCCTTTTTTGTACTAGCAGCCAGGTCAGAGCCTATGCCACACCACAGACATGCAGCAGAAAACTGTACATTCATGGAAGGCTATTTAAAGTGTGTAAGAAAGCAAATCTTCTAAGGCAATATTTTCCAAGCATGTTTTCATCACCATGAATTTTACTCTTTCCCTGATAGTGATAACCTCATCTGATCTGCACAAACATGGGGAGATATGGGTAGTGCCCAATACGGATCATGTGTGTACAAGATTTTTCTTTGTGTGAGTACAAAACTATTTTAACATTCAACTTTTGTCTGTTCTAGACCTTTATTCCCGTGTTCCCTCCTACAGTTGTAATTGAAGTAAATAAAAGACACTTCTTCCTAATTCTTTAACTTTTTATCTGATTTTTTTTTTATTTTTTACTTGCTATTGTCAGGAAATGTATGGATAAGCTAGTGACAAATGTTTAGTAGATGTTTTGTTATAGAGTGAATTAATGGAATTACTGATTTTTCCCACTCTATAGCATTACTTCATGTTACAGTAAGTCTATCCACATATCATAAATATAATTTCTCTTTGGCTGTATGTTTTCAAGCTGAGGAATTCATTAAAGGCTTCCTGTCTATGATGTGAGCATTTCCGCTCTAACTTGTTTCTTGTTCCTTTGCATCCTAGTGATTTATTCAGCCTCAGGGTTTCAGTGGCAGTGGCAGCCCTACCACCCTTCGTCACGCTCTAGAGTTTAGGATCTGTGCAGCAGAGTGTTTTAGTAAGAAATATGTTAACATGTAGGATAAGCACTCTTGATTACTAAATGAAACAGAGTTATGGATGAGTTTAATAAAGCACTAATTTGATTTTATCTTCTGTACTTTTTTTTAGTTATGAAGATGGTCAAGTGGGTGATACAAGTATAAATACACAGGAACCAAGCATTCACAAAGAGATTCTTCGAGTAATTGGCAATCAAACTGCTACTGGTTAAAAGGACCACTCTTAGTAAATTGATGTGATTTGGAAGCCTTCCTCAGTCTCAAAGCTGGATTTTGAACTGACGAAGATGCAAAAAAAACTAATTTATTATTATGATTCTAAGCAAATTAACCCTTTGAATACTTACTGTTTTCTTACTTAGTATTTCTTATCTCATCAAAATACCTGAGATGGTATGAATTAGCAACTGTAGGGGTGCAAAGTCTATTACTATACTACAACTAATAATAACTAAAAAGGCATTTGGGTTGCTGACAATAAACAGACTTCAAAAAGGAGTTTTGTGCTGATATTTTTATATTTAACTTCAACTGGAGGTTTTAGTACTGTACACTGACATTTTTAATTTAGAATGACTGAATTATAAGTGAGAGAAAATTTTATAGCAAAGCACCTGTATTAGGCAGGATACTTTGCAATACGTAAAATAGTCTCGTAATTAAACACAATAAAAGGTTGTCTGGAACATGTCAAATTAAAGTTACTGGTTACCTGCAGCTATCTTTTATTCATTTTATTTTACACAAATGCAGCTAGGATTTAGAATCATAGGTTTAAATGACAATACATTTTTTTATTTAATAATTGAAACAGAGAAAAAGGTAGTGAATGTGATAGTGTATTGTTAGTTTTCTTCATCTTGCTGGAAACACTGCCTTATCCATTCAGCAGTTCAATTACAGTTTTTAATTATACAAGCCTAGCAAACATCTGGAAATCTTGAAGCCGATAATTTGTTTTTACAATTTTTTTTATATACTAGATTTTAGAGTTTCTTTAGATCAACAAGGTTCTTTGATGTTTTCATCTTAAGTGAAGCTGCTCTGTGGTTAAAAGTAGCCACATATTTAAAAGTATGTGGTGAATTAAGGCTTTTACGTGATTGAGTTGATTGTCAGTATATTGAAAATACAAACAAATGCAAAATTTTACTGATTTTCTCTTGGTGAAGTATTTTTATTAATTTCTTCCTATAGGAAAACAAGCCAATTCAAATATTTCTATACTTTAAATTTAGAACTTTTTTCCAAGTGAGTACGATAGCCACACAGGCAGGGAGGGGCCCAATCTGCAAGGCATAAAGTGTGTTCTGTGTCGTAATGGGTGCCCCTGGCAACCCTCACAGTACGTATCCTGAAGCATCAATCACAGCCTGGAATATGGAGAGCAGTTCAACTTATCCAACTACGCATCTATTACAGGCCATCTCAGAAATCATCAATAGACTGAATCCTGTATTATTTTATTTTCATAATAAAGAAGTTGGAGCCAAATAACAGCACAATAGAGCACAAGCATGTTCGTTTCTTTTCAAAAGAACTGCATTGCATATGCTGTAAGTTTCCTTCTTTCTAGTTGAAGCTGCATTCCCTTATTATTTGCTGCAATTGAAGTGCCCTGCAAGTATACAAGTATAATAGTGTTGTTGGGCCTGGGAGCACATGCTTGGACCTGTATTTTAGCATTCCATGCTTACTATCTGGGGATTTCAGTTTTTCTAAGTTCCCATATAGAGTTGCAAAGCTAAATCTTTTTGCAAATCCCCACTTTGCTATTGAATTTCTGTTGACTTTCAGCCCTCCTTTGTGTCTCCCTAACTTGAGAATTGCTACTTTAATGATTATCTTCTGTGTTGGAGCACAGGTTAACTTCTTGATACAAAGAGGTTTCCTGAAATTTATCTGTTTGTTTAAGTAACTACACAAAATCAGTATAAATCAGGAGTGGAGCAGAAACCTTGTAATGACCATCTCTCCATAATTTTTCTTGCTGTACGTGTTTGAGTCACGGTGTTTTGGAGAGCAGAAAGAAACTAGGAAGCAAGTCCACAAAATTACCCTACATTGACTTGCTGGACTCATAGTCCAGCACTTTGGGAGGCTTCTTCAAAAAACTAAGAAAAAAGGAAGTTGTCCATGAGTGAATTGGAGAAGCCAAGTAAGCAGTTGTCTTCCTGTCTTTTCAAGCTGCAGCAGTGTCACAAGGGAACCCATTGAAGGAAGAAACAAGAAATGTAGCTGTGGCAGCAAATCAGCCTTGGTTTGCACAATGGAGTGATGATACTGGCCATACATTGTGCCATTGTAAGTACAGCTTTTTGAAAG
This sequence comes from Clamator glandarius, assembly GCA_033459285.1. Lineage (NCBI taxonomy): Eukaryota > Metazoa > Chordata > Aves > Cuculiformes > Cuculidae > Clamator > Clamator glandarius. The sequence continues at coordinate 503,606 of JAUNZM010001062.1, read as the reverse complement.
AGGTGAATACATCTTTAGCAAATTTTAAGACTGCTCAGAAGATTTTTCTAGATGAATGAGCAGGAGGAAGACACAGCATGAAGGAAAGCAGGACCTTTGGAGGCCTTGCTGTTGTAAGGTGCCCATTTCAGGGAATACTGAGGGGACTGGCTTACACTTAAGGAAGAAGGAGGGTGGCCAGGACTAAAAGACAGAATGTGATGAGCACAGGCATTACAAATCAGTGGGAGAGGGCAAAACCTTTCAGGAAGAAAAATAATTCTGAAAGGACAAGGAATTTGCTCATAGTAAAGAATAAAAAAAAAAGGAGAAAATTACAGAATTCAGTAATTGCACTGAATTACTAAAGGGGATATTAACAGCTCAGGTCTCACCAGTGCATGGCAGGGGAAGGAACTGGAAGAATGAAGCTGCACTGTGAGGGGAACAGAGCCCATGGAAGCATGGGACAGCACTGTGCCTGGGTCAGCTGGACTGCCTGGGAGGTGTCACAGAGCAGAGGACAGGGGACGGTCCAGTGTCACACATAAACAGCAATTGAATCAAACCAAAATATACTTGCTATACAGTAAATCACTCACTTTTTCTTTAGCCAGAATACTGAGAAATTTCTTACTGGTTATCAGCAGGTGAACATGACTCTTCCGATTGTTTAACAATTAGTTCTTATAATTTTTAAAAGATGAAGGGAAAGAAGGAGGTTCTTTGGAAGTCTGTTACTCAAAAATAAATTGCACTCCCCTAGCCAACTTCAAAGCTGAAACAAAGACTTCATCACCAAGAAGTGGAATAAAAAAGCTGTAGGATGAGGTTTTCTTTGAGTGATTTTTCCTTCATGGTTTTATCCAAGGGTAGGAGTTGCATATTGCCAGATTGTTCCAAATACACTCATTCATGTGGATTGCAGGGTATAAAAAATAAAAAGCCAGGGTCACCTGAGCAGAGCCCTGTGTTATCCATAAAGCCTCTACATATCCCTTCCTCTGTTATCACTCACATATATTGATGATAGAGTAATCTTTATAGTTCCCACTTTAAAGTTGTAGGCTTTTCACAGATAGCTTTTAATCACAGAAAACAGAGCCACAGGGTCTATTGTCTCTCTTGGTAGAAATCTCTGTGAGCCCATACCTCTTTGTCTGTGACCATGTCCTGCACAGATCAACTAAGGAAATTCTTGGGAAGGAACCTCCTAACTTGTTCCTGCATCCCACAACAAATTACAAACCCACAATTGAAAGGGTTTGATGGAAAAAATGTAATACCTTAATATTGCACCCTAATTATGAATTGCCATGTTTATACTTACGAATATTTTAGCTATTGAGAAAAGAATCAAAAAGATGCTTTTAAAACTTTCTTGAGATTCACGCAGATATTTAGCATTCAAGGGGTTAAGTAATTGTGTTATCTTCTATGGTATGAATCAGTATAGCTCTGTTTTCTTTAGCAGTGCTACTGTTTTAATCATCTGAGCTTCTGGCTCCATATTACTTATAAAATGGCCAGTTTCTGTAGTAGTATTCTTAATTTACAGGAATTAGTCAATGACACTGGAATTGTTTATGCTTGTATTTTTCTCTAAAGCCTTTGAGGAACTGTTACTGATGATGTATAATTTTAATATTATAACTGTTAATACTGAAAACAATGCATCTGATGAATAATTAAGATTATGCTTTTGTTAATACCAATATAAGATCACTCCAGAAGAAGACTTTGTGCTTAGATCAATTTTACTTTGCTTACAAACCACCTCCTACTGTGGAAAAGATTAGCGTACTTCCAACATGGATGAAAAGTGCAAACAGGAAAAAAGAGGGTACAACTGAATGAAGAGATTTATGATTTAAAAAGAAATGCTTAAAAAAATACCTAAACAAATATAAAATCAGTATCTAGTTGCTTAAGCATTATGTAAATTTAGATAGATTTCCTCTTGGCTCTAGGAAATGTAAGTCAAATGTGAAGAGCAGGAGCTGTGACTGATGGGGAAAGTAGTGCTGCGGGAGCAAAAGCACTCCGTAATCTCAGCATTTTCACAACAGACGGGTTTGGGTCCTGATCCTGTGCTGTGCTGGGCACCTATTGGGGATGCTGAGGGTCAGGTGGCGGTCGTTCAAGTCACACTTTGCCCTCACAATAAGTTTTCTGGGAGCCACGGAGGCAAAGGCTGATTGCAATTGGGCCAGGTGTTGCCTGCCAGGTGGGAGCTTCTCCTTGGCTGCATCATGTCAGGACAGTAGCTGTGATAGTGGGGATGCAGTTGAGAAGGGGTTGGAAGGACCCTGACATGGGGCTAAGCTTTGCCACGCTCCTGTGAGCCCTGCACGGCTTCTCTGCCATCTTTCAGTGCTGTGGGACTTGCGCTGCAGCGCTGCAAGGGCCCAGCCGGCACTGGATGCACAGCTGCCTGCCCCATGGAGCACGGAGGCTCCTGCAGCACTTCATTTGCAATAACAAAGATGTTACCTGGGAGTCCTGCGCAGGTCTGTTACAAACTCTACCTCAAGGTAAAAGGTGAGCCTGCTGACTAAACTGAGCAAGGTCTGTGCTTTGGAAAACAGTTAAAATATGAGAAGGAATGAATGTTGTTCAGAAAGGATCTTGAGTCTAGTCAGCCAGGACTGTGATAGCAATCAAATTAATTCCTTAAAGCCTTCAGGGGTGGAGAGGCACTCCTGCTTTAGAAGGGGATATATAAAAATGGGAATATTTACTCGAAGCAGAGGATGTGTGGTGTCATGTAAAATGCCCAAGGATGTCACCGGGAATTTTTGTTCCCAGGTTTCGTTTTGGAAGTGTCAAGTCTGAAAGCACAGAGCTCATCTGTCTTTCCCAGGGTGGCAGTTTTGTACCCTTGCTTACTGGATGGAGCGTCAGCCCCCAACAAGAGCAAGGGGCAAAAAAACCACCTTGAGCTGCAGTTCTGCATCATTTTGTTTATGCAGACCTGCTAAGCTTCGGTCCACTGCAGAATGGCTACGATGTAAATTCACACCCATTACACTTTTCATTGGGATTTTGTATACATAATAGATATAAGACTTTTGTAAAGAAAATAAAAAAAAATACAAGTAGTTTTTAGATGAACATATCTAGTGTGTGAAAAACCTGTTGAAAAATAATTGCATTAAACATTTACCAGCAAGTCAGTAAAAATAGTCCTTATACATTCAATATAAATTAATGTTCTAAAAATAATTTTTTAATTTATCCAGTATGTATTGTATCTTTGACATTTAAGAAGCAGCACTCCTTTATGTAAACATTAAATATGCCTATGTTTCTTTTAACTCTACAGCATTTTTGTCTCCAAATAAATTTATTAAGTTCTGTGCACAAAATAGTACTGCAGCCTGCTATTTAGCCTATGGTGCCTTAGAGTTACTACAAATATTTAACAAAATGTACATAATGTAAATACTGCCAGGAGATCACTAAGGCCAAATATTTTCTCTATTCACTTTTTACTGCACTTGCTTTCTATTGCTATTTAAGTCTGTTTTATCCAGCTTTGTAACAGTTATAACATTGTAGCCAATGTAAATGTTTACTTTAAATAAATCAGAATTTGTTCAACAAGTACTGTGCATTTGGGCACTATTTTGAGAACTCTGTTCAAAGTTAAAACAGTCTTCTGAAAATTAAACTGTCTGAAGCAGTTTCTTGACTTCTGCTAGTCTCAACGACATCTAAAGGTTATGCCATGCTTTTACAGATATTAGAGGAGTAAAATTTTTCTGCAGTGATCTTTTTAAAAACACTTAGATGAACGGTAAAACCAGCTTTCCACTCTGTGTTTATCTGAATGGGTTACACAGCTGGTTCAAACTAGAGATACTGAAATTAAAGCAGTATTTTGCATGTACAGTATCATATAAAATACATAAGGATGTCTCAAGATGCATTTTATAATTGCTTTTAAAGAAGAAGTCCTGGTTTTTGTGGAGCTGTTTTTGTCATGAAAACACAGCAAATATATGACAAATCATGTTGCACTTTAATGTTGGGTATGTTTAAAGCATAAATGCACATCTGCAGCTCATAAAATATGCAGACATTTGTGGGACTGGTTATTAATTCAATGAGTGTATTGTTTTTTCACTCCCAATGAGCTCATTTTAATTATATGAGTGGATATTGTATCTTTCAAAGGTTTTAGCCTTTTCTAAAATTTATTATTTTGCTGTTGTGGATTTTAGATTGGAAAAGGCAAAGTGGTATTATTTTGAATATTGTTAAGCATTTAACAGAAGTACAACTATAGGAGAGAGGCAAAAATACACCATTGCTACCCTAAAGTATTCATAATTTGCATTTGATGACAGTGTACATGCTGGAGCTTGAATTATGTAATGGAGGAGATATTCTGTATTTTGAGAACATTAAAGTTGGAAGAAACAGTGGCTTTCAAACTCACAAACAAGGGTTGAATCAGTGGTGAAGTCTCAGACTCCATTAAAATCAGTCCATCAGTCCCAGAAATAGCAGGAGGAACAGGATTTATACCAGCTTTGGTTTAACAGCTACTCCATTTCCAAGCTGATGCATTGCAAACTCTCTCAATATGCATCAATAGTCAACTTTCCATTGAGAAAGTTTATGGCATATTGTATTCGTCTGTTGTACAGTTCAGTGTGGGAGTCAAGAGATTAATAATCCAAACATTAATTGACAGCAATGCAAAATTATTGTGATAGACCAGAGCTGCTTTCAAATACAAATTTTGCTTTTTTGACAGGAGGAAGAACAGAAAATCCTCTGAGATTAAGTACAGCCATTGGAAAAAGTACATTCATTAAACTGCTTTTGCATGCTTGACCAACTTCTTTTTGTGAATTACTGTGCAATACAGATTGTAGCAAATAGTTTTACACAGGTCACAATCTAGGCCTCCTCAAGAGGGGTTTGTCCACCTGATATATTGGGAGGCAGCTTAAATGGAGCTGCATTAAATGAATGAAGTCAATAGTAGCCAAGTGCCACAACTTTGCTATGTTCACCTCTCAGCAAAGTGCAAGCTCTTTTGTTACTAAAGAAAAAATGTCTCAAGGAATACGACAAAGGCTCACTTCAGGACTCAGTGCCTTGAAAAAAACTGGTATCAAAACAGGTGGAAAAGACAGCATGCTTGTTTTTTTTTTTTTAAAAAAGAAACAGAGTAGATTTTAAATTGGCATTTTTTTTCATTAGCTTACATAATGGCTCCCTTAGGATGATTTTCTTAAATATGGCCAACATTTTCCATCCACACTTGAAAGACAGAAGTGTAATTCAACACACAGAACTTGAAGCCACTGAATGAGGCATAAGACCCTTTTAGTAGCAGCACTGAATGTAGTAAGCCCCTGTACTAAGCGTCAGCTATTGGATTTCAGCCAGTTCCACAAAACTGGCATTTTGCAAAATGCTGAAGTGGTGGGAATAACACTAGCAGCAGGAACAGTGACTGCTGCAGAAGCAAGAACAATGCAAGTCTCAAGAGATCATGTCTCAAAAAAATACAGGAACTCCTGGCTTAAGATTTGCTCAACAAAATCCAGAGCTTATCATCAGCAAAGCAACTCTAATTTATAAGTTTTAAAGAGAAAGCTTTCCATTGTTTGGAAGAAAAGAGAAAAAAAAAATGTTTTGTTTTCTTCAACCTGTTGTCCTGTAGCTGTATAGCTCAGTCTAATGCCATGCTTGGGGCAACGTCCCACTGTACTTGTGTGTAGCAGCCTTACTTACAGCAGCAGCAGATCTTTTTATAGATCTCAGGCAGACTTAAGAATGGCTCAGCCAGATGACAATTCCCTGGAGTCTCGTATTTTATTTACAAATTCTAGTGGAGTCCACACAGGTAAAACAGTCCAGAACAGGAAGAGGTGGCTGATGCCTTCCTTGTTGGTTTTTAAAATTAGTTATTAGATTGTTCTTGTGTGAGCTATTGAACAACTTTGCTAATTGTTTTAGAAAGAAATCTTGCTCCCTCCATCTCTCCTAGACAAATAGCTCGGGGTTTTGGGGTATTTCTGTTCACAATCATCTACCAAGGTTAATTCAGTATGAAGTTTGAGGGTGAAAGGAATAAGAGCCCTAGCTAATTTAAATATATATGGTGATGTAAATACGTGAAAAGTAAATCTGTTTGCATGTATAAATAGGAATGTAAATTAAAACGTTCTGTTAGCTCAAAACTAAGGATCGGGATATCACCATTTGCAACACTCTTTTGGCAGATGCAGCATGTTGCAAATATAGTTTCCAACTACCCTAATGTGGTAGCTTTTGTTACCTTTTGGTAGCTTGCTTTTGGTTCTGACTCCCTGTCGTTTTGGCAATGACATGTTTTCAAGAGGCCGATCATGCCTCCTCTGTACGTGTTGCCACGTGGCTGAGATGTTGCTCTTCACAGAGTATTCCATCTGTGTGAAATTGTATTATTCCACTGTTTGACTCTTTATTAGCTTCTGCAAACTTAGATTTCATGCTTGCCATGCTAATCAGTAGGACATAAATATCAAAAAGCTCAAGTCTGTTCTGTGGTTGCTGAGTGGCTCCTACTTGTAATGTGGGGGGCGTTCTGCTTAAAAAGCATCTTGATTTATTGCTATTGTTTGTGAATGCTGCAGTACCAGTAGCATTTGGTCCATTTTATGTTCTGGTTACAAAGGTTTTTGGATGGCTGCTAAACAATTTGCTAAACCTGAGCTGTGGCACTTCTCTCTCTCTGACAGTCTGGCTTAGCTTGTCAGGTCTTTTTCTGGCTTGTCCAGACTTTTTTTTCTTTCCTTTTTTTTTTTTTTAAGAGGAATAGTCTCCAGTCATCCACTAGCAAAAAATTATATAAAAAAGGAGAGAGGATTTACTGAGGAGATGACCATTTTGCTGTTTATTATGTTGTTCAATGACTTCATATTCTATATAGCTATGCTAATGTGACCTGAATTTCTGATCCATTTGCAGTTCTCTTCCCTGTCACTCACTCTTTTTCTCACATGACATAGCCCCTTTAGAAAAGCATATGTTGGCATTAAAAACAATACTTGAGGATATTTCAGTTAGAATGCAAAAATGTGCAGCCCGGAATAATAAAAAATAGGGAAATTGATGTCCTGCAATATGAAAAGCATGTGTACAAAATATTCACTTATACATGAGAACAAGATTGCGTGGCTGAAAGAAAATCACAAAAAGGATGCTGTAAAAGCTTAGGAGTTTTATATACACAATTTCCTCTCATAATTTCCTTTCATCTAAACAACATTGGCAGAGTAAGCTTAAAATACTCCCTACCAGTAGTTCTGGCTGTGTCTTTAAATAGGGTCCAGGTTGCATCTCTGGACTTTCCTTTCCAGATTCTTTTCCTGTGTTGTTATTTTTAGGAAAGCTTATGAGAGTCTTAGCTACTTTCAACAATGCTCTTGATCTACTATATTAATCTGCTTGAACAATTTCCATTAATTGGGCTGAAATGGACTTTTCCATCAATAAGCTACCATATGCATTCACTTGCTTTGCACAGAGGTTTTTTTACATTTGTAAACCTCAAGCCCATTTACTTGAATCCACCTTTTTCTCAGAGGACTGAAAGACTTGATGGAATGTGTGTATGAGATTTATTATGAAAATGTTTTACTTCTTTTTTTTGGCAGATAATGGTTTGGTGTAGTGCAACAATTTATGAATTGGTCCAAATAACAACTGATTTTGGTTTTGGTTTTCAGGATTTTGTTGACCCATTGGATAAAGCTAAAAATCCTGGCCTTTCTGATCTAAATCTACTTTCTGTAAATGATGTTGCTTTGTGTAAACTGTTCTTTTACATTGTCTGCTCTGTGGATCCTTATTCACATGCATTCTTGCCAACTCTAACATGCATGAATGCAAAGAAAGAAACAAAACTACAATAAAGAGGTGGTTCATGGTCCTTGCTTCCTGGAAATTCTGTAGGAGTTCAAATAGGGTAGAATTGTGCAAGGGATTGCTCTTGCAGTTTTACAAGCTGTACAGTTGTGTTTCATGCCCAGCAATGTTCTCGAGCCTGTTCAATTTGCTTCTGCAGGCATTCCCATCCTGGTCAAACTTGGAAAGTTTGTTTGTCTAGACCTAGATTTTTGTGCTGTAGCTGTAAAACTATTCCATGGTGGGAAATTACATTTCTTAAGGCACTGTTGTGCTTGCTTTTCACTTTGTGTTGTGTCCTGTGGGGAAAGCAAATGCAAAATGGATGAAGGATGCTATTATTTTGATTTGTAGTATTATTCCTACATCCTGAGTAAGTACAAGTGTATCCACAGCATTTAAGTCAATTATGATTCAGGCCTCTAAGTAGACTTCCATATCAACAGTAATTACCTTTGTTTTCTTTAGTTTTGCATCTATATGAACACACATGCATATATCCTTTGTAATTTTGATTGGTAGGTTGGTGTTTCAATACAGGAAAGTACAAACCATTGTCTTATATATACAGAGTGTCTTAACTTGCAAAGACAGCCGAGGAAGTAGAGCTCAGTCATGAATGATGATTTATTCCAGTACTCTGCTGAAGAGAGACTACTGAATCCTGTGGGTGGTTTTGCAAAAAAAAAGCGAGGCAACATCTACTAGAAAGTTAAGTCTCTGAGATCAGAACAGATTCAAACCAAGCTTCTCGAGGTGCAAGGCTTATGGTTTAACGTATTCTATCTCACCAGCCCCCAAACAAGGATTTCATTAAATACTTGTACTTGCTCTTATTTTTTTTTCACCAGAAACTTTCTCTGAGCAAATAACTATATACAAAAACTTTTCTAACTGTAAAAGCCATTGCCAGTTAATCACAGCTGTGTCAGTTTAAAGATGTGATTTCCACAACTTTGTCCTTTAGATTTATGGTCCTCTCTATGATTTTTATTTTCCTCCCACATTATGAATGCCTCATTTCTCTTGAGGGCCATAAAAACTTGAAAGGTATAGTAGCAATATGCAACACAGACTTCCTTGCACCCTCTTGCTGGTCTGCATAAAACCTGAATTGAGGTACTCATTTCCTGCAGTGATTAATCAACATAATGTGATCACCTGATGAAAATTGTGCTATAGTAGTTAGATACTTTGAACGGGGATGCTGGGGTTTGGGGTTTTTTTTGTTTCACTGAGCCCTTTCAGCATTAAGTGAAATTTATTCTTTCATTTCTTTACTGATTTGAGTTCCTTTCTGTATCTTTATTTCTGATTTGATTTCTTTAGGTTGGGATGTTGGCCAGGCACCTAAGGTCTATTTAACTGAGGAAGAAACTTTACTTACAGCATTATTCATACAGTGTCCATATTCAAACAGACTGCTCCTATGAGAAAGCCTGGGCAAGAACTGCTTTTCTAAACTGTTTTTTGGTGGGCAGGTTTTGCTTTTTGCCAAGCACCCTAGAAAGTGTGCATGGAAATTTGAGCATTCACACAAATTCCTTCTCAACCAAGGGTCTTCTTCAGTCATATCTGTGTCACAGGGACTTTCAGTTTCTCCTATTTTCCCAGCTGCATTTGCCCTAGTCTCTTGGATGTTTAAAATGAACTTTTTTTAATGCATCTACAGTTTCGTTAAAGTGAGCTCCAAAAGCTCACATAGGGTAAGGCATGCATACTTACTCAAGAAAACACTTGGGTTTGTGCTCACACTTTAAACATTTGCATAAAGGTTACTTTTTCAATGCTGTTGTGGAAGTATACACTGTTATAGCTGCACAAATGATCAGGCATACAGAACACCTCTCCTGTGAGGCCAGGCTGACGGTGTTGGTGCTGTTCAGCCTGGAGAAGACTTTGGGGATACCTTATTGAAAGCTATTCACTGCTTAAAAGAGGCCTTTAAGTAAAATGAGGACAAAGTCTTTATCAGGTCTTGTGGTAGGACTAGGGGTAATGGGTTTAAACTAAAATAGGATAGGTTCAGCCTACATATAAAGAAGAAACTTTTCAGAATAAGAGTGGTGAAACACTGGAAGCGGTTAATAAGAGGGGTGGAAGATTCCCTGTCCCTGGAAACATTCAAGATCCGGTTGATGGGCATCTAAGCAACCCAATGTAGTTGAAGATGTCCCTGCTCACTGCAGGGGGGGGTTGGACTAGATGACCTGTGAAGGTCCCTTCCAACCAAAACCACTCTGTGATTCCGTGGAGGCAAGGTCACCTTGCTGTGTCCATATTATCTTTACTAAGCAGTCTCTGAAGGCTGAAAGCCAATCTCTTCCCCTTTCCCTGTGTTCACTCTAGACAGTATTGCCTCAATCTCTCTTCTTACTTACACCCACAGGATTTCCAAAGGTGAAGCATCCATACAACTGGGTGGCAGCATCAGAAGAGTTGGCTTTTCTACCAGCTGTGCTGGCCATGTTACCAGAGAAGTCAGCAATCACATGTTCCAGTTCAAATTATTATCCTCCAGTATAAAACATGTCAGCTCATAGAAAAATAAATAGAGTAAACTCCTCACTGGACTCAGGGAGTGATACTTTTGAGACCTAGGGAGTGATACCTTCAAGATCTAACAGCAGCATTGCAGTGGCAAAAATGTAACAGCTCGAGCATTCAAACACTTGTCAAACTCTGCTCACCTCAGCATTATCAAATTTAGATTTTCAGCAGTGTTATGCAAGACAAATGTGCTGTAATATTTCCTCCGCTCCAATATGTGTGTGCACACTAAACTCTCTTAGAGCCAGCTTTCTGCATGTGCATTCATTAGTTCTGAAAGCAAACTCAGAAAGTCAGGATTTTCCAGCAGTCATGCATACAGTGTGTCGTACATAGTGGAGAATATCAATGAGAAACAGTGACTGTGAGGGTAGAAACCTCTTTCTGAATATTATGCAGCCCTGTGTCAAAGATGTAAGAACTGAAGGTAGTGATTTATCCTCTGTAGGATTTGGGATTTGAGTTCTTCCCTCTGTTCCAAGAACTCCTTTTACATGCTGCAATTCTCAACTCATAACTCATGCAAAACCATGGTGCAGTAACACACAACTCTGGAATAAAGTGAGGATGGTGGTATACACATGTAATATACAGCAAAAAGAACAAAAAGCACAGACAATGCATATTTTACAACACACAAATCCTTCTTTAGCTTGTAAAACTAACTAGCATGGTAAAAGTAAGCATTTTCTGGAGTTCGTCATTGATTGCACAGGCAGAGAGAAGAGAGCTCTTCCTCAACAATACCAGCAGTGCAAAATGGTCCCCAAGGAAATCTGTCTTAAGCACAATGCTGAGGAATTTTCCTTCAGCCCCTCACCGGGCACTCAAGCCTGGGACTCCTGGCTGATACCAGCTGTCAGTAAAAAACGTCCAGGAGATAGGAAAGCTGATCTATAAAAGATAAAATCATGATTTTATAGAATGAAAGCTGCAGAAATGTATGTGGGCAATGTGGTTTCTACCAGCAGTAACAGTGAACGAGTGGTTTCTGGCTAGTGCTTAGGTGATGGAGAAGTGTGTGTGCAATATTATGTGTCCAGCTGTTTTCCATATAAAAATGGTGCTATCTTTTTCATTGTTCTTTTCTCATAAAACTCCTTTTCTCTCCAGGGAATCATTCTCATAGGATTTTCTTTAGCCCTGCTTCTGAACTTCATAAATACCTGAAACTGAGAATAAACCTGGCTACTGGTATTCCTATAGGAGACTGTGATATCAGGGCATTTCCTAAAGCCAGAATAAGAGGGTAAATCATTCAAAAGGAAGGGTGACAGATACCCTCCACAAACTGGTGTGTTCTTCCCAGTGAAACACGTATGAAATCTAATTATCTCAATCGAAGGAAGAAAAACATACATCCAAATCTACCGCTAGTGGTAAACAATAGTGCTGTTTCATAAAAGCCAGTGCCGTTGTTGGCAGTTGCCAAAAAAACAAGATGAGATGTGCCCAGTTTTTCTGAAAGGATGGCTATGACACATCTACCTTCAGTCCTCTACATTATGGAAGTATTTTCCTGCAGTTGTTCAGCAGGTATCTAATCTCTGGGAAAAAATACTATTTCATGTTCTCTCAAGTGAATATTGCTTTGATTATAGATTTATGGTGTCTTTTTACTGGGTGCAGCTGCCTCTACACATTGTACCAGAGCATAGTCAAACCAGATCTTAATAGTCTGATTTCACTATTATGATCCAGCTGTCATGATCATCTTTGTACTTTCTGCCTTGTAATCCCAGCTTTTCCAGATAGACCTTATTAAACTTTCAGAATTTTCTAGGACCTGAATGTTACCCAGCAGTGAATGGAATGATGATGGACTATTAAGTTGAAGGTCCAGTTCTGAAAAAATTTATTTCCTTCTCTCAGATGGAGAATGGACTAATATATATGTTTAAAAGAAACTCAGCAAATTATTTGTTCCCATCACCTGAGTAAAGTATTTTGTTTTGCTTGCCTCCTTAAGGAAAAACGTATTAAAAACACATTTTTTAACTGTGATCTCTTGCATGATTGTAAAATTTGTGAACCCCACAGGTAATGGCAAAAAAAACCCCTCAAAGGCAGCAAAATGAGCATTCCTAGGTCTTATTACCTATTTTTATCTAAGGGGAAATATATGCAAGAATAATAGTTCTCTTCCAAATTTGCTGAGCTGCAGGATTAAATTTGATATTATTTCCTTTTCCTACTAGCATAGATTTTGGTCATTCACCTTCATTTTTATTACTGCAATGACTTGTATAAACTGATAATTACCATTATCAGCTGTGATGAAGCATTGAAAATATTATCAGATATGGCATTTGGCCATAAGCAGTATGGCCAAAATCCATTTAATGTGTAAGTACTTAAGTATAGGGGGCTTAAAGATCTATGAGCCCTAAGGTTTAGAATTTGACTTTAAAAATGTCATCAAGCTTATAATATGAGAAGATTCTTTTAGTATGACAATAAGGATTGTCTTTTCACCGAGATGTTATCGAGACTAAGGCTGCAAGAGGATAAGATTCATGACGTATAGAGAGAGGTGTTACATATGGTATTTACTTTAAGAAAAAGCTTATTTCACAAGATTTTTGTTTCAATTTTTCTTGGAAAAAGCAATAGCAATGGTCTTTTAAAAATAATGCAAATATGTTAAATGTATAATGGCATGCCAGCAACTGTTGAACACATTGACAGAATCATAGTATCATAGAATGGTTTGGATTGGAAGGGACCATGAAGGTCATCAAGTCCAGCCCCCCTGCAGTAAGCAGGGACATCTTCAACTAGATTGTGTTCCTCCATTCAACCTGAATGTTTCCAGGGATGGAATATCTACCATCTCTCTGAGCAACTTGTATCAATGTTTCATCACCCTTAGTGAAATTTTTTTCCCTTAATATCTATGCTAAACTTCTTTTAGTTTAAAAATGGTTTTCCTCCAACTTCTTATAAGCCCCCTTTCAGTACTGAAAGAATGCATCCTTCTCTCTAAATTGGAGAGATATGGATTTGATGGGTATATAGTTTGCTGGATAAGGAATTGGCTGGATGGTCACATGCAGACAGTATTGGTCAATGGCTCGAAGTCCAGCTGGGGATGCATGACAAGTGGTCTCCCTCAGGGGTGCGTACTGGACTGGTGCTATTTAATATCTTAATGATATTGAAAGTGAGATCGAGTGCAGCCTCAGCAAGTTTGCAGACAACACCAGAGGGACTTGGACAGGCTGGAGCAGTGGGCCTGTGAGAACCTCATGAGGTTCTACAATGTCAAGTGCAAGGTACTGCACCTGGGTTGGGGCAATCCCCTATTTCAGTACACGATGGGGGATGATGTGATTGAGAGCCACCCTGCAGAGAAGGACTTGGGAGTGCTGATTGATGAGAAGCTGAACATGGGCCAGCAATGTGTGCTCACAGCCCAGAGCCCAATCATATCCTGGGCTGCATCAAAAGAAAAGTGGCCAGCAATTCTAGGGAAGTGATTCTGCCCCTCTATTCCTCTCTTGTGAGACCTCATATGGAGTACTGTGTCCAGTTCTGGAATCCTCAACATAAAAAGGATATGGAGCTCTTGGAACAGATCCAGAGGAGGGCTAGAAAGATGATCTGAGGGCTGGAGCACCTTCCCTATGAGGACAGGCTGAGAGAGTTGGGGTTCTTCATCCTGGAGAAGAGAAGGCTCTGAGGAGATCTTATGGCAACTATCCAGTACCTGAAGGGGGCCTACAAGAAAGCTGGGGAGGGACTGTTTACAAGGGTATGGAGTGATAGGACTAGGGGCAATAGGTATAAACTGGAGAGGGGCAGATTTAGGCTTGATTTAAGGAAGAATTTCTTTACCATGCAAGTGGTGAGGCACTGGCAGAGGTTGCCCAGGGAAGCTGTGGCTGCCTCATCCCTGGAGGTGTTCAAGACCAGTTTGGATGGGCCCTTGGGCAGCCTGATCTAGTGGGATGTGTCCCTGCCTATGGCAGGGGGGTTGAAATGAGGTTATCTTTAAGGTCCCTTCCAATCCAAACTATTCTATGATTCTATGTTTCTATATTTCGATTCTCTGATTCTCTGATTCTATAATAAGGTTTTCTTGGAGTCTTGTCTTCTCCAAAGATGAACAACCCCAACTCTGTCCTTTCATAGGGGAGGTGTTCCAGGGCTTTGATCATTTTAGTGTCCCTCCTTTGGAACTGTTCCAATAGGTCCATGTCTTTCCTGTGCTGAGGGCTCTAGTACTGAATGCAGTATTCCAGACATGGCCTTGCCAGAGCAGAGTGGAGGAGCAGAATCACATGACCAAAGAAGAGAAAAAAAATTTTGCCTTGGAAAGACTGGTGCTAAGGTCAGCATGAGAAGTACACAAGATATACATTTAGCAAATTGGACTTGTCAAAATGTGCTACTATCTCACGAAGTAACTAGAAATAGTGATATACTCCTAAGTACTCTATGAATGGTCTTTGTCCCTGTTTCCCCTGATTTATCCTCATTTCTCTCTTAACAGATATATAGATGAAACAATGTATATTCAAAAGGAGAGGAAAGCTAGACTGCTAGCAAAAATGGCTGAAACTAAAAATAATCTTTACCTGCTTGGGGCTATTATCAAGGGCATAAGAATAGATATGCCAGCTCATTTTAAACATGTTTGTCTGGAACTATCAAGAGACCATGTAAAAATTTCAGCATGCTTGTGAGGACTTTGGTTTAGCCAGGTGCTCTAGTTGGCTTGGTGGCAATAAAATTAATATTTTCCCAAACATAAAAGGTGTGTTTGAAAGTATTTTAAATACTAAATATAAAGAGTTGGGGAAAAAATCCCAACCTATCCTATTTGTCTCTCATCTTAATTAGAAAATCTTGCTGCCCCCTAGGATGGCTTTATTGTGACAACACTTTGACTGACTGTTGTGCCTCATTCATTAGTAGAGATTTCTTTTACTTACATCTTCGTATTATTAGTCAACTCACAGCTATGAATGTATTGACTATATTAAGGTTTACTTGCAGGACTCCTAAGGGTAGTATTATTGCTGCCTTATATTTTAGAGAAAAGGAAAATGTGGCACCAAGGACAACAAACCTTTCTGGCACATCACAGAAAATGAGGGCCTTTCATTAATTTGTGCACTTAAATAATCATCAAAATGACAGTAAGGTCATTAGTTCTCATTAATCGCTTTGTGCCTAAATAACTGACATATTGAATTTAATGAAAAGGAAGGGAAAGAATCAGAAAAAGCCAACAAAGTTGTGGTCTTCATCCCCTCTTTCTTCCTGATAATGACTGAAAGAAATAATTTCCTCAGAAATGCAGAGACAAAGTGTCAGGATCTGCCACACACAGTGGATAGGCCCTGCCACTCTGGGAGCTAGCATAGGTGCCTGGCAATATTCTCTGTGTGAGGAGCAAAATTTTATCTTGAAAAACATGCTGAGAGGCAGCAGGATGCCTTAATGGAAGCCCTGCAAACACAGTAAGAGGCCATTTCTTAGACTTGTTTTCCAGCTTAGATTAAAAATCATAAAGGTGTCCTCCCATCACCTGCACAGCAAGCTCCACAGCCTACCTGAACATTATGCTCAGGGTTAGACTGCCTCAAACTACATCTTCAGCAAGAAAAATTCTATTTAAAAATCAGTACTTCAGTTTGTTGGGCTTTAGAATAATGTGTATTTCTACATATTATATCACTTCTGAGAGTGAACATGGGAAACTGTAGCCACTTAGGTGCTGATGTACATTATGATGTCTGTTTTCTTATTGTCCAGAAATATGACCGCACTGGAATCTTTAGAAGAAAAAGCAATTTAATTGAAAAGTGGCAATTCAATAAAACCTAACGATGTTTTGCGGTGATGTGTGACTTCTGTGTCTTAATATTAAACAGAAACAAACAGATACACTGCCAATGCACTGCTGAGGAGCCTGTGTTTCCAAATCAGCCTTCTGGGCAGCCAGCCAGCCCCCAGCAGCCCCCACTGCTTTTGGAGTGTTGCTCTGTAGCTAAGAAGTCCTAAGGATAGTCAGGGATCCCTGGGACTCTGCCAAGGCATTAGGAAAATAGAAACTCAGGGGGATGTCAAGGTGCAGAGAGAGGCTCGGTGCCCCAGAACAACATTCCTGGAGCCCCAGCCTCCAGTCTTGCTACAGGACGTTAAGCTATTCATTAAGGGTCATAAAAATGGTTTATTTCAGAATTATTTTTGTCAGATTTTCCAATCTGATAGCTATTTTCTAATGCTTACGTTTTGCTATAAGAAAGAAAACTTTTCCTCACAGAGCTTAGAGCCGAGTGAAAATTCTGGCTTTGAACCAGAAACTGAAACTCTTCTTGAATTTGGTAGGTGTCCACAAATATGCTGTAAATTCAGGTCATCTACAATGCAGCTCAGAGGTTTGGGAGAAGGACATTGAAAATTTTTGATAGCTCTGTTAATGCCGCTGATATAGCCAGTACTTACGTAATGTAAATTTGTGCCTCTGGTAATTAGTACTTCATGGATATCAGACTCAAGGGTGTTTATTTTATAATTTTCCCTCCCTACACTGATCAGGTTATCTAAGGATCAGCTATACCACAGCCTTCACAGAACAGTACATATACCTTATTTTCATGTCTCCCAAACCATCTTTTCTTCACAGGAATGTAACCTAATATAATGTACTACCCTCAAAATCTGAGGAGGGTAATAATTCTAGTTTGTGTTGCATTCATTTGTAAACAGTTTTCTAGCCTGCACAGAATACATTTATTTTCCTACTAACAACCCCTTGTCTATTGTACAAATATTTTGTTTTACTAAAAAATGAACTTTACATCTGTTTTTTCACACCAGGTTATTTAAACACGTTAAAATAAAAATGCCTCTGAGCAGGGTGTCTTAGGATGCTAGTCTCTGTTAACTCCTCTCACTCAGGCATCTACATGTTTTTTTGCATTCCACTGCCCATCCTGTACCTGTTCTGTTTGTGAGAGCATAAAAAATACATGGTATTGATGAGAATATTTTAAAAAAATCATTTCAGAGTCACTCCTGGACAAAATTTGTGCAAGTGTAATGAATAGAGAGGCTTAGTGACATTTACAAAATTGCAGAAATTAGTTAGGAGCATTGCAGTGAGATAACGCTGCTTTTGTAAATTCTGCTGGCAACTAAACTGGCTCGTTTTGCAGCTAGATTTTGCCTTTAAAAACTGGTCCCTTTTCTTCTTCTAGACATGCTTGCCACTATTTCCTGTATGGATCCATTTTGAAACCTACTCTGATTTCTAAAGGCTTTTGTAACTTGTAGTTGCTAACTCCATATGGTCCTATAACATCAGCTGCCACGTGTAATAATTGGACCAATAATCCTTCCAGGGGAAAACAAATCACGTCTGGTTGTAATCGTCTGAACAGCTCTTATTTCCTATTCTGTAAGGTGTTTGACATAGTTTGGTGGAGAGATATAAGTAGATCTGCTAAAATGCAACTCATGAATCTGGCAGAGATAGATCGAAATTATTTTGCCCCCAGTAGATGAACAATATGCAAAATTATACTCACTTTTTCAGCAGGTATAACTTTGGGGAATGGTTTAATGCTTCTTGTAGATTTCAGCCAATGGATACATGTCTTTCTAAAAGACATCTATAAGGCATGTTACAAGACTCACAGAGTGAAACACAATGGACTGTGCTATGCAAGAATGCAGATTAAATGGAAATGTCTATTTTTTCACAGTATTCAATCTCTAAAACTCTGCATTAGTCTTCCACTTGTTGCCAACTAGTTAGACAAGTAGTAAAAGTTGGATCTCACAAGTTTATTGCTGCAGACATCTACCTAGAAGTGGTTGATATGGAGTCTTTAGGGGGACTTCAGGTATGGGAATACCAAAATGAATGAAAATATTCCCAATAACTATTTGTATAAAAGTAACTTAATTTGTTTTCTACAGGAGAATTTACTTTTAATGAGACAAACTTTTTCTCAAAGATAAATAATGAAATACTAAAATATGCCATTATTTGCAAATTATTTCAAACAAGAAAGAAACTGTGGGATAACTGTGGACAGTCCTTTGAGAATATGAACTCTTTACTCAGCTGTAGTCTAGAAGACAAATTATAGGAATTACTAGGAAGGAATTTTGGAGCAAAACTTGAATCACTGTGCTAGGGTCAGCTGTGGTCTGTATATTATTCAAATACTGAGTTGTACACATTTTATAGTAGAGCAACAAAGAGTGCAGTATTGTGAATGTATGGCTAGAGGCTCCATATGATAAACAGGCTTTGACTCTTCAGTTTGTGGAAGTGTTTTTAATGGGAAAAGCTATGTAGATCACCAACACCATAGAAAAGGTGAAAAGAAACGATGCATCATTATTTCATATAACACAAGCACTACAAGGCACATAATAAAATATACAAAATCAAACCTAATAAATGAGGTGCTTTCCACATGAATCACAATGATATTATGAAATGCATTGCCACAGGAAGTTGCAGAGGCTAAAAAAAATAATAGAGAGATATATATTAAAAGAGCATAAATTGATCAAATGTTATGATGATCCTACTTCAATCTGTAGGTCAGAAAGCCCCTGTCATCATAGTGAGGATCCACAGGGGTAAACCAGGAAAGAACCTCAACACTCTGCTTTGTTTCAAATGCTCTTCTCCATACAGCTGCTACCAGAGGCACTACTGTAGACAGGCTACTGAGAAAAAGATGGTCCTCTGTCTGGTCACATTTTTCTCACCAAGTTATACCTCTGCTTTGAAATTCACCTAGCACTTAGTGATGATATCAATCTTTACAAGTATTTTCCTTTCAATTTTGAGTGATGGCAGAGAAATATTTTGATTACACGTTATTCATTTAAGGTTTTCTCATTAATCTAAGAAAGGAAACATTTCATAATTGTGCTGGTAAGTGGATTTTAAAATCTATATGTTAATTGTTAGATAGTTTTTGGATGGCCTGTAGAGAGGGAAGCTTGACAGAGAAATTAAAGAAGCAACTAGTAGTTGCCTCCATAAATTGATCTGGCTACAGTAGAAATACAGGGTTAGACTGCTTTCTTTTGAAATTGTGTGTGTATACACTTCCAAATCAATAGTTTCATCCAGCTGCTCAAAGGCTCATTTGATTTTAGATTATAATACAAAAAGAAAACTGTTAGTATATTTCAGAGAGAATGAATCGCTATAGCATAATAGGGATACATCAGGTGTGCATCAATTAGGTGCAAGCTTCTTGGCTCCCATGCAAAGGTAATTCCTTTATTCATGTTTCTTCTATAGTCTTTTTACAACAAAATAGCCAATTTCCAGTTCCTGCCTTTTAATTCATCTTCTATCTCTAATTTTGCCAAGAGGAAGCACAGCAGACTGATGTCTTCCTACTTCCTATCATCTGATATAATTACTCCTTTTCCTTCATTCTGTTTCTTTTTCCTTCTCTTCTTCTTTCTCATCCATTCTTTCTAAACTCAAAGTAGAATATAGTCGATCAGCTAAAGATGCCATGGTAGTATGCATAAGGAAGCTGTAACTAAGTGTAAACACACCTACTGGCTGCATGGCTGTCAAAATTCCAGGCCTTCTACTCAGACACGTAGAACTAGATAACTTGTTTTCAGTACACTGTAAAAGTAAAGCAACCTTTTAAATGTCTCAAAAAGCAATTCTTTCAAAGGGGCGGGCTTGTATGTATTCTAAAAACACTAATCCCACATTCACATTAAGTAGTGAGATGAGAGAAAAGTAAAGACTGTAATTTAATATTAATTATATCAAATATGTCACAGTTACACTTGAGGATAGGAATATCTGTGGAGGAATAATTTAAAAACAAGCAGAAAAGTGGTTCAGAATTTTAAACCAATATTAATGGAGAGTGACAATCCTTTTTTTTAAAAAAAGAAAACATGAACCACAAATAGTTATAAATTGAAAATGTCCCTGATTGTAAATCCCATGATGGCTCCACACAAAATGGATACCAACAGACCAAAATGAAAAATCTTAATCATCAATGTGCTTCTGGATTTTCATAATACATGCTCTGAGAGAATATAAAACAGCAGGGTGATTTCACAGCTCTGTCCAGTGAAAACAATGGAAAATATTGTGAGTGCTCCTAAGCAGCCGTTGCTCAGCTACTGCAAAACACCTGAGATACATTACAAAAAGTTCTATAAATTCTCATCTAAAACATGGAAAATATTAAAGGTTAAGATTGCTGAGTGCATTTGATCTCTGTCAAAGTGCCCCAAGCACTGACTAAGGTTTTGCATGACAGGAAGAACTGTGGTGGCTGCCAAGCACCTGCCTTTGCAGAAGGAGTTTGGTGGTGATTGGTGAGTTGTTTGTGCAGTGTCTAGCACAGTGAGATTGTTGTGTAAGGCTGCAACAGTAGTACTAGAAGTAATAGTAATAGCAATAGCAATGGTAATGTGCTCATGTTTCAGAAGCAGATCTTAAAGCCAGGAATACACATACATTCTTACAGTTAGTATCAAATAATACCAATAGCAGTTCAAATAGAATCTTCTTTTTTCTTCCTCACAGCCCACCAAGTCCCCAATACTTTTAGGTAGAGAAGAAGCTTCTTCATAAAACTAAACCAGCTAACCCAGTAGGTTCTCCTGCCTTCTCTATTATTCTTATAGAGTGGTATACGTTTGTATTTTTAATATACATCTAAGACAAGCAAGCATAATTCTGCCAAAAGAAACAGCTCCTGGTACACTGTGATTCATTTTTATGATAGAAGTCACTGTAAAATGTCCCATTTATTTAAACATCATAAAACTATACTATCAAAGACTATATGACCTGATATACACACCCTTTGAGCAAGCATCTACAAAATATCTTATCTCTGGCATTGTTTACTTGCATTCTTAGAAGAGTCCATGCTCTATAAATCAGGTTTCTCATTATTATGTTGTTGGTGTCACTTATTTACACAACAAATGTTGTGTAAATGAATGTGTCTGGAATGACCTCCAGATTGTTGTTGGCATTTCAGCTGCTTTGGTTCCACAGGTCAGTTATGGATGGACATCACTTTTCAACCATCATTACCTGGCACACATGGTTTTTAATACGCCATTCTGAAGTCTGTAGTGACAGAAATGATTTTTTTTTCCTTACAGATTTTTTCAGTCATAGTGTTTTTTGTTAACTCACGCTGTGTTGTCTGCAGCCATGTCTGCAGCCATGTCTACAGCCAGGACACATAGTTCCTAGCTCTTTGGCTACACAGTTTATCCTCTGCCTCATACATCTTGTACTATCACTTCTGCAGTACAGATCATCACATTTGATCTCCTTTGTCCGTTCTTTTCTATGAGACTCAGTGGTGTTTTAGCACTGCTGAAGATTTGCAATTAGCTTGGGACAGGTTTAAGTCCAAAAGGAGCAACCTGTATCTGATGCTGTTCTTTCACATTTTATATTCTCTCATGGGTGGAGACCTGCAGCTCTCCAGGACTTGTTTTGCAATAAGAAAAATGTTATAAGGCAATATTCTAATTAACAGATATGGAAAACATTGTCTGAGCAAAGAAGGGTCATACTGAATGCAGGCACCAAAGATTTAACTTCTCAGATGTTAAAGGCTGTGTGCATTGCCCTTATCATACTTTCAGATAAGCTACTTAGAACATACAAACTAGCATATTGGCTTATATGCTAATATTCTAACATGATCGTCTGTACTTTTAGGCCTAAAACACTGTAATCATGGCATTGCTATTCTTCTTAAAAGAATTCTGTAGAAATGTCTACCCTTCTTAAATACTAATTTAAAAGTAGTATAAAAGATGACAATTAATAATTAAACAAAACATTCATTTTGGATTGCTAAAAAAGTAGACCCTTTGAAAAATAAATTCTGTTATCTCTGTCAATGATAGCTAAACAAACACAAAATACATCCGGGTTGGTATGATGAAGGGTAAGTTAATTTGGCTTTTCTGCAAAGTAAGGTGTTTTTTCTGTCATTTTCTTGTATACCTTAACATTTTGGAAAGTAGCACCACTTTGAAGGGTCACATGGTGATGTTCAAGTTTTTCAGAGCTGGAACCTGACCAAAATTGCAGTGAACTATCGCTGCCAGCAGTAATCTATTACCCCACTGCGTGAGGACATCAAGCAGGTTCCTGGGTCACTTGCGGAAGATCACAAAACCAGAAACTCTGCTGGCTGTGGTGAGCTAGGACTTTCTGGGTGTGATTGCGTTCATGGCATACCCAGTTTGGTGCATTCATCTTGGCAAGTTTTCAGATAATAATATACCACTCCCTTCTGCTGGAAACTGGCAAAATCTGACTTTGTGGGCTATTTCAAATGATGACCATGTCAATGATATTTAATTTAGACTTCCCATTGTAATGACCTCTGAAATCTCCATCTGGCAGGTGTTTCTGGTTTGATGGTTTTCATGGAAGTAATACTGAGATTTTTGAGATTTCTTCTTAGAAACTCAGCACAACAGTAACAGTGTGACAACAAATCCTGAAGTTTCACTGAAATTTCAGCTACTCAAGCTAGCAAAGACATATCCCAAGATTTTCTCAGTGTTCTCTAAAATGCAAAAACATTGCCTAAAGTCATACTGATGTCATGATATCCCTTCATTGCTCACAGTCAGAGAGACATTTTCATAGATTGATCTCTGTTCTTGTTGAGAAAATCAATTTCTGTGATTATGCAATGTGGTTTACTACAGACAGAGAGACTTTAGTGAAGTTATTTACTATCCTAGAGTGCCAGTAGATAAATATAATCTCCTTATTACATTCTGTGAACTGAAAACTGATCTGACCCTTTCCTCTTTCACCATGAATTTTCCTTCCCAAATGAAACCATTTGTGAAGTCATTGTTTTCAGCCAATGAATCCAAAAGCCAACATTCATTTATTTTGCTTGTCTTTCTGAGTGTTGAATGCCTATCACCAAAACTCTTTAGCAATTTAGAGTGAAGGAAGACAAAAAAAGTAAAAGTTTAGGCTCTCTGCAAGTTCTTATACCGCTGCAAATATGTGTATCTCTTCCACCCTTCCAACTGATAATGTTGAAGGCATAACATTTATTTATAGAAATTTTGAAGATGTCATCTGCCACTCCAAAAGATCTCTCACATCATAGTGGTATCACCAATGATTTTCCAAGTGTCATTCCGGGGCTGCTATTGACAAGATTATTATCTGAGTTTCAGGAGGGATGTGAGAATATCTTCTGGGAAAGCTGGAACAAACCAGTCAAGAAATAATGACTTAATAATCTACTCCTTGCAGTAAGTAATAAGGTTGTGTTTGGTCATAGACTTCTTTGTTCATTGTGGAGCAAAAAGGAAATGTTGCCATGTTCCCATGGCATAGGGACGTGAATTACAATTAGTGCCATCAAAATCAGAGGATTCTAAGAGCCAAGACTGGAAAAGGTTTTCCTATAAATTGAGCATGCATTTTAAGAGGCAGTCAAGAGTGAGACAATGTGGTGCCATTCAATGCCTCTAGAGGCTGCATTTAAATCTTTTATTTCAGTTTTAATTGCATTATTTCATGCATAATTTGCCTCTAAGAGGCTAGGACATTTCTAGAATAAATACTAAAACTTAGATTGCTTTGTGACAGGAAGGAAAAAAAGTATTCCTATAGCTGGTTATTTATTTCTTTGTTTAGTACTTCATGTAATACATCACTTTCCATTTGCGTCTGCAGTGTCTTATAACGTAAAAGCTTTTTTTCTTTTTAGAAAATGCCCTTAGTAGATAGTCCCATGTCATAAGAGACCTCCTTAAATAACAAAGATGTTGTCATCTGTCAGGTACTCTGACTACTCACAACATTATTGATCGAGATAAAAGTGTAAGACAGTTATTAGAAAGTGGAAAACTGAATCAGAGGATGAGGGGAAAAGTGAGAATTAATGTAAAATTATTCAAGTGAATCATTAAGGCTGTGCCATAAAGTACCAGTGTGGAGAACAGAGACCTTTGCAAGGTTATTCCTGGTGTCAGCTGTAAAAATAGCAGAACTAATTATTGGCACCAGGTGCTGCACTGTAGTCTGAATTAGATCTGAGGAACATTTTTAAAAGAATGCACTGATATATATGTCTATGTGTTGTTCTTCTCTGCTAAAATTTTAACAGAAATAGGGCCAAACTTTCCATGTTGTTTCACTCCTCTTTGTCCTAGGAGGCCGAACAAAAGCCTTACCTGCTACTCTGGCTGGTTGCCTGCAGTATGGAAGACGAGCCTGAAGTCTGTTTGCAGAGCTGTCCATCATATACTTCTCCAGAACCTTAGCTTAGTAAGTCAATTTATAGGATTTTCTCTTCCTGATTAAGAAATCAGGTGATCAAACTAAAGGCCAAGAAGGAAATGCATGGGCAGTGAGAGTACTGACAAGCATACTGGGAAGAGCATAGTATTGCTACCAGGTTGTGAAAAGTTGGAGTCTGGAAGGCCAAAGTGCAGGAAGAGCAGAACTTGCAAGTGATACAAAGAATAATAGGGGCTTCTACAGCCATGTCAACCAGAAAAGGAAGATCTAAGAAAGCATACCACCCTTGATGAACACTACTGGCAAACTAGTAGCAACAGACAAGAAGGCTGAGGTACTCAACAACTGTTTTGCCTCGGTCTTCACTGACAACCTTTCTTTCTGCACCTCTTAAGTGGTTGGGCACAAGGCAAGGGTTAGGGAAGCAAAGTCCCTCCCATGCTAAGAGAATATCAAGTTCATGACCACCTGAGGAACCTGAACACACATAAGACCACAGGACATGATGAGATGCATCTCAGAGACCTATGGGAGCTGACTGATGCAGTTGCCGAGCCAATCTCCATGATATCTGAAAAGTCACCAGTCAAGTAAAGTCCCTGCTTACTGGAAAAAGCAAAAAATTGCACCCATTTTTAAACAAGGTAGAAAGGATGACCATGGGAACTTTCTGCCTGTCAGTCTTACCTCTGTACCTTGGAAGATCATGGAACAGATCCTCCTAGGAGCTATGCTAAGGCTCATGGACAACAAGGTGTCCTGTCTGACCAACCTAGTGGCCTTTTATGAGGGAGTAACCACATCAGTGGATAAAAGAAGAGCTACGGATGTCTTCTATATGGAATTGTGTAAGACATTTGGCAGAAATTCTCTCTAAATTGGAGATATATGTATAGATAATGATTTGGTTGGATGGTCACACCCAGAAGGTAGCAGTCAAAAGCTCAAAGTCCAGATGGAGACTGGTGAAAAATAATGTCCCTCAGGGAGCCATAATGAGACCAGTACTGTTTGAAATCTTCATCATTGACACAGAGAGGGAGATTGAGGGCAACCCCAGCAACTTTGCAGTAGATCCCAAGCTGAGTGGTATGGTTGATACACACAAGGGATGGGATGCTATCCAGCAGGATGTGGACAAGCTTGAGAAGTGGGCCCACGTGAACCTCATGAGGTTCAACAAGGCCAAGTGCAAGGTCCTGCACATGCATAGTATCAATACAAGCTAGGGGGTGAAGGGATTGAGAGCAGCCCAATGGAGAAGAGTTTAGGCATGCTGGTGGATGTAAAACTAGACTAGCCAGCAATATGTGCTGGCAGCCTGGAAGGCCAATTGTATTCCTGAGTGGCATCAAAAGAAGTGAGGCCAGCAGGCTGAGGAAAGTGATTCTGCCTCTCTATTCTTCTCTGGTGAGACCCACCTTGAGTACTGTGTCCAGCTGTGGAGTTCTCAGCCCATGAAAGGCATGGACCTGTTGGAGTAGGTCCAGAGGAGGGCCACAAAAGTGATCAGGGGGTGGAACAGCTCCTCTATGAGGACAGGCTGAGGGACCTAAGGTTTTTCAGCCACAGAAAAGAAGGCCTTTCAATGCTTAAAGGAGGACTATAAAAAAGATGGGGACAACATTTTATCAGGATCTTTTGTGACAGAAAAAAGCAATTACAAGTCCTCAGTCACTGGAGAACGTAAGGGTCAGGCAGAGTTCAGGACCAGATCTTTTGGGTCACTGTATTTTCTGGCTCACTGAGTCCCAGAAGTCAATAGCTTTTATACAGGCTGAAATAATTTTGTTTAAATTGCAGATTTGAAGTTATGTTTGGCATTGCTTGGAAGTTCCTCACCTTAGATACATCATAGGGATGGAATTGCTCACGAGTAATGATAAAGTTACAAATTATAAAACCTTCAGTATTGATGTACAGGTTACTTGAGAAGTACTTAGTGGCTCACAAGGGACAGAGGAAACCAAACTAAACCAACAAAACAAGATAAATTGTTACATCATCATTTGTATTTTGGTGTATGAAACCAACAGCTTCTTCAAGAGCACCTTTCTGAAAAGTGCTCTCCCCTTCATTTCTTGCTGCTTCCTGAGCTGCAGCACACAGCAGATGTCAGGCTCGCACCACCGTGGAAACAGCAGATTGTATGCGATGCTCTGCTGAGTCACAATGCTGGCCTGCCTGCAGCTGATGACAACTGACAGGCTGCTACTCAGCCCTATGGCAGGTCTTTTCTTTGTCTCCCTGAAGGTAAGGTGATCTTTGGGTGGGAGAGAGAGCTGAGATTTATTTATTGTTTAGTCTATAATCGTCTTTCCAAGTTCAGCCACTTTCTCACTTGATTAGTCTGCATATTACACTTAAACTGTCAAACTTTCTCTGGCTTCACAATAACAGTTCACTGGCATATCTTTTTAATTAAAATATCATTTTTACAGGGGATGTTTTATACACAAATAAAGTGTGAAAAATAAGCATACCTATGACCTGGTTTTTATTTTCTTCTAACCATAGTAAATGAGAAGAATATACATTTCATCTCACTTTCTATTTGCAGAGTCATTAATTCAATCAATAAAGCCCCTTCCTTGAAATGCCTTTTTCTGAGTCCTAGACCATCAGCCTCCCTCTTTCTCTCAACTTTGGTACACCTTCTCAGATAGGAACAGTGGAGATTTGGTAAGATCCTGAACTCTCCTGGCTATGTCCAGCTCTAATAAAATGAGACCTAAATAAGTTATTTGCACACATACAGTTTAACATATAACTATATGCTTTGCTAGTTCATGAGTCCAACATGAATTCAATGATCAGGCTGGAGATAAGAATATTGTTGCTAGAGAAAATGTTTCTTAAAATCAGCCAATTGATAACACTGCAGATATGAAGAAAGAAATTATATATGGAGAGGAGCTAAATGCTGAAAATGAGAATGCCTTAATGGATTTAGCCAGAGCTCTATGTGAATGCCCTGTATATTATGCCAGGAAATTGTATTTTGATGTGGATTTATTTTGGTGAATATATAGTATAACATTTATGTGTGAGTTAGGCAGCCATGCTGAAAGATACTCTGTGTATACACGTTTTGTTTATGAAATAGCAAGGCCTTTCAGAGTTTAATTCAATTTTTCATGTTACTTTCAGAAGTAATACAGTAAAACAGAGTCTATACTTGACCAGAACTTAAATAAGTTTTTAATTTTTTAAAATACTGCATTTTTAATTAACTTCAACTACTCCTTGCCTTTGTGCTCATTTGGTGAAGCTTACACTGTCATGACAGTGGTTGACAATAATAGATAAAGTGTTTTAGATAAGAATGTGGTTGATACATTTTACATGAAAGCCCTAAAGCAATTGAGTTTTTTAAATCAGCTGTCTGGCTGGGACTGTTTTCATTTTGCTTTTTAGCACCTCATTAGAATTACTGAAGTTTTCCTGCAGAACTAAACTGCTGCCCCAGTCAAGTTCATTTTCCTCCTCTAATGCCCAATTACTCTGTTGTCTACTGGAAATTATCATATTTGCATTCCACAATAATTTAATTAAAATATTTCCTTCTAGAATATAAATCAGCAACACGGAGCAGCATCATGCTACATCATTAGAGCTCTATGGCATCCTGGGAAGCAGCACAGCTGTCGTGGCTTGTGGGGAACGCTAGGAGAGTTTGTGCTGTCATGGACTAAAGTTGTTACACTCTTCAGCCCGTCTTTTAAATGTCATTGAGGGCCCTATAGTGTTTTTACGTTTCTACAGCCCCTTGAGTAGCACCTCTGCAATGTACTCAGAAATGCTGGATGAATGTCCAGGTTCCTCTGACTATGACACAGGACACTCGTTTTGGACTGGGCTCCCTTTAAGCTTAGAATTGTAGTGTCTCGCTTGGGCACAGACCCTCAGAGTGCTTCTTCCTAGTTGACTCCCCCAGCTCTGCTCATGAAGACACAAGGATTTTCAGCAATCATCTTCAGTACTAATACCTGCTAGCACAGTTAGATGTAGATGGATGTGAAATCTCACTACACTCTATGAGTTACAGAAGATAATGGAAGTTCTTGTGTTGAGATTTAAGGAATTGCAGGATGAGGATGACTATTTTTCATTTCTCCCTCAAGGAAGAATATAATTATTCCAATTTGAAACACTTCTCCTTGACAATAAAAATTGTTCTTGTTGACCTCTGCTTCTTAGGAAAATTTCTTATTTAAAAGCTGGTATGAGCTACCAAGACAAGATTAGCACTTACACACTCCCGTTCCTGCCACTGAAGCAGAACATGCAGTCAGTTCACAGACCTCTCTGCCACCAGATTTCATAAACACAAAAGGAACAGCTTACTTTTGTGAGGCCTCTGAAGCAAATCCCCCAAGAAGATTCCTTTGAAAAAAAACCCAAACACTTGAGAGAAGATCCATGCCAAAATATTACAGTAAATAATCTCTTAAAATTAGATAAAAGAAAAAATGGACTGGAAAGGTGGGTCATTCATAGGATTCTCCATCCATGAAGAGATTCAGTACTTGGCTGGTCAATGCCTTGAGAAACCTCATCACAGTTTGAAGTCATCGTGGTCTTAGGCAGGACTTGGACTGTCCCCTCCAAACACAGCTTTCAAGTCAGACTTTTATTATGATTCTGTTAATGGGGCACAATGTTTTGTTTCATAATAAAGCTAGACTTGACTAGGTCATGCTCAGATTTTACACCTTTTTTTTTTCTTCCCTAAGGTGGTTTTCTTCCTTTTGCCATAATTTTCAGATAAATCTTAGACATAAACCCTCCTCCCTTTACAAAGTTTGTACTTCTATTTGTTAATTTGCACTTATCCCTTTAAGATGTAAAATTTTCCTTTTCAAGTAGACATTTTTCTGTGTATCAGTAGCCTTGACTTTAGGGACTCTAGCTTTGGCTTGGGCAAACTCACCCTTAGATTAGTAAAATAGCTCACCTGGGCCTGGGATGTATTGTGCTGTTCCCAAAGATCCCAGAAAAGGGCCTGGATACTATTGCAAGGGGCTTTTTCTCTCAGAATTGTGCAAACTCTTTGGAATCTGATCAACTTTATTTCCTGTCAAATGTGGCTCAGACACAGAGACCAGAAAGAATAAATTGATTTTCTAACAGCTTCTGCTAAAGAGGGAAAAAAAACCCTCTTACTGATAATAATCATTATATTGTCTGATAAAATAAATAAAATTTTTGCACTCATGAAGAGACTTTCCATGTGGCATGCACATCAGATCTCCTCAGTGCAGCTAGGAAACTAAGGTTAACTAGAAAGAAAATGATATTTTGTGGGAGAAATGGGTAGGAACACAATCTCTGAATCTGTATTCTTATATTTCTTATGTATGTTTCATGCATTTATGTGACTATATATTCTTGCCTGATATGTACTTATTTATTAAGTATACCAATTCTTGCTTGTCAAAGACAGCTAAAACATTGATAAAAGAATGTGAGAGCATTAGTGTATCAGAACCCTCTTGCTTTTGTCCAACATATTTATGACATTATTTTTCATAATACTAATGGGATACGTGTACTTTGCCTATGACAGTAACTTAAGCTATAATCAGAGTAACATTGCTGGTTTTTAGTTAAAGTACCAGTGAGCAAAGGTAAGAACTAAAGTTCTGTATCCAAAGCTCATTTTTGTA
Organism: Clamator glandarius; assembly: GCA_033459285.1. Taxonomy (NCBI): domain Eukaryota; kingdom Metazoa; phylum Chordata; class Aves; order Cuculiformes; family Cuculidae; genus Clamator; species Clamator glandarius. The sequence goes on along the minus strand of JAUNZM010001062.1, from coordinate 473,213 downwards.
CAGGATGCCAATATACAGAAAATACCACTTTTCTATCCATGAATGTCCCTGAAGAAAGAAAACTATTCTTGCAATAAGTAGGCACTTTTTTAAAAATAGAACTTGTATTTGGTAAAGTCAGATTCACTTATCTATTCATAGTATACATTTTTTCACAGTCCATACTGGAATCTGGGTGCACGACTGGGTTCTTTTTTATCATAGGTTATTTTCAGCATTTATCAAATTCAGATTGTGTTAAATACTTTTCACTGGAAACTTGAATTTTTATGATATTTGTCCTCTTTTGCTTTTTTTTTTTTTTAATCAAGGTGGTCATGATGAAAACAGGTCCTTTAGAATAGGTAGATAATGAACTGAGCAACTCCATGATTGACCAAGGCATAGGTCAAAATCTGGAGTACCAAATCAGCTCACTGCAGTGATGATTATCACACTATAAAAATGTTGACTGATGAGCACCTTCTATTCTTAGATTCCAACACAACATGACATTTCTTCAAACCAGAGCAATTGAAATATGAGACTGTAGAGTGAACTTGACATGTAGGGGAAGGTTCATACTGGAGAGAAAGGAAAAGAAAGAAGTAGCAAGGTGTACTGATTAGGCTCATTAGAACTATAGTGCATAATACCAGTTGAGTAAGTAGTTATTTTGGGGTACCCAGAATTGAACTAAAGCTGGATGCAATCTGGACCTTAGCAGCTGCTAAAACTCTCAGTTGTATAAATAAGAGAAGAAAGTCAATATTTGGAATACCAATGTCTGTAGTGTTTAGCATAAATAAGGTTTTAAATCCCTTCCAATACTCAAACTCACAGAAGACATAATTTCATAACTGATTTTCCAAAGCATTATGAAGTCACGCAAGACCAAGCAGTTCAGCTATGCTTTAGCCTTGGCTTGCACATGAGCAGTTGCAAGAGCTCAAATTTGGCTGCTAGTTCCCTTTTGGAAGATAAACCAGCAGATCCGGCACCTTGCCACCATTTCATTTCACCTGCTAAGTTTGTATGGCCTCTGAAATAATCTGAAATAATAATTACAGCTGCTGGGAAAAACCACAATGAATTGCATTATGTAGTTAGTTATTTGCAGGCTAAATGAACAGAATTACAGGAACACCATGACTCTGATATCAACAATAAGGAAGAGATCAAGAGAAATCTTTTTTTGTAATGTACATACAAACCTGTGAGGAACAAGATCTTTCCAGTGCTACAGAGCTGGCAATCTCATTCATGTGTGTAAGCATGCTGCTGCATGTTGAATTGGCACTAAATTAATTAATATCCCACATGCAATTAATTGCAGATCTCAGTGCCAAGGTATGGCTTAGGTAGTAATTCACAGCAAATAAGTCATCACTTGAATGTTTAATGTAATCACCACTCTGACCCTTTCTCTTCCTTTTGGCATGTAAACCTAGGCTAAAAAAAAATAAACTGTTTTGATTAAACAGTACATGTATTTGCGTTTTATGTTGTTTTGCTTAAGAGGTGTAAGAGGGAAAACACAAAAACTTTCACAAAAGCTGTTACAAAAACAAAGACTGATGTTTTGTAACTTCTAGTGAGCTAGTGAGCTCTTCTTGCAATAAGAAAGATCAGATTGGACATCGTGGAAACAGTCTAACTATATAAACAATAAAGTACTGGAGACTGTGGAGTTTCTATACTCAGAGCCTGTAAAATGTAAGTTAGCTAAACATCTATCAAAAAGAAAGTGGATATAACTGATTTTACAGGGGTGCAGATAGGTAATTAGATGACATTTCAAGGCATTTTTGCCCCTGTATCTCTAATTCTACAAAGCTGCTATTTTTAAAACATACCTCATTGTTTCAGTCTATCTTAGTAGCAAAAGCAATCTTTTTTTACAAATACTCTACCCAATACTAGGTCAAATATAGTAACCACAAGGAATGAAACTGATTTTTGTGCTGGAACGTACAAGATGACTGCAAGTTAACTGCAAAAATGCATTAAACACAAGTTATCAGTGCCACAAAAACACAGTGCTTCCAAACAAATTACCAAACAAGCATCAGGATCTGTGCAGTATACATGTGGCACAATTTCCAGATGCAAGGTGAATGTAGAATGTGCTTTGGCATCTGGAGCAAAGCCTTTGGGGTATAACCACAAAGAAAATGTTGTGGTTAGCTGAAATGTTTGAGCTTCTGCAGACATGTCCGGTCAAGCTACTGTTCCACCAACCTGTTCCACCTTTTCCGTTGGGTGAAGGTACCACTCCTGCAAGTCAATAGCTTTTCTTACTTATCCTGTAATCTTTAATTATTTATATGAAGTGAAGCTATGCCACCTAGTATTCCTAAAACATGGGATGGGGTGTTTCATGAATGACTTTTTTTGTGTTGAAGGATAAAGCTTATTTTTTTAAGTCTGAGTGTGAGATCAGTGGTTAAGTCACAAGCCCTTTTAGACAGTCTAACCACTCTGAACACACAGCTGGGGCTGTTAAACTCAAGAAACAGAAATACACATGAAAGTTGAATATTAAAAAGTCTAATAGGTCTCCTTCGAGGCTCTAATCCACTAGGACTTTTTTTTCTAGGCCTTTGCTAGGCAGAATTTGCCTCGCTATACTTTGATTTATGTTTAAACAGACAACAGAAAGCATTTGAAATTATGATACAGAGAATACAAGATTAGAAGTGTTCCACAAAACCTTTAACATTTGGAGAGAAAAGGTCTTTTATGAGCAAAGATGGCTCTCGAAAAGAAACAAATCACTGCCCTGCACTTGACTTGCTTTCTGTGAAGTAGTGTCCAAGCATATACACTTAGGTATAATAATCTGCAATGTAATATACTATTTTATTTAGCAGCAAATCAAATGTGACCTCTTCACTTTAATGAAGAGGAATCTGGAAAACTTCCCATAAATGCATCTTCTCTTCTAGACAAATGTGAGGAGAATACAGTACCTAGCTAATCAAGTACCTTAAACAATAACTCAACACTCCTGGCTTTTAAATCATTCCTACAGCTCTTCTACTGGCATCACAAGAATTGCTGCCAACATCATTCTTTAGCAGAAAATAAAAACCTGTTAGCCATGGAAAATTTTGGACATGGTGAATGTAACCGACACTGTCTGAGACAGGTGGTTTCTGAATGCAAGTACCTTTTCCCTTTGTGGAAACAACTCTTGCTCCGTCGCCAGGAGGCTAGGAGATGATGACGGTTTTGATGGCCTCTAGGATGCTGCACCACAGAAGCTGTTAGGTTGGTCAAGAGGAAATTAAAGGATCCCAGATGTCTGAGAAATGCATATTTTAATGGAGTATATTAACAACAACATTGTTCTCAGCTGTCATGCGGGGAAGGTCTAAACAAAGGAACCCCGCAATGTGCTCAGATTTTGTGCAGCCAACTTCACAATGACTTTAAAAGAATAATTTTCATAAAGTAATTGACAATAGGAAAGAGAGTTAAGTAGCCTGGAAGACTTTGCTTTTGATTAATATTAGGGAGTGAGGACTTTTTTTCTAATTCTTGCAGAAAATCTAACAACTGTGTCATGTTACCATTGGATTTTGTGCAATTTTTTTAATCATAAAATAATAAAATCATAGAATTGTTTGGGTCAGAGAGGACCTTAAAGATCATCTAGTTCCAAACTCCCTGCCAGGGGCAAGGGCGCCTTGCATTACATAAGGTTGCTCAAAGCTCCATCCAACCTTGAACACCTCCACGGGTGGGGTATCCACATCTTCTCTGGGCAAGCTGCTTCTGTGCCTTACCATGCTCACAGTGAAGCATTTTGTCCTAATACCTAATTGAAATCTCTCTTCTTTCAGCTTAAATCCTTTACCCCATGTCCCATCACTGTACTCCCTGATAATGAGCCCCTCCCCATCTTTTCTGTAAGTCCCCGTTAAGTACTGGAAAGCTGCTATAATGTCTCCCTGGAGTCTTCTCTTCTCCAGGCCTACCAACTCCTCCTAAGTTTGTTCTCACAGGGGACAAATTCTCAGGGAACAGGGAATAGTATTTCATGGATGTTGATAGGTACTAGACATCTTTCCAGAAGTCTGAAAGAGCATTTTAGATAATCATCAAAAAGTGCAGATGCTTGCCCTTGTATTTAAAACTTTACTAACCCATTCCCTCTCACCCTGCGAGATTATTTAGAGTGATACTCCATTCCTTCTTTTTCTTTCATAACTTGCAGGAGCAAGGCTTCGGTCTCCACTAAGGGCTTTGAGTGCAAATTGATTTTGGAAGAAAATGCATTTATGAGAACATAGACAAAAGTAAACTCAATCTGTTCCGTAGTCAAAATCCCAAGTCAAAACTTCTTTCCATGCTAGAAAACATTAAAATAATCTGAATGTTAAGGTGAACTTTTTACTCTTGTAACTGAATGACACAAAACCTAGAGTCAAATAACCTGACTGAGGTTCATCATGGTTCAAATCTGGATAAGAATCTTGTTTTGAGTTTTATAACTTGGTCTTCTCTCATTAAAATAAAAAAAAAAAAAAAGAAAAAAGAAATAGGTGAAATGTTCAGAGTTTCCTGCAGCGTGTTAGGGGAAAGAATGTTCGGATAGATTTCTCACTCTACACAAACCCCTTTTTTGACTCCTTCACATTTATTGCAATCTCAATAGAGTATGACAAATTGGATCAACTGTTTGACAAGTAATCATCTCATTGCAGATCGCCCACTGGTGCTTCAAAAGCATCCAGCTGAAACTCAGCCATCTCTTTTATCATCTGTAACATATATGTTATGAAAGAGAGAAACTGGTGCCAGAAAGGTGGGAGATGCCAGAGCTTTTATGAGAAATAAGTTTCTGTTCTCAATGAAAAAGCCTACAGCTTTTAAAGGACAGTAACTTTTCCATAGATGTTTTATTCTGACAAATGTATGTTATTAGACGACTTGGTGATTTCTATGAATTATACAGTCTAGCGTTTACAAACAGTTCTGAAGATGAAAAGCCTTAGCCAACCCTGTGTAGAATTTTAGACAAATATGATTGCTAGTCCATTAGTGTGGCTTTTTTCCCCCCTCCTTTTTTCAAAAAAAAAAGATGGAGTAGAAATTGGCACAGGAATCCATTAGCTGGATAGGGTCTGTGAAGCCTACATGCCAGCAGGTTGCATGCCATTCAGAATTAAGATTCTACTCAGGGACAGGCAGTATAAGGAATTTCAGCTGGTCCTCGTTTCTAGATGAGAGGGTTGGTGTGTCAGAGGTGGAGGAATGGGAAGGCGTAATCAAAGATTGAATATACTACATAGGGACTTAGAGACTTAAGCCAAGCAATATGGGAAAGAGAAACTGAGTTCTGCTTCCAGTCAGACCCTGGCATTCCTCCTGCTTGTTACTGACTCACATCCAGATCCTCGTGTACTCCACCTTCTGCAGAGACACAGGTTTAAACTTCAACCCATGATCCCTGCAGGCTGCTTATTTCTGCACTTGCCCCTCAGCTCACCAGGGCTGTGCTGCACAGCTCAGTTCCTTGCTTCCTCACCTGCCTCCTCTGTAACCTCAGAGTAGTCACAAAGGAAAGTGATCCTGATCCTCATATTTAGGAGGCTAATTCACACTCTCTCTCTTTCTTTGCATGCCCTAAAGTCTGTCAGCCTTGTCAGTACAGACCAGCTTGTGCTCATGCCAAAGCCAGGAACACTAGGTGCCTTGTAATGAGCCTCACACATGCCAAGGGGATGGATGGAGGATCAGTGTGAAATGCTGATGTCAGGGTTGTTTTATCTCTAACTCAAAGGCCTCAGCACTCAGCTCTGGGATGGTCACAAGCTAAAATGCTAAGCCACACATTATTCATTCTACAGTTTCTCAGAACATCACTTTCTGTGAGATGTCACTTTTGTATTTCAAAAGGGACAAAAGAAATATAATTGTTATTAAAGAAGATACCCTTAGCAGTCTAGTAGTAGGACAAATTCTTAAAGCAGAGTAACTAGAATTTGATTACATTTTGATGGTAGTTCTTTATATGGAGAAAACAATGTTGATATTATCTATGCAAAGTCTCAAGATGTAAGGGAGACTGAGCTAACAGGACGTGGATTTCTAAGAAAGCAGAAAGAAAGCAATGTAATTGTTTACATTTCTATTAATGATAGCAATTATGAGTGTCTCTATTCTTCTGCATACTCTAGAGGCTGTCTAAGGTACATTACCTCCAAACACAGTTATCTACTGTCTACCATTCACAACTAGACTCGGTTTAATCCTGTGGTCAAATTTTAGCAACCGTCTTGTGTTTGTGTTCATTAAATCTCTTGTATGACATATATATGGTACTTCACACACTGCATATTTTAACATGTTGAGGATATTTCATGGTATCATGGTCTCCTTAGCCAAAACTATGTTGTTTTTCTTTGTTCTATGAGATACTGCAAAGTATTTCTTATGATAGTGCACAACATTAAAATAGGGTCTTTTGGAGCGGTGGTCTCCAAAGTGGTGTGCATGCCCTCCCGCAGGTACAAGAGGTTATCCATTGTGGGAAGGGAAGGAAATATTACAAGTTAAGCAAGCATATATCTTAAAAATAAATAAATATACATATATCAGAAGTGTACACTCAAAAAAAGGTTCAGAGATTTAAGAGGTACTGTATGAAGAAGCTTACTGCAAAGTTTTACTCTCAGATGCACCATGTTCCTGCTCTTTTACTTATCTGCTTCAATGATTCAATGCTCATCTACATTACAATACATTGTTAGTGACTTGACCCAGAGGAACAGCTCTTTTCCCTGCTCTAGGAAAATTATTGCCTGAAAATACAACATATGGAATTAATTTGCACTAGTTGGCATAGCTACGAAGAAGAAATTGAGAGGGTTTTTTTACACCACGACCACTCTGTACTAAACAGTTTTAACAGGCACGGTTAATGATTACCCCCCATTTAAAACTGCTGAATGCAGAATTATATTTAGCAACATTTTATTACATATTGTGGGAGCTTCACTGGCTCTGCAGTTTCTATATAATTCTTCATGTGAGGAAAGGACACAATTGGCCTTAAGTTAAATAAACAAGCTGTTGTAGCATTACAAAACGCAGCACAGGCTGAAAAACCTCCTGTGGACAAACACTAGGACCATCAGTGAATCCTGTGCTTAGCTATCAGCCTCTCTATATCAGAGACTGAAGTATAGACGTTACTTACTGACTCAGTGGGGGTGCTGCCAGCTGTGCTTCTGCCTTCCTCCCTCAAGACAGATTTACAGTAACGGAATTGTCTTTTGGGTTTCACAAGCTCCTGCTCACATATGTTATCAAACCTCACCTCACAGGTCCCCAGTGTTAAAAGTGTCTGTTAGTTAGCTACAATCTATTGTCTTCTGGATCTACCCACCTCACCTCACAGCCCTCCTTAGCTATTGACTCTGGATTTGGAATTGCAAGAAATGGCCAGATCAAACCCCAACTCTGTCAGAAAGAGAAAGCACAGATAAAGACCCCAGAGCAGAATTTCCCATGAAATACAAAAGACTTTGTATTTCTGTTCATGTAGTCATAATGTTATGTGTAAGGCCTAACACTTCCAGAGTTTGGTTGAAAATAATTTCTTATGTTCTGAATCACACCAGAATTGCCTGTTGCAGCAATTCCTGCAGTCCCCAGTCAGACTACAAGCCTGTGCAAATACAGATGGTACTTGCCCCAGAAAAATTATAATGTAACAAAACATATGTTCATAGTGTTGTCCATATATACAAAGGTAGACATGGCCATGTATTAAGCTTAGGTTTGATGTATTATCCCAAATATCAGTGTGCTTCCCTGTTAAAGGGAATCCTTTTCTGTTTCCTCATCTTTGCGCTGTTCACAGAAAGCAGATGCTCTGGGCTTTAGTGAGCACAGCTTCTTTTTAACTGGCCAGATCCCAAGCACTCTTTATTTTTATGAAACCACATCCTTCTCAATCTCTCCATCACTAGAGTGCTCTTGTCACTTCTTCCCTGTTCAGCACTAGTTAGCCTGCTGCACTTAGCTCCTGCCCTCACCTGTGGAAAGGCTGCCTCTTCATGAGCTGCTCTCTCTGAGTTTTGACCAGGGAATTGTCTCAGGAGCAGAACTGACGAGGCAGCAATGCAGGAAGGGTATGAACCCCTGTGAGGATATTTCCACAATCCTTTCTCCCAAGAAAAATGAGCATGGATAAAAGTAAATGATGAAATAGTCTTTTCTGCCACAGAGTGGAAGGTGTAACTAAACTCTGGGGGACACAGATGTAATGTTGAAAAGGCAAACACCTTAACAGATCTTTAAGATATCTTGGTAAAAATCACTGGGTTAAAGACACAGGTTGCAGAGTGGAAACATCAGTGACATGAGGCAATCAAAGCTTAAAGAGAGCAGGTGAGGCACCAGCCTGGACTTGATGAATTAGGCATACATGTGGGCAGAATTCATTTCTGATATGGTCATACAAAGTGACTACTGTCATTTAAAGTCACTAGCACAAGAGCTGCAAAATTTGTCTAGTATTTCAGATTGCAACAGATACAAGGGGCAGAGACAGATTATGATGGTTATGAGTAATACGTCAGTGTACATTTGAGAGATACTTTTGAGAGATTCTTATTAATTTGTGAATTAATGAATAAAACAAAGGTATATAACTGAAAACGCTAGAGAAAGTGATTGTTACTTCTACTGTAGTAGTGGTACATTAGATACTAATAGTCTTTACTATTGAGACCATTTATTGTGTCTCTATTGTAATTACTAATAGTTAATAATCTGCTGACCTGTAATAAAAATATTGCCTGTAGCCTAAATGCATCCTAATATATTACATAACTTCTATACAGTTACACACAAGACTAGTGGGGAAGATCTTTTGTCATGGAAGGAAAAATAATTTATATATATATATATCTGTATATGGGCATATATGTCTGTATAGGCATAAATATCATTTTTCTCCTAGAAAGTTGATGAAATAATCATACAAATAGTTTCATAGTTTTAATTTTATTTCCAGCAGTTTCAGTAAATAGAAATAGAGAATAAGTGACGGCAAGGGGTAAAAAAAAAAAGATAAAAGGTCTACTCGTCCTTTTATTTGATTGCTGGAAAAAAATAAGTGAAATTTTTGTAGCTAATTTGTTTCATTACAGACGTTTCTAGTTGGTACAGACACATCCTAAGCAGGGTCAATCATCATACTGCCATTGACTTTCAAGTTGCTAGTCCTTGATGACTCCTAGTTAAATGTGATTAGGAGCGATTCCTGCAGTGACACATTCTAAGAATCAAGAAACATACACACAATTTTTCAGAGTTGTGCAGTAATAATCAAGAAAACATTCTCCTCATTGTTTGGTTGGCTTGGGATCCCTTGTCTTGCCCGGGAAATGAATCTGTTGTGGAGATACTCAGGGTCAATGAAGTTCTTAATTGAAATGGGATGATGAGGGATGTAACAGAAGGGGTACAAGAGCTATCAGATTTCAAAGCACAAAATGCTGTTTGCTCTCTGCTTGATAATATATTGACAGGCAGTATGGCTCTGTGTGCAATTTACACACAAATCAGCTACCAGTTTTGAAGTACTTTAATGTGAGAGTATTTGATCCATAAGTGCCTATGACCTGTAGATTTCTAACATTTACTGTAAACAAATGTGAAAATTCTGAGCATACTCTATTCCTGCTTATTCATGAATCCAACTGTTAAGATTCTAGGAAAGAGTTAATGAAAGGACAAAAATGTGTGCAGCTAGCAGAGGAAGGCACAGGCTAAACTTTAAGTCCACTGGTTATGTGTAGTGGTATCTGTAGCTAATGAGTACTTCAAAGTGTGTAATCTACTATTAGTCAGCAGGTTGTGCCATTTGCTTACACAGTAATGGAAGCAAGAAGTATGACTTTGTTCTGCCATAGAAAAGGGCTAATCATAACTGTTTATGCCAACCTAATGATAATTAACTATACTAAGCCAATAATTAGGTAAAACGATCACTAACTTGTGCTGCAAGTGTACTTAGGAAATATGTTGTGATCCTGAACACAGAGAGACCTGGTTGCCACTGAGATCTGCACAGCTGCACAATGGCATAGCTGACAGGTGAGACCTGGTTTTGCTGCAGTGATTTACCAGTTACACACCTCAGCCCCTGATAGATGTGACCATTGACTCCTTACGATTTTAAATGGCTCATAAAATGTGCTTGTGTTCACATACTGGGTTGCTACTTGCAGAAGCATCATATTCTAGTACTCCTTCGGCAGGACAAAGTGGGATGATACAATGCACAGCTAGAGTGCTGACCTATGTACAGCCTACAACTTGCTCTACCAAAAAAAGACTGCTCAAGGAGAGAGATAAACAAAACTAACTAACTGCAGACTAATCAAATACTGAAGATATGAAGAACCTCATTACTTTAAGAGTAAAATAGCTTTTTGATCATCTGAGATATTAACAATTTTGAAGTTCATTTCCACTTACACAGCAAACTTTAGCAGAATTTCTTAAGGAAAGACTATTCTACTGCAAATTCAGATCTTTGTAGTCCTCTTATCCTGCGAGTGTCATACACTAGATTCCTCAAGAGAAAACTATATAGGATGCTGAGGAAGCGAGGATGCTTCTGCCCTTGTCCCTCTCCCTCTCCCTTCTCATCATGGTTGTGCTTAATGATGAGATCATAGAACCACAGAATCATAGAATCATAAAGGTTAGAAAAGATCTCTAAGATTATTAAGTCCAACTGTCAGCCCACTACCACCATGCCTACTAAAATATGTCCTCAAATGCCACATCTACATGTTTTTTGAACAGCTCCACGGGTGGTGACTCCACCGTTTCCCTGGACAGCCTGCTCCAGTGTTTCATCACTCTTCAGGAAAGAAATTTTTCCTAGTATCCAATCTACACCTCCCCCGATATACCTCAAGGCCATTTCCTCTCATCATATTGCTGATTACCTGGGAGAAGAGACCAACACCCTCCTCACCTCTAGTATCTTTTCAGGCAATTGTGGAGAGCCCTCAGCCTCCTCTTCTCCAGACTAAGCAACCACAGTTCCTTCAGCCACTCGTCATAAGACTTCTCCATACCCTTCACCAGCTTCGTTGCTCTTCTCTGGACAAACTCCAGCACCTCAATGTCTTCTTGGTACTGAGGGACCCAAACCAGCACTTGAGGTGCAGCCTCACCAGTGCCAAGCACAGAAGCACAATCAGTTCCCTAACTCTTATGGCCACACCATTTCTGATACAACCCAAAAGATGTTGCGTGCTCCCATGGCACTGTGAAGGGAAGAACAGCCTTGGATCAAGGCATCACTTAGTAGTAGGAATGACGCACTTAGTCACCAAAGAGAAGGCAGTAGAAAATAGCATACGCTGTACTACATGAGCAAGAAAGCAATGTGGATATGTTCAGCCAGGATGTGTTCAGCCAGGAGATGCTCAGTCAGGAGATGTTTAACCAGGTTGTGTTCAGCTGGGAGGTGTTCAACTGGGAAGAGCAGAGAAGAGCAATGAAGGTGGAGAAGAGCTGAGAGTGGCTGAGAGAGCTGGGGTTGTTCAGCCTGGAGAAGAGGAGGCTGAGGGGTGATCTTATTGCTCTCTACAACTACCTGAAGGGGGGTTGTACAGAGGAGGGTGCTGGCCTCTTCTCCCAAGTAACAGGGGACAGGACAAGAGGGAATGGCCTCAAGCACCACCACGGGAGGTTCAGGCTTGACATCAGGAAAAAGTTTTTCACAGAAAGGGTCATTGGGCAGTGGAACAGGCTTCCCAGGGCAGTGGTTGAGTCACCTTCCCTGGAGGTGTTTAAAAGACGAGTGGATGAGGTGCTGAGGGACATGGTTTACTGATTGATGGGAATGGTTGGAATTCAATGATCCTGTGGGTCTTTTCCAACCTGGTGATTCTGTGCGATTCTGTGTGTGCGTGACTTGTTCCCCGGGTTGTGCTCAAACAGGAGGCGTTCAAGCAGGTTGTGTTCAGCCGGGCGGCCCTCAGCCGGGCCCTCTGCTCCGCGGCCCTTTCCCGGCGCCGCGGGTGCCTGCAAGGCCCGCAAGGCCCGTCGCTGGGAGGCCTGCGGGCTCTAGCCCCGTGCAGCGGTGCTGCCGCCAGGGGGCAGTAGCGCGCCGCGCTCGGCGAGGCTCCGCGGGGGAAGGGGCGCTGCCCCAGCCCAGCGGGACGGGCGCGGGGAGCTGCCCCCGCAGGGACCCCGCCGGACCCTCGGCGGCTCGGGATGCGGCTCCGGGTTTAAACCGGGCTGGGGGGAGAGACCGATCCGAGCGTTGAGCCGGCGCAAATTAGCGTTATATCCTGCGCCAACTCAGCCCGCGCTAAAAGACAAAGCTTTATGCAAATCGCCCTCTCTGCCCCCCCCCGCCATCCCCCGCTCCCGGGGTCTGACGCCGTTTCCCAGCCCGGCTTTAATGATACGGTGCGCGGAGTAACTTAAAATTAATTATAAGGTTCTTGACTAAAAGGAAGAGGGGAGGCGGCGTCGCGCGGCGGGCTCGGCGCTCGCAGCCCCGGCCACCTGCGCTCGGCAGCGCTGCCCGGCGCCGCGGAGGCTCCCGCGGCAGCTGCGCGGCCGGCGAGCGCGGAGCGCGGCGCAGGTACGCGGGGCGCGGGGCCGGCCGCCCCCGCCGGGCGGAGCAGCGGTTCCTTTGGGGTTCGGGCCTTTGCTTCTCCTCTGAGTGCGGGGGTGCGGTGAGCAGGGTCTGCTGCCTCTGGGGCTCCGAGTTCTCCTCTCTACTTTTTTTTTTATTATTATTTTTGAAGACCCGCAAGGTTTCTTCCCCCCCTAGAAGCTGGCTTGTTGCTTTCTGGCATGTACTTATCTACCCCCGCTATCCCCGAAGATAAATGCTTCAAAATACTCAGAACATGACTGCAAAATGCACTGTGCTGTGGGGAAGGCTGTGAGGGCTAGCGAAGTACTTAAAAATACAGCATCTAGCGGGAATGTTCTTACGCAGAGTTCTGTGTAATCTAGTCGCAGGGGAAAAAAATACTAAAATGGGTCTTTCTGACAAGACTTTGATCAGCATCTCTCTCTATATTTTACATCTTTCTGTTTGTCTCCTCCATATTCTGATTTTATTACGAGAAGTTTGCTAGTTCGACATTTCAACGTTGCTGCCTTCAGACTGCACCACTATAGGAACTCTTTTTTTTACAAAACTAGACTGAAAAAATTCCCCCCCAAACCTCCACTTAACGGCACAACTGGTATGTATAAATAAAATCTTCATTTTTTAAAGTGACAAGGATGTGGTTTACTCTGTAGCCTCAGTAATTTAAACAGCACCTATCTGCTGCAGATAGAGTTGCTATGCACGTCTCTACCAGTGAGTCTGAAAATTCGAACCCGGCTTTGATTTATTTCCTTTCTATCAGTGATTAATGCGCCGTAATTAGCTAATCTCAAAGCCATTATTTACAACTGGGGCAGACAAAGGGAAAAACCGATGATCCAGCACTTAAGTCGGCTTGAAATTATGAAACTGAAAGAAATGTTTACGTCTTGGCTAGGAAAGGGAGAGCCTCAGGTTTTCAGTAGTAGTAGTAGTAGTAGTAGTAGTAGTAGTAATAATAATAATAATAATAATAATAATAATAATAATGTTTTAGTTAATCTATTAATTGTAGCTGGTAAATTTTTCGTCCGAAAACGGGCTCTCATCATCTCTGAGTTAAAGAAGTGAGCTCCTGCCGGGATTCTTCTCTCTCTCCCTTTGTTGCTGCGTTAAGGAGAGGAACTCCAGTCCCAGTGTGCGAGCCGTGGGGACGGGCGCGGAGACGGTGGCGATGGCCCGTCGGCTTCCGCAGCTTTTTGTGGAATAGCACAGGCTCCGTTGTATCCCGAGGTTTTTCCCCCAACTATTTTTGTTTTTTTTTTTTTTTTAACTGTGCGATTCTGGCTTTCTAATGATATCCTAATCCACCACCAACACCACCCGGGAAGACAGGAAATCTTTCTTTTGGTCTGGAAATGGGAAAGGAGGCGGGAAATAAAACATCTATGGACACAGGAAAGAAAGAAAGAACCAATTCGATTAGGAAATTTAAATATACAAAAGGAGGGGGGAGGAAAGTAGTAGAAAAACAAAATCCGGAGGGTGCTAGGAGAGGACAGGAGCAGAGCAAAGGTGCCTGGTGTGAACAGGGGCTGATTATCCAAGAGAAGAGGTGCAAATGTTCTTTGTTCAGAGGTGCCTTACCAGAGGCGCACGAAAATCATCATTATTGTCAAAAAATATTAGCACTCAGAGGAAGAAAAAAAATACCTAGGAAACCTGAAACCTTGGGGGATGTATATTACAAGCTAAACAGCCTCCCCACCCTGTTTATCATTCCAGGGGAAGGGGAGGAGGTGGGGAAACTTGCACCATTTCCAGTTACTAGTCGCTCTCCCCCTTGCTCCCTTCCAAACAAACAATGAATCACAGACGATTGCCCCGTGCCCGCTGTAGCGCGGCGACACGGAACAAACCGGGAGGGACCGGGAACAGTAGAGAAGGGAAGCGCTGCGGGGACACCATGGGCAGCTCGGAACTGGACCCTCCGCCTCCCTCTTCTTCCTTCTTCTTCCTCCTCTTCTTCTTCCTCTTTCTCTTCTTCTTCTTCTTCTCTTCCTCTTCTTCTTCTTCCTCCTCATCTCCTTGTTTAATGAGGGATTGATTGAGATATACGAGTTATGCCTGACGCTACTTAGCCCTTGAAAAAAACGAATTCAGGCTCTAAACTCCAAAGAATTTTGCATGGGATTTTGGTTCTAAGAAATGCCTCTGTTTGTCCTAAATCCAGCCGCAAGGGAGGGTGTAAGTGGGGGGACATCTGTTTAATTTGAAGCAATAAATACGCCGGATCTGTGGCCGTTCGGGGGTTTCCATTTTTAAAGATGATTAATCCCACCTCCACCCCCTCTTTCCAATTCGACTGTAAAGAAATGGATTAGAAATGGTATCAAGAAGGATTATTCATTTATATCAGACAGATGGAGCTGTACAGTATGGTTTCAAAGAAACAAAGAAAATTGTTTCTAAATGGTTGTTTGGCATGAATTATTTGGCGGATTTGCAAACAAGCAAGGGGAAGCACTGTACAGCAAGAGGTAGGGGAAACCCATCTGGCACCTTCCCCGTCCCTGTCTGGGGCTGGAGGGGTTTCCAGGCAGGTAGCGGCAGAGGCGCTAAGCAGACCTGGCCCTAAGTGAAAGGACCCGTGAGCATGAAGCTGCCTTTTCCTTCGACAGCCAAGAGCCTCCAGAACTCCCCCAGCTGCTCCGCGGCTGCGGCTCGGGGCTGGGATCCGCACCTGCGGGCCGGGGGGTGCCGGCATCCGCACAGCTGGACCTGTACAGGTTATGGAGAAAACATGTCACAGGGCATGGACCTGGCAAGGTTCTACCTGCCCCTTTCGGCGCCCAACCCAGATTCCTCCTCCTCACTTCACCCCCTCGACTCAACCGCCTGCAAAGTCAAGCTCAGCAGGATTGGAGGTGGGGTGTAGAGGGGGAATAAAGAAGGGACAAACTTTCGAAGTATTTTCAGCTCGATACATCCCCCTCGTGCAGTTCCATTTCTCCTGGCATTTTTCAAGTCAGTCCTGCTCTGAAATCTCCGGTCATTTCAAACAGTTTCAAATGTGATTGACACGTATGTTAATGGTTTGTTTTTGTGCAAGGCGGCTCTGCAAATTTCCCACACAAACACACTGTGTAGATCAGATGTTAGGTATAAAAATGGTTTATTGATTGAAATAATAGAAGCATTATTTTGATTTTTCCTGACATGATGGCTAATTTATAGATTCCTACTCCATTGATTTTCTTCTTGTCCTGGCAGAGGGAAATGATCAAATCTCATGAAAACGCCCATTTGTACTAATTAGGAAGCTGAGATTCTTTCTTTCTTTCTTTCTTTCTTTCTTTCTTTCTTTCTTTCTTTCTTTCTTTCTTTCTTTTCCTTTCTTCTTCTTTCTTTCTTTCTTTCTTTCTTTCTTTCTTTCTTTCTTTCTTTTCTTTCTTTCTTTCCTTCTTTCCTTCTTTCCTTCTTTCCTTCTTTCCTTCTTTCCTTCTTTCCTTCTTTCCTTCTTTCCTTCTTTCCTTCTTTCCTTCTTTCTTTCCTTCTTTCTTTCCTTCTTTCTTTCCTTCTTTCTTTCCTTCTTTCTTTCCTTCTTTCTTTCCTTCTTTCTTTCCTTCTTTCTTTCCTTCTTTCCTTCTTTCCTTCTTTCCTTCCTTCTTTCCTTCTTTCCTTCTTTCTTTCCTTCTTTCCTTCTTTCCTTCTTTCCTTCTTTCCTTCTTTCCTTCTTTCCTTCTTTCCTTCTTTCTTTCCTTCTTTCTTTCCTTCTTTCTTTCCTTCTTTCTTTCCTTCCTTCCTTCCTTCCTTCCTTCCTTCCTTCCTTCCTTCCTTCCTTCCTTCCTTCCTTCCTTCCTTCCTTCCTTTCTCTCTCTCTTTCTCTCTCTCTCTTTCTCTCTTTTGCTCTTTCTTTCTTTCTCTCTTTCTCTCTTTCTCTCTCTCTCTCTTTTTCTCTCTTTCTCTTCCACCTCTCTTTCTCCCTGTCTTCTCTCCTCTCACTCTCTCTCTCTCCTTTTTTTTCTCTCTGATGAGATTTACTAGATTTACTCTTTCCACCGTGGACTTGGTGCATGCATGTGTGTATTTTTTATCTTTTATACATCTGTTTTCACTTTGCACTTTCAATGAGCTGTAGCAGACAATAGTGAGAGAAACATCTGAAAATGCAAGGAGACAGAGTTGCATATGAAAATGCAAGGAGACAGAGTTGCATATGTGTTTCATTTCTGCGGGTTAGTCAGAGAAAACAACAAAAGGACAGCTGGAAGGGGGGGAATAAAACACACACTTACAAAGGAGATTGTGACCCTGTAAGAGGGAAAGGCGAGTACAACGAAAAAAGACTGCAAAAAGTAAGGAAGAACAGTAGGAGCAACGCAGGAAAGAGTATCAGGGAAAACTGAACAAGAGCAAGAATAAGAAATTAAATGCCTGTCCAGCTGGATGCTTCCTAATTTTCTTTAAAAGGAGAGTTAGGGAAAAGAGAGCTTGGTCCAGACAAACAAACGGGGAAGACACACCTGCTGAAATTGTGTATCTGATCTGTGTGCACAGATGTGTGTGTGTTTATCCAACTATACTTTTGTACAGGGGATCTATAGCGTCCCAGCACTAATTGAAATCGTGCGTCGAAGAGGTAAGTCTCATAATTCTCTCTTTTCCAAATGGAGAACAAAATCCCTTGAACAGCCAACAACAGTCACATCTCAGGCAGTATTAGTTTGGCTGGACTTTGAGTGTGTTTGTTTATTTGTTTTTGTTACTTTTTTTTTTTTTTTTGGTTGTTGAGAAGACAGAGTTCAGTGGGAGACAACCAGATGGGGAGGGAGGGCAATCCCATTGTCTGTTCGCCAGAAGATCTCGTTTTGCCCTGGAAAAGGCGATCAAACGCAGCCAGGGTCCACTCAGGAAAGTAAAAGGGATGGGGACGGAGGAGGGGTGGGGGGGGAAAGAACAGTGGGTGCATGTGGATTTAATAGCAGTGAAAGTATTACAGGGGGATCAGATTTAGCGAGCAAGCGAGAGGGAGCTTTTGAACATCTGTCTAATGCAGCCAATAGAAGTGACATTAGTGATATTGGAGAGAGGGAGACACCGCCGCCGATCGGGCTGGGATTATGGGAGCCTCCCAATCCGATTAGCCGCTGCCCTCCTCCTGCCAGCAGCGGAGCCGGAGCCCTGGGCGCCCCGCGCATCTTGCGCGGCCCTGACCCTCAGCGCGGCGCCTCGGAGGAACAGAGCCGAAACCCGGCGGTGCCCTGATACCAAGGCGCTCGGGTTTAATATTCACGGATACACCGCGATGAAATTCCACCCCGCTCCCGGGGAAACCTTTATTCTCCGGCTAATTGTAATTTACAATTACACTTCACACTTCATCACGTAGGAGGTTAGGAAACAAGATTCTTCCATATAATTATTGGCCTCTTTAATCCTATTCCACCGCGTATCATCCTGCATCTCCAAGTCCTATTGTTCCCTCCTCCTTGTTTTGCCAGTCATTTAAACTAGTATCAGAAAAAGGAAAAAAAAAAAAAAAAGAAAGATCCCGGGCTGCATAATTTTAGACATCACACCCCCGCCTCCGAGCGCGGAGCAGAAGGCGTCAATGGGCTGCAGCTCCCGCTGGAGGGGAGGCGGCTGCGCTCACACGGCCCGGGCTCCTCCTCGCCAGCCCGACGGGGCCACCCTGACTGGCTGGCAGATATTTTCCCTCTAGTTTTCCTACCGGGTGGATGAGCACACAGAAAGGCACGTTTATGAGCACCTAGGCAGATACCCCGCGCAGAGTGTGCCTTGCAATCCTCTCTCAGCTGTAACCCTTAGAGCAAAGCGCATCCCTCCAGCTCTCCGGCGCGGGGAGGATACACGCAGTTTGTACCTCCAGGCATTACAAGACGCCTCAGCCCAGCTGAAAGCAACACTGCAGCTTGAGTGCAGGCTGCCGCAGAGGAGTGTCACTGCCTTCAGCTCTGCCAGAGGCTGCCGGGGGGCTCTCAGTGCTATCAGGTTCTGCCTCGCCTCTCCACAAGCTGTTTCACCACCCGGTGTCAGCTACCCTAAGGACGACTCAAAGGCTGACTGGCACCCAGCTCACGAATTACAGAAAATTGATGCTCTGCTTAAAATTCACAGCAGTGAATCAGTAATGTTCACATTTTTATGTGACAGCCATCTTACAGGGAGATAACGCCTAACAGCTCCTGAGTTTCCCTTTACTCACAGTGTGGGAATAACATGGCAAAGGCCAAGAAGTCTCTGTGTCTTGTTCACACACGCGGAGCACACACCACACTACTGCATGGCAGGTTCATGATTTGTAGCACGCCAGTATATAGTATCTGTCTTTGAGAAAATACACTGGTGGGGTTTTGACTATTGGATTGGTTGGGGGGTGTTAAATGAACATGAAAACCTTTCTTCTTATAGCGTTAGGCAGGCTAATTTGACTAATCTTTTATCTCTGTGTATCAGGGACCAAAGTTGTTACTCCATCAGAAATTGCTGATTTTAGTGGTAAAAGTCCAGTTTGCATCAGCCTCTTATTTAGATATAGTTGGGGCAAAGAGTTGAGGGTAGAATTAGGAGATATCACTGTTGAAGAGGTATCTTAGAAGACCCATGTAAAGCCTTCTTGGTTTGTCACCCTATCACTTCTTAAGTTACGTTATCAAACAAACAGGCAAAAAAGAAATACATGCAAAATCATTTCCCACCAACCCTTCTTTTCAACAGCCTTCACAGGTTATTTTCTGATCCAAAGTCCATTAACTCATCCTGGGAATCCAAATAGTCTTAGAAGAACAAGCCTTATCCTACCATCAAGCCCTGTGTTTCTATTGTTCTTGTATTTCAGCTTATTGCACAGTTGTTTTTCTTCTAAGTCATACACTCCCAAGTTATACATTTTATATTAAATCTTTGACATTCTTAATAAATCAAATAGCATGCATCATTCTGTTCGTTCTTTGTTCTGAAATAGAGAGTTTTACAGTAGATGGGTGACAAACGTGTTAGTGGGCTGGCCACTATAACACAACAGTTTAGGGGTTGTAGCATCTGTCTACTATGTTCATGTGCAGTTCAAAATGCTATGGAGTTCCAGCACAAATCCATGCTTCTGGAAGGAAGAAAATTATTAGTATCATGAATATCATTTTCTAGATCACCCAATTTCTTATGAAATATGTTTAAAGATTAACATCGAATGCCCTAAATTGGTTTTCTGCATTTTAAGATTTATAAATTTTTATTGGAGCTTTTTATCCTACAGATTTCTAATAACTTAAACACCTATTTAAAGTAATGAAATTTAAATCAAATCAAAATTATGACATATTCAATTTATAGAAATGAAAAGTAAAAATATGAAGCTCTACTATTTAATAAAATTATAAATTTTACCTTGCAGTTAACAGCAAGCATTTTTTTTCTAGTATTTTCCATTATTTTTTATGTTTTATTTCTATATCAGAATCTTTGAAAAAACACATCTAAGGCACTCCAGGTAATCATGCAGTGGATTCCAGAATGCATCTACTCTGATTTGGACCAATACCCATTTTAAAGCTCTTTTGTGTCACCAGTGAAGTGCTTGAATTCCTGTTTACATTCATGACCATTCATAAGGGCACATGCCTTATACTAGGAGCTCTGGGGCTGAGAAAATATATAGGATATTGAATATCAAAATATAAAGAGCAGAACTCACTGCTCTGTGAGGGTAATTTCAAATTACCAACACACAGACTATCTGGACACAATTGTCTGTAGATGAGGCAAAGTTAGGCTACAGGGTACCCTACTGATACGAATTTGTCATTATGAAAGAACAGCTATTTTTGCTCACATTAGCTGAAGACCAGCTCCGTACAGCACATGGATTCCAGTGTGGTCATGGACAAGTGGAGTGGCTTTTAGAGAATAATTAACTGGCAGATTGTGTTTTGAATGTTATTGCAGCTGTTCCTAGTGATTCTATCAGAGGACAAACCCTGTTGTGCCAGACACTCAAACCTGGAACCAGAAATCTGTCCACTGCTCGATGTTTCTTCCATAAGAAGGAAATCCTGCCTCTTATTTTGATTTATTTTATTCTGACTCTGGTTCTCTGCTAGGAGCACTGTCACATGTGAACTTTAAGGGCAGCAGAATTAGCTAAAACTTCACAGATTAGAAAAAACTTCTGGGATAAAGCTCAGGAAAAATATAGAGTGATGGGAAAGAAAAAGGACATATAAAAGAATTTGACATAATGAAATGTACTCATCAGGAGGAAGACAGAGGATCTTGATGTAACATATATTTTTTGCTCTTGTCCTTTACCTCTTTATGAATTACCCAGCCTGCCATGGTCAACTACACTGAGGAAGAAAGAGAGAGAGAGAATTAAGAAAATCTCAGTGTACAGAGGAAAGAGTACAATTTCAAGTAAAAGTGAAATAATTCATATTCTCACCTCTGCAAAATCATCTTTCTCTCAGTCTCACCTGGTTATACACACATGCACACACATATACACCACACACATACTGTGAATCGATTCTCAGCAAGTCTTGATTAAACAGCCTGTTGTGCCAACATATTATATTAGTAACTCTGCTAGTGCTAGAAGAAAAGAGTGAAGAACTGAGGTGGAGAGCGATCATTGATGTCTGCATTTGTTTGCCTGTAAATGAGCCAAGTAAACCTCTACAGTGTGGTCTTCATGCTTCACACTATGTAACTATTTGTGATCACAACTAGTGGGCATTAGAAAGGGTCTGACTAGCTGACAAGGCAGTATTCTTAACAATACTTTCTGTATCCTTTTTTAAAATATGATTTGAAGGCTCAGGAAGACTACAATACAGATGATACTGATAGCACTTAGCAATGTTGTGGACAAGGTAGCTGATGCATCCTTTCTGATATTGCTCTTCCAGGGCAACTCCCTAACCTGAAATGCAACTGAGAAAAGCTGCTTCCTGATTACACAAAAGTAAATAACTGTAGTTCAGTAAAAACCCACACATCTCTACTGAGGCAAACCTAGCGTCATGAAAGTGAGAATCAAGCCTGATTCTACTACTCATAGCAATAAGCAACAATGCAATTTGGGATGTTCAACTGCCACAACACTTGAGTCTGGGCCCATGATGCTTGGGAAGTACCACTTCTTGTGGCACACACGGAGACCAGAAGAGGACTGTACTGTGGTTTGTAATTCCTGGGCACACAAGGCAGCGAGTGGGTATCTCTTGCAGATCCTGGTATGGTGCAGGTGGAAGACAGATCTAAGGCTAGAGCAGTGGTCTGGGACCCTGAGCAGTGTCTCCCTATCCTTTTCTAGACAGGCCATGTAAAACACCATGAACAACAAGATTTCTGATGTTCCGTAGGTGAAAAGACATATCAAAATTTTATGATGGCCAGATTACCTGAAAATGTGATCTTTCCCATGTTGTCTGAATCATCTTTCCCTGCTTATTGTCATTTGTCAAGAAAGACAGCTTTTCAGTTTTGTTTCCTGGGAGTAATCATTGTTTAAATACATTTTTCTTATTTTTTTTTTTATTATTAGATGCAGGAGAATGCATCCTCACTAACTAAAATGACAAATTAGTAAAACAATGAGAAGCTTCCTTTGCCAATCAATTAAACTCTTGTTTTTGCAATGTAATTCTGGAAATAGGTCTGGTTTTGTGTGCACTGGTCTAGATGCAGTTAATTTCACCCTGTGACTAAATGGGGAAAGGATGACTAGAGATGTGACACCATATTTAACAGTAGGACACAGCCATTCACGTGGAACAGCATAAACTGTGAAAAAAGGAAGAACTTCCTTGTAAATAAATTGTGTTTTAGGTATTCCTCAGTTTTGGCAGTAGACTGAGTTACACCCAGATGAGATCATTGCAGGTTTCTCCCTCCCTCCAGCTTGGAATTCAGTCATCAGCATATAGAAACCAAGCCTCCATCACTGCAACACTGCTTGGCCACCCACTGTAGAAAATTATGTCCTACACTTCCTGTTGTAGCCATCGCCATAATTTTTGACCCACACAAATGAAGGGAATTATCTGTTTCTAACAAAATCCCAAGCATCTGGGAAAATAAAGTCCCCTTTAATCAGGTATATTTTTAAACTTGCTATGTTTTTGTTCTTTAAAATTGTTCACTGTTCAGCACTAGTGCTATTATTTAACTATGTAAATGGCAAGGCTTTCTTTGTTATTTGCTATGAATGTTTGTATTCCGAGTGCTTGTACTTCGGATGTATTCAGGATTGGCTTTGCCTATTGTGCTTTCAAAATTCACGAGACTAGCATTCAGCTTTGGCTGTGATTTATGCTATTACAAAGATCTTTGGACAAGCAGAATGTAGAAAAAATAGCCTAGTACTAATGATATTTCTGGGCCAAATTCAGCTGTAACATAAATGGTGACACAAGTTACATGCAGGATATGTGTTGATCAGAGACAGCGATGCAGCATACATGGTTACAGCAGTGTAAGGTGTATGAGGTTAGCTCTCAATGCATAAAATGAGGGTAACATGAGCTGGTGGAACAACTGTACGTACATATGTGTTGTGTGAGTGTGTGTGTGGTGGGGAAAGTAAAGCTTTATCCCACACTGCTAGAAAGAACAAGCCTTAATCTGGATTTATTTATATTTCATCCCCAGAATGATGTAGAAGAATCTCAGGGCCAGTCTGCACTGCACAAAAGGATCTGGTGCAGACTTCTCTGTGCTGGGAGATATTGAGTTCAGAAAGCAATTCAGTACTACAGAGGGGCAGTACCACACTTAAGGGAGGCCCTTGGTTTCAGCACTGCCAGGTTTGGCACCCTGGTGAAGGCACGAGGAGCTGTAGGGAGGGTTCTAGTGCCACACACACCAGTCCTTCCACCGTTCACCTGCAGTCATCTCTTCTTCTGTTTGCCATCAGTGTTCCACCATTTCAATCCTTCAAACAGTTTCTAAAGTCTACTTTCAAGCTCTAATTATAGCCTTCAGATACTCATTTCATATTTTCTCTTCCTAGATTGCTTTGACTTTCCTATTCCACCAGTGCCCCAAGCCTGACCTGGCTGTCCCAGCTGCCTGATGTGCCCAGGGCTTCCTTATTCCTATCTAGATTTGATGGCTTTAGATTGTGATTTACATGGCAGAAGCAGGCTATACATGTTCTGGATATGTTAAATGTTGTCTCCTGATTCAGAACCTCAGGACTGGTCCAGATGATGAAATACATGTTCCTTTATTTAAAAACATCCCCTACATTCTCTGCAAAGCTTTTATTTTGCTACCCTAGCAGTGGTTAAGACAGCCACCACAAGAACCTTTGAACATTGGGAAAACCACAGAACAGGTTAATACCAACAGCTGTGTTAAATTTCCTTCCTTCAGCAGAAATGAAAGGCCCAATTAAGTGTCTAGGTGTTAAATAGCTGGAAACAATAGAATCTGCAGCTGCAGGCATATGGATCTTAGAAAGTACTGTGCAAGGAACCTTGTATGAGTCTGTGATGGCATGTGAACTGAGGCTGCTGCTGGTATATAAAGCTCTTTCCCTTCCATTCTTTCAGGATTTTCCAGGCTCTTATTCCGACCTTAGCACCGATCCTCTGCTCTGTACTGGTGTATGTGTTTGTGCAACAGCACTGGCAGCAGGAACAGGGAATAGCCTGGCTAAAAATAACCCAGTAAAGAAATACTCTAATTCTATGGCAAATATTTCAGTTGCATAAAGTCACTGAATAGCCAAGTACAGGTGAAACCACAGCTAGCAAGCTTCCCTTGGCTCTAGTCTAAAATCCAGGGGAATAAGTAGTGGTTGGATGTGTTGTGTGCAGGAGAGAAAGTATGAAGTTAGAGAGGAACATAAGTAAAAGCAAAGGATGAAGGTTTTCAGATGGAGTAATGACTAAGAGAACATAAGGCTGGGGAAGTGAAACAGCTGTATGCTTCTAAGGCGTGTGATGCTCCTCACACTCAAGCATGAACACGATCACAGCCATGGAGTGTCTGTTGTGCAGAATACCTTTCCTCGACAAACAGAAACTGTTCTGTAAGAACCTGATAGTATCTAACTACTCATGTCCTAGCAGTCAGGCTAGGTTACACATTTTGAAAGCCAAGAATCTTTGGACATGAGTGTTCCCAAAGGGGGTCTCCTGAAAGTTAGTGTCAGAGCAGAGACCTTTGCATGACTCCTATGACACTCACCTTTGTATGACTTGAGAAGTGGTCTGAGCTCCAGAATAGAAATGCCTCCAAGAATTTATTTCCCTCTGCACAGAATGTTTAATCTAAGAAAATGTTTATTCTATTTCAGTATAAATTTAAATGGTATCAATTTCTAAAAAAATAAAAGATATAGAAAATTAAAAATGCACATTTCAACAAATATGAGCTATATATAAATGTATCAGGACACTTTTCTTACACTTAACAGAGGCAATAAAATCCTAGTATGCCTTACAGATCATAGGACGAGATAAAGTGAGTGTTATTATGAAATGATCATGAGAGTGATGCTGTTTTCTAAGGAACAATAGGCTGATTACTGAATGGCAAGATCATCTGTCTATTTTTTTATCATATCCTACTGTGAATTGTTTTCTATAAGCTTTCTGGAAGACGTTGCACCCTTAATAAAATAAATTCATATTCATTTACCATAATGAAATTCAAAGTAACTTTCAGCATAGGGATTCAGCTTCTGATAACAATTTTTCATGTAAAGCAGATGCTATTTTAAGTCTCTCTTTTTTTTCTCACACAAGAAAAAGTGTAATGGGTTTTGGCTGGCTATCTACAGCAATGCTAGAATATTTGACTTTTTTATTTTAGCATGCTGCCATGTAAATATTTAATTAATAAATATGTAATATTTAGAATGTTAGCACCAAAGTACATTTGATAAAATTAATTATATGTGTGATTTGAGGGGGAGACACTTGAGGATTTCAATAATTCTTAAAAATATTTACTTTTTTCCCTGACTTTTTGTTTTATACCGTGTTTTATAGGTCTTCATTTCTATTTGATGTAGGTTTCGAACTTCAGATTTATGACTCAACACCTCCCAACAAATTTTGTAAATATTCTGTGGGGGCTTAGTCCTGAAACATAAACACTTCTTCCTATTGAGGCACTGAGGAAAAACAGACACCTTCATTTATTATGTGATATCCAGAAGGCTAAGGAGATTTTGATCTCCTTTTCCAGGGACATCTTCTTCAGTAAGAAAAATGAAATGTCATCATGCTAAGGTGAATCATAATAAATGTTATGTCTTGGCTGACACTGAAAAATAAATCAAAGAAAGTTGTGAGAAATATTGGTGACTTTTTTTTCCACAGAGATTTGGACCGGCTTTATAAATTAAACAGTACGCGATGACAGCTTTGGGGCGGTAAGTAAACCAATCAGTAGATAATCTCCATAGTAACAAAAAAAGTTTAACCATCTCAAACCAAAATAGTACCTCTGGACTTGGCTGTGTCGTATGGCAACAGGGAATATTTTATTATTGTTAAAAGTCAGAGCACACAAGAAAATTGTGCATGGTTTAGTCCTTGTTAGCAGAAATCAATGAACTGCAAGTGATGCATTTGGTAGGATTCTGATCCTGTAAATCATTATATATTTGCTCACCTTTAGGCTGCATAAGGACCCTGTTGTATCCATCTGCTGTTTGCAACTTAGGAAAAAATGCAGCCTTTTCCTTAATGGAGTCCAGTCCTGACTGGACTTCTGTGGGTAGTCCTAAGTCATGATGACAGAATTTTAGTAACAGCTGAGTCACTAGGTTCCCAATCAGCAATATTTAGCTTTAATTACACTAAACTTCAAAGTCGAAGTCTTGCTTTACAAAATACATATTTCCTTGTGCTAAATCAAAGATCAAATTATTTAATTGGTGCCTTTGTTGTAACTCAGAGATGAAGAGCAAAGTGCTGAAGAGAATGCAAAATTTTGTTCAGTGAGGACAAAGCTGTGTACGACACTATCTCTGACTGAGAATAAAAGAGAGCAGGGGCTCCACTTTGCATGTTGCTCAAACTGCATAAACTCTGGGTCAGGCCTTCCTAAACTGAATGTATAACTGACCGCAGGAGACGTCCACAGGGTGGTGGGGAGGAGCTGCATGGGATCCAGCTGCTCCTTTACCACTTTTAGCTTCACTACAGGGTGTTAATTTGCCCCTGTCTAAGACAGCAAGTACTCAAGGGAAGGAAACAGATTCATTCTGTCTTTATGCTGAACTTGCTGTTCCAGCCAATTCATTTGCATTGAAGGGATGAAGCAGTTTGCAGGTGTGGGCAATGGCATTGTCTCAGAGCTTGTGCTTTCTGAGTCTTTTCCTGGACTGGTGCATTTATGTACCTTCTTTTGCTCAGAGCTGAGCTTAAAGGCACAAATCAGGGCCCCAGAGCTATAAAATTCAGCAATACTAGCCAGCTCCCCAGGATCTTTGAATGCTTTACATCCAGTCTAGATCTCCTGAAGGCAGATCTGCCAGACTTCTCTAGCATTCTTTCAGCTCTTCCTCATTTCTACCTCAATACAACTGAAGCTATAACACCCAGGGCATAACTCAGGATCGTTTTAATCCATTGGAGTATGCATAGATGTCTAAAAATCACCAACACGAGTTCAAGAAATGAGGCTAGGCAGATCCCTAGATTTATGTTACAGAGAGGAAGTTCACTCTGCCCCATTTATTCTAGCTCCATCTCCTTCCTCATGGTGCCACAGCATAATCTCTGTTTCTGTCTTTCTGTGCTGATCCCTTCTTGTCAAGCTCAGCCATTTCCCACTTAGCTCCAGGACAGGTCCCTGGACATGCCCAGCACCACAAAGTCCTCTGGACTGGGGATGCTCCTGTGTGAATGAATGATTCTTCTCCCTCCCACCTTTCCAAGGGAGGGAGTCTGCCCATAGCAAACCTTCTCTGTGTAAAAATCTTTAAGCATAATTCATGCATCTCTACAGAAGAGTTCTAATATGAAGGAGATCCTGCCTGTTTCCCTTGGGTGTTCAAAAAATATTCCCTAACCCTGATCTAAAAGGATTGTTGCAGCTGCAAGCCAGGATTTGTGAAGTCTTGGCACAACAATGTATATGATAGCAAATGATTTAACCAAAATCCTTCTAGGACAAAAACCCCCAAACATGCACGTTAGAGACAGGTTTATAAAGCTAGGTGATGAAGCAAGGTCAGTAACTCTAATCTAAATGCAACAATCCTTGCGTTGCATAACAAGAAGCCTCCTAAGCAACCTTTCCATGGCTCGCTGAAATCATACTCTTCACAATCTTCCCTTTCATGCTTCCTTTGTTAAATAATTTAGTAGGGATATTTTGGATGAGATTCTCATCGGCACACACTTATCTTTTAAGACAAATGGTTCCCCCATCTCCTCCCCCTCCCTTTGGCTATGTGAGCGTGCTGGCCATTGTGTATGGTTGGAGTGGAGGGCATTCGGGTAATTACTTTTCATTATTACATTGCACAACAACATCTTTTACAATTCAGGGTTGCCAGTGCTTCGGCAGCTCTGAGATCCCTACCCAGACTTTAATAATGTGTTGCTAAAAGAGAGGGTTAAATGTTGTTTATATATTGCATTTCTGGACGCGACAAATTTCACTTGCACCTGCCAATGGCCTACTGATAAATATACACTGGTAGAAGTTCAACAGCAGTGGGCCAGTGAGTTAGATAAATAACACATGACACTATAAGCATTTAAGGTTAGTGTTTTCCCAGATCTCACACTCCAGTAGACATAAACTCTTTTCTTAAAACAGATTAAAAATAAATAAATCCTCTTTGCAAGGTAAAAAATTATTAAAACACATATTAAAAGCACAAAAGAAATTTCTCTTATAGTTTATCGCAATCATCTGCTAGGTTTCCTGCCTCTTGGATGTTAATTATGATTTACTCAAGATTTGTGGTCAATTTTTAAGTATAAAAGCATCTCCTATGACTGGTTGCCAATTCTGAAGTCTAAAGGCCTTGCTTTATATTGCTGTAGTAGAATAGAAAATATAATCAAAGTCTGACCTTCAACTTTAATCCTATAAACAGAGAATTTGCTTACTTTACCTTGGAAACGGATGTGATTCATCACAGTAGCCCATAAATAACATGTCAAACTGTTAGACCAATCAATGAAAATAAGTTATTGAAAAATAATGTGATTGCAAAGTCTTTATGTAAACTAGCTCAGTGTTATTTTAAAATCAGGAGGGCTTTCAGCTTGGGATATCTTTTTTTTTTAAGAAGGACTGTTACTCTGTGTTGAATGCAGTAAATATTAAAAATATTTGGCTTATTCAAGCTATTATTTTCCAGGGAAAGTGCCTTAATGCAAATAAGCATTGTACCTCCAGAGGAAGGTTTGGATTAAATCAAGCTTAAATGAAGACTGCAAATGGCAGGTTACCTAAGCTGCCTGTTGCTTATCATTATGCCTGAAATAAAAACAGAGGGTGAACTCTTGTCTGTGTTAGAGCCCACAGAAATGGTTCAGTCATGGAAAACTTGTACTACAGACCTCAAAGCTTCAAGCAGAAGCTCTAGGATGTGAACTGGATTCATTAAGTCTCTCTTTTTCATTACAGATATTAACTCAGAAGTCTGACAACAGCAATGTAAATAGGAAGCTACTGTTCCACAGCTTACATTTTCAACAGAAATACCAAGATAATGGAGCATTTCACAAAAGCCTTTCAGGTGTCTTCTTGGCTCCAAAAGGTCTGAATTTAAAATTCTTCCTTGTAGTAACACAACACTCCTTCAAACAATATGACTTATACTCAAAACATACTGCATGGGGATATTGAACTCAACTGAGTATCAAAATAAATAATCTAAGTTTGGTGCATGTGTATTATTGAATTTTATTCTCCAGTTAACCAAAAAACTATTTCACTGAACTTAAGGCTGAAGCTGATTTTAGCCTGCTGTTTCAGAATCTGATATTGTCCAGCATTTACATCTACCAGCTGAAGTTTGTTTGCACTCTTCCTGTCAGTAATAGTAGAGATATTACCCATATTTAAAAATTAGGCCAGTAATTTTGATGCCAAAATGTAATTAACATTTTTCAAACTACTTTATTCAGAAGTTCTTGTTTGTACAATATGGAATATTTCAATGTAAATAATTAACATATGAATAGACTGTATTGCTGTTCAATGAGACTGGGAGGCAATGGAATAATATCTGATGACAGCTATGTACTTTTGCTTTTTTCCTTTTCTTGGTGCCATGAAAACAATTAAACAATAAATTCTTTACCTCATATAGGAAACACACTGCTGAGATTATACTGTAAATTATATAGGTAAAGAATATAATGTAAACAATGATGGTTAGAAGAACAAAGAGATGGAGCCAAAAGCAATCTGAATTTGCATCATGACAACCAGAATTCTTTCCTGGCCTTCCCTTTTGTCATTTATGGTTCATTTACTTAAACTCAAACCTGGAGGGGGAAATGAGCAAAAGTCAGGAATCACACAAAGACTCTGCAAATCTCTGCCAATAAAAAATGACCCCAAGAACTATCCACTGAAAGTCTCTGCCCTCAGTGAAAAGTCATCTTTCTTGCCTTTTGCAGTGCTGTGCTCTATGTGCATCCTCTGCCAGGTGCCAGGGCCACGGCCCCACCACTGTGGTGAGCAGGACCCCCAGGACCCTGAATGGGCTCACAGTGAGCACCGAGTGCTGCTCTTTGAGAGGTCTCATCTCATACCAATAGCAAAACTCAAAGGACACCTCTGTGTATCATTGTTAGTACTGCTAGAGTGCAGAACAGTAGCTGAAGTCCAAGACTGCATGACCCCAAAGATCCTATCCCAAATGACTTGTAGCTCAAGTATGAAACAAAAGGGGGCACAAGGACATGAACGGGATAGAGCAGAAGAATAAAAGGGGCCTTGGGGGACAAGATGCTACATCTCCATCTGAGACACATAACTTTCCAACCAAGCCACAAGTTCTGCTCTTCTTTTGGGGACAGAGAGGGATACGGGGGATACGATCCATCCCACATGCAGAAGGAGGGGACCAGGGCCCTGTACTGTGCATCCCCTCAGCCAGCAACCCTGTGGCCAGGGCAGCCCCGTGGAACAGGGTCTTGGATTCCATCGCTCCCTATCAAGGCATTGTACTGAGAGACTCTTTTATGGAGAGGTTTGAGGAATGGTAAAGAAATAGTTTCTGGACTGTTTGTGTAAGCCTTCCTGTAAATCTGGGGGGCAGAAAGAGAGAAAGCACTAAGATGCCTTCTTGACGATTTAATAAATAGCATTGCCATTTTCAGCTGCCTGGGATCAACACTTCCAGCCTCTCATGTGTTGGCTGTAAAATGACCTTAGTACTGCAGTCAACATATACAGGCATGCTTCGATACATTGTAATTGAAAGTACCTTTTAAAGAGTGATTTCCATAGACAATAAAACTCACTTTCTACTTCATTTTTATGGAACATTATTTTATGCAATTGTGTGTTAAAAAATCACAAAACTTGTATATTCACAAAACTTTTTAATTGCGTCTTTACTGTAACATTTCTTAAAGCATCCACCTCATTACTTTCTGGGCTCTGCTTTAAAGTTGTTCCTGGTTTTATGGATTTTATATAGTGTTTGAAGAATTATTTGTAGAAAAAGAGGCTTCTGATACGAGTACTGTAGTATTGAGTCTTCATTCAGGGCCAGGCAGATTTAAGCAAGAAAAGTCCACTTAAATTTCTCAGTCTAAGAATGGAGAAGAGACTCTTTCCTTGAAATAGTTCAATTTCCCTATGATATCAATTGTTTATTTTTTTTAAAAAAAGAAAAGAACACCAAACACATTTTTGTTGTTGTTATTACTATTGTTTTGTTAAAGGGAATGTCTGCTTGAAGACAGAATAAAAGTATCATGTCATTACTGCTTTCTCTTGTGTATCTGTCTTCTCACCCAAACGTGTTACAGGTCAGAAAATTTTTTTGTCATTTGTGCTTATTATGTAATTAGTTCACCTATGCATGCTGCACTGGTCTCCTAACATGAGACAGTTTATCTTGCATGTTACTCAACACGCTGGGGGGAAAAAAACCCTGGAACCTCAGAAAAAGATACTGAAAAACATACTAGCGTTGCTGAGCCAAGAGAAGTGGTGTTGGGGTTTATAGATGTAGTTAAGAATATTCTGAGTAGTGCTATGGCTGGCAGTCCTATCAGTCTGAAAAAGAAAAAGTCACATACTGAGTTCCTTGTTTAAGGTTGAGCAACACTCTAAAAATAAATCATCTGTTCCTTTCCAAGAAATAGAGAAATATAAGCATTGTAGTTAACCACAAGTCTGACCTTAGAGATTCTATTGCCCTGGAGCTGACGAGATTATAGAGATGGGGGAGTTTATAGCAGAGATTTTAGAAACAAATGCCTTTGGATTTCATTCCATGTTTGGGGGAAAAAAAAACCCACACAAAAAAATTCAGGGGCATCTTTCACAGCTTGTATCTCTTTCTCCATCAAGATTCATGTCTCACAGACTACTTGCTGCTTTTATACTGCATTGTTACCAGCTGTAACTATTTTGCAGCAAAACTTCAAATAACTAGTACCACTGTAAGGTGGTTACCCAAGCATCTCATTTTTCACAAACAAGAGGAAAAAAACAAAGGTGTCCATCCCTGATCATGTTGACTCCAAAGAGCAAATAAAGTAACTAACTATTTTTTTTAAAAGCTAGTAACTATCAATAATTATTGTGATATTTGTCATGCAGCCTGTGAGTGGAAGACAGAAAAGTACAAAGAAGAAATTTTTTCTCATTCATAGGATAGACAATGCATTAAAACCATGTACAATACTTTGAAGGGGTACTAGCAAAACTTCATGTATTTCTACACTAAAAGTACACTTCTACCATCTTTGAACACACAATCCAGCTCTGAGATTCAACAGTTTGCTATTTGAAATTGTATTGAGTCTCTTCTACATATTTAAGTTTTTGCTTTAAGAATGAATTAATGAAATTATTTGCATGCTGAATTATAACTGAATTTATTTGGAAAATTACAACCATGTTGGTATTCAGCACTTCTCTCTAACCTACCCTAGCATGCATGCAAAAGGAAAATACCTGTTTTCTTGATAAAGCTGAATCAGGAGTGAACATAATTTAACTGCAAGTTTTAAGAAACTTTGAAAACTAGAGCATGAAATTACATCATAACATATGCATACTCAATGGTGGAAGCAATATCAAACACAATGGAATTTAACAATGATGTTATTGCTCTTAAAATTCCTCAGCCTACTACATCCAGATCTTTGTCACGTTTCAAGCCTTTCCTAATGTTACTATTTTCTGGAAAGTCCAGATTCTTTTAGATGAAGTGGCAGAAATGGCCTTCAGTAATTTGTTTGCTGGAAAATAATTTGAAAGTATATGAGAGGTAATAAATAAAACTGTAATTCCATTCCCTTTTTCAGCTTTGCTGTGATATATTTTTGGAAAAGATTTACATTTATGACTAAGGATAGTGTCATCAATAATTTACCCTTCAGCAGAATGCATTATGTTATAAATTTAATCACACACCAGATCAGACTATTCTAATTTTAAAATTGCATCATAAAAAAAGAACTTTTTGCTAAGAGAGATACAGTATTCATCCATGAGGAGAACCTTTGTATTCACTCTTACAGAATTAAGTTATTTCAAGTGGCCAACATGCAGGTAAAATATTAAAGTAACTCCTAATATGTTGAAAAATCTCTTGAAGTTTTGGTCCTCTGTGTTCTTTTAAGTTAAAGATACAGAGGTCAGCAACTTTCATGTATTTAAAGTTGACATAATGCTGCACTTCTTATGATTCTGAAACTATCTTGACAAAGGGAAAAAGTAATTGAAATGAAAATAACTGAAATATTTGAAATAGGAAGAATGTCATAATTGAACAGCAGTGGGATTGTCTTTTTTCCATTAGTTTGTAAAGGTAGTGCTGTCTCCTAAATTTGACATTATAACTTACAAATAATTGCACAAAGTTAAAACTTTTTGTTTTGTACTCTGCATTAGCAAATATTTTTAATGCAGGTTCATGTCTTTAAAATAATAAACAAGAAATGGATTATTACCCTTTTGGCTTTGTAGATTTTGAAGACTTTCATTAAAATTTATTTATTTCTATGATTTCAACCTTCAGTGACAATAAGAAACAAATATGTCTTCTTAAATCAACTCTTTAATTGTTTCTTCAGTTATACAAAGAAGAAATGCACTGATGGCAATATAGGAAACTTTAATATGATGAGTCATTTTAGCTACAATAGAAACTTGGGAAACAGTACTTCAATTTGCTGTTGTAGTTAATGAGATAGCCTATACTTGCTTCTTCAGAAGCCATATTGCTGATCTCTGAATTCCTTAGCAATTCAATCAGTCAACAAAACACTTAGACATTAAAAATAATTCAGTACTTTTGTTCTTATATGCTGTGACAGAATTATCTTTATGATTAGTTCCATTTTCATATTGCCCTTCATCTGATGAAGTGACAGGAGTTTTTTGAGTAATTTATTTTGTATAAACTCCAGTCAGCTTTATGGTAATTATCCATATGGAAATCTTTCTTCACTCAGTTTAGAAAATGTAAAACACTTCTTCTGCAGTAGAGAACTTGTTTTGTTTATAGACTGTTATCATGGGAGTTTTTGTCACTACCGTGATTTATGTAGGACTGTAGATATATCATGCTTGTATCATGACCACTGCTTGGCTCTTGGGTGCGGGGTATGTATTTTCCAGATCTACTTCCTGTGTAATCCATTATCAAACTGAGGAGAAACATGGCATAAAATAATCTTTAAATGCTTAATAGCTGTGTATGAAGAGAAACCCTCATTGTAGTCCTGTAAGTAGACTTAAAGTATTCTGAAAACACATTTAAGGGTTAAACTTTTCATTTCATTGGTAGTTTAGGGAATTTCTGTGAAAAGTTTATGCTTCCAGGTTCTTGTGTTTTATGGGCACTGAGTTAACAGCAATTATTATTTGAGATGTCAACCAACTAGATGTCTCAGAAAAAGCTCCTTTAGGAAAATAAGATTAGATTTACTTCCTTGAAGTCTCTCTTTGGGCATGAATATTTACGTTATCTCATTCAATTTTTCTGACATCCTTGCCTTTCACTACTACAGCTGCTAAGTTCTAAAGCCTGAGCCTATACATCACACTTACAAAACTTCTACAGTAAGATATGCATCTCTCCCTTTGGCAAATATTTGTTGTGAACAGGGGCACTAATTAATTTTTCAGATGTTGAAAATGTGATGTCCTCCCTTTTCATATCTGGCTTTTCCTTATCTGAATAACAAGTTACATTACAAATTTTTGGGTCAAAGCTGTGTTTTAATAAGTGAAACTCAAAAACTGTATTGTATTTGCGTATGCTGTTGATAAAGCATGAGGGAAAAAAAAAGACCTTTTCCACCAAAGCTAGTTGTCCAGACTTGTTCTACATTGAATAAATACAGAGAGAGAGGTCCCAGGTAAGATTTATCCCACTTGTCCTAACAGTAGATTGAGTTTTTCTGTGGAGGTTTCTTTTTTGCCGTTGACTGCAGAGAGTGTTAGACAGCTAGTTTATAGAGATGTTTTATGCCTGGATAGGTAAACAGAGATATTAGGAATACCAGCTTGAGTCTAAGCTGTGAACATGGCAAAATCAACAACTGCATTACTGTAATATTGCTTCAAAAGCTTAATTGATTGATTCAGCTTCACCCTTACATATACTATAAATCTGTAGTTCAAGAATGTTTCCTCTGAGACAGAATACACTCTTTTCTAAGAATAGAACTTCTGTTATCAGTGGTTATGGAAAGTCCAAAGTAACAGTGTGCGAGTATTCCTTGAAAACATTTGTTGATACTCTAATGGAAATAAAATTTCATATTAATGCATATTCTGCTTCTCACACAGGTTTATCTTGAAACAGTTATCAGATCTGATCAGTTTCTACCATTGCTGCTTACCCACTGTCAGTGGTATGGTATGCAATTTGCATGCCAATGGAAAGATTTTACATATTGTGATCCTAAGTATTTTACCATTTACTTTTTAAGTCCTGCCCTAGTGTAGAGATCCACAAAAGCTGGAGAGGAGACAAGAACTGTCAAGAGAAAGATCAAGAAGTTATCTGAATTTGGAGGTGAATGAGCAAACTTCTGAGGCTAGACAAGGTATGGACCCTCTTCTCGGGGGGAAAAACTACTAAGTCAAAGCACTTCATCCCTACTTCCAGCTTCCTTCCAAAAAAATCCTCAGCCAAACAAAATCTCTCCCATTGCTCTTTCTGACATTCACCTAAATGACCAACAGGAGGAAACACTCACCTGCAACAGCAGATGGGGTTCAGTCCAAAATAATTGTCTAATTTGTTGCTTTGCCAAAAAATTCATGCCTCTATGTGTTTATTCAGGTGGGGACAACCTCTCTCACTCTTTCATTTTTAAGTTACTGTCTTTTCCCTAAAATAATTGAAGATTTATTGAGAAGGACAATGGGACTTCTTTCCTTCACACTGTCTTGGTATTTAGTACATGCTTCTTTGCCTATGGAGGGCAGCATAATCTCTAGGTAAAGAAACAGAGTAGCACAGGTGCCCAAAGATCATGCATTCTATCATCTACATGGTGATGATTTTGGAAGTATAAACTGCAACACTTGGCAAGCGTGGTGTAAATACAGCACTTGCTCTTTTATTATTATTAAAGGAGATAAGGAAGATTAAATAACAAAGAGTTATAGAAATACATTGTTACATAACCTGTTCTGAGCTCATTTCTGTAGTCACTGACTTTATGCTGAAATGTGTACTCCTGCATGGGATATAAATAAATATATGAGATCTTGAAGGAATATTTAAGCTAAAAAATTACCTTTGCCCTGAAATCATGTTTTGCTGATGTCCTTTTAACTGACAATGGAATTCATCACGTTATTTAGGAAACATCTAATCCAATACTCAAATTTAGGCCTCCTGTTCTGAAAGATGTCTTCTTCCATGCAGTGTCTGTTAAATATAGATATTCAATCGATTCAAATCTCACTAACCAGAGGAAGTCTTCTTTCAGAAAGGACTTACTTACAGTCCTCTAAATCATGATTTTTTATTCCAGAAATTGCATAGCTTGGAACAGATTCAGTTTAAGCCTTCAAGGAAACCTACATGGCCACATAGACATTTCTGAACTATGGACCAGAATCTACACCATGCACTGGCTGTTGAAGGGCTACAGATCCTCCAGCATCTTCCAGGAAGTCAGTTGCTAGCTTGGCTTTAATGTGGTTGGCAGGCAGCTCCCATGCTTATTAACAGTTGGTATAAACTGTAGTGGTTTTGTATTTGGTTGTGACCGGCTTTCAGAGCAACTCCTGAGGAGGAGCAGATGACAGAGTTCCTGGCAATTTCCTACACTGAAAGCTAAATTTTTAATTTTTAACACTGAACTTCTGCTTTTATTCAAGATAATAAATAGATTTGATATTTCTGTCTATACATTTCTTTCCAAGGAAAGCACACTGATAAATTTAATGAATTCTCTTCTTGTCCAGAAATGGAAAACCAATAACAGTATGTCATACATTTTAAAAGCATTTCATTAAAGATAATATCAGAATATTCTGCTAGTTATAGATAATATTCTTGTTATGTATTAAAAATAAAATATTTCTAACACTTTTTTCAAGCTTTCATAGTGTTGAAATTTATTATGTCATTCATCTGCTGCTATGATGTCACAAGATGAATTCACAGCAATACTTACTTTAGTATTTAAAATACTTGGAGTGTACCAATTATTCAGGCTGCTAAGTGAAAGTAAAAATGTCAGCTTAGCTCTCTAAAATCCCGTAATATTTACAGGTTCATTAATTACTTATGGACTGGATAGAAAGAGAGACATTAGTTTGACTAAAACAAAATATACTGAAACCTCTCTTTTACCATATTCTAGTGATTATTCAAAGTGATTTAAAATATTATATTGTTTAAGGCTCTGTATTTGAACTTTCAGTGTAAAGCTCTCCTACATTTATTGAGGTATATAAGGAAACAGTATGTGTCTAATGTTTTACAAATATTCATCTGTATAACATAAGGATCCAGATCTTGAAATTTTTTGCAATTTGGACCAAGCTAAAAAATACAGGCATCAAGAACATGTCACCAAGCCCCAGAATTTTATTTGGTTTTAAATCCTATATCATGGTGTTCTCCCTGAATAGCTTAGTTGAATCCTGAGGTACTTCAGAAGTAAGGTTTTTTTTCTGTTTCCAGATAATGGAGGTAGGAGAAAACACTTCCTTAGTCCAGTAGACCTCTGCAGAAAACTATTGCTACAGGCTAATGAAGAACTAGAGGGTCAGGTAGTACATTCTAGTTCTTGTATAAACTTTCTTTATAACATAACCAAGACAAAGGATCATTTTTTTTGTTCCATTATATCCTCCCTGTTACCGATGACTGTTATAACAATAATTAAGCCTGTATGCTTACGGTGGTAGAAATAAAAAATATTCATTGTTTACTGAACATCAGAGAATGTTCAGTATCAGTCTTCATATTCACTTATAGGTCTTACAAAGCTTAAAAAGTGAAGAACATACCTTTCCTTGGACTGGTTTGAAAATCCTTTCCTCTCTATCATAGAATCACTGAATGGAATCATAGAATCACGAGGTTGGAAAAGATCCATAGGATCGAGTCCAACCATTCCTACCAATTACTAAACCATGCCCCTCAACACCTCGTCCACCCATCCCTTAAACACCTAAAGGTGTTTATGCCTGCCTTTCTAGTGTTTTCTGTTGGAAGTCACAGATT
Source organism: Clamator glandarius (assembly GCA_033459285.1). NCBI lineage: Eukaryota > Metazoa > Chordata > Aves > Cuculiformes > Cuculidae > Clamator > Clamator glandarius. The sequence goes on along the minus strand of JAUNZM010001062.1, from coordinate 434,733 downwards.
AGATGCATAATTTGGTACTAAGTATTTCACATACTATCAACCCAAATCTATATGAAACTGATAAGGTATCTATTTTGGAGCTTCACAATAACTCTGTAGAGCTTTGCTGAAGTAGCACAACACAAAGTATTCTCTTTCTCTGAACATAAGCAATAGGGTCTGACACAATTACAAAGAAAGCAAGCCAAGCATCAGGTCCATACAATGGGTAAACTTTAATCTATGAAGGTCTGTTTTAGTTTCTTTTCAGATATATGGATAGACATACCTGGTTGAATCTATAAATCTTTAATGAGTGTAATGCATTTGTGGATTGTTTGTATTTCAGTAGTTCAGAATGTAAATTCAATTATAGAAGGACAGCACTGTCTTTGAGTATGTAGGATTATTAACTTGCCTTTGAGATCTTCTCTGATTACAGCAAACTGTGTTTTGTCTCAGAATGGATTTCTTATTTTGCTTCAAAAAGACTTCATTGGTGAGATGGTACAGAAGCAAGTCACTAGTTCGTAAAGGCTTCGGTTTGAGAAATCCTAAGATGTAACTGCAATCACATCTGTTTACTGATGATGCACAAAATATTGTGGACCACATGGTTTTCAAGTCTTTCAGAACCTAAGGAAAACCAAAAACTGTGATGGGAGTCATGTATTGAATGTGAGCATTGCCCAAGAAATTTTATTCTACCGTTCTCTGTGGGCTTCCAAGTGTGTTTACAATAAGACTGATGTCATGTTTAGACTTATAGTGCAAATAATAAAGAATACAACCGGTGTTTCCTGGTTGCATGTTGCACAGTCTTCTAGTGGAAGGGGATCACTGTCCAGGAGATTTCACTGACCAGTATGGTGTCATCCTACCTCAATTCTTGTTATCAAGACTACCCTTGATCATTTTTTAATATACTTGATCAATCCCAAGTCCGACTCTATTTCTTCTGGCATATTCCTAATCTCCTTTGGAGACAGAACAGGAGGGTATGAGGAGTAATTTCTCAGGTTATCAGTCACTGTCAGCTCATTACCTTCCCTGGTTCAAGGTCAGAAATCCACGTGACTTTTGGTGAGCTAAAATCCTATTCTAAAGATTCAATTATGTAAAACAATAAACTTTAGCTGTTCAAATCTCCCTGCTGGTGATAATCATAATTAAAAATGTGATTCATTTATTCTGAATGACTATGCTTAATGACTTGCTTGAAATCACTTTCAAAGATCTTATGAAAAATTAAAATCTCAGTTAAGTTCTGAAGAGCAGTGGATCTGGCTTACAATGATTTACACTATATTAATTATAAAAGTGTACTATTCATTCAAACTGTGAACTAGAGTCTCCACAGAGCATTACTCTTTAAAATTAGTCATTTTAGACTTCTGAGACAGAAACACATTATATTCAGTAAGTGTTGTTTGTTTTAGGTGATGCTATTAATGATGATGAAACGAAGACTTAACTATGGTGCCAGCATAACTATAATGTATACTAGGAAGACAAATTTACCTAATTCTTAAAACCTTAGAAAATGTAGAACTACACAAATGGAAATGTACAGGTTAAAACCTGTCCGTGTTTGAAGGAGTAGCTATGTTTAAACATGCAGATATTAGGGATTGTACAGAGCATATTGTGTGTATATTAATCAGAAAATTGGTAAGAGATTTTATGATTAAACATTAGAACAATTGGTACAAACATTTGTGAATAATGGAACCCTGAGGATACATGCTCAAAATTATTGTTATACAAGGACTTTACAAAATTTATAAGTTAACAATGTAATATGACAAGAAGAGCCAGTAAAATGGCAGATTTCAATTGCGTGGGGTAGAAATGGATCCAAAGTATTTCAAAAGATAGGCTTAGTTTTTCCTGTCCGTATAACATCAGTATAGTTATGTACTGTAAATGCTGGGGAAGGAGATAATAAGGCTAGATGATACTGCTCCAAATATCACCTAGGCCAAAGGAATGGTCTTGTAGTTGACTTCACTGCACTTTTACTTCAGGTGTTGCAATCTGACCACAGAATCATAGAATCACAGAATCACCAGGTTGGAAGAAACCCACCGGATCATCAAGTCCAAACATCCCTATCAAACACTAAACTGTGCCCCCCAGCACCTCTTCCACCCGTGCCTTAATCACCTCCAGGGAAGGTGAATCAACCACTTCCCTGGGCAGCCTGTTCCAGTGCCCAGTGACCCTTTCTGTGAAAAATTTTTTCCTAATGTCAAGCCTAACTCTCCCCTGGCTGAGCTTGAGGCCATTTCCTTTTGTCCTGTCCCCTGGCACTTGGGAGAAGAGGCCAGCACCCTCCTTTCCACAACCTCCCCTCAGGCAGTTATAGAGAGCAATGAGGTCTCCCCTCAGCCTCCTCTTCTCCAGGCTAAACAACCCCAGCTCTCTCAGCCGCTCCTCATAAGGCCTGTTCTCCAGCCCCTTCACCAGCTTCGTTGCTCTTCTCTGGACTCGCTCCAGAGCCTCAACATCCTTCTTGTGGTGAGGGGCCCAGAACTGAACACAGGATTCAAGGTGCGGTCTCACCAGTGCCGAGTACAGAGGGAGAATAACCTCCCTGGACCTGCTGGTCACACCGTTTCTGATACAGGCCAAGATGCCATTGGCCTTCTTGGCCACCTGGGCACACTGCTGGCTCATGTTCAGTCACTGTCAACCAACACCCCCAGGTCCTTCTCCTCCAGGCAGCTTTCCAGCCAGGCTTCTCCTAGTCTGTAGCTGCACAGGGTTGTTGTGCCCCAAGTGCAGGACCCGGCATTTGGCCTTGTTAAACCTCATGCCGTTGGTCTCAGCCCAGCAGTCCAGCCTGTTCAGATCCCTTTGCAGAGCCTCCTGACCCTCCAGCAGATCAACACTTCCACCCAGCTTAGTGTCATCTGCAGACTTGCTAAGGGAACACTCGATGCCTTCATCCAGGTCATTGACAAAGACACTGAACAAGGCTGGACCCAGCACTTAGCCCTGGGGAACCCCACTTGTAACTGGCCTCCAGCTGGAGTGAACTCCATTTACCATCACCCTCTGGGCCCGGCCATCCAACCAGTTTTCCACCCAACCACTCACCAGACTATATATCAATTGTTTGGATTACATCATTTTTTTGAAGTATGCACCCAGTCAACTCCATAGATGGCTTCTACCATTATTGTTACTAGCAAATACAGAAAAAAAGAGATTTAGAAAAAGATTTAAAACATAATGGTGAAGGTGTCTTCCTAGACTAGGTAATAGTTAATATTACAATTATTGACGAGAAAAAGAGTGAGGATGTCCTAGAAGTAAACTGCAAATAAATAAAAACTTTATGAAGAAAGTCTGGAATGCATTATTTAATGATTAAATAAAAGCAGAACTGAAGTGTCCGTACTGAGAAAAGAAAGCAAACAATTTCAGAAATATGAAAGCAAATAAAATCTATGACTATATTTTGGCAAATGAAAAAATAAAAAACATTAATTAAATTGTTTAAAAATAGATTGGAAACAAATAGAGACATGCTGTCTCTCCCCAGAGGAAGGTAAATGAAAGAACAAGTGTCTGTCATCTTGGATTTGGCAACAAATCCATGCAATAGGCAGAAACAGATCACATACTTTATTGTACTGTTTAGTGATTTAATGTCTTTTAACCTAATTCTTTGTCATTTGCTGCACTTCTTCAATAGTACGATGCTGCATTCCAAAATATATTTTTCCATGTAAGATCAAAAAAAGACATGTCAGATAAGCTTCTAAGAGCAAGCAAGCTAGAAATAAGACACAAAAGACCAAAAGATATGAAAACATAATGAGCTAATAGAATAGCACTTTTCTATGTTCAAGTAGAGCTATAAAAACTGAAACACAGTCTGTTCCTGTGGAAATCATAACAAATATTCCTAAAAGTTAAATGTATACTTATGTTTTGTGGTCATCTTTGATTGTGTGATATTTTATCTGTTTTAGTGCAAGTACAAAAAAGAACTGTGTTCTCATGAGTTGCTTACTGAAGTCTATAAAAACAATTTTACTGTACAGTATTGTTAGCAAATTTAGTAGGTAAAAAAAATTCTATTTAAAGCATATTGATGCACACTTAAAGCACAAAGTTTGATTTGATACATCTTTTGCTTGTAGTAGACTTGAAACAATGTTGTAAAGTGATATCTTTCTTATTCTATGGTAATTATTTGTTTGTACCTCAAGGTATTTTGCTTAAAAAATGTATTTTATTTTGAACACAATAAGTGAAAAAAACGAAACTGAAAGATTCCTGTATGTAATAGTGCAGTGTAATAATGCCTCCTGCTAGGCACAGGAAACTTTATATTTAGTACCAACACAGAAATTGAATTTAACTCTTCATTTAAACAGAAGGGAAAATTAAGTTAAATTCTTTTCATGTTGGATGGAAACTGAGTTAGAAATTACAAGACCCGGAGTATTTGTGAGGATGAGCAGAAGGACACCAATAGATAGGATTCTACTGAATGTTCTGTTTTTGTTTTAATCAAGGAATTTAAATCAGGTATTTCCCAAAGCAGCTGTGTGAATCTCACCAGTATTTATATTGAACTCTTAATTGTTATAGAAACGTGTATTTTGGTACAATTATCATTAACCTGAAAGCAATAACCTTCTACATATTTAAAGTGGTTACAGCGCTTGTTATTATAGCCCACTTTCAATGCTGTTCATTTAGTATGCTGTGTTTTTAACACAAATGTAATCCACTCTGCATTTTCCATTTAAAATGCATAAGGCAAAGTGCATCATAACAGGATGTAACTACATATTAATCAAATTAGCACAACACTTCAAAGGCTCTGGCTTTTTACTAGGCTACTGTTAGATCACAATTCATGATGGAAAGAAGCAGTGTAATGAAAGGCTTGGCAAGGGAGCTGTTTATTTTCTTTCCAAAAAGATATATTGTGGGTTAATTTTCATGACGGGAAAAAATGCAGAGGAAAAGTAACAGTAAGCATTAAGCTAAAGCACAATAAATGGAATTTAAAATACTGCTGTGGCTTTGCTATCGACAAACATAAATGTAGTAATCAGTTGATGACACAAAAGAGCTCAAATGACTTATTGTTTAATTATTCAACTTCATGACCAAAACAAAGAAGAGTCAGATTATTCAAAATTCACATTGTGAAACAGGAACAGCTGGGAAGGTTCTTCCCCCATCATATGTTTAACTTACTACATATACATAAGATCCTTCCTCTAATACTTTTTCACTACTGTTTCTCAACACTTTCTAAGTATATACTGCCTATTTTCAGTTTATGATCATTTTAAATTATGTTTCATAATATGAAGTAAGGCCCTGTGGCATATTGACTTCTACATGGAATACTCATGATTTAGGAAACCAAATCCAAGATGCTTTTAGTGGTGTACAAGAAAGCATTGGAAGTACATATGCGAACAATGTCTGTGTTTTTTATCTTGCAATATGATGTCTTGCTGTAAATATGAGAATGGTCTTCTTGCTTGGACGTATACCCTAACGTCATTAGAGCTTTAGCTGGCATTCAGATACTTTATGCTAAAATTTAAAATTTTTTGATTCACATTTTTCTCAGTAGCACATTTCCATTTTCTTCATTTATGTTTTTAAACTGCTTAGAAGCTGGTCTGAAAGACAATGGTGAAATTCTTGTTGAATTTAACTGCAGCAGGATGGAATTAATGTATTAATCCAAGTCTTCCCTAAAACAGCAACAACTTTGTCTTCTGCCATCCACTTTTTAGGTACTTACTCGTTTATTTATGCAAACTTCTATGCATGCAAGCTATTAATGTTGTTTTATAAATCAGTATGTAGTCATCGCACCCACTACTCTCTTCTATTTATTCCCAGTAGATGAGGGAAATAGTACTCAATATTTTAGTTTGTTTAGTGAAACATATGAAAGATCTTTATGGCCATATCTCTGTTTTCATTACTGAAGTGCATTAGTAAAAGCAAATCTGTATGAGCACCTTTTCTGAGAAACTGAAAACAACTGAAATTTATCCTATGGAAACATGCTTTGACATACTTGATTTGACATGCACATAGGCTCTTGCTAGAGAAAATCACTGAGGAAATGTTATCTTAAGATATCATGGTAAAGCTTCCAAAAGGAAGATTGAGGGTGACAGGCTAAATCTTTAGGAACCTTTCAATTACAAAAGAATGCAGTCAGTGAAAATTCAGAACCTGTTCAGGGATTAAAGATAAGAAAAATAGAATCTACCTCTATAAGTACATACATCTTTTTGATGTGATGTCTATATTATAGCACACATATACGAATTGTATATGCATAAGAACATAAATCCAAACTAGGTGTCCTTATATAGTGGATATGGTCATAACACAGATTTCAAATGGTAATGGAAAAATCTGTTGCTTAAAACTCAATTCAAGACCAGTTTTGAGGAAGCAGCTTAGTATTTAACTATGTCTTCTGACCTCTATTAAAAAAAAAAATGGGACTGAAATAGAACCCTAAAGAAACCAGGTTAATATTGCTTAATGATCAATGGTATAATGGGATATTTTAATCATCGTAGCTACAGATTTTTTTTTGTTGTTGTTATTTTATTTCCATTTTCTGTTTGGGAGAAGCTAAATTTCCAAGAAAAATCCTGTACCTATTGACAGTTAGAAATATAGCTATGTTAAAACCAGCTGATATCGTTGATTACAATATGAGAACTACACCCACACCCACACATATATTCCTTCACTTCAAAAAATCTCAACAGTTTAAGTCAAAACTTACTGTGAGATTTCGTTGCACCTGAAGAGTTGGCATCTAATAATAATTGATGCACGGTTGTTAAGGTACTCGTATATAGTTCTAACTCTGACATGATCTGGATCAGAAAGATTTTCTTCTGAAAAATTCCAGCCAACTTTCAAATCAAGTTTTAACTTAAGCTTAAGACTAAGCTACTTCTTTCTTTATCATGTCCATTGCAATGGTTTCATAGAATTTGCCTACATGTTTTATGTTATCATGCTGTCATTGGGAATGACCAGGACCAAACATGGGGCTAAGTTTTGACCTTGATCATGCAAAAATCTCACAGAAGTGGATTAATAAGAACTGACCAAGTAAACAAAGAGGAATTTGAGATCAGAAGATATATAACATCATTTAACTATCTCTTTGTATCATACTCCATGATATATTCTTCCTATGTACCTTCAAGAGGAGTTTTAAATGATTCAGATAATTCCATCACACTGTTAGAGTCTTTTTCGTATGTGACAGAACTTACATCTTGAGAATACTTTTTGTGTTTTAATTATATATTTTCTTAATATTATTTTTTTGCTTCTAGGCTGAATTTTAGTATATCTGTTATCAGAAGAGGAGGGGGAATTTTTTTTTCCTGCTGCAAAACATGCATATAATTAAAACATGGAAGACTAAGCAGTAATGACTTGCAGGACATTTTGGAGATACATATTGATTATGGCAGCCCTGCAAGGAAGAAAAAGCAATTCTGAATATCTGGCTTCTTCCTAAAAATTTAGATACTAAGAATCTGGTCAACTTTCAGAGAAATAAAATTCTTATGGGAAAGTAAATGCAGTACTCTGAATTTTCTCAGACAGGGAAATTTAATGACAGTGTCTGTAATGGGGACAGAAGAATCATACTTCTCTGTCTTTCTCAAGGAGAAGGTAACTATTTAGTCACTGCTTCAATAAAAGGAAATATCAAGGTGTAGTATTATAAAATTAAAGCTTTGAAGGAAAGCACATATTACATTTTATTTTGCTAGAGGACCATGTTCCCTGAACAAGGCTCTTCTGGAGCATTGAAGTTCTTTCTATAACACCATAACGAGGACAAGGACCTTGAAGTTGTAGAACTGCTCTAGATACAAGGAAACTCCAGATATGGAGGGTGCGTGAGGATCTCCGAGATAACTCATCTTCTGGTAGGGAAGAAATACTGTTTTTAAAGCTGTTTGTCTCTCACATCACCATTTAGGCAGCACAGGTCAGAAGACTGTAACTACAGCACAGCAAGGGGAATTACATTGTTTAATGGAAGGTAGAAATGTTTTTTTTTTTTAAATTTATTTTAAAAAAGGGGGACAATGGTACTGGTAAAGGATAGAGTGCTTTTTAGAGAAAAGACTGTCTGGTAATGACAAGAATGTTACTGTATTTTACCTGTATAAATCACCTGTGGAAATACGACTACAGGAATTTGTCTAAAAACAAGAACCAGATGATGTGAGAATTCAGGTATCTCCCTGAGAAAAACTGTCATCATTAGGAGGAGTCATTTAGTATTTCAGATCAAATGAATCTTTCAAAGTCTTGAAATTAATTAACCATGAATCAAGTACTCAGTTTTTCAAGGAATTATAGGTGTTTTTAACTATATTTAAGACTGAAACACAGTTTTGTATTTTATATCTTCAGCTCTCTCTTAATTTCATTACTCTCCTAAATAAGGTAATCTTGGGTGAAATTCTTCAGCCTTTGTTTATGCACAAAAAGAGTCTATCCTATGTTTCAAAAAGATTTTTATTTATTACTAATTACCTCATAGGCTAAAAATAATCCCACTTCAGAGGTGATTTTCAAGGCACAAATAGGGAGCTCTACAACTTGCATTAGGTCTTAAGTGCAAATGCATTTTGTTTACATATTCTGTTCAGTGTTCTGTTTAAAAATAGCTAAAAAATTAAGAATTAAGTTTTTTTAATGAGTAAGAGTAGAACTCTCAGGATTATTTTTTTATTCATTACTTAGTATATGGGATACATATGCCACTCAAGTTCAAGTATTAGAGATAAGAATAAATAAACTAATTTAAAATAAAATCCCATATCTCACTGAAAAATTTTTATTACCCCAGGCTTGAAATCATCTCAGACTCCAGACAACTATATGTCAAATATTCATACAGTTTACCATATAGAAATTATATTCTAGTTCAATTTGTATTAAATTTTAAGATTTGTAAGTCTCCATAAAATAAACTCAAATCTCTTACTTATATTTCTAAACAAATAAAAGGGATTGCAATCCAACTATTTTTTTTTAGTATTTATTGTTTTTAATTATACTTTCTCAAGGTATAAGATGAATGTACATTAATTTACATTTCTGTATCAATATTTCAACAATTCAATCATACTAAACTTTTAATAGATTTAATCTAAAGCTGTAACTTCATAACATGTTGATGTTAACACACTTTATTATTATTTCTTCTTTAGTTAACTATCCAGAACGTGGTATTTTCTATGTACTTGCATAGGAGTGTGCTAACATCTCCCACCCTAAGAATGTCAAAACGATACTTGTTTTGTTAAATGTAAAACTTCTCCCAAGAGAATCATCTGTCCTTTTGACATGTCTTTTTCTGTGTAAGGTATGAAAGTACTACAAGGATCCATTAGAACAGAGCAGACTGTTTTTTAGAGTTTGGTGAATGCAGATACGAAAAAATTCCTATTATACCTAGTTTGACACTTTAAGGTTCACTGAATAGCAAATGTTGTTTTCATCTGTTTTGTCATAGCTGAAAAGCAAAATTCTGATTTACTTGGTCTGAATCTGAACTTTCAGTTGTAAGTTACGCAGAAGATAAAATACAGTAAAGCACAGAAACTTTTGTACAACAAAGCTTAAAAGCCTTTGTTAAAGAACTATTTCCCAAATATCCTTTGTTGAAACAAAACAACCTTTCAGTGAAGAAATTTTTCCTTTTCAGAAGTTGGTGGCACTTCTTTGCATTGCAGTTTACTATTTCAAAATGTTATTGACCAAAACATCAAATTGTGTCAGATGATGTGAGGGCATCCAATCATTACAAAGTTTTCTTTTTAGCCCTATAACTATCTAATGCTTATCTTTCAGTACCTCTCTGCTGGCTTTTTGTTTTCCAACCAACAAATACTGCCATATGTAGTAGCCAGTTGGTGGCCTTGAAGATTTACTAATGTGATTGGTGGTCTCTTTGCTGTTTTCCCCTAGGCTGCGATATGTAAGGTATCTAAGACTCATCTAACAATTTGCTACTTAAGGCTGAGAAGGAGCTTTTAAAAGAATCTCTTGTACTCTCCCTCTCTTTTTCCACAATGTGTAATTAAGTGTTAGCTATATTTTTTAATTTCACTCAGTCCTAGTAAAGCATGACAATACTGGTAATAGCACTAGAAGCCTTATTAGTCAGATTTCAAACCAAATTCCAACAGCAGAAGGCTTAGACAACCTCTGGTGTCCATCCAAAATGAAATGGATCTCCTAAACTTTTGGATGTTTTTGTTCATTTTGAATATAAATGTGCTATAGTCCGCCAGTTAATATCCTACTTAAACAAAGTTTACTTAATAAAAAAAGGCTTTAATTATATACAGCTGTGTACCATTAATATTCTTGGACAGAACGTTCTGCACACAGGAAGGTATAAAGTAAATGAACAAGACATGACCTAAGATGATACATAAGTGTTTCCTCGGTTACAAAAATGCATTTATTGATTTTGTTTTCACCATGGTCAGAATAATACAAACATTTGTCAGCTGCATCCTTTAGTATTCAGCCTAGCAGAACTATTAAAAGTTATCCTTATAAATTCCACAACAAATAACATGTTGTTGCAGTATATACCATTATATCCCTTCTTCAGATATACAAATAAATATAATCTTCATAAAGCAATGTTACCAGTGTTAGGATACTTCAATTGTTATTGGTAACAATGGGGTTGATAATACTTTTGGAATGAATTATGTATTAATTGTTTTGTTGAAAAATCAAGATGAACTTTATTTATGGCTGGGTTTCTCTAAAAGGGTTACAGGGGTTGCTCTTTTATTGTGCGTGCCAGGTTTTCAAATCAATATTTATACATTTTTCCCCAATGCTAATGCAATCCTATCCATTTGTTAAAATAAACAATAAAAACTGACCTATTTGCAGTGCTCTATGTATGTTCTACCAGCTACTCTATAAACAACATTGCAGAGAATTATCACTATGAATTCAGTGGCATAATTTATCAAACATGTTATCTGTAAAATAAAGGCCATTTTCTATTGTCCTTTCACATCTGTAACTCTCTGAAGTGATGTGGAGGTCTGCATGAAAATTTGTTACAGGACTGTACAGGATAATTGCTGCCCACAGAAATTCGGAAACTTATTGGAAATTTGAAAATGCAGTTAGGTTCAAAGATCCGTCCAGAAAAAGTAGTGCTTTTGAGTCCAAATTTATACCTTCTGAAAATGTAATTAATGCCTGTGAGAATATATCTCCTTTCTAAGTTGCTAGATTTCTTAATACTCTTCCCATCACTCCTCAACTTTGACCCTACAGAATCACTGCCTACTGAAAGGAGAGAGTTTTTTAGCCTACATCGTTCATTTATCTTTAAATCTTTTCTTCGATCTTCTTTTCTTTTCAAAACCAAGACTGCTGACAACTCCACTGAGTGTTAGCTGAGTGAGCAGCGTTAATTTATCTTATTAGAATCTGAGCCCTGACCACCAACCTCATTTCACCTCAGACCTTTTCCCCACATTTATTAAAAATAACTTATGCCCCTTTCAAGCAATTAGCATAGAAAAGATAGGTCAAGCTTGTAAGTGCAAGAGATCCTATATTCAATACATATGTATTATAATTTTCATTATCTCTTACTAATAAAAATTAATTTTAGATATATGAAAAAGAAAAGTGCTTGTACTATAAGAACAAACTGTAAGTAGCTGTTAGTAGCAAAATTCCATTTTGCACAATGTGAGAATATGCAGGCACATAACAGTGAGATTAGCAGTTTCTTCTGTCACGTGTTGGTGCAAAATATGAGCAATTACAGTGACCACAACTAAATATGGAACAGATTTTGATTGAAAATGAATTTCCACAATCAGTTATAACTTTGGAAACTGGTACATAGCTGTCTCGTAGGCTATGTATTTAGCATCTCCTTGTCCTTAAAGGAATTTCAAAGATGTATTTTTTTTTAAAAACAATAACCATCTGTTGATTAATGCACCTGTAAAACATTTACAGTCATATTCTATGTTGAAGTTAGTTGGAGTCTCACTTCAACACGGAGTGTTGGCCCATATTCTGCAAAAATTTTCACAAAGGAAGGAAAAGCTGACAACTGAAACTTCCTGGCAAAAATCCACAACCAGATATCTAAGGTCAAAAGATATCCTTAGGATAGCCAAGCCTGAACTTCATCTCATCTAAATGTAGTTGCTGCAAATTGATATAAGACAATTCTCCAGCTTTTTTCTACAGTCGCCATAGAAATCTATATACCTGCACAGAAGTTCGTCTTTCATAACACCAGTGCCAAAGATACATGGATAGATTGCTCTTTGGATACTTTAGTCTCCCCATTGAATATGAAAGAGCACAAAAAGTTGTTTTATACTAGTTATATTAATTTAACATAATGAAAACTGGGTAATAAATTCAGCCCTGGTCCTGATCTCTGTAATGTTGAAAGCTCTGGAGCTCTACGCACTTGCCATTCCAATAGAAGAGATTATTCTTTTAATGAGGAAGCACTAACCGGTAAGGTATGATTGAACTAAAGATGACTTGTCAAACATACAATATGTCTATTGTAATACTCCAGACCTGTAAGTAGACTTGACTCATCTCTGGATCAGGTTTAGCTCCTTGCAAGACCAGAAGTTGACTGTTCCACCTGAAGAGAAGTGTAAGCAGCCTCAGTCCTGCAATGCCACCTTGATTTATAGACTAAATTAGTAGTAGACCTGTGTGGGCAGATGCAGGATAGAACTGATGTTGAAGGAGTAGATGTTTAAAGGTATCAAACACCTCCATTCCTTCGATAAACAATAGCCACTCATAAGGATTTAATAAAGACCAAATGGTTTTGAAATGTACATAAGCACAGTTTCCATGATAAGTGAATAAAAAAATATTTGTTTGCTTTTTCTTCTTGAATATCACATAAGGTCATTAGGACCATTATCCTCAGACATAACTGATTTTATTGCTAGTATTTAGGATAAGTAAGGAGAAAAAATAGCAAAAAGAAGTTGTAAGAGTCCCTTATTGCTCTAGTTGTATTTACTTTAAAAAAAAAAAAAAAAAGATAGTGTTCAGCCTTCGGGCTAAAGTAAAATTTAAAGATGCATTTAAGATTAGTTTCTTGGAAAGTACAGTGCTTAACTTATTTGAACTGATTGCTGATAAAAATCCCTTCAATGTCACTTAGTATGCACTCTAAACACTTGACGAGCAAGGGAAGACACAAGTACTCACTCACTATACCAAGAAGAGGCTGGATGCACTCTGATGTTGCTGTCCCACAAGCTACAATTGACAGGATCCATGTATTATCTGTTCTGTAAGTAGAGCACTCACGTTTATCATTGCAGGAGCTGCCACTGTTACTTTTTCCCATATCATATTTAAGGAGACTGCTAAAGATATCCTCTTCTTCTCCCAGTCTAAATATGGAATTAAACATGCTTATTTAAATTCATAACTGACATACATGGAATTAAGAATATCAAAATGGTTTGTAATGTTTATTACCAGAACCTCTATGTGATTTGCTATACAGTAATAACGTCATCAGGTTTTATACACTTAAATGTAAAACACACGTTTATGCCATTAGATAAATCTGTAACAGCCCATTTCTTTCCATTTTTATTAAAAAACCTGCAAAAATACATGTACATGAAAACTGAAAGAAAAGAATCACAGAATTATCAAACAGCTTTTACAGTTTTGATGATGTGGAATCTCTAGCTATCGAAAATGGAATTATACTTAGCTAGTTAAGAAATATTTAATAATTTTGTTCTTAGAAATATTTCTGCAAGCAACTGAATAAGGGTAAATGAAAGGGCAGGGCTGTCTGTGTTATTCAGAACTTTCTATTATGTTTGCGGTCCTTCCTGGTCTATTCCAATCATTTGAATTAACACAGAAATACAGGTGTGTCTAGGCAAATTAAATTAAGTAGAAAGCAACTGCAGGAATTAAATACACAATCCCTTACTGTTCCTCTAAAAACCAAAACAAAGCACACTTGTCTGAAATGTTATTTAGCTTTCAAAAACAATTTTTTATCAATGGAATTGTTAAAAAATTGGAAAACTAGCAAATTATTCTGTGTAAGCCTAGACAGTTCATGATTTTGGTTTATCTGATAATTTTTGTGAAATCATTGACTGTATGAATAGTTTGGGTGTGGTCATTATATATTATTTAAGCTTCTTTTGTGGGTTTTTTATACCTTAAATTTTTCTTGTCTTTCACCATCTACCTTCTCACATCCTAATTTTTGTGACTTTTTTTATTTTATACCTTTTGTGACTGAGAAAAAGGAAATTCTTTTTATCTTGAAAAGATAGAAGAGTCAGAGTAATAAAAAACTAAATGTAGAAATGACTACCTAGTTCTATAAGAACTGGAAAAATCTCATAAATTTAAAATTTGGGGCCTAAATATGTATTTTAATATCTGCTTTATTTTCCCTTCAGTTTGTGGACATGTTTTTTTTAGACACTATTCTATATTTTCATAAGAATTTCAACAACATATCAGAATCAATAGTTAAAACCTTTAAGAAAAAATTTTCCCAGATCACTTATGTTAAATGTGACATGAATGCAAAGTTGATAACAGAAACTAGGAAATAATTTATTGTAAATTAACTTAAAATTAACATTGATCTTGTTTTAGATCTCAAAACAGGCACTTCTAAAAATTTATTTAGTATCCCTTCACAGATGTGAAAGGACATGCAATCTGCCTTATGTACAGATAAGAAAGCTCGTGAAGCTGAGCACAGGTGGGTTTTACACTGGGGAGAACCAGCAAGAAACCAGCACATGGCTCCACATGCTGCTCCTCTGCAAGGCTCAGGCTGTTTGTGTTGTATCACCTCTGCCTTGGGTACCGAAACGCCGGCGGGCGTGTGGGCACAGCTGTGCCCACAGCGAGCTCTCCCAATGTAGTTGAAGGGATTTGAAGTTAATGTTAACTTGGCATTAACAGTACAGTTATCTAAAATCCCACAGCTTTGGAAAGGGGATGCATGATCTAGGGTGCTTCACTGTAAATATTCCCTACTGCCTCTCCATCCTCTTCTGTAGTGGATTGTTAACCCTGGTGGTGGTACAAAGGAGCAGGTGGTAGCTATCTAATGCTTGGCTATGAAGACACATGGATGATTTTTTTCCTGCATGCAGACACCCCAGGGTCTTCTGCCTTCAACACAGGCCCATCTGCTGCTCTCCACTGCACATACAATGCTAGCACTTAGAGAACTGGGCAGTAAAACTGTGACACACACACCTGGAACAAAAACATGGGCTGACATAAACCATTTGATTATGAGGATTATGGACTTAACATTTTCAGGCTCTGTCTGGGGTTATGAAGATGGTTTTAAGCTATCTTAGAAATGGCAAGGTATTAACAAATTATTTAATTTATATTTTGATGACTACCCTGGAGGTGTGCGAGCACTATGCTGCACCTCAGAATTCATTACACCCTATCTGGGGCATCAGTTTCTTTATCAAGTTCAGTTATAAACTCTCTGTTTCTTTCTTTCTGCACGTGACTAAACCTCAATAAACTAATAAAATGGAGGAGAAATCTGCCAGCTATGCTTCAAGTGTGGAACTATAAATACAGAAAGACTGCACTTCAGCTAATATATTACAGTGTCACTTCAGATCAGTTTGGGTTTAAATAATTCAAGACAGAAAACAAAGATAAGTATTTAAGTTAGCTCCTCTAATCTTCCAGATGATGATTCTGCACTTGTGATGTTGAACACCGATTTTTGCTAGCCATGGGTCTGGCCTCAAGGAAACCAGGTCATTGTGAGGATTTCATCTTCTTAACTATCTCCATGATGTACAAAGAACAGATCCATGGGAAGATACACAGATTCTTTGGTAGTTGTGAAAAGGCAAAACACAATGTGTGCGTGTGTATGTATGTTCATCCATGATTATGAAAGTACCAAACCCAATACTATTTCAGCAATAGAAATGAGATCTGTGTGCTTTCTTGACTTTTTTAATAACACTAATCTGAACCAATGGTACTGCTCCTGAAGTTCTGAAGGTCACAAATTCACCCGTGTTACTATCTGTCATGAAAAAGAAAATGTGAAGCAAACATTACTATATATTAACTATTAGGTTTCCAATAATAGGAACCTTCTTGAGCTGATATGTTACCATCTATGTTTTCTATTAATATTTTTCCATTTCTTGCATCTAGACATTTATTGCGTTTCTTTCTTTCTTTCTTTCTTTCTTTCTTTCTTTCTTCTTCTTTCTTCTTTCTTCTTTCTTTCTTTCTTTCTTTCTTTCTTTCTTTCTTTCTTCTTTCTTTCTTTCTTTCTTTCTTTCTTTCTTTCTTTCTTTCTTTCTTTCTTTCTTTCTTTCTTTCTTTCTTTCTTTCTTTCTTTCTTTCTTTCTTTCTTTCTTTCTTTCTTTCTTTCTTTCTTTCTTTCTTTCTTTCTTTCTTTCTTCTTTTTCCATTGGAGGAATAATTGCAGTTCTTTTCAAATCTCCTAGGAAATTTTTCAGCTATGTAAAGTTATAACAAGATGTGACATCCAGTCCTAGCTAATCAGTGTTCAACACAGACCCACTCCTGCAGTGCAGGGGGTGGCACTTTCAATTTGCCCGTGACACTGACCAGGTTTTTAAGGAACAGTGAGTGAAGGGAGAAAATAGCATAAAAATGCTTAAATTTTTATAGAAAAGGTATAACTTTGTAAGAAAGCTCTATCATAAATTCCAAAAAAGTATATCTTAATGATACACTTAGAGTAAATCATTTGCCTTGAGAGACAGGAGGTCTCTGGTGACCTGTATGGCAGCCACAAGAGACTACCAGACTAGCTACTTTCAGCTAAATGTTACTCTCATATTAATATTTTAAAATGCCATAATGCCTCTCTGAAAACCTCAGAGGACAGATACATCAATTTGCGAGGTCTTCACTCCAGGAAATAGAAACAGGGATAATCTGCCATTAAAAGAAATAGTTCATTATGTCTGCTTCTTGGGAGCACATAAACTATGTCCCTCACATACTTATGTTGCAAATCCTCACTTTAATGTGAAGGGAAACACCATGCCACCAGAGCTTTATTGTCCCACTGTTTATTAGTACAAAAAGGTTTGTTGTGGTATGAAATCTTAAGCTTGTTGCAGTAATCAATCAGCTTCAAAGAATCTCTTCCCTGAGCCAGAATCATTACAAATAAATCAATTAAACATAAAGTTTCTATTTTCAGGAGGATCACAACACAGAAAACCAGCAGTGCATCATAGTTAGAGAAAGGGGTTTTACTAGGTTGGGGCTTCTAATACAAGACACCCTTTGTTTTTTATATTACAAATGTTGAGAGATTTATTTTTTTTATTCCGGTTAAAATCCTGAGGAGTATTCGTTTAGATGCCTGTTTCTACAGGAAAAAAAAATATTTTAAAGAAAAATAAATATTACTATTTAAACACTTCTCTAGCTGTACAAAGGAATATGAAATTAATTTGCATTATTTTGGCTATTAGGGATACAAAAGCAGTGAGAAATGCTGCAAACTGGAATGTGTGTTTAAAACCAATTTTGTTTTATTGGTTTATCCATTAGGAGAGGTCCTAGATATTAGGACATATATGGATTTTTTTTTGCCTTTAGAATTGCTGACTTACCATTGTTTAAATATGTTCCAGAGATTTCCCATAGTATTAAACAATTTTCAACAACAACAGTAAAAGAGTAAGCTATTTTATTCTTTCTATTCAATTTTATTCTATTTGCCAGTTTAATAATTTTACCTTTCTTCACTGGGTACACTGGTTACTTGCTGTAATGTGTTGTTTAGCTGGATGTTAATTTATTCTCTGAAATGGGTAAGTGGCTCTTTACAAACGGGTACA
The DNA here is from genome assembly GCA_033459285.1 of Clamator glandarius. Taxonomy (NCBI): domain Eukaryota; kingdom Metazoa; phylum Chordata; class Aves; order Cuculiformes; family Cuculidae; genus Clamator; species Clamator glandarius. The sequence goes on along the minus strand of JAUNZM010001062.1, from coordinate 416,785 downwards.
TACTGCATATGCTCATTTTTGTCAACAACATGTCAAAGAAGGTGCCTTTCTGTCTTGATATGGGAGGCATGTTCTGATGATGAGATCTGTGATGATATTAAGTTTCAAATTTATATGATTATATACCTAGTGCTTATTGCAAAAGACTTCTAACTTATTCTATGTGTCAGTGTTCTGGGAAAAAAGAAGGTTGTAGGTGAAATAGAGCTAATGCCTTTAAGTCCCTGCTTTTGTTGTACAGGTTGGAAGCTATGTTGTAAAGGAAGGAGAGAAATATAGCAGAGAAAAGAAAGTCTGATGGAACCCTCACCTGGATAACTACATCCAGTTGGTATTTCTAGCACATAGCCACACTACAGATGAAGGAGTTGCATGGTCATATATGGCTGCTGGGCATAGTCTTGTTTTTTCTATGCACACCACCTGAGGTTTTCTAGGCATGGCCTCAGGTCTGATTCATAACAATGCTGAGGGATTACAAAACTACTGAAAACAGAACAGTGCTCCAAGAAACAGGATGAAGGCTTACTGAATCATGTGTCTAAATGAATTGATCATTTTTGTTTGATTTCTCTTTCAGATTAAACTCAAGTTTGACAATTTTCTCCATTAATAAATTCTAAACAAATATTTTGATTTGCATCAGCTTAAATAAAATTGGCATGTTTATGTACTCAGCTGATGCCAAATATTTATTCCAATAAACCAGACAGCTGTATTTTTTGTTTAAGCATGTAGTATTTAGGAAATTTCAGCCTGAGTTTACAGTCTGAGTTCTTTGAAGAATTACATCTCCCATTGCAAAAAGCAGTTTTCTCCTGAATAATGATGCATTATCATTTCTCTGCTGTTGCATCATACGGGACAACTTTTGACTCAATGGCAAAAAGGACAAACTGATGCAACTGCAGCATGCATACATCATATTTAACAGGGGCCCATTATTTTGAACAATAATCACCCCTCCCTTTCAAGGGTAATTTTTAAGCCTACATAAATCTGAATAATTTTCTAGCAGTGTTCATACTTTTGATTGGCTATAGGTGGAGATCCAGATACATAGGTTATTAATTCAAACTGCTTAGTTACTTCCTAGTGTTATGTGAAATGAGTCAGGACTGGAGAAACAGATCCTGAATTTCTTAATTTTTTACTTTGTCTCCAATAAAGGTAATCTCTGAATTTCAGTCTGTAACAAAAAGAAAAAGCACATTACCAGTATCATCTGGGTAGTAAGATGTGGATGATAACACCCATTCAAACTCAGTCTGTGGCATTCTTACTTTTTTACTTGACACACTTGTCTTAGAGAGATGAAAAGCTAATTCACTGTGAGTAAATTCTGAGACCATTTATTCTTTCAGGGAGAAAAAAAGTGTTTATTTTGTGTAACTACCCTCTTAATGTATACTGCTGCCTGTATGGGAAAAAGAATCCTAAACGAAAAGCAAGAAAAATATTTCTCTTCTCCTTTAGTACTGATGGAGAATTATCAGAGAAAATCAGTACAGTTCTAATGATGGAGCTCATCATCCCTGTAGAATTCGGTTTCAAGAGCCATATCAAAACAAGCTACTGGTCTTAATCTGCTGGAAAGGAGATTTCCATCCCTGAAATTTTCAAGACCAGACTAGACAAAACCCTTAAAAAGTCAGTCTAAATTTAGTATTGACCCTGCTTTAGGCAAGATGCAAGACTGGGTGTGCTCCCAAGGCCTTTTCAAGCCAGAAAGGTTTTGTGATTTTACAGTTCTAGAAATCACCCCAAAAGAATCCCCAGAGACATCCAGGAGTGTTCCAGGAATCCTACATGAAGTACTTGCCCAAATTTCTTCTTTTTAGACAGCCATTTTGCTATTCCTGGCAAGACAGTACCATCTACTATGCATACAAATATTGCTATGAATTAGCACAATCAATCAATCAATTAATTAATCAGTTCTGCAATGGTGAAGAATAGAAACAAAGAAGGACGAGACAATAATTGTGCAAAACATACATGCCATGTAAAGAGGAAAAAATATTAGTCTCCTATAGCCACCACTATTTATTAGTTTACCATGTCATATATCCATGATTGCAATGCTTGTAAAATGGCAGTGCTATAAATAGCTGGCCCTAGGAGGCTTTCTAGGGTAGTAATGCCTAAGAATTAATTTGCACTAAGATACGAAATTAAGGTTTTGTTCCAAGCCAAAAGAAGAATAGAAGAATATATTGGTAAATCTCTGCAAGATCCAGCATCAGCAAAACTATCTTCCTTTTTGACAAACAAAACCAGATAAAACCCTTTAGTAATATCCACCAGTTCCTTGATACATAATACACTGTGCATATGGTGAAATGTCAAAGTGCTCTTCCAGACCCACAAAGGAAACAAAGGTATAGAAAATCCACTTAATATAGCACTAATACTTCCAGAGGGGTGGCACTAATTCTGTCACTCTATTCAGAGAAAAGTATGAAGCATTCAGCTACATTTTCTTTTGAGTTACCAGATGGTCGTTCTAAGAAACGCAAAATATCCTGTATGAATTGATAGTGTACTTGCTCTATTTGCTTACCTCTCTGAGATAAGGTTGCATCAGAAACTTTAATTGTTATAAAACACCTGCTCTGACAATAAACAAAACAAGTTAGGGATAGAAAGAAAAGAGTCTTGTGACCATGTTAGAAGGCTTGTTGAACACGTTTTATCTGAATGCTTGAAAGGCTTCCACAGATGTGTCACCTTTGGAATGTGGGATCTTCTGACCTCACCGACAAAAAATAAAGCAATCTAGTGATAAGAGAGCATTTTATTAACAAATGCAAGATACCTTTTATCTTTCAGGGCCAGGTATTGTATTTATTGGCAGGGAGTAATTTATTTGCACCCATGGAGTGTATTATTGTGATTTTGCTTAAGCTAAGAAGTGCAGTATGTTTACAAGCTGGGAACTTCTGTTTCCAGGGGTCTTTAGTATATACCTTGCTCATATGCCTGTAGGTTAAGATCCATATTTGTAAAATAAATGCTTATTTCTTAAAGATTAGTTTGACATTGACGATGAAGACTTTCTGATATTCTCAGAACACTTGCTGTAGAGAAATGTTATTTTAGACAAATTCAAAGTGAAAATTATTGCCTTCACTAATTGCCATGGCAGAACCTCTAAGTTTTGATGTATTCAGAAGATATGGTTTTCTGCTAGGTACACTTCCATCAAACATAATTTACTCTAGCTCTTTAGATGGTAGAACATTAGATTAAATAATATTTCTGATGCTTCAGACATTGCCTGTGAAGACAGTATCTCCCTAACTCTGCTGCATACATTTTACCAATTTGATGACATGGATTTTAAGTGCACTATAGTCAAGAGAAAAACCTATGTTGACTTCTGAAAGTTTTAAATCAACTTAAATCAGATTATTAGTAAAGAAAATACTGCTTTACTTAGAAATATTGGGGAAAAAAAATTCACAAAGACTGTTACTTTGATGTTCTTCCCATGACTCTTCTAGTTCAGTCATGCAACCCGATATCTTATTGCATGCCAGAGACTTTCAAATTTCATCAACAATAATTTTGAGATGTTTTGTCTTTTGTCTGTTATCTCTAGTACAGTTTTTCCTTTAGTTGGCTCATGGATCTTTTAGAAGCATCACTCTCTTAGAGTGTGTGATAGGAAGAGAACCTGGGCACTTGTTATGATGCTTCAGGTGTCCCAGCACCTGAATTTACTGTAATTGAGTCACAGAATGTTTGCTGGTAACTTTTACTCAGTTACTTTGAACTCTAGTTAACTTAACAAAATCTGAGCACATAAAACTCCTCATTGTCTTCAGAATAACATAGTGTTATATATATATTTAGAAAAGACTTAAATGAAGGTAAAAGAAAATTGTGCATAATTTACTTAAAGATAAGATTAGAAGTTACATGTCCCTCCTGTCTTAGTGAACAGACCTAGAAGAGCACCTTAGCCAAAGATTCTCTTTGAACTTTTTTTAAGGTTTTATAGGAGATTTAAGAATTGTTTAATCTTTCCTTCAAAATCTCCCACTAAATCCACTCTTTTATTGGGAAACTGGCTTTTAATTAACATAAGGTTCTTTTCTTTCCATATTTATTTGGATGTCTCTCTTCCCAGTGCCCCTCTCCCATTGAACTTAACCCCTTAGTAAACAACTCTCTGTTTAAATGAAGTGCAAAAGTCCACTCTATCTGTGGTGTCAGTTTGACATTCTCCAGTGTAGCAGGTGGCTATCACTATACATGTATGTTTGTTACAATTAGCTGTACACAAAAGTAATGCATAACTCAAACTGCTAAATGAACTAATTTAATATTGTTTATTATTTGTTGCTTATTGAGACTTTTCCTGTTGACAGACAAACACTTTGGAGGACAGCTGAATTGACATGGTTTATCCCCAAACTGTTCTGAACTAACTGCCTTTATCCTACTACATTAGATACATTAAGGAAAAATATAGTTGTGCTGTGTTCTTCTAAGTGCAGTAATCAGCTTAGAGTTTTTTCTAATATGATAATAATGCCTTACTACAGGCACAACTTCAGTTGCAGACACCAAAATGCAGCATTTTTAAAAATTTGATAAATTAATTAGAGTGTTAAATTCTTTAGACATTGTCTGGGGTAAATACATGCACAAAGGAAATACCACCGAGGGCCACAATGCTGTGAAACTATATTCTTACTGTATAAAGGCCACTTAGTATCTGTAAAAGTATCAACATCTGGTGCACAACATGAAGTGGAAAATGTGGATCATTTGGCACTTTATTGTGAACTGCCCTGGCAGCCTTTGGAAAAATGAGAGATGTTTCTAAAATGACTTGTGGCAATGGGCCAAATGCTGACATTTTTCACACAGGTGGACCTACCTCTTAACCCAATGAAATTCTGCATGAATTTCCATACACAGTATAAATCTGTTTAATGAATATTCATTTTAATAATCTGGTTGACCTTGTACTTTCTAAGCTTTGAATAAAATCTATTTGATTCTCTCAAAAGCTAAGCTTGCTACAGACACATTATGAAGTTTGGTAGTATTCAATGCTGTCTTCATTTTTCTGCATATAATGGTCCTATTCTTCACCACTCATGAATTATGTAGGTCAGTACATACTCATGCCAGGAAAACCTTTCTAGCACCACACACAATCATGTATTTTGTATATGTATTGATGTACATTATTGTGATCCTCTCAGAAATATTTCAGGGAAATACTAGAATGTTAAAATGACTATTTTTGTTTGTCTCTATCTTTAATGTCAAGTGAATCAGTTATCATAAATATAACTGTGCAGAGATTGAGAAGCATGAAAATAAAAAATGGAGGAAAAAGTTTAACATTTTATGCTTGGCCAAATATAGCTTTGCTATATATAAGACATACTGCTGTGTTTTGGTCTGATTTTGCAGGTCTAAATGTTTATATACTTGAGGACAAGAATATTGTTAATTGTAAGGATATAAATGTAAAGATTATTGGATAATTTCCATCACAATTGTTAAATAAATAAAGCACATTCACTGATGCTCTGCCTTCATCAGGGGTTATTCACTAATTTTTTTTCATATCTCAGGCATGATTCTCAAGAAGTGATACTGACAGTCCAGTTCAGACTAAGAATCCAGCATTTCTGGGATCTAGGGTGTCAAAGCATTGCTACCAGCAAAACTGATAATAACTTTCCAAGTTGATTCAAGGAAATCAGGAAGCTGCTCAGAATATGACGATTTTTAGAGGCAGTCCTTGAAGCAACATACTATAGTAACAAGGAGATGGATAAAAGTGTCTTTAATTTCTTCAAGACATACATAATATAGCTGATGAATTCTTGTCTGGAACAGGCCTAAAACAGCATTTACTGCATATGTCAATATATTTTTAAAATGTTTGGTTTGACATATCATTTTAGCCTTAATCGAGAAGAATTTTTCAAAGTTTTGAAAACCTACAAACCAGCGCTTTAGAAACAGGCCTGTGATACATCTACACACAAGAAAAAAGTATTTGGGTGGGAGGGGGGAGGGGATTGTTTGGCTGTTTAATCTCACACCACTAAACACAGGAACCATAAGTACTGAAGTTTATCCTTGTTAGCATGATTCATGCAAGAAAGATTTCCTGGCTGATTGTGACCAAGAGAACGCTTTTTTCTGATGCTATTATCAGCTATCAGTCATTATCAGCTTTCAAGCCATTATGTACAGCTAAATAGAGACACAGCCCATCATCTAAATTCACAGTCCAGAGAGTTTGGAAATCTCATTTTTTACCAATTATTGTAACAAAGAAATAGATCACCCTTTCAGTCTGTTACCTTAAATTCACTATTAACTCCAATTAAAAAATATGGTGAACTGTTCACTTAGAACCCAAAACTGGTGACCTGCTTGCCATCTTGAGACAAATGCAGGTGGCAGAAGAAAAGCACATCTCAATTGTTCATGCAGAACCTATAGGGTTCATCTGCCCTACTACTCTCCTACTCACCAATGTAAAAGAAGTGGATTTTAGACAAAAAGAAAAGGGGAGTTTTGCAAAATATGAAAGCTTGAGACTCTGAACCTTATAGTTCATTTAGATATGCAGATTGTCAATCATTTTGTACCCAAGTGAATAGAATGAAAACCTGCATTTCTTTGCTGATTGTTCTTTGAGTGATAACAGTATTCGAATATTTATGATCCCATTCAGTTCAGAGTACACAATCTTCTAGTCCAGTCTTTAAGGGATCCTATGACACTTATTTGTTCTTTTGATCACTAAGCAGTTTTTCTTCAGTTCAAAACACTTGGAAGGTTCACCACATCTTTCAATGTCTGTAAATATTATTTTCTAAGTCAAAGTGGTTTTCTTTGTTTTCAGTATATAATTTCATTAATGGGGGACAACACTCAACCAGCAATCCAACACTGATCATTAGCCACTTTCACATAAAGCTCTAGAGTCACAGATACAACATCCAGTCTTTGACAGCATTGAATCACAGAGCACTCTCTCTCTTTCTCTCTTTTAAGCTTTAAAATTTCAGAAAATCACTATCGGAACCTTTTGCTTCATGCTTTCATACCTGTCATGTTGCGTCAAGATCACTTTTTAAAGGCAGCTGTGCACCAGTGAAAAACAAAGCAGTACCAGGACTGGTTGCAAAGATTGCCAGTCTCTTAGAAAAGCCAGACTGATCAGTCTCTACAAGAAAAAGATGTCAATAAGTGCATCTAGTTATTTTATGGTTTTACACCTAAAGCTTCGTGTATCCGTAAATAAACAGAGACAGATACATGGTCTAGCAAATATGTTTATACTTAGACCATGGAAAGAAGACATTTTTTAAGAACAAAACACAATTGTTCAGACAAAACTGAAATCTATTAAAAGATCAAGAATTTGACCTTTTAGTGTAGTTTATTGTTTGTAAAATGTGCTGACTGTAAGAACACCTTAAGTACTCCTTGCAGTTCTTAGATATTATGAGATTTGAACTCAAGCAAGTAATAATATCACAAAGCAGTTACAGGTTGTTATACACTACATGCCTGAAATAGAGGGAAAAATTGTTTACATGAAATTTAGTCATCTAAGATAATGACAAAAATTTATTTAACAAAATGGCTTTGGAAAAAGTGATATCTGACATTTATTTTGTCACCTCTGACGGTCCATCATATTTACTTTTCTGTCTTGTGCACCAAGTGTTGTTTCAGTTTAGAGAAACATAAAATTATATTTATAAACTGAGTATAGGCTTTTGTTCGAAATTTTCCCGAGTGCAGTTTAAATGAATCTTCCCTATCACTCCTGACACTTTATACTTCTACAACTGGCCTTTCCCCAACCACACTACCATATGGCAATGATGAAATGTATCTATTTTTGGAAACAAAATAAGACTATTTCAGTAAGAATAAGTAAATCAGTGTTGTTTCTACAAAGACTCCATGCCTCTTTCTACTTCTCTATAGAATTTCACCTTGATTTTTGACCTTTTTTCTTGCTGCAATTTTAATGAAATAACACACAATTCCTTAAATCCTTTTTCAGTGGTGTAAGCAATTGTTTTTTATAATTATAATTTATGCTTCAGCTGAATAAGAATTTATAGGCTTGTAGCAAGTATCACAGCAAACAGGGATAATTACTCCCTTTCCATTCTTCAACAGTCAGCTGAGCTTCCCACTCACAGTTTCTGTTCTTCAGCATTATGACCTTGTGGGTCCCTCTTTAATCTTTCTCTGAGGTACGCTGGATCCTCTTTCCTCAGAGGAAAAGCTGGAAAAGGAAAAAGTCTTTGAGTTCCTCTGAGCAGGAGTTTTTACTGTCTGCTTGTTAGGCCACTTTTCATTTCCCAGGTGATGAACCCTGTATTTCTTCTTTTTGTTTTCTCTCTTTTTGTCTTCTCTTCCTGGATATAAGTGTGGCTTTTTTTTAGCCTTCATCACCCAGTTGCAAGGGAACAACCCTGATAACAAGGAGGCTTCTGTGATAGTGACCAGAGTATATCACTGAGTAAAAAATACTTGCCTCTGAAATACAAGCAGCCAGTCCAAGTGATCTACTAGTCCCTTTGGATGTAAGATTTACAAGTCTATTATTTTAATACAAAATATTTATAAACCTCAATCAGTATCTTTCATAATTTTCCTAGGGAGTTATTCAATACATTAATTTAAAACAGATGTACAATATGGATCCAAGAGAAATTGTTAGATATTTATTTGGATGTCCATCCACAGCTCAGGTAGGAAAAGAAGGATTTGAATGGTAATCACAAGAAATGTAGCTAGCAGACTGAATATAGGTGTTGTTCTGTGTTCAGTACTGAGACCATACCTGGAATAGTGTGTTGACTTTTGGAGCTCCCAGTTCAAGAATTGTTTTGGAAAATGGAAGAAATGCAGTGGAGGGCTCCCTATATGGCTAAGGGTCTGTGGGTGATAGTTTTAGGCAGCTGAGCTTGCTTAATCTGGTGAAAAGAAGCTTGAAGAGAAACAAATAGGATTTTACTGCTACCTGAAGGGTTCCCAATGACAGAATCAAGCTCTCTTTTTAGTGGCAAATAGCAAGAATAAAAGACGATGGTGGGTTTTTTCACCAAGAAGTTTACCTAGGGAGATATCTGGAAGTTTATATTATATTCAACTGGAGAAAACCATGAATAACCTGAACTACCCCTGACAGTAGTCCTACTCCACTTGAGACCTTCAGTATACAGAGGTTTTTTCCAGGCAAAGCTGCGTGACTCCATGGTACTTGCACTGAAAATCACTGGAAATCCATGATGCTACAGATACCACTCCACTGCACGATAAACAGAGGAGTGAAATATCAGGGACTAATGCAGTACTGGTATAAACAGAAGGTGTGCATCTGTTAATGTATGGGATTTTGTGGGTATATGTACAAATGATCAAAAGGACTACAGTCCAGTTAGCTTCCAGGCAAATCTGTACCCAAAGTTTTAGTATTTTAAGGAAACGGAAAATAAGATTTTACTAGATTATAACATTTCTTCCTCAGCAATTCTGAACTATGGTGTTGTGATATATGATATGTATGCAAAAGAATGGCTTTCTCATGTTAAAATGTTATCAATTACAAAGATAATTTATGTGATGAATAATAATTAATTCAGAGCATTTGGATGATTTCAGGTCTCAAAAATCGGAAGTTAATTTTTTCATTAATACAAGCTTAGTCTTCAGTCCCCAGTTAAATTTACATATGTGAGACATTCTCAAAGAATAACACAGAATTGTTCTTATTTGTAAGCATCTGTAGGATCAGGCCCTAATGGATATGGATAGGTAGGAGTGAGAGAAGATAAGAAATTTTAGCTTTTATAATGTCAACCTTTTACCATGATTTGGCACACAAAGAATACTACACAAAGCAACTGCAAATAGAAAAATGTGTCAATGTGTAGTAAGATTTCTATGTCAAAACAACATCAAAACATTCAAAGGAGCCATTTATGATGTCAATGAAAGAACTACAATGCTACTAATTCACATGGCTTCACTTTTCCTTACTTAATTGTTTATGCACTTTAAGGGAACACAGCTTTCTCAATAGATGGTGCTGCGTTGGAACAATTCAATTCCAACTACTGCCCCCTAAAAGGCCAAGTACATGTAATATGCATCTACATACTTTTAAATTGCAGTTTAAGCCTGTGTGGTTCTAGGTGTGACAACTCATGTTATCTTCTGCAGTCTATAGGATCACAAGCAAGAGGGTTCATTGAAACCTGTCCTCTGTAGGAAGCTTGATTTTATTTTGAAATGTGAATCGCAACCTCTAGGAAGAACCTCAAGAGAAAACCAGAGTCAAAAGACAAGAAATGAAAATGTTATTATAATTTAAGACAATAAAATATTTATCCATCGTTATTTCAGTCAGATAGAATATTTGCTGACAACACATCAGAACACGCTCAAATAAATTTTATATATTTAACATAAATTTAACATAATTATCAACATTCCATTTTTAATTCTCTTTTCAAAACAGATATAAAAGCAGCAATTTTAAATCACTGTTTCACATAACTGAATACAAGATAGTTCTATAGCCCTTTCAAGCAATCATTACATTCAAGGTAAAAGCTTGTCAGAAATTTAGTGTTTGATTTTATACCACACACCTCCAGTATTCTTGAAGTAATGTTGTGCTATTAATCTCTTATTTTAAAGATGATTAAATTCAGGATCATGATTATGAGGAAATCTTATATATTAAATAAAGATTATTCTCTAGATGCTTCAGAGTATTTGACTTAAGCAAAGAAATCCTTATTGATACTAATACTGAATGCTTCAGTGATACTGGTAAGTCTATTAGCAAAACAACAAGTCAATCAACTTGCAATGGTTAATATTTTTCCAAATATATTACAAGCATTTCACTTCATGACCAGTAATTCAAAGCAACTATGAAAAATGAGGTCTTTAAATCCCAGCTGCACTCAGGAATGGAAATTTGTTTCTTTCCTCCAAATATAGACAGCATTATTATTGTGTACTTGCTATAAACCAGTGTAAATATACAAAAAAAAAAAGCACATTTAGTGGTAGCTTTGCTAATAATATTTGACTAATTATATTTTGCCTAGCTGTCTTTGTCCAGCAGTTTCAGCTGAATCTTTTTTTTGTCCATGTCATCTGTCAAACACCAGTGACATCCCTAGATGATTTTTCCTTCTTCTCTCCTCACCTTGTTCAGACACACACAAAAGCAAAAAGCTGAGAGAATAAATGGTCTTGTACCATGTTCTGAAGGTCAACAGATACAGGATTTGTAAGCCCAGTTGAGGAAAAGAATTCTGAAGTCAAGAGCTTTGGTAAAGTGTGCAACAGCACTTTAAATTGAACTTTGGCTCTATTTTAGCATATATAGAATGGGTTCTGTGAAACTACAGTTTTCTTGAAGAGAATGCTTTTTTCCTATAAGCAACAGTATTAAGAGCCTTGAACTCACATCTTTTCTTTTAGCACTGCTGTCAGAACCTCTTCAAACTGGAACCTGAATCTTTTGAAAAGGCTGTGACTTTCAGGGGCTACCATTTGGACATTTTTAAAAAAAACAGTTCAAATCCCCATGGATATTTAAGACATATTCATTTCATCTGCAGTTCCACAATACCTTTTTTTGCTTTCCATCTTCAGCTCTTCATGCTTTTTCTTTTTGTGGCAACAAAATATATGTTATGTCTTCTCACATTTTGGCACTGGGGAGTTAGAATTTCTCAATGATCTGTAAGTGAAGTGGCTGTTCACTGTTTCAGTTAGAAATTGCTTCTTACATTTGTAATGATAGTCCTCATGAAGCTAAACACTTTTAAGTGTTAAAATCAGGAAGGGAGGAAAGAAGACCAAAAGCTTATCCCATGAATGTTCTTAATTAATGAAAATAAATTACAGTTTACATGAGGAAAAAATTAATTACTTCCATTTTTGTTTGCAAAACACATTCTATTTTTATTTTCAGACATTGAATTTTGGAAAAAAAAAAAAGCCTGGCCTTTGTTTGCTTTTTTTAATAAACCATGGATATGATATTAAGAGTATGGGAACAGTTCTAATGATGTGTGTTTTGAAATGTATATTTTTATTCTGTGAATCATTTAGAAATACATATTTATGATATGCATTAAAAAGCTGTCCAAGGACAAGAAGTTAGCTTCGTGTTGTAGTTATATTGACACAGAAAAAATCAACGAAGTTTTTAATGATATCAGAATACCTCTTGCATTTTGTATTTCCTTGGACTGACAGATACTTAAGCTCAATAATCTCTAGGATGCACTGTCTTTATAATTAAGTCATTAAGTTAATACTAGGAGTCCTCCCTGGAAAGATTAACTTTATTATTTTAACTGCTGAAACTTCTTGTATATTTCTTCCAATAATTTTCCTGTCTACTTGGTTTATTCTGGTGAGTTAAGTTTTGCACATGTACATAGGCAGAGACATAATACTGAAGAATATAAGTGCTTTTCCATATTAAAAGCAACAGAAAAATCAAATAATGCTACTGAAATTAATCCCCCTTTCATTTATCTGATTATTTCCGCAGCGAAGTTTTGTCTCTTTCGTACTTCCTTTTTTAATTCCTGCTTTTTCCCCACCTTCTCTGGGCCAGGTCTTTCTCCTGCACTTCAGGAGTAGTGTTGCTTTCAGTGATTTTTTTCTCAATCTATTCTTCTTTTTTTGAATATTCCTCTAGCTTTACACAGACATCTTTTTCTTAAAATAGCTCACTGAACTTTAACTGTGAAGGAATTGATTGGGAATACATCAGTGGCTCAGTGCTCCGCAGGGAGCTGCTGAGGGCCAAGTTGTCACTGTGCTCTGACACAGCTGGTTCTTGTTAAGCTGAGTCTGAGATGTTGTATATGTAACATTAGGATAGGTAAGCAATAACTAGGGCTATAAGACCATCACATCTCATAATTTTTCTTAGTATAAGGGCAACGCTATTTAAAAAACATAGATAAAAACCAAATAAGAACTATTATGGCTCATATGACTATAAGGACTGTATTACTGAGTCTGCTGCTTTGCATCTTGAGGTCCTAAGTCTACCACAGTGCTTGCTGCAACTTGGCTGTAGCAGCACTTGAGTCTGCTTGTGCTGAGGTACCCCTGCAGCTGGAAAATTAGTGTATGATGGAGTAATCACACATGCTTTGCAAATGCAAACATTATTGCCACGTCTTTGTGTAGACTAACAGATCAACACATAGTTCTAGCAAAAGAATTTAGTGAGACTATGGGACTAGTGAGGAAACGTCAAACCTTTTATAAATGGTTAATACTTTCTATTTTTTATAGAAAGTTTGTATATAGGTATGGTATGGTATGGTATGGTATGGTATGGTATGGTATGGTATGGTATGGTATGGTATGGTATGGTATGGTATGGTATGGTATGGTATGGTATGGTATGGTATGGTATGGTATGGTATGGTATGGTATGGTATGGTATGGTGTGGAATTACAAATTATGGGGTGAGAAGGAGAAGTAAAGAATAATTCTAAACCCTTCCCTCTCTGGTTTTCATTATCTAATCAAAAAGTGGTCTGAGGACATTAAATCTAGATTTCGTTCCGTAGGTAATAAAATTTCTGGTTTATTGGACATGCTATTTCAGTTCAAGGGGAAACAAAACCAAATAAAATTTGATTTCTGTCACCTCCAAAGATATCATTAGCACCACATGCAGAAATGATCTTGATTGGGTCAAAAAAAGAGTAGATAATCCCAAACTAAACTGAACTGAGCAGGACAGGCTCTTTTGTTCTACAGCTCTTGTTAGACTATGGTGTAACCCATGGAGGTGGGAAGAGAGAAATGAATGGATGACAAAATCTAGAGATTTCATATGATTTCTGGTGGCAGAAAACTCATCTGATATCTTTAAAAAATCTACTGCTGAAATCAAAGAAGAAATTACCCAATAATATGGTATTTTCAGAAACATTACTCCAATAATGGAGTATTTAAATGAACTAATGCCTGAAACAGAAGAAAAAGGCAGAAATTTGATTACAGTGAATGGAGTTTTGGCTACTTATGTGTCAAGGATGCATACTCTTTTTCAGAAGATGACATGGGTGTACAATGTAATTCTTCAGCTACAGAGAATGCGCTACTCATTTGGCTAACTCTAGCTAATTTAGGTGGCATGTTCTTAGACTGTTTTTAATTTGTAGTTATTTTTCCTCCTTTATTTCTTCTGAGGATGCAGGTATGTATTCATGTGGAGGTCAGAAGGCACACCTTCCTTTATCTTCCACCTTAATGAAGCTGCTTGAGCTGTGGAGTGGCTCAGCAAGACACTGGAGAATTAAACTGTAGTTTAGGCAGAGATCAACTGGATGATCACACTTAGTGGAAACTTGGGAGACCCTACATGTGTTTTTGCAATGATATAGAGAGCAAACTGGGCTTATTTTATTTAGAAAACTAACTCCTGATACTCAAGACTAACAAGCTGCAAAAGCTGTCTGCTTGCATTTGCCTGTTATCTCTGCTAGTGCTTATCTTGGTCTCAGTCACTCAGTCTGCACTGCTGCTGCCTCTCATTAATTGATATGCCCAGGATGCAGCCCCATTCCTTTGCAAAATATGGTAAACTCTATTTCCTGCATTTCACATCAGAGTAAACAAATGAGGAGAAAGACATTACTTTAATTCTTGGATATGCAGTTTTTCCTCAATAAGAGTTAGCTAAGTCTATACTGAAGGGAAGAAATTATAGAGATTAACAGAAATGTAATCTTAAAAGTAAATAATAGAATGTAAGACTATCATGACAAACTCAAAGTGGAAGAAGGGAGTTGAAGAATAATTTCTGATTTTTTTATTCACATGAAACCAGCAAAAAAAATAGGGGTTGAAAGAAGGATGAGGAATTCCAGGAAACTCTCTGATTTTTCTTTAGAAATGTCCTTGTACATTTACATTTGCTTGCGTTGTAAGGTGCAATTGCCCATGTAAAACAATTTGTTATGAACATATGGCAGTGGAATGACAGAAAACCCACCAGAATAATTCTCTATATCACCAGGGGAATTGTTATTGTTTGAAATGACATAATGGTTAACACCTAAGAAGGCAACAAGAAAATGAAAGAGTTCTGGCAGACCTGGAAAATCCAACACATTGCTTCTGCAGAATCATTTACTTGAGTTGCTAACTTGAAAATGTCTCTAGTTTTCAGTTAAGGTAAAAATTTTTACTGTCTCAGGCTGAGAGAACGCTATCTTACATAACTGAATGACCTAGAAGACAGCTTTTAAGGTGAGTTCACCTACATTATTCTGTACTCATCCTTTCCTATCCATTCCAGCTGTGAGATAAAACTAATTAGTTTAAAATTCAGATAAGTGAAGGAACCAGCAGCTATATGTTGTACTCCCCAGCTGGGAATAATTTACTAAAACAGAGTGTATGGACAGTTCTTAAGTGCTTCAGTGAAAAGCCCAATAACTTGATTTACTTTCTTTTGACTCTGGAGATCAAACTGGTAGACATTGCACCAAAGTGCTCAGATTCCATTTTGGCAGATGTGTTGTAGACTAATTTCTGTCAGAAAGTGAAGACAATTAGGCTAGAGGAAGTAACATCTTAAACTGCAAGTGTTGTTTGGTAAATGTTTAAATGTCGAAGTCCTAATATAATTCACAAGGATCTTTATGTCAGCTGACAAGTTTTACATATAACATTTTCAATATATTGTCCCCCCAAAAATTATATTTCCTTTATTGGAGATAGCTGCCCTGATTTAGTGTGTATTTTAAAGAAGTAAACTTAGTCCCATTCAGTAGTTCTTATTTATATTGGTGCTATTAATAAGTATCATGAGATACTTAAGACTCTGATAGGATTTGAACAAGCTCTATTGCCATTAAATTCAGTGAAAAATGGAAATAGCAAACACCTTTGAAAAGGAATGCAGCAATTCATTGACTAAAGATCTTGTCTTATGAGAGTTTATAAAAATAGTAACAGTTGTGTTAGTTTCTGAATCCATCTTTGGCTAGTGAACATTTAGGCAAATGAGGCAATGATATTAATTTAGCTCAGTATTGATGCATTTAGATTCTGTCTCGCAGCTTGTGAATAAATATTAAAATATCTTTACTTCATAATGTTGTAATAGAACCCCACCGCAGTCTAAAATCATATATTGCAGGGCAAAGACAAAGTGTATTTTGAAGGCAATACTAAAGGCAAGTTAGGGCAAGTCAGCAGAGGTAGACAGAGCTCCAGGCTCCTGGGAATGTTTTGAATACTTGGTCAGTTCTTGAGAAGAACAAATGATCATAGTCCTGGTGCTGAAGAAGGGTTAACCCATGCCTTATGTCCTGCTTCAGTTCAAAATTAAATACAGAATATAATTTAAATGGTAAGATAAATGACAGTAGCTTTAAACCTGTAGGTAGGTATTTTAAGATATAGGTTTTGGTATGGTTAAAAAGCTAGATAGACTAGTTCGCATTTTCCTTTTTTTTTCCAAGCTGCATTAATAAGTTGATATTGATTGCCCTCTAGTAACTAGGAAAGCTGACTTAGAAAACTGTTAAACAAGGCTATAATTGAAAATCCATATAAATATAGAAATTTCTTCACTTTATCCTTTGAGACTTTTTGCCTAGAGACTTCATAGAAAGCTCTGCAGCATTTTCCATACTGTTTCCAGCTAATTTTTTTGCTACTTAGTCAAATGTTGAAGTTTCAGTGAGCTTATGGTGTGAGCTTATGGAGATGACTATGCTGTCTTTTCACCTACAATTGCATAAAGCATGCTGTAATTTCCTACTGTAAAGACATCCATGATACAAATATTCTCTGAAAAGTTTTAGCCTCAGCGGGTCACAATTCTTGTAACTGTCAAGAAGTTCAAAATGTTTCTCAGATGAAAGCAGATGTTCACTTACACTTCAGGATGGTTGAATTTTGCTGCATTAATATGCATTTTTTTATTATTTTCTGTAAAATCCAGACCAAATTGTGGGTATGTATGACTCCTGTGTGTTTATGTGTTTGTATGTATGTATGCATGTGTATAGTTTGTCAGCTGTGCCTTCTTTAAGAAATAGCAGATTAGCCCAGCAGTAGTTTAGTTATTTAGTTGTAGAGGGCTTGTTTCTTTTGCAAATTTACCTGTTCATTCTTATATTAGGGAGGTTTATTTCTTGTGATTCATGATATTTAATGCTTTGATTTAACTTCTGTCTGGACCAGATTTTATTAACAAAATTTGTGTGTTTTCATGAGTTTGCACACCACAGTGCAGGGTCTTAGGTTAGCTACTCAAGATATAGTTGTGACAGATTATTCTGAATGTAAATTTTATAAAATATCAAGCTGTGGCCAACTTTCCTGGACCACAGATTTTCTCTCTCTACAGGGCTTTCTATCAAGCGGCACCTTGTTCAGTTTATTTCCTGATGCTACTGATCTGCAAGTATCATACAAAGGCTAATTTTTATTTTTAACCTATGCATTTAATAAAGAGATGTTGAGAAAGTGGGTATATCTCATATACTCTGCAACTGTTGTTGCATTCATGGTTACATTTTTTGTATCTTCAGTACACACTACTCCTTTCATTCATGAATATTTTGATACACAGCTTGCACACGATTTTCATGACAGAAATTTTGAAATTCAAATTAACTTATTAAACTGAACTGAAAATTTGAGAACTTAAATCTGGAAACTGTAAAAGAATTTAGTTTGCCAAATTCTCATCTCAAAGTTAATGTTATAGATAATTCAGACTTTGTGAGGTAGACAGTGCTATAACATAGAAAAATATTTCTTAATGTTGCTGCTGAATCCTGACTTACTTAAAAACATCATATTCTTATCTTGTCTCCCTTATAATGGTAGATTATTCTGAAACTTTTATCATTTCATAAAGTTAGAATATTTTTTTCCTGACTCTTCTCTGTCTGTTGTCTTAAAGTTGTTAATAGAAACATTTGCATTCTCAAGACACATGCAAGAAATCGGCTAAAATTCTGAACTAATTTGATCTGAAATTTCAGGCTAGATAAATAATAAAAGAGGACATAAATTTTTAATGGAGTTTAATCTAAACACTTTTCAATGAAATAAAATCTGTTTCTACAGAGTAACAACTCTTTCTGGCTTGGAATCTTATTTATTTCCTTCCATGCAATGTAGCATTGGATTTACTGTATATTAAATTGTCCTAAGAGAAAATTAAAGCTTGTCTATCTAGTAAAGACTAAATTTGGATCCATAAATGAAGACTCTATCATACAAAATGTCTTGATATTTTAAATATTTTAATAGTAATACTAGTTTCTGGACAAGAAGAAGTGTCTCAGTTGATGTTCTCAGCATTTCCCTCCTCCTGCTGTGGTTCAGCTCTAAGTTGTTATTGTAAATGACAATGATTGCACCTGAGCAGAAAGTGAATATGCCTTCCCCAGTTGTTGAAGTCCAGAAGTGCAAGGATTACATCTATAATGTAGTGATGATGGTCATCCAGGCAGGTGAAGTGAGAGATTGGATACAGTAGTAATATAATTTGACAGCTCTTTTCCTCCTGTAAGATTCAGTGAGATGAAAAAGGTCTGGGATATATCGGTGGAGCCATTCCAACTTTACTGAAAATATTGGGAAAGTGGAAACTCAAGGTGACAGATTTAAGAATTGCGTCAATTAACTAGTAGTCTTGACATAAAAATCATACAGATTAATGGTTGGACTCGACGATTCAGTGGGTCTCTTCCAACCTGGTTATTCTGTGATTCTGTATATAAAACACTATAATCTTAGGAGGAATTCATTTTGATGTTTCAAGAGGATACAAATAACCTCAGAGCAGAAGATTACAATGTTAATTAGGGAGAGTGTTTCAAAGCAAACTTAAATGAAAGAGAGCGTAAATAAAAGTTGACAAAAGGTGATGTCACTTGTCAAAATGAACTCTGATATTAATTAAATGTTGTTTAAAAATTTGGACATTCACAGAAACAGAAATTGAAATGGCCAGTACTTGAATATCTTAAAAAAGAAACCAGAATAGACTAGGAAGTAATGACTGTCAGGAAATTCTTTCCAAATTTGATATTGGACAAGCAAGAGGTAATGATCCAGGATACCTGTCAATGTGGTATCAGACAGCAATAGTTATGATGGACCTGAAGCACTCTCAGCCTAGATAAGAAACAAAAGACCACAAGAACTGCAAAAGAATCCTAAGAAAAGTTTTATCGAAAGTGTGAGAAAAGATGTACTGAATTAGTGGAAGAAACTCCTTTCTACAATAGATTTCTATTAAGTTTTGGACTTGCTTTCTTCCTCAGTCACTGCTGTGGCACTGCAAAATATGAATGATATTGCTTCCCTGTTCTGGATACTGGCAGAAGAAATCCACCGATCTGCAAAGTCTTCAAGAGCTAGAGAAATGTCACCTGTATGAGAGCATAAATTATGGATGCATGGATGGATGGACAGGTAGAACAGCAGGTGTATTACACAGAAGTGGAAAATAACTCAGTAATCAAGTCTGTATAATTGTAGGTGTTATATGGATGTTGGTAGGCAAAACAAGTTGATTATTGAAGAATGCAGAAATAGTGATGCAGGAAGTATTCCACATTACTAAAGGACTAGCATGTGCAAAGGCCATTGCTGTTCTTGAGACAGCAACAACTGCCTGAAAATATTCTAGTCCTTTTCAAGAATAAGGCATTCCATATTTCTATAAAACAATGTATGGAAAACTGTTGCTAAAAGAAATGGAAAATTATTTAAATGTTATTAACATTTTAAAATTCAGATTAATGTATTAACCTGTATGTTGTTCCTTTCTCAGAAAGGAATCCTTGGCACAGGAGTTGCTTTGTATTGTTCAGAAATTGCACTAAAATATGCAGTTTAACTTTCTTGCTATCAGTTTGCCAAATCCTTATGCATCATTCAGAAATTATAGGGGGAAACAAAACCAAAACAAAATGCAGCTAATGTTCTTTTGCTTTTCCAGTATGCAGAAAGTAATTATGGTGCCCCAAACACTGAAAAGTGTAAAAGAATATTTATCAAATTCTATTAAAACTATTTGAATCTTGTACTGTAATGACTGGAAAGTATATAAGAAATATAAGAAAGCATTTTACCAGAAATTTAAGTAATTTGGGAGATAAGTAAAGGATAAACAAGTGTTTGTTCACATTTTTTATTAAAATATAAGTATGTATATATAAGTATGTGTGTATCTCATATATATTTCAAAATGTTAGGGTCTTTTAATTAGACAGAATATCATTATTTGCTTTGGAGTTCAGCCAGCAGACTGGAGTAATTGTGCTCTCAAACTTAACTGAGCATGTGTAGGTTATCTGTGTGGTAAAAGAGAAAGCTGCACTGCAGATTAGATATTGAGGCATGCTACTTCCAATAACCTTGTATCAGGCAAATAAGACCATGTTTTACCATCTCCTTGAACTCTAGGTTTCTTTGTTGCAGTGTTTTTTTTGCACTGTGCATGAACAAACTAAAAAAATGCTGACTATTAGTGACAGAGCATTGTTTCCTCCTAGGTATCTTGTGATTGTCTTTAGTGACAAGCAATAACCTCTAATCCACAGCTTTAGTGGGGTGGACAAAACCTTAAAGTCAAAAACAATTGTGAAATTTCACACCCAGCATTAAGTTATTTGCAAGTTGATACTTTGAGTCTTGGGGGATTGGGAAAAAATGGAAGGAACAAATTTTGAGCTGCAAAATGGCATCATAAGGAATGTACTTTTTCTTGGGTATGGCTGCCAACTATGCTTTCTTATTTTGTGAAAAGACATCTTTCTTTTTGTTTTGAAGTACTTTTGGGTTGCATTTTAAATTTCACTGTGTGAGAGAGAAGGAAATAATACTGAGCATTCAATTGCATCAGGTCACATTCTGACCTTCACATTGCACGTCCTTGGTAGTGAGTGATGTGTCTTGATCCTTTCCCACTCTGACATCTGCTCTAGCTTCAGAAGATGAAAGCCATCAGAGTTCTGAGAATCTCTCTCTCCCTAGTCAAGCACTGTAGCATGTACCAGTATTTTCCACTTCCATATATACCATCATTTCCACACAATAACATGTAGGCACTGTACTCGGCACTGGTGAGACCGCACCTCAAACCCTGTGTTCAGTTCTGGGCCCCTCACCACAAGAAGGATGTTGAGGCTCTGGAGCGAGTCCAGAGAAGAGCAACAAAGCTGGTGAAGGGGATGAAGAACAAGAGGAGCAGCTCAGAGAGCTGGGGGTGTTTAGGCTGGAGAAGAGGAGGCTGAGGGGAGACCTCATTGCTCTCTCCAACTACCTGAAGGGAGGTTGTGGAGAGGAGGGTGCTGGGCTCTTCTGCCCAGTGACAGGGGACAGGACGAGAGGGAATGGCCTCAAGCTCCACCAGGGGAAGTTCAGGCTGGACATTAGGAAAAAGAATTTCACAGAAATGGTCACTGGGCACTGGCAGAGGCTGCCCAGGGAGGTGGTTGAGTCACCTCGGGACATGGTTTAGTGTTTGATAGGAATGGTTGGACTAGATGATCCGGTGGGTCTCTTCCAACCTGGTGATTCTATGATTCTATGATTCTGATATAAAATCATGCTGATTTGCACTCTGTAGTTCCCTTTTTATGTGATGCAGACCTCCATCTTTGGAGACCTCACATCAAAGCAACAAAATATTGTATGTCTCCTACTGTACAACTGACTTGCATATCTCATTTTATAATTACACTGCCATTTTTTATGAGGCCCAAGAAATAAAAATATGTCCTTTATGTTCTCTATAGCTCCAGTCTCTTAAAATAATAAGGTACCTTTTCTGATTGCTGTTCATTTGAGCAATTCAGGATCATGGGGTTTGCTCTCTGACAAGAACAACTGAGATGAAGATAAACAAATGCCAAGACTGCATTTTTCAGATGAGTAGTCCTCTTTACTGCTCTGCCTCCTCAAGGTCTGGTCTCTGACTCTGAACTAAAGCTTAAAGTCCTAGAAAAAAGGTAAGTAGAAATTGTTCCTTAGCAGGAATAAAGGTTATTTCCAATGGCAAAGAATGGACACATGGCACATTGGGAAAGGAGTGAGTCAGGCTTTCCTGTTAGAACAGCTCCCAGGGCTCACCTCTTTCTTCTATATATTCATACTCCATGAAAATTCATGTCCTTGAAGCTCTGTATAGTTGATAGCTATGACAACAATTGCCATAACCTGAGACATCCACAGAGAAGCTATTTCTTAATAAATAACTCATTACATCCTGCCATGAGCTTCCATTGCATTGAACATTGCACAGCACCAGTGTTGTGGAGAAAAGACATTGCAAACAAATAAAAGCTCTCCTGATATTAACTTCTGTAATTCCCTTGTTCCGTGTGCAGTGTCTATCTAACAGCTGACCATTGGTGCTTAAATCCAGTAAGAAATACTCAATCAAAGTCATTATTTCTAGGTACTCTCACACACAAAACCTGTTTGTAAGACTTTGTTACCCAGCTTCAGGAAGAGCAGTCTCTGGCTATCTCTGACAAAGATCTTTGGCTCTGAATTGGATATCAGTTGTACATCACTGAGATAATTAGTGCATTTTTGGAGAAGATACGGTGGTTAGACATAAAACAAGGTTCTACTTTATTCTTATTACAGCCAGGAAAATCTTTGCTTTTGCTTTCAAAAGGAACAAAACACTACTATGCATCCCCACTAACGCCTTCTGTGTAAACAATTGCTTTCCCTGCTGCTTGATAAAGTAAAGGGAAAAGTTAAGTAAAAGAAAAGGAAAAAGGGGCAATATAGAGGGATCCTCAGTGGAGCTGGTTTCTATCATTTTAACACTGCCTTGGCCATGCCTGGTAGCAAATAGTAGAAAGGGATTCAGAAACAGATTGAGACTTCTCCAAGTTTCAATTTTTGATTTCAGAACAAGTAAAATATTTATAGTCTAATTGAAATAATTTTTGTTAGACTAAGGAAACTAGAGTTTGGTACAAAACTCCTTAGATTCCACTGAAGTTCCTGCCCCAGTCATATGGGATTTGGATCAGGCCCTCAGCTGCATGTAAAAGCCATTTTTTTTGGCATCTTATACAGTTTTTCTATTTACCATTGAATTTTCAGAAACAAAGGATTAAAGATTAGCAACAATGCTGAGGAAAAATGGATTGTGCAAATGACAAGGATTGTAAATCATGTCAGTGTGTGCTGGAAAACTCCTCACAGCTCTCACATAAGCTACTCCTTATCCAGAAGGTAGACATTCCCTGCCACAATTTTAAAAAGAGGCACTTATCAAGTGACACATTGTTCAATCACACAAATACTTCTCTTTTTTTCTCATTTTCCAGAAAGATATTTTGCTCATGCCATATTAGAATGACAATGGCATCTAAGTCAAGGCTAAACCCACAGCAGAGTGATGAGCATCCCATCTGAGTGTGGTGTACATGTATAACCACAGCACAAAGCATTGTTTTGTCTTTGCACTACCTCTGGATATTTGCTGTAATCCATTTTCAACAGTAAGGACAAGTAGAAGAAACATTTGTAGATTGGAATGTTGCATTAGAAAAAAAAAGGAAATAAGAATTAAACCCTTTCTTGTGAGTATTGTATGATTCTTACGTGTGCACATATGGACACAGACACACACCAGGCATTGAATAGGCTGTTTGATATTTAATCTGAATGCAGCTGTTTAGATATTTGTTTGGTCTGTCTCTGGATTTTTCATTAAAAATATGTGGTTAACAGCAGCCAACCTGATTTGCATGTGTGTGTGTCTGATTTGTTCACCGCTATGCCTCTTGTGTCCTACATCTTAATCACATCCAGGCACCCGCCCCATTACATTACCAGAAGGGAAGTGATGGACATCCCTTGACTCTCTTCATGACCCCCTGATAATCCTGTTTCACACACAGGCTCCCTGCTGTACGAAACACAAAAGCTGCCACTGTAGTTCTTTACTTCCAGTCGATATTCTGACAGACTTGATCTAGCAAATTAGTATGCTGTGGTAGGGGCACGACAAAAGACCCTTTTGACACACTCTGAATCGATACAAAGGCCAACAGAGAGCCATTTCACCGTAGTTCTGTTATTTTTCCCCTTTTGATGACCCTTCTTTTTCTTCCTTTTTTTTAGCTTGTATGACCTTGTCAGATTTAAAAACATAATGTTAGAAAAGTCATCCTTGCACAAGGAAAGAAAAATCTAAACATGCAGAAATGCAAGAATACCAATGTAAAATTACAATACAGCTGGATCAGAGGAGTGGAGATTTTCTTGTGTGAATTCGTTTGTCCTTCACACTGCTGAAATCCTTACATGCTTCAAATGTCAGTGTAGAATTAAACAGACTGTTCTGGCCATGAATGCTGTGTTACATCTGAATATTGTTTTTCCTTCTTTTTAAAGAAATGAACTCACCTTAGAGTATTAAAAATATATGTCCTAGTCATATTTTTTGGTATGAAGGCTGTTGTAATAGCATCATGTATGTTACAATTCAAAAACTGAAGTTGCATTTACTTAGATTGTAAGTGTATGCTATGAAATATAACTGAATTTATGCTGATATTGATAATACTATGGAAAGAAAAATACTTTCAGACATGCACAATATATAAATATAAATCTATGAAAAGCAACTTAATTTGTATCTGAAAGTTTATCTGCAAATGTTACACTTCTTCAAAATGATGAGTTATTCATATAGAAACTTGCATCTTTAAGCAATATTATTCTATGTATTTCTCTACCTCTGCAAGAATTATGCATTTTTTCAGTGTCCCTGCCATTTTAATTAGGTTTACACCTCTACTAATTCAATTTGTTTAATGTTGGCCAAATCTATGTAATAAATTTGCATTTTATTATTTAGGAAGCATTCACAAATGAGGACTACAACCATTTGTCTCATCCTAGGTACTTAAGTATTACTGTATCCAGGTATACATAGACACTACAGCTTTGTCTTATCATAATTTTAAAGGTGTAATTATGTCATAAAGGCCTAATTCTTGTCATTTATGTGCTTTTATGTTGTTCTTAAAGAATGATTCATCCTCTTAAATGAAAAACAAGCACTCAAATAATCTATATTTTCTTTCTCAAATTAACAAACTAAAAAAAACCTACTTAAACTCAGTTTCTAAACCTAATCTTTGAATTTTGTTTTAATGCTGAAAGAAAACTTAAGTCAATAAAAAATGAGACATTCCCAGCTTGAGAAAGCACTTTGCTGTAACTCACAAAGAACATTTTCCAAAAGTACAGGTGCACAAATTACTCCTAGTATTTGCTGTACTGTATGTACATTTGACCTCTGCCGCACTTCAGCATTTTTCAACACATAAACCTTGTTCTTTCAAATAGAACTACTACATAGACACAAGGGATAAAGCATATTGTGTAAGAAATTCAGGCCACTTCAGACAACTCAACTTGAGAACAGAGGCAAAATTATGCTAGCTGTTCCAATTCCTCTAGCGGTTTTTTCTAGCACAAGATTACCAGAATTAACCTCCACCTCAAAGTTCTCCAGAGCACAGAGTGACACATTCAGCTGCCAGAAACCACTGGCCCACAAAAGAACTTTTACCATTTACACCAACTCTGGTACACACTGAGAGAGCATTTTATTGGGACATAGATCACATTTCACTGAGACAGAGCACTCTGTCCTGAGATAAACATAACACAAATTTGCATGAAGCAAGAACTACCCTTAATCTTATTATAGTAACTATATTCACAGGATCTTTAAGAAGTCCACATTTGTAGAGGAATAGATTGTATTGCAACTCCAGGTCATTAAGGCAGGATACTCAATATGTACAGTACTTCTCGGACATATATTAATATTCTCCCTTACAGGAAAAAAATGCCAACAGTGTACAGCAATGATTTTGAATGAGGTTGGTCTAACAACTGCAACATGACTTCCTATCAGGAGCAGCAATGGATGTGTCTTGCCAATATGATCTTCTTATGTAAGTCAGATGTACATCCTTTTCCCCCTTTAGACAATCAGCCCAAACTAATATAATAAACCTCAGGCTGGGAATATCAAATGTTGCATGGCAAGTATCTGTCTCAAATAAAACACTTATATTGGTAAACATGACTAATAACTTTTAAAAGCAGTCTCGTACAATTGCATGTGATTTTTTCAGCCCAAGCAAAACCTGGATTTATTGGCAGCTCAGATCTGAGACTCACAGTGTGACAGGTGCAGGGCTGGAGGCTGCCAGGATCTGGAAGGAGGGAAGGAAGAAGAGCAAAAGCAGGGGGGGTAGCCCTGGCATCATTTCTTCTCAGTCGTGCATGTTAGTGCACACTTCATTACATAAAGATAATAAGGGACTGGTTACTGCCACTCCCTTTTCTCACTGCTTAACCTTTTTCCTCAAAATTTGTCTTCAGTGGGATATTGTCTCAGAGGAACCAGTGCTATCAGGAGCTCCAGATTTACAATTTCAAATTCTTCTTTTGCATATTTATTTCTTACTGTGTCACTGGTGTCAACCTGCATTGCTAATGTGCTAAAACTGTAGAGCTGCCAGGACATTGCTGAGTATCTGGCCTATACTTGTGCCTCCCCAGGGACTCATCATTCCCCAGAACCCTACAAGATGGACTTTTTATTTTAGCTGTGATTACCTACCACAACAAACATCTTAGCTCTTCAACAAATTCTATAGCTCCAAACTCTCCCTCCTCCTTCACACAGGACAGTGTTGTTTATAGCCTGTAAGCCGGCACCAAGCACCCTACTGTCCAGAGAACTAAGCCAAAAATGTCTGTGATGCCTACTCAGTTCTCTGTTCCTGAGATGCAGAGGGAAGCATTCTTCCTCAGCAGTTCATGTGGGCTTGGCACAGCAGGAGCAGCAATCTTGCATTTTCTGACAAGCTTCCAGGAGAAAAAGAATGCAATAATGCAAAGAGAGATCATCAGGCTCTGGGTGAAGAGGCAGCATCTTGACTATTAGTAAATCTCATTATTTTAAAGATTTATGTTAAAAGTTTCTGTTTGCTCTATACTTTCTATGTGGTGTGTGCAAATTTATTAATGCCTATTCGTTTTTTTACAAACACCTGTAATCCTTTAGAAATGCATAAAATTCAATGGTTACGTCTGTACAGTAAGGAAGGATACAGCACTGGTAACTTAAATTTGGCCAGAATGTTTTTCTCAAACTGGCACTAACTGACATGCAACAGCAAGTCTCTGCAATGTTCAATGTTTCTATTTACCTGAAGAGGAATCTAACATCCAAACTGTCTTATGGAAAAGCTGTCTCATCATCGCTTCTGTGTTAGGGAATTTTTGGGAGATGTTTGTTGCCATGGCCCAGAAATACATGAGGGACTGTGGTAAAACATTGCTAGCATGAATACTGATGAGTTCCTGTGCCTGCATGTATACCAAGGTACTGTTTAATAGTGTAGATATCATCAGCTGTTCCGATAACTCAATTAATCCTAGTCTTTTCCACTTCAAATAATACTTCCCAGGTGACTCTCAGTGTCCATTCTTCCATGTCTCAGAATAAAAAAAGAGGAAATCTACCTGGTTAAAAATGCATCCATAGGTCTTACTGTGATTTAACGGGAGTTTCACATCTCAGTAGTTCCACTCACTTCAGGACAGTCAGTTCTGATTTGTGTTCGCTTGAAATCAGAATCATCCCACTATGCATTGACTAATACTTACCACATGAACATCAATTTTTAACTTCTGTAAAGAAAACCGTAGACTCTATTTTGGAATTTGTCTTCTCTTAGACTAGTCACTGACCTCAGAGAGAGCTTCATCAAAATAAAGATAGAAAGATTTAACCCAGGAAAAGCGAAACCTTTTATTTCATATACTGGATAAAGGCAATGTGATGAGCTACTCACTCATATATGTATTTTCAAATTATTGTTATTTATTTGTGCTTACTGTCTGCCTCATCTTCTACTATATTACTACAATTGTCTATCTGTATATTTATATTGCCTTCATATCTAAGCACATCATAGTTAACCTTTAGTAAGCTGCCTGCAAAGGAGGAAGATAAATAATTCCAGCTTAAATCTTTCACTTCTTGCAAGACTTTACTACAGCTTCAGTAAATGAATCATGATGTTTATTTTATCCTCATCCAAGAATCTCAAGCAACTTACACAGTGATAGTCAGCTAAATGTCAGCCTCTGTTAATAGGAACATGTAAGCATAATCCAATATTTAAAAAACAAACACTCAAGGACTGGCATCTTGCTTCACCTCCAGAATCAGCTCCTCAGCTGGCCTGAATACACATGGTAGAAGCACTAAACTATGGTGCATAATGTGTTCATCTATGAAAGTGCAGGAATTCAGTTTTTTAATTGACAAGGGACCTAGTGTTTTTTGCTAGAGGATGGAGATGCAAGCCTCAGGGAGGCCAGATGACAGCAGGAAGGTGTACAGTCAGAGCATCTTAAAAATGATAAAGTGTTTCTGCCTATCATGGTGTGTGAGATTTAGGTAGGATGAGAGGATGAAATAGAATGACATATAGTAAGGAAAGGGAAGGCAATAGTGATGACATCTTCACAATACTCTCAAGGATTCTTGGCTGTTTTTTTCATAGCTCATGCTCCAGTTGCTTCCTTGTCTTTATCTAGCTGTATCAGACCACAGTTTGGATAATGGTTCCATGAAAGACTGTGTTTCTGACATCATTGCTCTACCCTAAAATAAAAATTACCTCCCCTTGTCTGTTCTAGATAAACCGCTGGATCCTACCAGGAGACATTAGGAGTCATCCTATAATTTTTCTTCCTAAATTGAATAAAACCTATACCATTGGGATGCCCCTGTGTCAAGCTGCAGACCAGCAGGACACTGGGAGGCAATTCCAGTGGCCCACTTCCCACCAATGAACAGCCAGAAGTAACAACAGCTCAGGGGGACATTAAAAAAAAAGGTTTGTGTAGTCAAGGCTGGGGAAGAAAATTGCAAAACTAAAGATGAATGCCAAAAATGTAGAGATTTTTCAGGCAAAATTATTTGTCTGCCTTTGTCTGATCAAATCAAACATTTTTTAAGTGATGATTACATTGAACGCTTACCATCCTTCACCCTTCAAAATATCTTCCTCTTTGTTTCTGACAAACCCTGGCTGCCTATTCCTCTCTCCCCAACAAAATAAGCCCAAATACGCAAAAGCCTTCACATTTGTTATATCTTCAAGAATAATAAAAAGGAGACAAATCTAAGATTTGTTTTCACATTCTGACAACCAGGATAAAACAAACAAACAAACAGACCTCAAGACTCATTTCAGGGAAAATAAACAAATCAACATTCCTTGCAGATCACCTGCAAAACTTTTGGCTGCCTTTTATACTGAATTGCACTTATATTCACTTACTAATCTCCTCACATATTACAGATTTCACAAGTGACTTGTGACGCTGAATTGCTATAGATGTTTGTACAATTCCTGTTATTCACTGTTTGTCTGTTTGCTTTATCTAAATTGGAGAGAACATGTTTTTAAAGTAGCTGTCTATGTGACTCATCTGGCAAGTCAGTAATTACTTTTCATAAAGTAATATGCCAGAATACACAAAACTCATAAGAATTGTAAAAGGTAGTAAAACATATGGACACAGATTCCTACCTACCACTTTTCACAGTTCAAATAATCATAAAAAAACTTTAAAGTACAGAACCAAATGTGTAAATTCACCCCTTAAGAGCAAAAGGAAAAACACAGTGTTCAGAATATATATATTTTAAAAGGGCTTTCAAGGAATTATTGAAGGAAAACCTCTGCACTTTTAAGAACATGCAGAAGTGTCTGACTTTAAAATAATTACCTAAACTTTTTTTCTTCCTTTAGTTTTATGTATCCCTGTGTATTAGAAGCATAACTCTTCATTGCTCTTACTGAGACAAATATTGAACTAATTTGGACAAAGATGGCATGTAGAGAACAGAGAATTAATTGCTATAGTCCTCATATTTTATCTAAAGGATTCACTGTTTCCATTTATAGCACGTTCTTACTTTTGTAGTTCAGCCATAGACCACAAAGCACAGGAACATGTATTACTAGAGAGCTCCACAGCCTTTTCTTCTGAAGGGAAATAACAAATATAGGAGTATTTTTTTCACATATGTGCCTTTAAATGCAACCTTGCGATATTGGGATGGAGGTTGTAGCCCATTCAATAGTTAGTTTTAGAAAGAAATAAAAAATAAAATACATATGTTTACTTTCTCTCAAGCAAAAAATGAACAGATTCATTATATCTTGCCCCAATAAACAAACAAACGGCATTTTGCCTCAGTGGACAGACAATGGCAAAGCAGACCTGCTCAGTTACTTGCTTATTGTGAGACGTAATATGCATCACAGGGTGAAGTGTTAATGGGTGTTTAAGGGGACATGACAACCCCATTAGCTTCGCTGATAAATCTGCCCTGGAGTAAATAACAATGTCATGGAGATTACACTGCTGAGCAGAACAGAAAAAGAGAAGGGAAAGAGAAAGTTGTGAACAGGGGCAGTATTGGTGGAGGTTATGCTAAATCAGTGATTCTAATTCTAAAGCTGTGAGAAGCCCACTGGAAATTAACAGCTTAATTTTTTTTCCCCTTACCATTGAAACTGGTCAGACTTCGACAACCCAATGGTGCAAAACTTCTCATCAGTTACCCAGGCATGATTTTCTCCTTTGACATTTTTCTAATTCAGAATTATTTAGGTATTCATTAATGAAAGCTTCCAGTGAAACCTTCAGAATATAAACAAGGGTGAGGTACTTTACAAAAACAGGGGTTTTTTTTTCATCTCTACTATATTAGACCTCTTTAAACGTGGTTGTATTTGTTAGCATAATCATATAGTCGTATAGATTTTATTTCTCAGAAGAGAATTTTCAGTGCCTATGGGTGGTGTGTCTGTTTGTGTATCTACATGGATGATTCTGAACTTTAAATCTCTGACTATCACTTGCTTACATTGCTTCTTTTCTTCTTCTTCTCTGTCCTTGAACAATCAGGTCAATAGCTACAGCCAAACTTGGCAGCTGTTAGAGCAAGATGTCAAATGTTGAAATATATATTCTTCCTGCAGTGGCATCATGGCCTGTGGCTAGTCCTTTGTATGGTTTCACTGCCAGCGATGTGGCTGTGTTCAGTGCTGACTGCTTGCGGGTATAGAACTGCCTGTAGGGTTATATCAAAGTCATACTGCTATGTAGCTGACTATGTTGCTTTCATTCCTTAGATGGCATCATTTTCTGGCACTAATTTAGCTGCATGATATTTTCTCACATCCTTTTTATACTGTGTGCCAGATCATCTCACAACCCCCATCAACGTATCTCTCTGAACTAATCTTGCATTATTCCATTCCCAGCTTCTAGAGAAAATGTTATTAAACCTAGAAGAATACAAATAAAAATGAGAGAACAAAGCAGCTCATTATTAAAGGCTCATTTTTAGAAATGAATATGTGTACTTCTGATTTTTATCAATTGCCTTCATACAGGCCCCCATTTCTTTTGTTTCTACTTTGATGTATAATTAAGCAGTCAATGTAAAAACGGTACATCAATCCAAATTGCTGAATTAAGGTGCACAAAGTCTAATCCTCATTTTTAAGCTTCTCAGAACAAAAACCTATTTTTTAAGTGTCATGAATACCTCCAGGAGCATAATAATAGTTGGCAACAATGTTCTCGGAAGCTAAAAGATGGCATTGAAAATTTAAGTAAAATTAATATCTTTTTGCACAGAACTTAAAAGAAATCATGTTATTTTCCCTCAGAATTTTTTGGAAAGGAAGTAAACCCTAATAGGGTCAGAGTTTGAATTTTATTCTGAAACAATTTGCTTTCAAAATGTCTTCACACTTGAGATCTATTTGCTGCCTGGAGGTATCATCAAAGAGTTCAGTCAAAGATGTGGAAAAGGAACAGTCACTTGGTGCAGGCTGCTACACCTGGGACAATTGAGGAAAACTAGAGATAGAATTTAACACTCCTAAAAATAAAAAGGTAGGAAAGAGGTTAGATTTTCCAAAGTTTTTTTTTAATTATTGTTGTGCTTGTGAGACATGGATGCACATAGATAGGGTAGCG
The DNA here is from genome assembly GCA_033459285.1 of Clamator glandarius. Classification (NCBI taxonomy): domain Eukaryota; kingdom Metazoa; phylum Chordata; class Aves; order Cuculiformes; family Cuculidae; genus Clamator; species Clamator glandarius. Next base: position 384,591 of record JAUNZM010001062.1, on the reverse strand, counting down.
GTATGAATAGGCCCTAAACCAAATTTTTACAGGTTTATATTGTGCTTATGTGCTGATGCCATAAGCATGTTCCCTATGAAGACAAAGGTCTTGGGGGATAAAAGTAGCAAAATTTTCTTCCCTTTAAAAAGATCTTAATAAGTCTACTTTTAGGAACTATAAACAACAGGAAGTCCAGCTAATCCTACAGACCGTACACAGATAGAATAAAATATATGGATGAGGATCCTGGATTAGGTAAGAAAAACAAGTCCTTCAGCCCCAGTCCTTAAGTTTCTCTTCAGAAAAATATATCTTCATGGCCATTAACACCTGAGAAAGGAATGCAGAAGAGAAACTGTGATGTGCAATCTTAAGCACAAGGGCTCAGTTTGCGCTATGGTTAACGTACTTCAGTAGGGTCCCCTAAGAACCATTTCTCTTTTTAAAATCTTTGAAGATGTTGCCTGCCAAGATCTTCTCAGTACTGAGGCTATTGTTGATGAAATCAGGAACATTATTTACAACATAGGAACTGGATTTTTGAATACAGATTAAAAATCCAAAACCTGGGGTCCAACTTGTAGTTACACTTTCTGTAGGCAAACTGTTTCTTCCAGATCACGTCTGAAATTATAACTCTGAAAAGGAAATCTCCCTGAAGACAGATGACTACCCCTTGTTCTGCTGGAAAAATATTTTCAAAAATTGAATGGAAGAAAGTACTGCCAGCAATGGTCTTCCTTTCTACAGAGCATGAGTCTGTCATAGGTACATCAGGCAGATGAACAGCTTCAGCCCTGGATTCATATCTCTCATAGGTCACAAATTACAAGGGAAAAAAGAAGGCTCTATATATTATTCAATTTATTATGGTATTTCAAAAATCTTTGTGTGCACAGACACATTGCTGGGAAATCTAATAAAGAAGATAGACCAGTAACAAAAAATAAACACAAATTTGCTTCTATGTTAGTAAAATCCACATTTGAGTTGGCTGAACACCAGGTATTTTACCCATGTCAATATTTTGAACCAATATAAACCTTTGATACAGAGAATTGCATTATATTCTGGCACATTTTAACAAATTCAGGCTTGCATTATCTGAAACCTGGTATATGAACTCTGCAATGTATCACAAAATTAATACTTGGCATTATTTTTTCATCATTTATATGTACATTTGGTTCTGTTTGAACTGTCAATGTTCCCCCTATGGACAATTTTACTCATTCAAAATTTGACTCTTTGTTCCTTTGTTCTTCTACAGGTCTCTATATGTATATCCCCATGTTGAATTTGCTTTATGCATCTCATTAATAGAGGTAAAAGATGAAAACAAATAACCAACAAACAAATTTGCTATTAATATATTCATTTAACATGTACGTTAATTTTAAAACTGCTGAAATCAACTAATCTACAAAATAAAATTCAAAATGGGGCAGTGAACTATATGATTTTCATCTAGAAGCGAAAATAGCATGGGCATTTTTATATTTCATCTCAAAATGCTACCATAGGGATCTGACCTAGATTTAAACTCTTATCTCCAGAGATGAAAGATCTCCACATTAATCTACTGTTGCTCGAATATGTGGCTTTACATATATCAAGAGGGGGGCAGCTAGTGAAGTTGAACTTCACTTGCCTATCTTTTGTTCTTCACTGCAGCAGGGCAGTGACAGGATCCCTCTCCTTTCCCCTCCCCTCCCCCAAAACAAGAAAAGAAAAGCAAGAAGCTTTAATCCTCTCTGGTACAAATTTCCCTAATATTCAATAATCACTCCCTGTCTCCTTCCCTGTGGGAGACGTCTGGTAGCATCTGTGCCAGCATATGTTAGACATCTCTGAGTGGGTCACTACCTCATTTTGTCACCGACTCCTCTATCACCTAGAGAGACAGCAACATCCCTCCACAACACAGTGCTCCACAAAACACAGCACTGTCATGTCTCTCTCAATAAACTTGGTTCAGTACACTTTAACCTGCTCTCTGTACACTTTAACCCACTAACTGCAGTTAACCCAATCCTAACCGAATCCTTTCCAAAGTGGGGTTAATGTGGGTGAAAGAAACTTTATCATGTGTGTTACTTTAAAACAAGCAAGTCCTCTGATGCTAATTTCAGAGCTGTACCTGAGAAGAAAGGAAGGAAAAATAGATCCATCTAGGTAACTTAATATACTTTAAATGCATTGTAAAATACACATGTAATCTGCAAATAGGTGATATTTCAAATCTCACTTGTGATTCATTTCTATAGCAATGGATTTTAGTAATGGCTGTGATAAAGTCTGGTTTTGCTTTCCTTAATTCCACAAAATTAGATTGAAACATCTGGCTGCACTAGCTCTGGGAAATTATTTGGGAGTTGCCTTTCTTTTTTAGTTTGTGGTGCGATGATGTATTAAAGGACTGTTTTCAGCAGAGGTGCTATTTCTGAAGTGTGCACCCTGTTTTTTCTGAGCTAATTACTCTTACATCTGCCCTTTATTTCATGCCTACCTCTAGTTTTTGTGTAATCATGGCTGATCCTCAGAAAGTTTCCAAGATAATTTTCCAGGTAAGAATCTAAAAAAAATACACAAGCTCATTTTTAAAAGGTCAAAATAGTCAACCTGATATTTGAACTGATCTATCATTATTTCTAAAATCTAACTGAGGCAGGATAGGAAGATCTAAAACTCAGTATCTGATGATATATTGTGACAGAATATTCTTCTTTCTTTGCCACTGCTTGACCATTTAAAAGACTAAAAACTGCTAAATGAAGAATCCGTTAAAATTTAATTAAAGTCAGTTTAATTTTGTGTGCCCTTAAGTCATAGGAATAAGTTATTTACCATCACTTTCATAAGAAAAAAATTAAATATCTGTTAAGTGCTGTCCTTCAAGTTCAGATCCTGGTTCAAAGTGAATTGAAATAAATAAATCTACCTTGATCCTCTTTTTAAGGTAGTGTTAGGCTAATGTGAAGTTTTACTTTTTATTTTTACACTGGTCAGCAAAATGTCAAACAACTGAACGTGGGATTCAACAGTCAATTCAGATTTATTGCCCATAATATTGAAAGTACTTTCTCTATGCTGGGTGACCTAGAACTATAACATTGTCTAAAATGGGAGTTTCCAGACTTTGAAAGATGGTTTCCTAATTAGAAAAATGAAACCAAGTACACCTCCTCCCATCCCTCTGAAACCATACCATATGTTGCTAAAGCTCCCTGCACTTCATACATCACCAGTACCTCTCCACAAGAGCTAGCTCTCCACTGTCATTTGAACAAACTATCTGGCAGATAAAGAAATGCTCGTGTAAAGATGAGTATAAAGAACTCAAAGAACTGAGTTCTTTTCTATATGATGATGCAGTATAAAATGCCTAGCAAATATTTTTAAGAGTCATGAAAAATCACCATACACATTTACAGACATAATGACATTCAAAAAGTTTTTCAAATGCAATATGCTCACCCTGTTGGGTTTAAACATAATCCAATCATTACCATAATAAGGGGCATTGTAATACTTTCTTCCTCTTTGAAATCTCCAGATTACTAGACCTGTATTAGGAGACTAGAAATGTCAATTTCATGCATAATTTTTCAACACAATCATTCCTAGAATATGGGAAAAAAGAATCCCAAACAAACAGAAAGATTGTGCTTGGGTACTATGATGAGTCCAGATTTACAGCAGAATAATTAAGAACAGAAAGTGGCCCAAAGTGCTTTAAACATATAACCCTTGTTAGGATTCAGATGCTGAAGAACAGTTGTGTTAGTGGGTGCAGACTACTGCTGAGTTTAGAAACCTGTGACGATAGGGGTTAATACTGGAAAACCTGATAGACCTATATTAGCATGAACAGACCCACTGGAATTGCAGTTTTCTTTCTTTTCTGTTAGATAAAAATGAATCAATACCCAAGGAGAAGCAGAATAAGAAGTTTTCAATAATTCGTACCACTCTTCTTCGACAGGCATATAACACTTTTGACTCTTAAGTCAATCGTGTGATTCAAAATTATTACTGCACTATTTTCTAAAGTGTGCATTAAAATTTGTCTTGGAAGGTATTGTCAAGCAAAGCATATTTTACAGGGTTTTCAGGAGCATGTTTGAATAATCATGCAGAATTTCTTTTTGCTACTGAGTACCTTAATAAATAATCAATACTGCAGCAGGCCTGAGCAGATGACAATCTTTTGCCTTGTTCAGCTGACACTGAGGATATCATGTAGAGATGTGCACAAGCATTTCAGCTGGCTTGTCCTCTTACTGATTAGACCTAGGAAGATATTTGATTACAGAATATATGGGCAACATGCTTTGCCATCCCTTCTCAATTTAATTTGCAATTTTGCTACACTGTAAGATGTGACTGACAAGTTATTAGAGTTTTGCATTTGGAGGTTAAGGTATGAGGTGAAATAAAATAAAAAATTAGAAAAGAAGAATGAAATGCCAGAGAATAATATCCTCTTATCTTCACAATTGTAGAGTACTGTAGTGGCAATCATATCTGATGAGAAGAGGTTTTGAGTGAAGACATGTCCTGACGGTTATCATAAATAGATTGGAATTGTCATTTATCTACAAGACCTTGGTTCTATCTGTGCTCTGCACTTGTGTAAGTCCATACAAACTCCACAATGAAAATAACTGGAGACAAACTATTGAAAATTTATATACATAGTCTTAGCCATATCTCTTCTGCTCTACCTTGCAAGCCTTATGTTGAATGTTTGTCCTCACATATTGGAGTCTTATAGAGACTGAGAAGAGTATTCTCTAAAGGACTATTCAGTGTAGATTGTGACATGCCAGAATATGAAATAAAAAGGAAAGAATTTTCATTCTATTCCTCTTTAAACCATCCGTACTTTCTCCAAGATTAATCATACAGGAGAACATAGATTGCAACAGGGGAAATGTGGAAAGATGATATAGGAAAGAAAGTATGTTTTGAGATAGTTGCTTTAGTGTAATAGCAACAGAGGCCTTTGCTCATTTTTCTGGCTCCATAGAAAGTATACGGGAAACATTGTGAGCTAGGGCAAACACTGACCTGGCTGAACACCGATTACACCCCAAAAACCCTAAATACAGTTTGGGTTAAACGAGCTAAAGAATTTGATTGTGAATGGTATCTTGCCAACATGGAAACGAATAATCTGATAGAACTTTTCTGTGCTGAACTGTAGAATTCTGCAAATGCTCATGTGTAGACGAGCCCTGTGCGTGCCTAAAAATTTATTCAGACCCTTTATTGAATTTTGCATTAGCAACATATCACATAATTTGCCAAATTTACCTACTAGTTTTCTTTTCCTCCTCCTTAGAAAACTAGATATACTGAGCAATTTCTTTTTGTCATATCTTTCAGTGGTCTCTTAAACACAGGTTTCTTTGTATGAAGAAGAAAATATTATTACTGATCTCATCTCCATGTTCGTTTTCTGTTAACAATAGTGGTATTTCTCTTATTGGTCATAAGTATATTTTCATGTATTTCAGGACCAGTTTCTATCTGGCCCTTTCAAATTGCAATCTCTTCAATTTAAGAATAAATTACCTCCTGAAAATATATTGTTCGGTTTAGATGTGAAAGGAAAGGATTACTGTTATGAGCAGTTCTTTTCAGGATACTGTGGTTGTAGATCTCTACACAATGTCTGTGTAATATACTCTGTTTTCAGGATGCTGCTTTAAAAGCATATTGTGCACAAAGTAATTGTAAATAGCAGGAAAGTAGAAAATTGAGAGCATTCTTTTTTCTCACAGTTTTTTTATGAAATATTCTACTAAGTGTAGAAATATATTAAGAGTATGTTAAGTGCTCATTATATCTGCAAACAAATGAGGTTTTTCTTTTAATCCCTGAAGAAGATTTTCTTTGAAGGTTTCCATACTTTCCTAATCCACTCCACAACATCACAGTTTAGAACTGAATTTCTCATCCACCTCCCACCCAGGAGAAGAAATCTGTCTCCTGAGATTTGCACTCATTAATGCAGGAATGATGACTGTGTGATGGCATTGCAGTAACCACAGCCCTTAAAAACATCACTTTAGAACTGGGGAATGGGAAGGAAATATTACATTCAAAAGAAAAATGGGATCTGTTAATTTAACACATAACTTTAAGAAAGAAGTTGATATTGAAATATAAATATAAGCTTTCATACTACACTAATCCTATTAGACCAGTGCATGATATTACACTTCTATCATTATAAAGAGTTATATAATTTTCATTATCCTTATGATACGTTGTAGAGTCATTTAAAAAAAACCACACACATGAAAAAACAAAATACCACATCTATTCCTGTTTTCTTTAACTTTGCAGAAGTAGTAAACTTGCTACATTACTGTGTGGCAGTGACTTTTACCAAGGGTAAAAATATTTCTCAGTATTATAGATATTCTTTAAATGCAATGACTTTTTTTTCAGAACACTTCAAAGGAGGCAGGTACCAAGCAAGAATCAAAATTTCAATACACACATTCTAATATGCTAGCTTAATGGATTATTTTATTTTATTTTATTTTATTTTATTTTATTTTATTTTATTTTATTTTATTCTGTTGCCCATTACTTCTGTAGAACAGAGTAAAACACCACAACTATAAGTAGTCTTGGATTGGTTAGACTATTGCCAGAATAAAGATCTCAGTACAAGACTTATGGGTAGATTTCTTAGTATGTTGCTTGTAATATTTATTTGAGCAAAAGTAATGCCCTTTCTAGAACTGAGTGTCTGTATACAGGACATTCTTGTCCACCATGTAAAAAGAACATGAGGTAACAGTATTTAAAACTACAGTACCAAATACTATCACAGAGGAGTGTTTTCCCACTGAAATCAGTAGGAAATCTCACCTGAATTTAGAGAGTTAGATTTTGTTGCAAATGTACAGTGCCATGAGTCAAGAGGAATTGAGAGCTGGAGGCAGTTAAACATGTCTGGGTAGAAGTGGCTGTAGAAGGTGATTGCCAGTACCTGTCATCTCATGCTTTCCCAGGAATCTTGTTGATCGATCATCCTTGCACACAACCTTACCTCCCACTAGCCACTACTGCTCATTTTCACCTTCTGTCTTAGACTCCAGTCTCAACTCAGATCCCATCTTCATCTTGCCAGCCAAGAACTGGCTGTTATTAAATTGGGAGTAATCTACAAATAGGGAATTGGTGAGGACATCCTTATGCCACATTTCCATGGTCTCCTTTAAAGTACCATAATGTTGGCAAATGCAGAACACCTGCATGTTCCCTGCTGTAAGTCATACCCAGCCTGTGGTGACCACACTGCACTGCAAGTCTCCATCTCATAAACGTCCATAAATCACTGTGAAGTCAAGTGATTCTGGTTAATAATAATTAAAAAGGTATGTCCATGTGTAGAAGACGGTTCATGGCTTTTTAGAGTATGGTTTGAGGTCTGGCTTGACCTTAAGACTATTTGAAAGCTTATTGAGTGAAATTTGAGTGGAAGATCCCCAACACTAGAATGCAGTCATTTTTGATTACCTGTAAATTCCAACTATGAAACAATAAGGCTTTCAGCTTAGCAAATACTGAAAAGTTACACTCAACTTACCAGCTTTAAAATGTGTCATATTTTTCTAATTAAGGCCAAGCTGATTTTTTTCAGAGCAGCTTTTCCATTTCTGCTGCCACTTTTAAGACTGCACTGCAATGCTACACCATGTCTCAAGATGACCAGTCTGAGAAGTAAGCAACGGAAGAATTTGCCACAAAAATTTATTTCCAATAAATACATTGATTTAACCTAAAACTCTCAAAATAAGAGGAAGAAAGACTTTTCTCAGAAGGCAAATAACTTGGGAAACTGAGATACCTTCTCCTACTCTATATCAGTAAATTCAGAGATTACAGATACCATTTTCCAGCCAAGTATGTGCCATTACATTCTTATGTGCCCTGTACTGGATAAATCATGTCAGAGTTCTTAGCTGTGTGTGCATGTGTACTTGAGCATATGTGTATATATACGTACAGTTTGAGGTGTTCCATACATTCTCTCTTGCATTTTCATGTCTGCGCTATGTATTTACATCTTAATAGCTTTAATTTTGTCATAAAATGCAGTCTTGCCCAAAATACAGAAGAGTGACAAGAAATTTGCAGCGATTCATGATGGGTTTTTTACTTTATGTTGATTCTACTCAGGTATGTGCAGAACTTTCATACGAAGTGCAAGGTAATATGCAGCACTAAACCCATTCTAACTCTGAATACAGATCTTGTGACAGTACATGTTAAACCATGATCATAACCTGGTTACCAAGAACACCCGAAAGGTGGAGAAACACTCACCAAAGTTTGTCACTGCTGCCTACGTAACACTTCTTTGAAGGATTTTTGTTTTTTTCAAATACGCAACGCCACAAAGCTAAACAAGCCTAATTGTGCAAGCTGAGTCCACAAGATCTTCCTGACAAAATGATTCAATATGACACAGCTTCACTTCAGAGGTATTGACAAAACAGTGCATTCATCAACAAAAGTGTCATACCTTGCAAATACAAAGCAGATCTGTGATTCTGCTTTGCCTGTAAACATTCAGTATCCTGGATAAGCATACCTACTGAGGGGCTACATTAAGGTTCTACATTACAAAGGTAACTGTTAATCATGGGTTGTAAAAATTGTTTGGAAACACATAACCTCTGAAGAAAAATACTGAAGTGAATTTTAAAAGTTAGATTGATCGATGAATATTGAAATTACGGTAATATTATTTCTTTAATTTCTCTAGTTGTCATTAGTGGTACAAAATGCTTCTTCCATAAAGAGCAGAAGCTGAGGAGAAACATTATTGTTCCCCACAACTACCTGAAGAAATATTGTGATAAGGTGGGTGTTGTTCTTCTCCCAAGTAATAAGTGATAAGACAAGAGGAAATGGCCTCAAGTTTTCCAGGGGAGGTGTAGACTGAATATTATGAAAAAATTTCTTCACCAAGAGGGTTATCAAACACTGGAACAGGCTTCCCAGGGAAGTATTTGAGTCCCCACCCCTGGAGGTACTTAAAAGACATGTATATATGGTGCTTAGGGACATGGTTTAGTGGTGGACTAGGCAGTGCCAGGGTAATGGTTGGACTTTATGATCTTAAAGGTTGTTTCCAACATAAATGATTCTATAAATCTATGATTCTGTGCCCCTACCAGGTCTTCCCAATCTGGAAAAAAAACCATGAACAAAGTAGAGGGGCAATATACTTGTTAAAATTATAATAGATTGGGAATATTTTTCTCCCATTGCATGCAGGTTCTGCAGTAGGACATGTAGCATTTGTTATCCACCGAAGTTCTTCATCATTAGAAGCAGGTTCAGAGAAAGAAGCTGAGTAATGAGAGTTTTTCAGTCTGCTGTAGCCTTGTCAAAGGTACGGTTTTTACAGGAGGCACATGAAATAAACAGTTGACACTACTGACAAAGCAAAGGTCCAGAATTAAATCTAAACTGGGCCCTGTATTTCATATGTAAATTCCAGATAATTCTTATTCTTCATTGCCTCTTATTAATGTCAGAATGATGGATTTGGAAACTTCATTTTTCCAATTAGTAATTCCAAATATTATAATAATAAAATGCATACTGAAAGCCAGAACTGCCATTTTCCTTATTTCTATGAAGCTAACTTGTATTTGTGTAATGGAAATTGTGCATGTAGAGATGTTTACATGGACTAAATCTAATTTTCCCAAGCATGGCTGACTCTTACATAAATCGTTTTCATTAATATTAGGCATACGTATCACTTTCTCGTATAAAAAAACACTGTCTTTGATAAGTATCTCAGATATGGCTTAGCTTTTGAAAAACACAGGTAAACCATAATTTTGTTACTTTTAACAAGACAGATATTATAATTATAGATATTTAATATCTTAGATTTTCTCCCCTACTCATATATATGTATATGTAAACATATAATAGAAAAGAGGAAGGAAAGAGAGAGAGGAGAGAGGGACAGAGAAAGAGAGAAAACATCTCTTACTATCTTGGTCAACATCTAGAAACTTGCCTAAGTCACCATAAGGCTGACCTTGTCTCTAATGCAAAATTTGTCCCATCATTTCTCACTGCAGAGGATGTGAATGTCTAATGTACTTGTCTGCCAAGTCTCCAGGGCAACACATATTTCCTTTAAGAGTATTTGTAATGGTGATGGTGACACTGAGGCTTTATGGACAAATTAGAACTTCTCGAATGGATGAATATGTGCTGAATCAGAGGCATTCCATAAAATTATGTTGCCCAACTCACAAAGAATGTCTAAAAAATCTACTATAACTTGAAGGGAAGTTCTGCTTTCTATAAATCTAAGCAACCAGTCATTAGTAAAATCAAACATTTTCTATGAACAAAGAAGGCAATTTTAGCATTGTTGGACTAAATGGAGTTGCAAGAACTTGAGGATCAGCATTTTTTTTCCTTTTGAGGGCTGAGAAAAGAATAAGATGTTGTTGGGGTTGTGGTGAGCAGACGTTGCTGGGACAGCCATTTCTCTGTGTGGATGAGCACCTTAGAAACTCAGTGCTGTCTCTGCCAGTGTATCTGGGGAATATTGGAACTGGATAAGAGCTGTACAAAACATGCTAGGGAAGCTGTGTACAGACTTGGTGACTTGCTTATTGCAAGATCCTACTGCTAGCAATCCCCAGGTTAGTTATTTTGTAGTTGACTTAGAAACATCAGAGTAAATTACACTGTCCAAAGATCGGAAAGGAGAAGTTGCAGTTGCTCTAGCACAGCAGCACAGGGCTGCAAGACCCCCAGAAGCTGGCTCAGAGAACAGCAGAGAATACTGGGCTGTCTACACATGTCCTTGAAAATCTGCTCTGAGAATACCCCAAGTTCCCAATCAGGATGGGGGCAAGTACAGGGCAGGGTAGCAGGGCAGGAGAGGTGGAGAGGGATGTACTCTATGTAGCAATTCTCCCCTTACACGTTTGTGTAATTTCACTGATGATGGTGGAAGTGCTGATATCCCACTTTGGGGAATATGGTTTGTTGCTTCAGAGTAAATCAGGATTTAGAATTCCACGTTTCAATTTTTTCCTCAGGTTTCTATTTTATTATTGTGTGGCAAAAGGTTTAGTTTTGAACAGTAATAATGATTCTTTTAGAACATCTTCAGCAATTGCTCCTTTGAAAAGAGTATGAAAATGTAGGAATAGTACAATTTTTGCAGTAACATTACCAGGAATTACAGAAAACAAATGCAACAATGAGTAAAGAAGAAAACAAGCAGCAAAAGATCTGAAGTTTGGGCTGGAGAGGGAGAATTTTGTGTGACAACGCCTTCCAGGATCAGGTCTGAACTTAGCCTACAGCAAACCTTGTCATAAAACTGACTTTGTAACACGCTTTTGTTACTCTACTATTTCGAGCAATTGCCTTAGGGTAATTTCAACATTTCAGCTCCTGGAAAAATAGCTAACATGATATAATATATATTTATTAGCAGACAAACACTGTAAATTGTTGATATTTCCACCTTTCAAGACAATTGTTAAAAGTGAAATAACAAAGCAGTCTTGTCTTAGGTGTGACAGTCTCAGCTCCTGGTACACTAAGCTCTTGTTTGATAAGCTATGCTCATTTCATATTTGTGTAATACCCTGGAAGAAATTAGGTTGCAATAAAGTCCATTTTTGTCACTGCATGTAGCAATGAATATCACACCCAGCAGGGTACAGTGGCACCTGGCTGTCCAGACCCAGTGTAGCACAAAGCCATCTGGGGGTAATTACAACAAGGTATTCTTTAAAGACCAGATGGGACCAAGGAACAGAAGCCCCTACCCCTCCCAGTCATTTACAACATAATTCCTTTCAATGATATACTTAATCCTCCCACCAGCTACGCTTTTCAGCTTGCTGTTGTCACTGTTCCTTTATGTTAATTCAGTTGAGAGACACAGAAAGAGAGAGAGAGAGCAGAGAACGAGCCACCGGTGCCTCAAGGGACTAAAAGAAATTATTCATCCTTAAATTGTTTCCACTACACCAAGTACAGTAACAATTTTTTTTAAAAAAGAGGGCTGAAATTATCCTAAAGAAGGTCAATGCTATAGCCCTGTGCAACACCAGCTGAGTTTTATTCAGCCACCTGTTAGCTATGAGGGTTCTGCACACGCTCATGATGCATTTAACCAGTTTAAAGGGTCTTATTATTGACTGGCAGCCTCCCTACATTCAGAGTGCTCAAGACACGGCCCTGCTTTGTGATCATATGTGGCACACAAGACTTAATTCAATTATGTTGTAAGCCTATCCAGTTTGTATCAGTGCCCTTTCACTTTTGTGTCATTTGTCTTGTATCTTGTAAAGAGTTCTATTTCTTTTTTTCTTGTAGGAAAAGGCATGCAGGAAGAAAATTGCCTTTATTTCATCATTCAGATTTGCACTGCAGATGTACAGGCTACACTTCAAAAAAAAAACAAAACCACCAAAAACCGTATTTTTATTTATTCAAAAGTGGCAAAACAAAGGTAGAAGTCTTTTATAATTTCAAAACCAAATATATAACCATGCATTTAATTTTGAAAGAAGGCCAGACAGAAAGCTCTGACATATATCAAATACAAAACAAAGAGGTAAATAAAGACAGAAATACAAGCAAATATATTTAATAGTTTCAGAATTACAAACCATGAAAGACTGGACATTGCTGTCCTTTCTTTAGAAATAGTTCACTGGTTTTAAAGAAACTGTACTGCACATGCCCTCTCAATAGGAGTAAGCTTGAAAGATTTGGGCCTTGAATATTAATATAGACACTGAATTCTTTATGAAAGTGCTAGAAAATCACAAATTTTCAAACAAAGTGGGTTTTTTTGTAAATGTAGCAAGATATTGATACTGTTTAGCAAGTCTTTATAAGTACTACACATGAGAAAGTAAGATGACTTTTGATCCTGAGTTACCTAAGTGAGACCATCTTGAAGTTCAAAATCATGTTATAATTTATTTTACCTTCAGTCACTGTTTCAAGATTCTGACAAAACACTTAAGGAATTACCAATTCCATCATTTCAGCCAGCAGCGTCTTGATGTTTATTCAAAATAGTTTCAAATGCATAACAATTTGTCTCACAGAAAAAACTCTAAAGGTGGAAGATTGCTGCATACAGAGACCACGAATTCAAACTGAAACCAAACTGTGAATACAGTTCCAGTAAAAGTAAAGCAGGAGGAAGGGAGATTATGCTGGTTTTAAACTTGATTTATAAAGAATAAATTAGTTTATACTGGAAGCTGAAATCAATAAAAATAAAATCTACTATGGCAAAACGTGTCTTTTACCTTTTATAATGCTTTTTACATCAGATATTGATGGTGTGAAATCACAGTTATAAAATCTTATCTGTACTCAAGGAGTGCACATGGGTTTCATCATAATAACATACAAATATCTTTGTTTGATTGGGATAAATATTCATCTATACCTCTTCCCTGTTCTTTATCCACAGAGCAAAAGGCAGAGAAAGGGCAACAGTGCCAAGTTACTCCCCAGTCTGCATGGTAAATAGGTATCAGTTACTGATATATCAGCCTCAGCACTGAAATACTCTGACCAAGAGAGACCTTTCACTCTCTGCCTTCATAATATTTTCAGAGACACTAGAAGAGTGTGTCATAACTGTGAATGATTTATATCTTGCATTTGATACTTTTCTGACTAACATTTTCCAGATTTTGTTGTTTTGGTAATTTTCCTCCCTAGTCTAAAAGATTTGAGAAAGATTTTGGAAAGATTCCTGGAATCTTATATGAGTTAGGAAGAGGGATAAATTAAGGAATACTACTCATTCCCTTTTGTTTGGGATCTGTTTGTAGCATGTTCTTGCCACAGAGATAGGCCATATGACAGTATTTCTAGTTCCTTATCAAACAATTTAACCTCTATTTTACTTAAGTATTTAATTTTTCACAAAGAAATAAGAGAGGATTACTGGGAAAAAACCTACAGAATAGCATTTTAAATCTGATTTATATATGTGAAGACATGCATGTATATCAGAATTAAGCTGATCCTTCTTCAGAAGTGACTGACATGAAAGTGTCAAATTCTGATTTCAGCCTAATCCCCTTCCCACCAAGTAAATATAAGCCTGTATATATGTATATATAAATTATATATGTGTGTATATATATACTATAAATTTATTCATAATATAGTCACATATTTACTGCAGATATATAAAAAGTTTTGGGAACCTGGATACATGAAGTTTTCCAGAAATCAAATTATTAATATGCAAATACTAATACTAGAAGCTTCCAAGTCCTCCTGGAAATCACTGAAAAACAAGGACAGTGTTGATAGCTTTCAACTTTGTTTTTATTCTACCGTACTAGTTCTCTAATTATGGACTATAGACTAGGTCACCTTTATGCATATAATTCCCAGCAACAGATCTGAAGCAGAAAATTCATGTATTTGAGGAAATGTTTTGCAGATAAAAACATGTTCTTGATCACAGTGAACTCTTATATCTCACAAATTCTTAATTTTTAAGAAATTGCAAAGAATAATATATATTATGTCAAAAATCACAGACAGATATAAAGGATGGACTAATGCAAAAAGCTTCCTAATTATGTTCCTAATCCCTAAGGCCTCCCAGCAATCACTTGATTTTTCAGTTAGATGTAATGATGTGCCAAATCATTTAATTAAAATAAAACCTGTACTAGAATCTTACGTAGTTTCCCAGCACAACTCAGCCCACCTTAGAGTGCAAACTATTCTGATGCAGACCCTGACTTGTACATCCACCTTGACATTCGCTGCCTTCTTTTTAACTTTTTGATTATGGCAGTTTAGTTTCCCATTACCTTTTATTTGCCTAGAATTATTTTTATAAAACACAGTGTTGGAGAAAACTTCCAAACCACATGACATCTGGGATTTCCACTGTTGTAGTAGCAGGAAATCACATCCTGAGATATGCTGTCTTTGCACCACAGGTGACTAGTTCTAGAAAGCCCCATCTTCACACATCATAGGAAAATTCATTGGGAAAATAGTCATCTAATACTGAAGGAAAATAATGCAGGAATCCAGAAATACCAAGAAAGGAAAGCTATGCTCAGTCCTATGCAAGAAAACAATCCTTGATCTTTTGCATTTGAAGGGAAGTTGTATTTAAATAAAATCTCTGAAATTAACTTTGGAATGGGGCCTTCCCTTCTTGGTATCAGCTGGGAGCTTTTCTCTCCTACCTGTTGGAAGGGTTTGCAGGTGAAAGAGGCTGTAAATCCTTTTTCCTCCATCATGCTTTCCTTTCTCTTTCATTAGAAAGTGGTGGGTTTTCAAGTACAAAGTTTTCCAGAGAAAATTGGTTCTTGCAACCCCTCAGAAAAATGGGAATTTCTTCCATCAGAAATAAAAATTCAGGATGCTTGATAACACATGCCTTTAGGTGGTAATGAGAGAAATATAGAAATATGAAAATACATGTTGTATTAACCCTCTTTCAAACTTCCTCATCTTATTTATTCTTTTGAAGATTTTACATTACCTTCAGCTTTCTGGAGCCCAAGTTTTACCTTGCCTTGAGAGAAAGGATGTTTAAAATGCAGTTTGAATCATTACAGAACAGGAAGATAGAAATAGGCCCACCATTGACTAGTTCACCCTCATCAAGATTCCTTCTCCTGGTACTATGGATGATCATAAGGAGACATATGAGGAGGTCTCTGACCTGTTGAGGCCTCAGATGGAGAGGGTGAAAGGCACTCTAAATCATAATAAGGATTACTGATCTCCTCCAGCAGGCCAGCAAGAGGGTTGTACACAGAACAGCATTTCCTTCTTGCTGTAGCACATCCACACAGTGGATTTTTCTTCCCACAATACTTGAAGGGAGTAAAGGAAATTATGTGTCTTTTTAAAGAAAATTTGTAGCTTGTGAATAAACCTGATGATAACACCAGGGCGGTGCAAAGTGGATATTGGTATGGTGACTGTTCCTAGGGTGTCTGGAGTGATTCTGCCCTTTACTCATATTACTCTCTTCATATTTTAAAAAGCAAGTGTGTGAGGTAGCTGCTCAAATGACAATGTAAGCTGGGAGGTAAGGAGGAAGGTTACTGATAACGCTTCTCCACATTGTTCCCTGCAAGGGGGTTTATTTGCATTCTTCTTTCTAGACTGGAGAATATCTCCTTAGCTTAATATAGAGAAAACATGGGTTTATTTTCGATTAGACTTGTCAGTTTAGGAATTTTCAGAATAACTACATTGCTCCAGTAATGTGTTTTTCAGATGCTTTTGGGCAGCAGGAATGTTTGGGTTTGATGATTTAAGCCCTATGTAAAGAAATGTTTCTAGTCTGAGAAGTGTTGGAGAGGTTATGATGTCATGAATCAAAATTACGAAGTAATAAAGACAGTACTGTGTTACACAGTTAGCATTGACCCGTAACAACAGATTCAGTGCAAGCAGGTTCATCTAAGTAAAGGGAAAATTGTACAAGAAAGGAGAGAGAAAAATCAAGTCAATAGTTTCTTTGCTGACTTAAATGGGACCCTTTTGTCATTACCCAGTGCCCACTGAATTGAATGTAAGTTTTGCTTGGTTTGATGTATCTTTGTTTTGGTGAATTGTTTTACATTTTCAACTTCCTTAATAGTCAAACAGAAACAGAACTTCTACAAAAAAACAGGGAATTGTCAAGAACATGTGAAAAACTAGGGAAATTATAGCAGGCTTCTAAATATTTTTATGGAGCTTAAAAAAAATAATATTTCTGTACATCTCATCATTTCTGTTACTTCTGAAACACAAAGAATTTTGGTATTTGATTTAATAATAATGTCTTTCAGTTTAAAATAAAGGGGTTTCTATTAAAAAATATTAAAAAATAGGGATTGTCTAACATTCTCAGGAACATATCTCAGAAAAATGTCCCAAAAAGTCTGCTGTGTAGTTACATATTTTGACCTTTGTTTTCTTATATTTTACACTTTCCAGCATACAGATATCCTTCAGTGTAAGATGCCCGAGTAGCATACATAACCTTCTATGCTGGTAACATACATCTCAAGTTGAAAACAACTAGCAAGTCTGAAACAACCAGCAAGTCTGAAAATGAACAGTACCAAGTCCATTTCTTGATTGCTCTGAGTACTACATAATTCAGATGAAAATCTAATGTAAAGCACAGGACACTCTAATGTCGATGAAGTGAAATCTGCACTAATCTTTTCTAATCACACCATTTATGCAACATAGTTTGAGAAAAGTGCAAGTTTCCAAGTATCTGGATATCAATTAACTTATTTAGCAAGATAAATACAAATTCTTCTAAAACTGCTAGGTGACCAGTCACATTGCTATCACAGTATGGCAATAAAAGAAGTAGACTGAGTTTCTTAAGAAATGCTGACTGAATATGGATGTTATTCCTGTAACACAGAATCCATCAGAAGAAATAATGCATGTGCTCGGAGGTATTAAGTCAAGAAAGGTATTCTTAATAACTGACTTTACCTTCATGAATAACACAGACTGTAGAATTTCAGTCTTTCTTTATTCCAACCTGTAGCCGTTTTTGAGTGATATCATATCCTGCAGCAAAATCTTTGATCTTGACTTACATGGCAAAGCAAAATGGTTTGCATCTGTTTTTTTATAGATTTTGAACATTGCCAAGAAAGTATAAAGTACCTGGGAAATGAAATCTGTAGCTTTTTCTCTAAATTAAAGATTCCTTGGAAATATTTAGAAGTGCCAGAAAATTATTACTTACGTTGTTAAATCACTGGAGAAGTCCCTGTCCTCTTTTGGCAACTAGTCCTCTCCAAAACAATGCAGAAGGGCAGAAGGTAGCATAGTCCAGGCACCAGTCCCAGCTGACCCTGAGGTTTAAGTTGTGGGTATTTCTCAGAGGAATAGATTTAATAGTACAGATGTAGATTGTAATGAATGTCTTTGAATATCATCTCACAAAACACACAACATCAGAATCCAAACAGAGTACTGCATTTTGCATATTTGAGCTTTTGGCTGTGTTATTCTTCCTTAAACAGAGAAACTAGTATTTGTTTTAATGGTAAGATTCTTCCAAACTAAAAGAAAGCAGCTCTCCTTTGTTGAGATCTCTGGTTATATATGACAACTGGAAATAATTGTCAGATGCCTGATAGCCTCAGAAAAGTAATTCTACCTCCCCTGCACTATTATCAGGGAAAATTAAGATTTCCTTACCTGTATACAGATTTAAATTACAAGTCTTTGAGAAAATGAAGAGCAACAAAAAATATTTGCATTGTCCAAATGTTGCAGTCTTAAGATGATGACACGGGAACCAATTGTATACCCAGGAAAAAGAACATATTTAAGAATAACTAGTTGATTAAATGGTTCGATTAGGGCTTAGTGTTCCCTTACAAAGTACAAGAAAGTATAATAAAAGAGCTTAATCTGTAAAAGAGATGTGAGGCAAAAAAAAAATCATAGAGTGGTAATGAAAAGAATGCTTACCTGTAAAATATATAAGCTATTACCTAATAATAATAAATATCATCTTGGCAAGGGTTGTATCTGTGAGCCTTCTAAAGCAATAAATCTTTGGGAGATATGTGAATGACCAGAGAAGCAGGGTGCCCTACGGACAATGGGCACACTGGGAACAGGACTAGAGACATGACTTATATAAACCATTTTTTTGTAAATTAAGTAGTAAGTAGAATTAAAAAAAAAAAAAGGAAAATAGTGACAAAGATTATGTGCATTTTTCACTAGACCTGCATATAAAGTGTTTTTAGTTGTTGCTTTCTGAAAGGTTATCAGTAAAACAAAAGATGGAAGCAAACCTTAGCAGTGTAGTGTTTCCAGTCACAGTCAGTGAATAGCTATCAGAAAGTGGTAACAACTGCCACCCCATTTTATGTTATAGCCATGGTTATACAGTTTTCTAGTGAGTCCTTGAGGCCTTCAGGGTTCCCTCATTTGATGATATCAATATGCCACTTCACACTCTGAGTGTCCCTGTTCCACTCTCAACCTAATGAAAGCTGAACACTATGGTAAGGAAATAAAATAATCAAGTTTTGCTCTGCTTTGATAAGTCTTTCCTGTCATCTCTTTGGTACTGCATGGCTTCAGCAGGTGCTAGTAGGGGTCTCTGTATGATCAAGTAGCCATGGCCAATGGTTTGGTATCTCTACCATCTTCTATACCATAATAATTGCTCTGGACCTGGGGGTTTTTGACCCATGAGTAGTATCTGTGGGTCAAATTCCAGTTTCTCACATATGTTTCCTGTCAGACTCCAAGGGCAATTTTGCCTTTGAATCAATTTTAATGAGACCAAAACTGAGGCCAAAATATACTGCCAGTCTGAAAGGACAGGTCACAGGGGAAAAGAATTTTAACAGACAAAAATTACTCAAAGCAAATTTTTCCCTTAAATTGTATGGGCTCTCTGTGAAACCACACTTTTTTTTTTTCAGTGTTGAAGTGATGAAATACCTTAACATTTAGCAGTAGAAATGAATATTTCCTGGTGTATTTAAACTCTGACATTCATTAGCTTTCTTTTAAGATGCTTCTGCATATCAAACAGTGCAGTTGATCTTGCAGGGCCTTTTTCAGGCCAATATTCTGTTTTCATATTGATTTCCATGTGTGAAAACAATAAGTAATAAGACAATTCCCTGTATCATCTGTTCTCACTGATGAAATAAATTGTTCCTGGAACCAAACTGATTTTGCTTCCCTGAGAATCTGAAGGTGTCTCTTATGTGCAGCCATATCTACAAACCACCCAAGGTCTGCTCACATTTCTTTTAATTGCGTATTCATCAGTTTATTAGAGAACCTGCTACTACACAACTGATGACAGAATGCCTGTGTTTCTGTGTAATGTGCCACAAAGACAGTGAGCTGGCCTCCAAAGAACTGCCCTGCATCCCTCAACACAGAGCATGGCAGTTACCCTGGCTAATCTGTACTGCTTTATGTCTGGGGGAACTAAGGCATCTCTGAGTTCCCCTCTGTGAAACAGATTGCTTGGATTTCCTCCATCAGTACTTTTAAGGCACTGGTTATCTTTATTTTCTGTTTTGGAATGCAATATAAAAAAAGAAATGTGTGAACCAGTACATACAGATAAATACAATAAAGTCCAAAGGCCACAGGAAGAAGCCTTGCGAAGTACTGAGCAGCCCTTTAAAGCTTTAATGGCAATATAAGATGCTCTGAGCTCCCTAAACCCCTTCAAAACCCAGTCCATTCAGTTCTTTTCATTGACTTCAACTGAAGGATCCATCTCTCCATTATTCACCAAAACTAGCCTTTCTTTGGCTGATAGCATGGGGATTGTCTGCTGAAAATTCACCACTAGTGTTTACCTGGGTATAAAAAAATGCAGTGTTGCTTTAGTGTTCTGTAGAGGACACATCTCCTTTCTTTCCTTTCCCCCTATTTCTTAATGCTGCCTTTGGCAACAGCTGAAAACTACACTTAAAAATGTTATCCTAGTTTAAAATTTGATTAAAGTAAACAAACTTTTAAAAGATGTTGCTTAATGAATCCATTAATACTTGGTAAAGGGGGAACTCAAAAGGTTCCTTTAAGTGATAAATGCATAAATCTGTTGTAGGCTTGATAAAATAAAGCATATTGATATTCAGTTTTTCAATTGCTGCAGGGTGTTATTTTTGTTTTTGTTCTAAGTACCTGTCCCATAAATACTAAAGCACATCTCTCCTTAAAGGAAAAAAAAAAAGGAAAGTGCAATCTGGATGCTAGACAACTAGAAAGAAGCAATAAATTATTGCTGTAATGACATGCTAATTAAAATTTTGCTTGTAACTCATGTAAGTGTTTGAAGCCCAGCAAATTTCTCTTTTCATTTGTGAAGTGTGAAGGTAAATTGCCCAGTGACAGTGGGACATCGCTAACAAGTACAAATTGAATAACATGCTATCTTGCTCTATTAGTCCTGACTAGCATGTCTGAATTAGATATTCAGCACACTCCCCATTGTAGGCCTGATTGATAAATGCTAAGGAGAATTTGTCAAAACAACAGGGGCTACACCCAGTGGGACATCAATATGCTCCATTTAGTCACCCACCCGGCACTTCCTACATAGGATTGTCATATAAAATTAAGACTAGCCGCTAACCAGCCATCAAGCTTGCAGCAGACATCAGGCAGCCTGTGGTCTGTATGCATATTAGTCACATGCTTAACAATTTGGGCTGTCATGACTGAAGCATGTGGTGACCTCTGGAGCAGAGGTTGAATTTTGCAACTGCACTGAGACATCATGCTCAGCTGTTCAAGATTTTAGGCCATTTCCTGCCTGATCTGTGCACAGATGCACTGCCCTAAGCTATAATCTGTGGCCTAGTCCAAATGACAAATGGCAGAGAGTAGATTATTGCATTATATATTAAGTACTGCAAGTCTGTAAATTATAAGTAAACTACTGTTCAGCCTGAACGTCTCCTGCAGCTTTTAGAACAATTTCCTTCCTACACCCTCTCATGTGCAGGACAAATAAATATTTGGAAAACCAAGACATCAAGGTTTAAAGACTGAAATTTACGGTTTTCCCTGCTGTTAGCTGCATGAATATGAAGCATTTTTCTTTGAGCTGTAAATCAATAAGTTATTGCTGGACTTGTTTCTTCTATATCCCCCCTCTGTTCACTAAGAATTACTAGCAAACTAAGGCTTTCTGTGGACTCTAAATGTTGAGCTGTTTTTTGCCAGATAAATGTTTGAGGACAATATTGTTAGCCACTTTACATAGTCTTTTCAGTATAGATTAGACGTGCAATATGCAACACTAATAAAAATGAATAAGAAAACTAAACATCATCAGTTCAGAGGGATCTGATTTGTTGTTCCTTTATACTTAGTCTCTGTTTATACACGAAGTTCTTGTTTATATGTAGAGCAGCTGTAAAAAGTATTAAAAAACAAGCTGGAAGGAAAGTCATTCACTGCCTTACTTAGGCTGTAATATTTCAGGATTTTTGTTAGAATATGATTGTGTGCTTTCTATGTATAGTTAGGAGTCCAATATGTCTGCTATGGATTGTCAACAATCGAATTCTTGATGTTAGGAAGGAAATCAGGGAAGTGGGAAAGCTGGAAAGCAGGACAACAGGAAAGTTAGTGAATGAAAGGAAGAGAAGTGAGGAGAGGAGAGAAGAGAGGAGAGAAATGACTTCCAGAGAAACCCATTCGTGCATGCCAAGTGGCTCATTCTGGGATGGTCCTTGGTGGCTGACTTCAACTTTGGGTGCAGCAGACAGAAACTGAAGAGTTCAGGTAGATACCTCACAACACTTTGTACAGATACAATGTTGACAATGGAATTAAAAAAAAATACCCTTCCTATTTACTGAACTACTATTTCAGATGTACCTCTCATTGTCGAAAACTGCAAATGAGCTTTTAAGAGACTTTGGCATTATTTCTTTTTATTATCTATCAAAAGTTTAAAAGTCTTATACCCCCACCTTGTTGTAATTTGTAGTTTCACAAGAAGGAAAATGCTCATATATATTTGTGATCTTTAGACTAGTTACATCATGATAACATTGCCATCTGGAGCAGAACAGTGCTCCAGCCTAAGGTGAATTCTGTTGTGTCTTCTAGACTAACTATATCACGCTTTGAATACCAGATGTGATACACATATGGAATAAATTACCTTACACTAAATGAATAGGTGAGATCAGGGCCCTGGAGGTTGGTAGCTGGGTAGTATCTCATCTATTATGACCTTAGAAACATCATCGCAAACTTGTCATCCTGTTGTCTGTCTTCATACTGGTTTAGAAGTTCTTTAATTTGGATAGGAATTGTGTCAAGAAAATACTCTTCTAACACCAAATAACGGATAATATTTTAAAGGTTCTTCTAGAAATATTTCACAGAGTTATAAGTTGTTTTATTTTGGTTCATTTAACCAATGGTAGAGGTCACCACAATGACAAGTACTCATTTAGATATTTTTCTGGAGGTTTTTATCCTATAATGCTAGTATACACAAAAAGAGATAAGCGTTCCTAAAACTTAAAACCATGTTAGTCACCTTTTTATAATTATTAAATCTAAAATAAATTGTAGAAAATACATACAGGAAATACTAGTTTTAACTAACATGTTTAACCGAAAATGGTGACAACATTCTCTATTGCCTGACTGCTTTCATCCCCTTGGACATCACTTTTTCTCTATTGAATATTACTGGAGTATTGAGCTCAAATAGGTAATTTTTGTCTTGTTTTCCTGAGATGATAAAACATAATATGGCAGTTTATGCAAGTTTTGTCTTTCTTCTTTTGTTATTGGACTCAAAGTGCAAGATGAGTGGAAGAGGAGAAAAAAATTGATTTTACGAGAGGTGTAGGATCTAGGCCTAGGAAAGGATTACAAAAGGTAATGTAAATCTAAAGTATCAATTCCAATAGTGTTCATTGAAATTTACAGTATAGAAAGGAAAGAAATAACCTTACTCTTTCTGGAAGCACCTTTTCTGTTTGTTCTTGTGGTGCTAATCTTTTATTGGAAGACATAATGATCCCTTAAATGTACCAGTCTTCAGTCAATCACTCATGTTCAAGTTAAGTTGTATGTATTTGCTTTTAAAGAACATAGTTTTGGCCTGTTCCTTCTGATAAACTCACAATTCAGATGTTATCTAATCTACATGAATTAGTAAGTGAATTCTCCAGTGATATTGGACACTGCACAGTGGAGGTGATGGCAGATAACCTCTCTAGCTCTCATTTAGTGAAAGAACTTGAAAGCCCTGTACAGTCTGTGAAAACAAGATTTGTAGAGCTTCTGCAACTAGTGTTTAAGTATATTTAAGAATAAGCTGTTACAGTCACATATCAAATTATTATCTAGCCTCATTTAAAGATTAGTGTCAGACCCCTGTGCTGACAAATAAGAATAAAATTGTCCTATCTGCAGTGAAGATGCCACAGGAAAAAGACTGGAATCTGAAAGAGTGATTGAAGTTTTTTCCTAAAATATACAAGAACCTGATTATATTTGTTAGTGAAAAGGTAAAGAGAATGTAAGTGAACCAGATTACCTCAGGGGGAGCTTATGAATGAATAACAGATATTTTGAAAGAAAGAAAGAAGGGACTATTAGTATGCAAAGTCATCAAGAAAAAGGGATAATCAGGATCTTTTTTTGAGAAACAATAATCATCATTGTTAGTATAAGCTGAGGTGTATATTTACAGAAAATCTTGATCAGTCTTTCCTAGCAGGATCCAGTTCAGTATACATTATGTCAATTCATATGGACAATACAGTTAAAAATAATGAATGGTATTTGAGTCCCAAATATAAATAAAGCCTGTGAGATGGGCAATAATTCGAAGAAAATTTTACTCCTAGGTTCTAGTCCTGAGTGTTGAGCAGTTGGAGGAAATAATACTGGGAGATCTCCTACTGAAACCTAAAGTTAACATTGTCCTGCAGTAATGACACAAAAATATGTGGCACAATCTCTTTACACAGCATTACATGTATGCATGCATGTAAGAAGGGACATATTTATAAGTATTATATGGAATGAATGACATGCATTATTTTTTTCTGAGCAAACTAGTGGCTCATGGTGATAGTATAAGAAGTTGAAGTAAGAAAAAATGATAATTCTTACAAACCATCAAATAAAAATTATCTCTGTAAAAAAAAGACAATTAAATCAAACAGTGCTTTAAGGAGGTGACATCCTTACAATGGGATAATAGTTAGTTCATTTTTCAATTGATGATCATTTTTGTGGTTGGAGGAGTTTGGGAATTAAAACATATTTTTGCTTTGACTGGCACTTTCAATTTACAACAGTTAAGAACTAAATTTTTGCATGCAGTGGACTTCTGTGAGACTTGTATCACAGAAAAAAAAAAAGGTTTACTGACCTACTTGCATATGCATTCAGTCCTACTCTGAGAAACACAGAAATCAAAACACTGTTTTTTCTGAGCTCTACTGGCAAAAACTTACTGAAGCAGTTTCACCTCACAGGAAGGCTAAAGCTAGTCCTTAATAACAGCAGCTCCATTGAAAACAGCAGCCTACTCACATTGCCTTGGGCAACACACAGATGATGGATAGCATAATAGATGAATCTTCTCCTCATCTCCATTCTAACCTCACTCTACTAATTGTCATCAATATCATCAGTGTCAGCAGCCTAAGCTACCACTCTGAGCCTGTGAATTCCCCTAAAAGTGCTCATCCTGCACCTTCTCCTGGGGTCTGCCCCTCTGCCTGTGCAATCTGTGGCAGTACTTAGTGCTGGGCCCCTGCTGCTAGCATCCAGGGAACAGATGATGGAGATAGAGACTAGGTCTGCAGCCTGGGCTCTGGAGGGTGGCTTGTGTCTTGCTGATGCTGCAACATCGTAGGAAGGTTGTTGCAGCTGATGTAGCATGAAATAAATGCTCTAAATAAGTGATGAATAATATGTCAATATTGCTTTATGTTTGCAATTTCCTGCGTACACTAAGAGATCATTATGGTTTTAGAGCATTCAGAACTCAGGAGATACAAAATCTAAGACAATTTTGTAATCTGAACAGAAGCCCTTGTATGATATTGCTATTCATTGCAGAAACATGAACTGTTTTCACAAAACTTGCTGTGTTAAGCTCAAGGATAGGCAGAAGGTCCTGTCTGTAGTATCAGAACTAACCTCATCATCCAGTGTCTTGTTCTGTGTACCATTTTTGGTTCATTATGCAACTATGTAGGGGAAAATCAGGAGAGCTAAAGCCCAACTAGAGCTCAAGTTGGCCAAATCTGTGAAAGATAATAAAAAATCTTTCTATAAATATATTAACAATGAAAGGAGGACCAGGGAGAATATTCAGTCCCTATTGGATGCATATTGAACAATTGTGACAAAGGATGAGGATAAGGCTGAGATAATGCCTTTTTTGCCTCAATTTTTAATAGTAAGGAAGGTTGTTCCCTCTGTGTACACACCCATGAGTCAGAGAAGAAGAACAAAGCTCCTGTGATCCAAGGGGAGGTGGTTAGAGACTTGCTTGCCCAGCTAGACATCCACAAGTCTATGCAGTCAGATAGGATCCATCCAAGAGTACTGAAGAAGCTGGCTGATGTTGTGCCCATCTACAAGAAGGATGGCAGGGAGGATCCAGGAACTACAGGCCTGTCAGTCTGACCTCAGTGCCAGGGAAAGTCTTGAGTGCTATCATGAAGCACATGCAAGACAACCGGGTGATCAGGCCCAGTCAACACGGGTTCATGAAAGGCAGGTCTTGCCAAACTAACCTGATCGCCTTCTATGACCGAGTGACTAGACTCTTGGATGAGGGAAAGGCTGTGGATGTATCTTCCTGGACTTCAGTAAAGCCTTTGATACAGTTTCTCACAGCATTCTGCTAAGGAAACTGTTGGCCTCTGGCCTGAACGGGTGCACACTCTCCTGGGTGGAAAACTGGTTGGATGGCCGGGCCCAGAGGGTGGTGGGAAATGGAGTTAAATCCAGCTGGAGGCCAGTTACAAGTGGTGTCCCCAGGACTCAGTGCTGGGTCCAGCCCTGTTCAATGTCTTCATCAGTGACCTGGATGAAGGCATAGAGTGCACCTATAACAAGTTTGCAGATGACACTAAGCTGGGTGGAAGCTTTTGACAGGCTCAGAACACATTTAGATGAGTTTGGAGATGTTGATACAAAGGTGTGCTTTCTTATTGTATCTCTTTACTCTAAGGCAGTTTATACTTGAGGTACCATATTCCCAGTTTCCTCACTACCACAGGCTGACTCTACTCAAAGTATTTTTCTCCTGCATGTTGTCAGGGGCCATCTCTGCTATCAGCAGAAGCAGCATTTGCTCTGCCATCTTCCTTCCAGTCACTTGTGTTACTGTACTCTCCATGCTGTAGCTTTAATGTCAGTGGAAAGTAGAAAGCACACAGACAGAAATTCACCATAAGCTCAGCATCATAACATAGACTGAACTTGTACTGGATCAATACAAGTTCTGAACCAAAACAGAGGTCAGGATTAAAATATTCACAAGGTAGAGTCACAGCAGAGCAATTATTTTGATAGATGATACATAATTGTTTTCTATTAAGAAGATAATGCTAAGAAGAAGTTGAAAAAGTAGAGTAAAAAAATCTGTCTTATGGTAGCAAAGTGCTACCTAGTGATGGAGGACAATGAACAGAGTGAGCCAAGAAGTGTATGTTTGCCTTCCAGACATGCCTGTGAAATAAAGAAACTCAGGAGGGGGAATGGAGAGAACAAAACTAGGAGCTACTGGTGCAACTGGTGCAACAGGCCTTCTGTAGGTAAGGGCAGGATAGGCTTGTCAGAGTGAGTAAGCATGGGCTGGAAGTCCTCCTATGGAGACTGATGGCCTGAGAATAAGGGACGGTGTGAATGAGGGGAGAGGCAATGTAGGATGCAGTGGGAGGGAGAAAGCTAACAGGTACAGCTAGGGACTCCAGTGAGCATTAGTGGTGCCTTTAACTTCAGGAGTTTGGTGTTAGAAGAGATAATGCTGCAATATGTTAATGGCCTCTGGGTAGGGGGTGAGGCAGGAAAGAATAAATGACCTGTGAATTCATTTATTGGTAAGAAATATTTCATCTACCTTTTATAAAAACATAGGTTGGCTTCTTCCATACAAGGGTTAAAATTTACATCACTACTGGATATCTGTTTAAGAGCGTGTGCAGGTTAAATACACTGAATCCTCATCCCATACACAGTAAGGCAGCTACAAGTCAAACATAATGACAATGCTGATTAATTAGGTACTCCTACCCCCAGTACTTGAGAGTGATTTATTGAGACACATCTCTAACCTGATCCATTGTGCTGACTGGATTAATGGAGTGAGCTAGAGAAATTCACTGACAATGGTAGATACAGAGCAGGAAAGCATTAACCCTTGGAGCTTCCTTATCTAGCCTATTGACAGAATATTAATTATGACAAAACATACATGTCTCACCTAATTATCTTTTGATAGCTAAGCATATATTTTTATTCATGTATAATGAAGATACTGGAATGAAAATCATTTGCACATAAACATTTTAGAAAAATATGGAGATAATGCTGAATTTGCAGGATCCACTATAAACAGGAGACTATAAATGTCTTCCTTTAATTCTTGACCATTTACTTGAGATTATTAGAACAACTGATGAAGCAAGCAAGAAAAGTTATTTTGGAATATAAATTGTGGCATCATTAGATTGTATATATACAAACACTCACAAGGCATTATGAACACTGTGTTTATTCTGGACCTGTCTGTAAAAGGCTTATCTTCTCAAACTTGGGCCCATTTCTGAAATCATGCAGTTAAATGGCATTCCCATAAGCATATTCATACTCCAGGTTACTGGCTTACTCAGAACTTTAGGCATCAGCTCTGTATGATTGCAAGTAGTGATGCAAGAGCAATTTTTGATACCTAACATACACAGGTATCTGAGACAAAGCAGGTGCATGCCATGAAGAGGGAAGCATGAGCACAGTCTCCAAGCAGCCTTCATGGACTTTAGAGTTTTCAGTCACTTTTTCCTAGGGGAACAACATCGTCGTATCTCACACAAGGAGTGTCCACTACCAGCAGTGAACAGGTCTGTGAATGTAGTTGATTCATCTGGCTTTGCATATGCTATTTCACATTTACAGGATGATATTCTTTGGTCATCACACGTAAATATGAATAACTAACTCATTCAGCAGACTTTGCACAAACTTGAAAGATAGTTCTGTTCAAAAAACATAGATGGTAAAGAGCAAAGAAGAGAGAAATTCCCTAAATATTGAAAGTATTTTGTTTCAAGAATTTCAAAATGAAGTATTTCTGGATTTAATTTTGATTTTACAAAGAGAAGGAGGGAAAATAAAGTAACAAATCTTTTAATTTTTCATCAAAAATATTAAAACTATAAATATGTTAAAGCCTCAGATTTAGGGATTGAAGTAATTGGGAAAAAAAATAGAATAAAATCATTCTATTCAGTATTTTCTAAATGGAAATTACTTTCAGCTAATGCAGAAAGCCAATATTGCAGAGCTCTGATCACTCTATAAATTTTGGCCGGGCTGTAACTAGGCTTTGAGGCAATTATAGTCTGATGCTGCAGTCTG
The DNA here is from genome assembly GCA_033459285.1 of Clamator glandarius. Classification (NCBI taxonomy): domain Eukaryota; kingdom Metazoa; phylum Chordata; class Aves; order Cuculiformes; family Cuculidae; genus Clamator; species Clamator glandarius. The sequence goes on along the minus strand of JAUNZM010001062.1, from coordinate 355,410 downwards.
CAGTCCTGGTTTGAGTTCTGCTTGGCCTTGATGGGGACCCTGGCTGGATTCCAGCATGGATCCTTTATGGCTTACGCATGGCAGCTTGCAGAAACGAGTAGGACATGCCAGGTACTGTCCCTGCAAAGAATGGTAATATAATGAAAGCCCAGAACTGGGAACTAGGAGATGTTATTGTTTCTTGCTGTTCCCACAACAGACAGGGCTGAATATCTATGCATTGTTACTAGCCATTTAATTTACAGAATACACAGAAAAAGAAGATATGTATGTACCACTTATCCTGCATTGTGTGTCCTCATTGAACTTGTGCTTCTATGGCCTCTTAGAAAGAGTCAGCTCTGATTGCAGCTCTTTCCATGCTGTTTTCTCCTCAGAAGGTCTGCAGCAAAATTGCTGCTAAGATTATCCAAGGTTTATCCTCAGGTTCTCCTATAACATTAACGTCAACAAGAAGCTGGGTTATGATATGTAGAGTGGAATTCAGCTGTCTTTTCAGGGTCAATTTGTAAAGCTATTCTTAGCCTCCCAATGCAATTAAGAGAGACACTTCCAGTTATATCTGTTCCAGTTATATTGTAAAACCATAGATCAACACCACAAGGCTACTCATTTCTGCTTGCAGCTAAACTGCTGTAGCAGGTTATAGGGAGAGTGGCTATAAAACACGGACTCATAGAATAGAATCTCAGAATGGTTTGGGTTGGAAAGGACATTTAAATGTCATTTACGTCAGCCCCCTGCAGTGAGCAGGGACATCTTCAACTAGATCAGGTTGCTCAGATCCCAGTCCAACCTGCCTTTGAATATGTCTAAAGATATAGTACCTACCAACTCTCTGGGCAACCTATTCCCATGTTTCATCATCCTCATTGTAAAAATTTTCTTCCTTATACCTACACTGTATCTGCCCTCCTTTAGTTTAAGATAATTTCTCTTGTCCTAACACAAGAAGCCTTGTTAAGAAGTCTGCCCCCATTTTTCTTACAAGCCCCCTTTAAATAATGAAAGGCTACAATAAGGTCTCACCCTCCCTTCTCCAAGATGAGGAACCCCAGCTCTCTCAGCCTGTCCTCATAAAAGAGTTGTTCCATCACTCTGACCATTTTCATAGCCCTCTTTCAGACTTGCTCCAATGCATCCATGTCTTTCAACAGTAACTCTCCTCCTATTCCCTGCCCTGCTTCTCTTACCTTCCTAGTTATTCAAAGGGTTTACAATGAAATCACTTTCTCTCAGGAAGTAAAGTATTCCAACACAAAGTCTTTTCTTTTCAGCAGTGAGATCTGTACCTCAGGTAGATTGTTAGAATATAATTTGATCATGTCTACCTCATAGAGTGTGCATTTATTTTTTGAAAACAACATAGACTTATTCCAGACAATCATCTCAGGGGATCTAGCTCTGTATAATAACACAAAATATGTCATATTTGACCATGGAACTATTTCTGTATAGTTTAATGTTTTCCTCCCAGGAATCTATGGCTATTAGCATAGTCTAGGAAAACAGAAGTCCATCCAGAATATTCATACGGCTTAAATTGTTTTCCGAGCTTAGGGAAAATATTTCCCTTTGCCTGCTCTTCAGAAATATTTAATGTGAGGACAGGGCTACATTGTTTTAGTTAATTCTTTTAGTCTGTATTTTTGTACATTGTAAACTAGACTTTTCATAAACTCTTCCTAGGCATATAGGCCAAAGAAATCCTATCTTCAGAATTCTGGATTGAAATAATCTCTTAAGAATGCAGGACCTTTCAAAGAGAGATGAAGTTCAGTTAAAGTGAGCAAAATCTCACAATTGGTTTAGCCTTTTGCCCTCAGGAAACAGAATAGGCTGGAAAAAAAGCAAAACTCTTAAAACATCTTCCAACCAGGAGTGAAGCAAAAGATGGATGTTCAGTTAGAAGTGCTTAATTAGAATGAAAAGGTTTAGTAACAAAACTGATTTATTTGCTTTTTTGTCACTCTCTGTGCTCTGGGCAGCATGACAATAAGAGATAGTTGAAGGAAGCCAAGCATTGGGGCACTTTTTCATTTGAAATAGTCATTGGGATTTATAATCTATCTGCCTGAGACATATCTGTACCGTAAATAATTATATCAATCTACCAACAAGAAACAGCTACAGGGAGAATAAAACATGAGAAAGCATTGACCAGTTTAAGGCATCACAGAAGAGATTCAGGTTAGACACTAGAGGCTGGTACAGGAGAATATTTAAATGACATCTCAGAGTCCCAAATTTTTTTCTTTCTTTCTAATTTAACAAGTATTGCTTATACTTTAAATGACATCTCAGGGTCCCCAATTTTTTTTTTTCTAATTTAACAAATATTGCTTATACCTGCTGGTTTGCTTTTACTGGGGTTTTTAATTCCACCCACCCCATCCCCCACCCCCACTATTAATAAGTATAGACTTCAAAACAAAAAAAAGAGGGAAAGATTAAAATTGCTTGTTTAAATTATTTTATCAGCTTAAAATCAATCTTTAATTCTTGAATTATTCATGATAGGAATAGGAAAGAAAGAAAAATAAGAGACTTAAAAATGGCATGGTTCAAGCTGTGTCATTGTGTGTAATATCCTCTCTAACAATAATGTCAAAAGCAGGAATAATGCTGGTGGGAATGCAGCAGGGAGAAGGGTTCCTTGCTGCGTGTCTCATACTCTTTCTCTAACCAGTGCTACAAGCCAGAGTAAGGTGGAATACGCCTGTTCTAGCATATTAATGATTATAGACCATAAGTGAAAATACTTTCAGGATACTTACAGTAAAATAAAGTACATGCATACATGTGCACTTACATGTATAAACATATGAATGTTATCTCTCAGTTTACACAGATATAGTATAGATAACTTGAAAATCATACACACACTTCTGTAGAATCTGAAATTTGTGTTCTAAATTAAGAATTTAGTTAGTGCTTAACTTCAATTCCCCTTACTTCTAACTGATATCCTGAGAATTTTTTATATTGGAAAAATTCAGTCTGCCAGACAAAATTATGCCATCTGTTTCTCAGATTCCAATTCAGACTCCCCACTACTAGTTTTACTTTTCCATGATCCTGCTTCTATATCTCCTTGGAATATGGCCTAAGATATTCTCTAACCTGCACAGGCACGTGCTATACAACTAGGTCAGATTTCTTCCTGAAATTGCACTTGTGCACCCTTCTCTTTCTGTGGTTGTCATCTTGAGAGCAGTGGATATTGTTTAATGCCTATATGGACAGCTTTTGTTCTCATGGCCACTCCAACCAATGCTTTTTAAATAGTTTCTATTGAGCATGTCTTTTTGATATTTATCTCACAACTGTACATTTTGTTGTGGTTACATTAGCTAGTAGCTGTGTGATTCTTGGCCCAGCAAAAAGTACATGAGATAGGAATCTTAACTCTGAGTGAGCTGTGCAGATGCACATGACAAGGGCTAATTGGTGGCCAGCTGCATAGGGCAGGGAAGAACAATGTCAATAGATTGAAGGGATAGAGCACATATGTTCACTATTTAGGGTGGGAGTCAGCAACAGAAATACAGAAGCCAGGGACATTCAATTACTTAAGGCATCGCAGATGTCTGCAGAAAGTGGAATACCTGACTCGGGACATAGGGGAGAGTACATCCTTATGGATCAGTGCCTGGAGAGAAGGAGGTACATACTGAGCATTTCAGGTGGGAATGGAAACCTTGGGTGACTGAACTGATCCTTTAAGGTCGTTTAGTGACACTATGTATATACACATATTCATATATGTATATAGTCACTGAATCACAGGACCACAAAATCACAGAACAGCAGGGGTTGGAAGGGATCATCTACCCCAACCCTTCATGCTAAAGCAGTCTCACCTAGAGGGGGTTGCACAGGATCACATCCAGACAGATTTCAAATAGCTCCAGAGAAGGAGATTCCACAGCCTCTCCGGCATCCTGTTCCAGTGCTCTGTTGCCCTCCTAGGAAAGAATTTTTTTTTAATCATGTCGTGATGGAACTTTCTGCTGTCCATCTTGTGCCCACTGCCTCTTGTCCTGTCACTGCTCATGCTTGGAAAGAGTCTGGCTCCATCCTTTTGACATGCACCTTTTAGATGGTTTTAAGCATTGGTAAGATCCCCTCTCAGTCTCCTCATTCTTCCAGGTTAAACACACCCTGGTCTCTCGGGCTTTCCTCATAAGATAGATGCTTCATTCCCCTAATCATCTTCGTGGCCCTCTGCTGGACTCTCTCCAGTAGTTCCTTGTATTTCTTGAGCTGGGGAGACCAGAAATGCATGCAGTATTCCAGATACAGTCTTGCTAGGTCAGAACAGAGCGGGAGGACAACTTCCGTCAACCTGCCGGTCACACTCTTCTTAGTGTACCTCAGGATACCATTGGCCTTCTTGGGCACAAGGGCATATTTCTGGCTCAAGATTAGCTTCTGATTCACCAGGGCTCTCAGGTCCTTCTAGTCAGTATACATTTGTATGTATGTAACTATATACGTTATATGTGTGTGTATGTATATATACATACATGCATGTACATGTAATATGCTTTAGTTGCACATTCATCATAAAGTAAGTCAGCTGGAGAAAATGTTATTGCAACCCCCAGGTTTTGCCTCACATGTAGAGATCTACAAGCAGGTGTTGGGAAAAACTTATGGGACACTGCTGAAGGATGAGGTTTGGGGTGGGATTTCATGTTTGCGTAACTCATGAGACAGGATGGCAGATGGTGCATAAGCAAAAGGGTGGGGTTTGTATGCTTGCACAATTTCTATTTCAATGAGATTAAAATCATAATGAAGTTGTGAACCATGACAAGAGCTCCTAGCTTCTGCCACAGTACAAGTAATAGTATTTTATATAAAATAAAAGCAAAGATGGACTCAGGGCCAATTTGCTGTAGAGATAAAAGAACATTTTGTGTCTGACTGAAAAGGCAGAGTATGGGTACAAAATCAAGTGTTTTGAACTTGCCACACACAAATTATTTTATCATAATAGTCCGTATGCACTCATTTTCCCCTTAGAAAATGCTTGGTAGGTTGCCCTTATACCATGGACTGAGAAACTATTGCTCATAACCTCACTGTAGTAAAAGTCTGTGCACACAGGTGATACCTCAGAATAATGAAAACAAGATACATCCTAGTGTGATTGTAACAGTAGAGGATGAAGAATGCACAACTAAGACTGTTTTGAGAAACCCTAATTGACCCCAAATCTCAGCTTGTAGAAGATCAGCGCGATATAAATCCATAACTAATGATATTTTGCATGGAAATAACATTTCCATGGAATTAAAGTTCATTTTCTGTAACTGCCCTGGTATTACTTTCCTCTACAAACAGTGATTTCTCAACATTTTTGCCAACTTCTTGCATGTCTGTTATTTATATAAATAACAATTCCATTTAACAATTTCATTTCCTCTATGAAAAAAACTGCAACATCCCTTTAAAAATTAGCAGCAACAAGTAGACTATTCTAAGCAGTTAATATCATGCTTAGTTTTAGGCACAGATTAGAATTTTCTGTATTTCTTTCAGAAAAGTGAATATTCCTGAATTAAATGGTATTTGAGCTCTTATATTCCCTCCTGATTTGGAGTCTTCTGAGATTTAAGAATCAAATGCAAAATTTTAATTCACACCTCTACAAAGCACATGTATTTTAAAGCCAAAATAAGCCACTGGAACATATAGTTCTACCTGCACTGTAATAAACCAGAGAACTTGCTCAAATATGTCGATGTAAGGTAAAACATACTATATAAACTACTAGAATAAAAGAAGTAAAGCACTTAAGCTGCTGAGAAAGCAGAATCTCATTTTAACATGATACATTAAGGCAATGTGATATTGATATAAAATACAAACCATGTATGAAGCGCTTACTCAAGTAGCAAGGCATTTTCAAACAGTGGATAGTAATAATTCCTAGCTAAATGGAATCTCTGCACTTTTTAAGCATTAGGAAAGGAAGGAACAGAGAATGATATAGCCTGAAAGTCTTTAGTGGAGAGATTTCCTTCCAGATGCCACTGCAACTTGCTTTGGGGATCAAAAAATTCCCAACCGCTACAGTATTATTTGATGAGCACTTCTTTTTCCTTCAGATTATTCTAGAGTCCTCTGTATGCATTATTATAGGATGAGATCAGCGTCCAGTTGTGCGATTAGGAATGTGAATAACATCTGCCACATTTGGTTTATTCACTCATGTGAACACCCAAGGGAGTGAAATACATAAAGGTTTGCTTGGTTTAGACAAGGGGCAAGATAACGCATTTTATAATTTTATCATCTCAGTAGCTAAGGCTATATGTTTATATTAGAAAAGCTAGGATGAATAAACGTACTGCACCTGATGAGAAAACGATACAGTTTATGGGATACCCTTTTTTTATGCTTCAACCTCAGATCAGATCCCTCCATCACCCCTTCATCAAAATAAATGAGAAATTTTTTGAAGGGGTAGGCAATTTCTCCCAGTGCCTGTATCACCTAGTTTGTTTGGCGATTTTTTCTGCTGTGCTGTAAAAGCCTTATGGAGGTAATTCAAACTTCCATAAAGAGATAGAAGCAACAGAGGTAATAAGCTGAAGTTACAGACAACAATGTCATAGCAATACTGGCTTTACCCTATGACCTTTCCACAGAATCAGTAAATAGCTTAAAGAAAGCTTACATGCCATTAGTGTCCATAGTTTTTCAATTAGTGCCAGACTTCCCATTGTTTCAGGAAAGGCACTAGAGGAAAATACAATAACTCTACCCACTAATTAAGAGAGAAAAAAAATGAAGGCAAGGAAGGCATTCATACATGTAGCTGAACATTAACATTTACTTCTTTTTTGGTTTTGAAACCAATAAAAGTCTTCCAGCTTCTAATACCTTTTTATATATATACACTCATGTTGACACTGCAAAACACTAATTGAAACAGTTCTAAATTTTTACTGCCAAATCTTTTCAATACTTTATCTCATTCCAGTAATAAGGACTCAGTTATGTAATACAACACTCAGATCTGAGCAAAGACGTTAACCCCTGACAGCAAAGCTGTAGAAATACCTTCCCTACTTGATGTATGCAGCTACAGGGCTGAGAGGTCTGTCCTCCACTCAAGTACAGGACAAAGGAAAGATCAAAGACTGCATGAACTTCTTCTTATGCTCTTCATAGAATATGAAGGTGAAGATGAGGAGGTAAGAGACACATTGTTAGGTCATCCCTATGCCTTGGCTAAGGACAGCATCAAGGTCTTCAATCATTACATCTCAGGCACAGGTGAGCTTCTTGCAGGGTATTTATCTAAATCTGACAAAAGCCAGTCTCTGTCTCTACCATGACACTACTAATGCAATCACTGAGATCGTAATAACAATTGTTTTCATTAAACCAATAGTTACTAAAGTCAGGTCCATCTACAAGCAATTTTTCCCATTTACTGGTAATTTAGACCTCTATTGAATTATATTTCTTACAATTATATGAATCCTATCTAATTTTTAGGTACTCTTTGTCTTTTTATCATTTAGGGAAAAGCCTAAAGGACTGATTGGTCATTGATAAGACAAAGAATAGAAATGCTCAAAATAACTAGAATACTCACAGCTTAAAACAGAGACAAAGTGCTTATGACAATTAACATTATTTAAAAATATGAAGTTTAATAAATTTTATTCAATAAATAAATCTTATCCTTTTTCAATTTAAAGCCATAACCCCTTGTTCTTTCACTCCATGCCCTTGTATAAAGTCACTCTCCAACCTTCTTGTAGGCTACCTTTACGTACTGGAAGGGTTCCCTTCCCTTCCCTTCCCTTCCCTTCCCTTCCCTTCCCTTCCCTTCCCTTCCCTTCCCTTCCCTTCCCTTCCCTTCCCTTCCCTTCCCTTCCCTTCCCTTCCCTTCCCTTCCCTTCCCTTCCCTTCCCTTCCCTTCCCTTCCCTTCCCTTCCCTTCCCTTCCCTTCCCTTCCCTTCCCTTCCCTTCCCTTCCCTTCCCTTCCCTTCCCTTCCCTTCCCTTCCCTTCCCTTCCCTTCCCTTCCCTTCCCTTCCCTTCCCTTCCCTTCCCTTCCCTTCCCTTCCCTTCCCTTCCCTTCCCTTCCCTTCCCTTCCCTTCCCTTCCCTTCCCTTCCCTTCCCTTCCCTTCCCTTCCCTTCCCTTCCCTTCCCTTCCCTTCCCTTCCCTTCCCTTCCCTTCCCTTCCCTTCCCTTCCCTTCCCTTCCCTTCCCTTCCCTTCCCTCATCAACCAACACTCCTTAGTTTGTCTCAGGGCCTCTCTCAATCCATTCTCCACCCAGCTTGTCTTTGTGTTTGGGATTGCTGTGACCCACATGCAGTAGTCAAATACTATTTGTTCTGGAATATTTGTCTCTATCATAGCTCAGAATGCATATGCGTTCATATACACACATGTCATTATTAGATGAAGAATTAAAATGCATTACAGGGTGGTTATTTATAGTCCTATGAGTTTGCTCATAATGTAGACCATGACATAATTTAACAAAATTTTGATGTGGGATGGAATTTTGAAAGTATTATGTGCAAATATGATTCCATAATAAAAGAAACAATGTCTGTGTAAGTTCTGCCTGCAGTCTAACATTTTAATGGTAGTTGCCTTCATCCATGTAGAATTTAATTGCCTTTGTTTCAAGGCATTTTTTTTTTTTGTTCCTAGTGCTTCACTTAATGATATCATCAAAGGTTTCCATTGCAATGATATTTTATTCTGCAATGCTGAGCTCTACCTTTTAGTTTTAGGGTACTTGATTTCACTGGATATGCTCTCTAGCCTTTCAAGTTTATTTGTATTGGGCAAGAAGCCAATGGTGTTAATGCATGGAGACCAGGTAGCTGTCGGGACTACTGCGGCAGCATGTCTAATTTTATTGTATTAAAGCTGTCACAAAACATTAAGTAAGAGATTACATGAAGTATGTGTAGGGTAAACAATTTATAATGTAAGAAACTAATAAAATTTTAAACAAGCTAAAATATGATCCTTTTTATGGATTTTTTAACCCATTTTTTCTGGTTTGCTCATGTTATTCCCTATTCTTTTCTAAATCATCACTGAAAATCTGAGTGCAGTTGTGAACATGTCTGTCTGTCTATTTATTTATGTGTATTTACATTTAATTTTTTTCCATTAATGCTACAAAGATTCTTTATGTGTTTCTGTTGCCTTGGTTAACTTTTTAATGCCTGTGGGGAAGAATATAATTCTGACAACCTCAGTGCACTACATTTTAATCTTGCTTAGGTCCTCCAGATGTTACAGCAATACAATAACATCACAAATGGAGACACTTCCTTGGCCCTAGAGTGACACAAATACATTTTTAGCTCCATTTTATGAATAAAATATTAATCAGTAATAGAGTGTTTTGCCACGTCCATTTCAGAAAATAGAAGCCACAGGAAACTGTAGAATCTGTATGAAGAAATGTGGAAATGGAAAGTGAGGATTTGATAGCAAAGATGAAACTGTTGTACAGATTTCCTAAGATGTCTCGGGGGGTAACACTTCTCTGTGGCGAAATAAAAATCCAGACTTAGATTGAGTAGTTACAGAAATATATATATGAGAGAATACAGCTAGATATCAATGAATTTACCTACACTATTGAGCTGATCTGGCCATTTTTTTGTAGTGATCTTTGCACATGGTCTTTCATATGTCATGTATATTCATTCTCCTGCAGCAAGTCTAGAATGAAAGCTAAAGGAAAACCCCTTTTCAGAATTGAAGACTGTCAAGATCCCGCACACTTGCATCTCTGGATCTGGTCTAGTGTTTCACCATTAAAAATAAAATATTCTCAGTGCAGAGGATGGTTCACAGCACGCATCTCTCTGCTGACTGCTACTCCCTTAATAAACCAATTCAGCTATTTAGACAGTCTGAATAAACTTTTTTTCCTCCCACAAAAGCTAAATGAAATAGGGACTGTGGCAGCCTGTTTGCTCCAGACTTACTACTCTCGTGTTTTACTCCCAAATTTAACATGCAGATTTAGGCTGATTAACAACGATCTGAGGGTCAAAGACATCTGGCGGTACATGAAAGGACAGCTGCCTACACAGTTTCAGTGAGACAATGTCTGCACGAAAGACTCCAACTATGGCAATGCTGCAGATCTTTCAAGGAAGCTTCTACATCTCTCCGTTTTCTGAAAAGCTATCTCTACAAATTTCTGTTAGCCTTCAACATTATTGTTAATCTGAACAGTATTGTTCTTTCCTTGATTCACTGACACTTTCTTCCCAGGTTGTCTCACATTTCAGTTCAAAAAGGAGGAAAACTTCTATTGTTCAACCTTAAGATGAGGGGGCAGGGGATTTTTTTTTTCTCCTGCCATGTAAACCATGTTTTAAAATAAAAAAGTGTTAGCCTATACTTACTTTTTGACTGGTTATTGAATCTGACAATGTCTGTTGTATGGGCTGTGAGAGAAAGGCATATAAAACCATGTTGCAATATAAGTTAAAGAGTAACTTATATAAATCCATTTTAAGTCAGACTCTCTTCATTGAAAGGATTCTGGAACCCTGGAAGCACAAGGGGACAGGGAGAGGAATTTCACTCCATTCTTCCTTCAGTTCCCTGATAACAGCATTGACTGAGTGGCAGCAGCTCGTAATGGAGGAGTGATGATCATCTGTAATTTGCCCTATTTCTTCCTGCTTTAAAGAAATGAGACCACCAAAATGTAGCCAAGTTCCCCAGGGAAATTCAAGCTGGAAATGCTGTTATGTGGAGTTAGGCTTTAAGAGTGAAAAGGAGATACACTAAGACTTGGGTGGAGGTTTCTGACCTGTAGTTAATGCACTATGGTTTCAGTCCCAGTTAGACTTAGCATAACTGCAGCTCCAAGACACTCATGCAGATGAGCATCCTGGGTGAAAACCCAGTTATCAGAGAAAAGACAGTAAAAATAGATATCTATAAAAACTTAGTCACTTCTAGGATTGCTTTACAAGACTCTTAAATTATTCATACTGGCTCAATACATTTTAGTTCAACCTCTGTACAAACACCCTTTAAAAATGAAGAATTTAGAACATACATGGCTGGAGTTACCTACTACTGCAGAATTTCTGGGAAAACACAGAATCCAGAGACACTTCAATTTACTTGCTCATTTCAAATAATACTTTCTAGCAGCGTTATTTAGGCCATAATTAATTATGTGTGTATTTGTTTTTACTTACATTTACACAAATATTCAATAAACACTAGAGATCTGGAAATTGTAACTAGAGGTTTGGAAAATGTACTCAGCTGTACTCATTTAGGTGAATTATTGGCTTTTGAACTGAATTCAGTAACAGAAAAATGCTTCTGATAATGCAGATTTCAGGAATTAGAGACATGAAAGCATCTATCAAGGCTATGACAAGCCTGATATAAAGAATCACTGTAACCTGTTGAAGAAATAGTTAGCAAGTAATTTGGCACACCACTGGGAAGTAATTTCCCCTATCTAAGTGGGACTAGTGCTTGCATTCAACCTTGAAAAAATATTTCATTCAAAAATCTCTTCATAGACTTTCTCTATTTAAAGGAATTCATAAGCTGTAACAAAGCTATTTCAGCAGAAGTATTGAAATGGAAAAAGGGATTTTTCATCCTGCCTTCATCTGCCATTGTTGAAATTCAGAAATTTCTTTACATTTTACTATCAGGAAAACTACTTAAGTACTAGCCTTGTTTAGAAGAAGAGGGCTCAGTGAGTATTGTACAAGACTCTCAACAGTTTGTTTCCTTCAGCTACCATGATTTTACATTTGAATTTGACCAAAGTGATGTGCTGAGAATTGTTCAGCTGATAAAAAAGAGTCTTCTGTGAAACTGTCATATTTTTGGCTCATTTTAATAGGCAGTGGTTTCATGTCACAGAGACACTTCACATTTTTTACAATTGGCAGGATTTTTTTTTATGAAGCTATAAATCTGTGATTGGAACTGCAGCAAGCTTGTCACCAGAGGCTCAGACTCAAGCCCTTTCAGTTGTACAAGCCCTCTGCAATTTGCTTGGCAGGAAGCTGGCATGAAAATTGTGCCACTAAACTAACGAGAAAGGAAAACTCTTTGAAGCCACCGGAATTTTGGACACCCTCATGTTATCTGTTCAGACTGTTATCTGTTCATAACTGCATGACCTTCCTTATTTCATATGTTTTTTTAGTCTGGTTCTCCTCCTGTAATGTATGTAGTTGTCTTGTTTACCTGCTGATTGACATATCCTAATGCTTTTTCTGTTATTGACCATATTCAAAGAAATTCAAAGGATAGTAATGTTGGGAAACTCAAGGAAAATTATGTTTCTGCAAATTTCATGAAAATCATTATAAGTGGAGGAAAGACTGAAAACAACATTTGAGAAACAAATATTATACACAGCTCTTGGCAGTAGGCTCTTTGCCAGCTGGCACAGGGGTGCTCGCCAGCTAATCAGCCTGCATACCTCTCAGGAACTAGCTGTAGCATGAGCTGCTATCTGTGAGTGAAGGCATCCTAGGGTCTAGGGAGGGAAAAGGAATTACTGTAGTTTGAGGATAGAACTGATGAGATTTGTGGGACAAAGGACAGAAATCCATAAGAAATCAGACTTGGTTAATTGCATTGCTCATAGAATCACAGAATCACAGAATGGCCAGGTTGGAAGAGACCCACTGGGTCGTCGAGTCCAACCATTCCCTAAATCATTCCCTAAATCATGCTCCTAAGCACCTCATCTACCCTAACCTTACACACCTACAGGGACGGTGACTCAACCACCTCCCTGGGCAGACCGTTCCAATGCCTAACCACCCTCTCGGTGAAGAATTTCTTCCTAATCTCAAGCCTAACTCTCCCCTGGCGGAGCTTGAGGCCATTCCCTCTCGTCCTGTCCCCTGTCACTTGGGAGAAGAGGCCAGCTCCCTCCTCTCCACAACCTCCCTTTCAGGTAGTTGTAGAGAGTAATAAGGTCTCCCCTCAGCCTCCTCTTCTCCAGGCTGAACAACCCCAGCTCTCTCATCCGCTCCTCGAAAGATTTGTTCTCCAGCCCCTTCACCAGCTTTGTTGCTCTTCTCTGGACTCACTCCAGAGCCACAACATCCTTCTTGTGGTGAGGGGCCCAGAACTGAACACAGTACTCGAGGTGCGGTCTCACCAGTGCCGAGTACAGGGGGAGAAGAACCTCCCTGGACCTGCTGGTCACGCAGTTCCTGATACAAGCCAAGATGCCATTGGCCTTTTTGGCCACCTGGGCACACTGCTGGCTCATGTTCAGTCGGTTGTCAACCAACACTCCCAGGTCCTTCTCCTCCTGGCAGCTTTCCAGCCAGGCTTCTCCTAGTCTGTACCTCTGCTTAGGGTTGTTGTGCCCCAAGTGCAGGACCCGGCATTTGGCCTTGTTAAACCTCATGCCATTGGTCTCTGCCCAGTGGTCCAGCCTGTTCAGATCCCTTTGCAGAGCCTCCCGACCCTCCAGCAGATCCACACTTCCACCCAGCTTGGTGTCATCTGCAAACTTGCTAAGGGAGCACTCAATGCCTTCATCCAGGTCGTTGATAAAGACATTAAACAGGACTGGACCCAGGACTGAGCCCTGGGGAACCCCACTTGTCACTGGCCTCCAGCTGGATTTAACTCCATTTACCACCACCCTCTGGGCCCGGTCATTCAACCAGTTTTTCACCCAGGAGAGTGTGCGCCTGTCCAGGCCAGAGACCGACAGTTTCCGAAGCAGAATGCTGTGAGAAACTGTATCAAAGGCTTTACTGAAGTCCAGGAAAACCACATCCACAGCCTTTCCCTAGTCCAAGAGTTTAGTCACTTGGTTATAGAAGGTGATCAGATTAGTCTGGCAAGACCTGCCTTTCATGAACCCGTGTTGACTGGGCCTGATCAGCCGGTTCTCTTGCAAGTGCTTCATGATCGCACTCAAGATCACCCGCTCCATGACTTTCCCCGGTACCGAGGTCAGGCTGACTGGCCTGTAGTTCCTCGGATCCTCCCTGCGCCCCTTCTTATAGATGGGCACGACATCAGCCAGCCTCCAGTCCAGCGGAACCTCCCCAGTCATCCAGGACTGCTGGAAGATGATGGAAAGGGGTTTGGCCAGCACATCTGCCAGTTCCCTCAAAACTCTTGGGTGGACTCCATCTGGCCCCATAGACTTGTGGGCATCTAGCTGGGCAAGCAAGTCTCTAACCACCTCCTCTTGGACCTTGGGAATCTCATACTTCTCTTGATGAGGAGTTTTGTTTTATCTAGCCTTAAAAGTATTACAGTAGAAGGAAGTTAAACACTGTAATAAGAAGAGCATGTAAGTTTAAATATTTCAGATAAATGAAACAGTGGAAAAAAATTTCCACCTTCCCATATGTCCATGAGAGTGTGCTCAATGAAAAGTAAAAGAGGGAAACAAAATGAACTGAAGGTTGTTCTCCTTCGAAGCTTGTTGATTTCATGCCACAGTTTTATTTGCTAGGTGAACAGTGAGTAACATGAGGTATAACTATATTGAAAGAAAAATGTTCATTTCTCTTGTTAGTAATTCCTGTATGAAAGTATTACTTCTATAAAGTGTTCTTCAGTATCTCATAGGTAAAACTCAATTTGAAGCCATCCATACCAAGATAAAAGCTCTTTGGCACAGTACAAGGATTAGAAGTATTTTTGCATTTCTTAGTTATTATGAAATAAAAAAAAAGGTGCTTCCTTTGTAAAAGTATGTAGGGGTTGAAATACACTGAGAGGACAATAGTAAAAACCTGTAGAGGCAACACACTTGAATACTCCTACAATGGCAAATATTCCTTTTTTCCTGCAAATTCATTGCTTCCACTTGAGGTTGTTTGGCCGCACGGCTCAAGCAGAATCACTGCAAGTCATTGCCACTTGGCAAGGCACTTGAGTCTAGTTGGCTGGCAAGAATTTACCTACACTGCAGCTTTTGGAAAGTCTGAGCCTGCAGTCTTCTTGAATGCCTAACTGAAGTACTTGATAACTCATTAAAAAACAGAACTATGTCCTCAGTCCCTGATCCACTGTGCTCTCTGATAACTGAAATAAAATCTCACTAACTCAGAAGTCATAGCCATGAACTTCAAGGCATTAGTCTGTCTAAACATTTGCCAAAACTCTAAAGCAGATACTTATGTGCACAGATTGCTGTCATACATTCTGTGATGGTAATCCATGACACAAATTTCTCCTCTCCATTAAAAAAACAAGACCTTTTAATGTTAATATAAGCCTTAGGCTTTATTAACATTTAATGCTAAATGTCGTTAGTAGGTTGTTAGAATCACATGCACATCTGCATGAAATCACTAAGAGTCTTTTCATTATCTTCGAGGATGAGATGATGAACTGCTGAAAGAGGAGGAAAGAGTTGTTATGGATCTCAAATTTCACTACACATTTTAAAAAAAACCCTCCACCAAAATCACAAAAGATAAATAAAAAGTTACTAGGTTGGCTGATCTGCCAATCTGCTGGTCTGATTGTACTTCTGTAAGCTTTATTGTGAGCTTTGACTGAGTTGATTTCAAGACTAAGATTTGCAGGATACAGATCATAAACTGTTAATGACAAATTGAAGAACTTCCCTTTATTATTTAAACATCACATGACTCAGTTTTCAATGGTAAGATATCTGTTTCACTTTAAACATTATAAATTCTTTAAATGGGTGTTTTAATCTTATTCACATTTTTTGAAAATCCTAATTAATTTACCTACCAATTAGTTAACAAATAGTTAGCAGTGAATTGAAGAATGGATGTTAAAACAAAATGGCTTGTAATACCTGGCAAAATTCCCAGAAATCAAGCCATTTCAAATCCTTGATGCACTGCCAAATATTTTTGTTGTCTTCCTCCATCACTGTAAGCAAACATGGTGGTGGTGTCTGGGGTAAGCCGGAAAGGCTAGAGATCTGACTGCTTTCGTCCTTTTCTGCAGCACATTTCCAGCCCCTGCTACTCCCAAACACTTCTGCAGATCTGATTTCCCACATTACTTCAGCATAAAGGAAGTTTAAAAGAGCTGTATGTATACTTCATAGGAAGGTAATAAGGCATTGCAAGACTAACTTCACACTTCGCTCGTCTGTCAAGGGGGTCTTCCCTTCCCAACAATACCCTGATGTTTTGGTAGGCAGGCTCCAGCCCACTTAGCCAGCAAGGAGGCACGGGTGGAATGCCAGGTATGTCTACAGAGCAAAGTAGTGCAGGCAGCCTGACGCCAGGAGAGAATAGGCAGGTACCTATTGAGTTACAGGATTTCTACAAATCTAATCCACGTGTAATGTGAGACTTATTACAGAGTCAGCCTCTGCCAGGGCTGTGAAAAGTCTGGGGATATGAACAGCCACAGAAACAATGTTCCCAGTTAACTCATTGCAACCCAACATCAGTTGACCAAAACTAAAGCTCTCTTATCCTTGTAATTCATTCCTTAAACAGTGATTACAAGCTGTATCTTATCAAGTATTTAATAGCAAATCCAAGAAATTACTGATAAGACTGTGGCTGACATTGTGTCTAGTGCACCACTGAGTATTTCTGAGGAAGTTTATGTTTATTCACCAGTATGTATAATATATCCAAATTAAGCACAATAATTTAATATGGGAAGCATTTTTATACATTTGAAACAATAAAACCATTCTGAACTGGTAATAATACAAAGAGAAAACATCTAATGTTCCAAACTACAGGCCTGTCAGTCTGACCTCAGTGCCAGGGAAAGTCATGGAACAGGTGATCTTGAGTGCTATCATGAAGCACATGCAAGAGAACTGAGTGACCAGGCCAGTCAACACAGATTCACGAAACGCAGGTCTTGACAAACTAACCTGATCCCCTTCTATGACTGAGTGACTAGACTCTTGGAAGAGGGAAAGGCTGTGGATGTATCTTCCTGGACCTCAGTAAAGCCTTTGATACAGTTTCTCACAGCATTCTGCTCTGGAAACTGTCGGCCTCTGGCCTGGACAGGCGCACACTCTCCTGGGTGGAAAACTGGTTGGATGGCCGGGCCCAGAGAGTGGTGGTAAATGGAGTTAAATCCAGCTGGAGGCCAGTAACAAGTAGGGTTCCCCAGGGCTCAGTGCTGGGTCCAGCCCTGTTCAATGTCTTCATCAATGACCTGGATGAAGGCATCAAGTGCACCTTTAAAAAGTTTGCAGACGACACTAAGCTGGGTGGAAGTGTGGATCTGCTGGAGGGTCGGGAGGCTCTGCAGAGGGATCTGAACAGGCTGGACTGCTGGGCTGAATCCAATGGCATGAGGTTTAAATCGGCCAAATGCCAGGTCTTGCACTTGGGGCACAGCAACCCTGTGCAGCTACAGACTAGGAGAAGTCTGTCTAGAAAGCTGCCAGGAGGAGAAGGACCTGGGGGTGTTGTTTGACAGCTGACTGAACATGAGCCAGCAGTGTGCCCAGGTGGCCAAGAAGGCCAATGGCATCTTGGCTTGTATCAGAAATGGCGTGACCAGCAGGTACAGGGAGGTTCTTCTCCCTCTGTCCTCTGCACTAGTGAAACCGCTCCTCGAATCCTGTGTTCAGTTCTGGGCCCCTCACCACAAGAAGGATGTTGTGGCTCTGGAGCGACGAAGAGCAACGAAGCTGGTGAAGGGGCTGGAGAACAAGCCTTATGAGGAGCTAATGAGAGAGCTGGGGTTGTTTAGCCTGGAGAAGAGGAGGCTGAGGGGAGACCTCATTGCTCTCTACAACTACCTGAAAGGGAGGTTGTGGAAAGGAGGGAGCTGGCCTCTTCTCCCAGGTGACAGGGGACAGGACAAGAGAGAGTGGCCACAAGCTCTGCCAGGGGAGGTTCAGGCTTGACATAAGGAAAAAATTCTTCACTGAAGTTGTCATTAGGCAATGGAACATTCTACCCAGGGAGGTGATTGACTTGCCTTCCCTGGTGGTGTTTAAGGTGCAGGTGGATGAGGTGCTGAGGGGCATGGTTTAGAGATTGGTGGGGATAGTTGGACTAGATGATCTGGTGGGTCTCTTCCAACCTGGTGATTCTATGATTCTATGAAAATCTTTTTTACAATTAAAAGACTCCTTATGACATTTTGAGTGCACTGGGAATAAACTGAAGCAATTATAAATATCTACCTGCTAAAAGTATGCAAATTTCTTCAATGACTATAAAACTGGATGGGAGTTATGATAGCCCATTCAGTATCTACTCATTAGGCACCATTTTAGTCAGGTACATCTGGTATTTTGTATTAACAGCTAAAACGGTCTTTTCCTCACTTGGTATCTTACGTGACTTTGTCAAATAACTAAACACAGCCTTTCTCAATAAATTAGCATTTAATTTGGAATCATCAGTCATAAAGATTTTATATTGTCACTAGCAAATGCTCACATCTCTAGAAATGGTCTACGGTTGTTGAGGTTATATAAAGCCAGAAACTCAGAAATCCACACTTAAGTTGCACCTTGCAACACAATAGTGATTTTGTTCCTTTCCTCGGGCTGTTTAATAGCTACATGACACCTTTAGGAAAGGTCAACTGCTATGGGGTCTGATATTATCAGTTCACCAGTGATACCCATCTGGCTATTTACTGACATACAGCCTACTCTAGCAACAAAAAGCAAACAAGGCTTTGGAAGAATAACAGCCCAGTCATGATAGAAGTTGAAAGTTGATTCAAGCTACATTAAGAATTATTACTTTGCCCAACTTACAACCGTTTTCAGATTGGTAAAGTCAGAACTTTAGAGATAATTTGTAATCACAAGTTTCTCATTGCTGTCAGAACTGCAGTGTGGAAGTACTTTGCTGATTAGTATAAGGCATGGCAATATGGAGAATATGTTTTATACTTTTTATTCATTATCAAAGTGATGTGGGAAGTGTATGTCTCTAATTTTTCATGGTTCACATAATTTGAGAATGTCCTGCATCTAAACTTGGAGGAAATGGGGAGAACAAAGGGATTTCAAGATACTTAATGATAAAGGATGAAGCTTAAAGACTGCTTGAGCTACCTGGATGTCTAATAAGGGCACCCTCTTAGGCCAGATTAAAAAAGAGCTTAAAATCTGCAGAAGCTGACATAGCAGTGCAATGTCTTGAGCGCCTCGTCCCAGTATGGATACAACCAGTGCTCTCCGATGTTCAGGGAAGGCAAAGGAAGACAAGAAAGGTGAACCTCTCTTAGCAGTTTTCACAGGATTTACCATGCTGTGGAGGGTGCCATGTAAACCAGCCAGCTGGAAAATGTAAAAGATGTGAGTTTATTAAACACCTCTGTAGGATAAATCTTTGATTAGTATTAGCGGAACAACCCACTCATTCTATACAGCTTGGAAATATAGTTTAACAGGAAATTTTCCCAACTCTTTAAAAAGATGTAACAATGATTACTCATTTTTTCAATTAGCTTCAAGGATCTTCTACTCAAATCAGGGATCCCACAACTGTCTCTAGCATGTAGAAGCCTCCTATGATCTTCAGCTGTAAGTGGTGACAATCAAAGCCTGAACGAAGCATGACATTTTGGAACATCATTTCCCCTGCTTACTAACAGTTCCAATACTTCTTTCATGTCCACAAGCAGAAATAAAGCTACGTATGTCTTCTTGACTAAAAAATCAGTAATGAAAGACCAAAGCAGTGCTGCCTCTTGATATTTATATGGTAGTTGCAAATACTTATATATTTACTTTCTTACAATTTACTACATTATAACTCAGTAGAAACTTTTAACCCTATTTGGTGGAGAACTGGACAAAAGTTGACACTTAACATCTGAATCGTTACATGAGGTATCAGATTACCTAGTATTCTTTACTCCTCATTTTGATTAGTTTTGTCCCTGCTTAATCTCTGTGATAGGCAAAAAGACATTGTTAATCAATGCTTACATTATCTGGTCCACTTAGAAATAGCATTCAAAACTTGGAAAAGTAAGAATGCGTAGAGTAATCTACAGTAATCTTCTCAACACTAGGAATGTTTTGGTTAGAATGCTGATGCAGCTTAACAGGTAGCAGCTTTTAAGACAGTCTTCCTGAAGCTATAAGCACACTGAACCTATGCAAGTATGGTTGTCTTTTTTATTCTAAAGCAGCAAATGGAGAGTTTCAGTAAACTCACCTAATAAGTTCCACCAATTTTTATGAAATGCTCTGTAAACTGTTGGCATCTGTTAGATTAATTGCAATCTTGCATTTCAGTGGGCATGCCTTTGTAATTAAATGGACCAAACCTTTTTCTGCATGCATTACTTTTTAACACATACTGAAAAGCTTAGCTTATTAACACATCCATGGCTATTTTGCACTTAGGTCTAGGAATTCTAGCCTTTCCAGACATCACTTGCATTGATATAAGACATACTCTTCATTTCTACATAAAAAGTTAAAGTCAATCTAAGATTCACTGTGTTTAGTATTTAGGAGTTTATTTGTTTGCTGGAGAGTGGGGGATGGTTTTTTCCATTGGAGACTGACCATTTAACATTTAATTGGCATAGGGCTTTTAATTTTAGGTATAGTTACACTAGTATTAACATGGGAGTAAATATGCTTAGATAGCCAGCTTCCTTCAAACCTGATATTCACATGTGCAATTGCTCATAAACAGCCTCAATGTTAATCATTCAATTTTGGTATCCAAAAAGACCCGCAAAATAAAGCCATTTACGAAATAGGGAAAAAAATTGTCCTTTATCAATGGCACACCTTAAAATATTGACAACATGGGGTTTGTATCTATGTTTAAATTATTCTAATCCTATTCTATAATTAAACTTGTTCGTGAGAAATTTTCTTTTTTAAGATCCCTAGAAGAGACTTAAAAACCTGATTTAATATTCCTAAGCCTCTTGCAGAGTCATAAATGATAAATCTCTTGCATGTTAATTTCCAACCCACACACACTCTCCTTCCTGAAAGCCTCTGCAACCTTTCAAATATCTACAAGATAATTTATAAATAACTTATCTAAATACTATTTAAAACACACATGAGGACCGTTATACACTATTGAAAGTGAATGTAAATGTATTATTTGGAAGAAGTGCATGATAGTCAGGTCCGTGAAGCTCTTGTGAAGACAAGAGGAAGGCAAGTATCCCTGTGCTGGTGAGATAAATGAGTTAACTAATGACAAGGGGCTCCCACTAAAAGCAAAATCTGGCTTAGGGTAGTCACCAGAGCTGTTTAAGAGCTGACCACTTCTTTGTGCTTTCCAGGAAATGCAATGAATATATTAAAGCAAAACTTGTCAAACTGAGCACTCAATTTAATTGTAGAGAAGCTAGGAATTTTGCTGCGCACTTTCCTCTCATCAGTATTTCAGGCCTTAGAAAGATAAGAGAGAAACCTTAGCCCACAATGATCCTACAATCTTAGAATGATTTGTAGGATCATTGACAATTCCCTATAGGGATCTTTGCACTTCACTAGAAAATGCTTATCTGTCTCAAATACAAAAGATTTAAGAACTTTTAAAGATTACAAACATTTTAATTATTTTCCATATTCATAATGTACTTACACATTTATGTATGAATTAATCACCTCGCAAAGCAGATGGCTATCTGGAAAATCTTTTCCTAACAGTTTCCTCAATTTTTCACCAGCATCCTCAAGGTCAAGGCTCAGACCTTACTTTGGACATTATTTGGATGTTAGCTGGCACGAACCAGCTGGTCCTACAGTCACATCTCGTACCCAGTCTCTTTGCTGTTCTCATGCTTGGGAAGAAAAGAGATCTGGGCACCTGCTAATAAGATGAGCTTGTGGCACAGGTGAAGCTGAAGATTAAGACCTGTGCAAATTGTTCCAGGTCAGCTCTCAAAGTCTAGTGCACCCAGCTCTGTGCTCTAGAATTCTGGTTTTGGTGGCCTCTTCACAGAAGCCTGGTGGACCATATGGATAGATGGCTCATTCATTCTTGAGACTGGCCTTACCCATCTACTTTTAACTGCATAGATGCACACGGTAGCTAATATTTAGTGTCCTGATTTATAAGTCTTCTGTTGTTAACCGTATTTCTGTCTCACTGTTGGCACAAATTTAGGCTATCTGGGAGTCTGTATCCCAATAATGAAACTAAAATCTGAGGAACAGCATCAATGTTCACAAAAGTAAGCTGTTCTGTTTTGTGTGATTCTTTGAAATTGCCTTTGAAATGCCAGAGAAACGTGTTTTCCACAATATGCTACATATGGGTTTAATTTAAAAAAAACCCAAAATGAACTCCCCTGAAAAACTATTTGCAATCCCAAAGGCTAAAACAGGAGCAGATTATGGTAACAGTAGCTAATGATTTCTCTAAACTGAGTTGTTTGTAGCTTCAGGAAAGCTCTATTTTCTGGAGTCTGTGCCAGTCTTTGGCCATATTACAATTGGAACAGGTTCTATCACCAGAAAGGAAAAGAAGCATTCCACAGCACTGCCTTTTGCTTTGGAGACACCATCAGATCTCTTAATTTTGTTGGATATGATAAATTCTTAGACACAAGAATTGTCTCCATTTTGTTCTGAATGACTTTCTGAAAGGTCTATGTTCAGCTCATTCCATGGAGCAGCAACCAGTCTCCTCCTATCCCAAAGACAAATAGGGGCTGTTTCTATGTCATAGGTAATTTCTCCCCAAGAGTGCAGAAGGGCTTATGCTACATATCCATCACATGCCTTACCTGCAGTTTGATTGCAGCTCTCATGAGAAGCAGTGCTTGCCAACTTCACTATTTTTGAGAAATAAATGCCTTATCCATCATTCTGCATGCACTGGGCTCCCTGCAGACTCAGGCACTGATTGTTACTGCCTCATATTATTTTATTTCTGTCTTCAAGCTTTGCAACTGTTGTCACTTTGCCTGCTTTTGATTTTGTTGCAGGCAGAGATTATAGCAGGAACAAACAGTTTGGGGAGTTGGGGATCTCAGCAGAAGTTAAAATGCCTTTACCTTAATCTAGTTGTGCTTTCTCCTAACCCTGGCCATTTTGCACAGCTACCAAGCCAGCTAATGCTCAGCTGTTGTGTCAGGAGTGCTGCCACCTGCCCAGCCCTGGTATCCTGAGCTGATGAATGTCACTGATTGCCTCTGGCATAAAAGTACAAGCCACCTCCCAAAGTATTAACGTAGAAAACAGCTTACGTATCTTAATTGCACTCTAAAGATGGAATTTTTAAATGAGATCTTCTCTAAACTCACAGCCTTTTCAGGAGCAAAATTTGCCAATGTTAAACACAGAACTAGCAGCATCTAGGTGAGTGATGCAACCATGAACGTGTGATGATCCTGAATATAAGAAAAGGCAAATAATTATTAATGTAATTATCATTGTCCAACATCTAAAAAAGTAGCACCTTTACTGCTCAGACAACAGTAAAGCTTGCTTCAGGGAAGTTATGATAGCCAGTCAGAAAACCTGTTCTAACAGTGCATGAAGATGTTGGCAGTCTACCAGAATATTCCCAGCAAGCTTAAGACCAGCTACTCACCATAAGGAGGCAGCTGGAAAAGGGTAACATAAAACAATAGCAGCATATGAACTGTGAAAAGGAAGTCTCTTGTTTATAAAGATTAGTTGCCATTATCTTTCCAGGAGTGTAAAGGTTATACAGAGACTAACTGCTCAAAACTTGAAATGGTTTGTTAGTTTATTTACTCATTCATACATGCAGCTGAGTTTGACTAAAGCCTGATTTGCAGCTAGAGAGAAAGTCTGTGACTGAAAAATATATCCTTTTGCATTGGGAATAATGATAACTGTTAGGAAACTCTGGAAATAATCATAAATCCTTGTTCCAGACATAACAGTGGGATCTGGTTTTATAATTAACTAAATCATTCATTTTGACTCCTACAGATTGCTTCATTTCCAGACATGATTTAAAACTGTATTGCAGTATTATTTGCAAGCACTTGCGAATTAATACTCTATTTTAATTTGTTTGTACAATGCAAAAAAATGTACTAGAAATGTCTTCACTTTGCTTGTCCTGTTCACTCTTTCTATAATCTATAGGAGACAGTTCCTCCAGGTGTGAGATAATAAATTTTCATCCAGTTTTGATCCCATGTCTGTTTTTCAGCATATGACTTCCTTTCTTTGGATGGGAGATTTTTTTTTGAAAGACCAAGCTAAGTGTTTTAATGAAAAACAAACAAAAAAACCTGTGTTTCATCAGAAAATGCAGTAATAAATATATTTTTCCCTGTTTTTAATAATTTCATTAATGTTTTTACCAGGTTTTTACAATATCAGTAACTAACAGAACTGTATTTATGATTTACAAATATGCAAATTAATTCACTCACTGATATTCATATGGCTAACAATTCCAATACTCTTAGAACTTCTCTTTGCATGGTAATTTCCCCCATTAAATCTCCTCTTGAATACAATATATATATGTTGGAAGACTTATGCCATTTCCGGAAAGATGATTTTTTCCTTGTTTTACACCTTAATGCTTACAAATTAAGGAAAAGTAAATAGACATACAGAGGAAAATTTGTTCTTTATTCTTTCTTATGAATATTCAGTAATGAAAACAGATTATCCTGTCATGTGTACAGCTGATAAGTCACATCATCTGAAGGAATATATACGATACAGACTTTCTTTTTTCAAATGTCTGTTGCCAACAAAGTTTTCAAGAACTTAGCATTTGACCTGAAAGAGGTAATCCTACCTGGAATTCTGTTTTTTAACTGGAAAGGATTGGAATTTTTGCTATCTTATTTTTATATACTAAAAATAGTTGAATAATATAATTTTAGACATAATATATATTTAGACATGGTTCTGGTTTATAAACAGTGCATTTACATTGATATAGAGAATTTTATAAATGTAACCCAGATGAGGATGTGGCCTGATATTTTATTTGTGCTGTCAGCACAAGTGGAGCTCGCTTAGACTCTGTGGCAGTGAAACAGCCATGCCTCAGGCTGGCTTTTTCTGTGTGCTGCAATGACGAACAGTTCTCTGCTGAGAAAGGATAGGGCAGTGTGGACAGTGGCTATGCACAGATGCATGGCCCCACCTTTCCCACTTCTTCAAAGAGTGAAGTGGGAATTTCAAGCTCAGTCAGCAGCTCTCTTGTTCCACCTGCATCCTTCTGTGACAGATGTGGGGAGTTGCATTCACTGTTTTCTTACAGATCTTTCAGACACCCCAGGAAGTGCTATTGACTGTGACAAAAGCTTGGACTGCTTTTTATTTGAGCTGTGTGGTATGCATCTGAATTTAAACATTTTTATTTCTTAAACAGCAGACTTTAAGACAAATACTTGAAACAAATGGTCGAGTGTTGGCTTCATCTTTCTGTCTCTTGCCAATGTAAATAAATAGATTTTCTGTGTAGTTGAGGATGCATGATTACATTTAAAATTAGTTGTTACAAATCAAGAGAGGTATTTTTACTCTGAAGTGTCTAGGGAACACAAAAAAAGCAAGACTAGTGTTATCTTTTAGGCATTTATAGTTATACATGCACTTAATTGCTGTTATGACTGTTCCATTTTTCCCACTAGAACGTACTGATGGGCCCATAGTTCTGGCTCTGGCTGCTCATTGGAGAGAAGAAGGAATAAAAAGTATCTGCCCTATATTTTAGATTTTATTCAAAGACTTTTCTTATCAGTGATGTGGGAAAAACTTGGAATTTAAAAAATAAATGTCTCATCTGCCTACATTTCTTGGCCAAGTGGATGCTGAAGAACTCATGACATGCTGTGTATGAATCGCAAAATGATGTTTGATTTCCTTCCCCTACTAAAGTAAGCTCTCCTACACATTTTTGCATACTGACTGTTGCACAAACCTTAATCAGTCTTTGCATTATTGTTTGATCTTTCCATGATCCAGTCGTCAGTTAAAAGGTCAAAGACTACTTTACATTTATAAATTATATTCTTCTAAGGACTAATGCATTCTACTTTTACTATTAAGAATGAGTCGTTTCATTCTGTAATTTCCTGGGTCTCATAAGACAGATCTCCTTTTATTTAGTTCACAGAGAAAAGAAAACCTGCTTCAGGTTTAGGTGGAATGTATTTAATTCAAATGATGGCAAGTCTGCTTGATAATTCTGAAGTTTCTGGTTCAAATTTACTGTGATGGCCACTGCAGTTGTTGTCTCAGCACATGGATATCCTGCTCCCC
Source organism: Clamator glandarius (assembly GCA_033459285.1). NCBI lineage: Eukaryota > Metazoa > Chordata > Aves > Cuculiformes > Cuculidae > Clamator > Clamator glandarius. The sequence continues at coordinate 329,233 of JAUNZM010001062.1, read as the reverse complement.
TTCCAAGACTAGTGATTCTAGGATCAGTCTCTACACCTTTTGTGGATTGCATGTGATCAGCAGACATCAAGACATTTTCATCAGTACAGTTTATTCGTAGACATGGAGTAAGCATCTCTGTAAGGGAAATGCAGTTGCAGCATCTACATTGACATCTTAGCAGTCATCCAGCCTAGGGATTCTGAAAGCTACAGTGGTGCTTTACATACTCAATAAGTTTACCAACTTACAGATGTGGGATGATCATATGTAAAACTCATAATTTGACATCTCTGACAGAGATAAATTTGTGCACATCTGTATGAGAACATGTGCACATGATATAAAGAGCTTGTTTCTTCCTCACACTGTGTGAAAGTGAAAAAATTGTGAAGTGTTTCAGCTAAAGTTTTAATATGTTGCTTTTATTTTCCAAGTCTTCAGTAGAATAACCAATTAAATTTTTAATTGTTGAAAACTTTCATCTAACTTATCATGAGCTTTTCAATGCTATCCAACAGCAGTGATGTTAGACCATAATCAATATTGAAGAAAATTGTAAATGTGTAAGGAGAAACTTGGTTTTGTGTTGTACCTTCATTGGCAAGATAAAATGGTATGAGTGGACAATGCTCTGAGTTTAAACCTGTATGCTATTATCAGTGTAAGTCCTTTTGTGAATGGACTTTTTCTTGTATGAAGACACAGTCCACTTCTGTTTAGCCAATATCCCTTACAAAACTATTTAATACAAACAAAGAAATATAGAAATATTCACTTGCATAAGAGTGTCCAAACGGAAAGTTACGTAGGCACCAATATTATTGGCAAAACTCTTCTCTGGAAAAAAAATATGTATGTCTTTCATAACACAGAATTCAATATTAGAATACTAATAGTGAGATTAAAATGCTCTAGAAATAAGCTTTTTGGCAAATTTTACAGTTTGTACCTTTATCAGAAACTTGTAAGAAATTTGATATATTTTGACTTAGAAATGGCAGTGTAAATATTCCAAGGCATATTCAAAAGCAAGAAAACATCTCTGTGCTAAGCTTTCCACTTACCTTTCAGGGAAGTGCTAGTTCATTGCCGATATAATCTAATAATAACAGATCAAACAGCAACTGAGACAAAAGACGTGAAATAAAATCCAAGCTTCTGATGGCCATTGAATCAGAGGCTTCACAACCCTTTACGCTGTGGACGCAAATGAATACTCCTGGAAACTAACAGGCCTGAGCCTTTGCCCTTTTTCTTGAAGACTAGGATTGTTAGAAGAAATGTCTCCTAGAAAATCTTTCTACTTACAATCTTCATTAATAAGAAACCAAACTAATTCTTTTTGTAATGAATATCAGATTAAATAATTCACATATAAAGATAATATTAGCATCATAGTCCAAACCCTGCTGTCAGAAAAGAAAGAATCAAAGAATTCTATGACCTTTAGACTTCAGAAGATTGGCCTCAGTAGCAGTGGACAATTATGTGACTCATTCTTGAAAATTCTGTCCCAAAAGAACAAGATAGAGGGAACACTACACTAGTCAAACTATGTGAATACAAATATTTCAGGTTTTTTCCTGAATTTCTTTGTTATTTCTGGTGTTTTAAATTAGCAGTCTAAACCACATTAATCTTGTTTTTCATTAAGTTGCTCTTTCTCTTTCCTTCGGTTACTGAGGGAGTCAAAATGAAATAGTAATAGTTAAAGCTCTAAAAATTCCTGTCAATTTATCCACCTTTATTTTTTATCATCATTAGAATGATCTCCTAAATAAAGAAAGATGCATATTCAGAATTCAAATTATATATGTGTGGCCATTTGGGACTTTTTTGGTCACTTCTCCATTAATGAATAACTCATTTTCCATGCTATCGCAATCCTCCCTTTTTTTACTGGAGAAATAAGGTGGGAAACTAACAATAGTAGGCAGAATAGAATTAACTGAAATCACTCAAGGAGCTGGAATTTTATAAGTGATTATGGTGAAGATGAATTGGTAGGCAAAGGCCAGGGGAGATGGTCAAAGGTGAATATAAATAAATGAGATGGTTTCACAATCTATCATTTGGCTATCGCCTGTACATATACGATATCTGTCCATCCGTCTTGTCCTTGGATCTGGCTACACTACTTGTATATCCAGAAAGATAGGGTGAATCAAAGGAAAAGACATAAGCTTGTAAATAGGTGTCTCTTCTCTTATGCTAATCTTCTCCTGGTTTTCAATCCATACATTCTGTGAGTAAGTAACAGGATAACTGCATAATGACTTTAGCTGCTATCATACTTGGAAATCACTAAAGCCATTCAGCTGATTTCTCTAAAGTCTTTTAAGACAACAGTTCAGTTTTTCTAGAAAGCCTAGCACTGAAAAAATCATGAGCACAAGTATGAAGCAGGAGCTTGTACTTGATTCAAAAATCTCAGAAATGTTCCCATATATCCCAATTTAAATATTCATTTTAATTTTCCTTTAATATAAAAATAGTATTATTTCAAATTAAAAGCTATCTAGAATGAAAAAAAACCTTTTCATTTTAAAGTAATAAAGCAGAACATTTCACCGTTACTATTGCTGTTCAAATTCAAGGAAACAGTACATTTTCAGCAAATTATATATTTATCCCTGGGCAAAAGCTGATTTTGTTTCAAAAAATAGTATCTAAATATATATTGTCATGAGCCACACTGAAAATATGCTTACTGGCTTGCACAGATTTTTAGTAAAGTAACATAGAACACTATATATATATATATATAATTTCAGTTTATTCCTTTCTTATTGTGGAACGTATGGAGCTCTTATGGATAGAGTAAATCCGAATGAATTAGATGGACTTTTAAGAGAGTTTGAAATTTAACCTCTAAAGGTTTAGGCACTAAGAACCAAGAAAGACGATGAAACTACACCCTTAGCAAGTTTGCAGACGACACTAAGCTGGGTGGAAGTGTGGATCTGCGGGAGGGTCGGGAGGCTCTGCAAAGGGATCTGAACAGGCTGGACTGCTGGGCTGAGACCAACGGCATGAGGTTTAACAAGGCCAAATGCCGGGTCCTGCACTTGGGGCACAACAACCCTAAGCAGAGGTACAAACTAGGAGAAACCTGGCTGGAAAGCTGCCTGGAGGAGAAGGACCTGGGGGCGTTGGTTGACAGCTGACTGAACATGAGCCAGCAGTGTGCCCAGGTGGCCAAGAAGGCCGATGGCATCTTGGCTTGTATCAGAAACGGCGTGACCAGCAGGTCCAGGGAGGTTTTTCTCCCTCTGTACTCGGCACTGGTGAGACCGCACCTCGAGTACTGTGTTCAGTTCTGGGCCCCTCACCACAAGAGGGATGTTGAGGCTCTGGAGCTTGTCCAGAGAAGAGCAACGAAGCTGGTGAAGGGGCTGGAGAACAAATCTTATGAGGAGCTAATGAGAGAGCTGGGGTTGTTTAGCCTGGAGGAGATTGAGGGGAGACCTCATTGCTCTCTACAACTACCTGAAAGGGAGGTTGTGGAAAGGAGGCAGCTGGCCTCTTCTCCCAGGTGACAGGGGACAGGACAAGAGAGAGTGGCCACAAGCTCTGCCAGGGGAGGTTCAGGCTCGACATAAGGAAAAAATTCTTCACTGAAGGTGTCATTAGGCAATGAAACGTTCTGCCCAGGGAGGTGATTGACTTGCCTTCCCTGGTGGTGTTTAAGGTGCAGGTGGATGAGGTGCTGAGGGGCATGGTTTAGAGATTGGTGGGAATGGTTGGACCAGATGATCTGGTGGGTCTCTTCCAACCTGGTGATTCTATGATTCTATGATACACTGTAGTGTGAGACTGCACTTCCCAAAGTTACCCTATTACTGTCTAGCGCAAGGACTGTTTTATTAGTTATTTTTGCACAAATTGCACTTCTTCCCGATCTGCAAAAGGTTCAATACAACTTTCATGCAGAATTACAGTTTGATACTCCCTTGTTTATCTGATACCATGAAGTAAACATCTTTATAATAGGTGTTTAGTCACTACTAAACTGTTATAATACTGTTTCTAGGACAAGCTTATTTGTAAAATATATTCTGCTTTCAAAACTTAGGGCTGGAGTTTTGAAACACCAAGATCAAGTCTCTGGGAGTTGAGCACTAAGTTCCCATAGTCATAATCACACAATTCCCCAAAAGCTGGTCTAAGAATAACTGTCTTTCTGCGTAACCAATCTGATTCTAGGTCATGCAGGGAGTTCACAGGAAACCTTTATAAAGTGCTTAGGCACATATTCTGAACATATTACTGTCAGACCACTAGTGCAGTGAAGGGGGGAAAGACTACATCTTCTCTGTAGAAATGCCTCATGCCAAGTTAGGACCTGTAAGTCTGATTTAACTGTTTAGACAGATAAGAATACTGGTAGTAAGCAAAACCACAGAGTACCTCTTGTACTTGTTCCAGATGTACAACTTCCTTGGAAAAATCTACCCACAGCTGTTGGTAAACATTTAGGTACAAGTGCAGCCAAGCAACTGGCATGCTCCTACTTACTGGGTTAAAAAAGAGGACTCATTTTCAATTTATTGGTGGAAACATTCCAGTTTAGAGCATGATAAAAGAACATATAAAAACTATAGTAAACTTTACATGATCTTACATTGTGGGAACTTTTTCCTTCTACCAGGTAGCCCTAGTTCATAACAGAAGATGGGAAATAAAGGATCAATTGATTTATAAGACTAGTTTCAAACACAATCGTTGATGAGCCCTGACACTGACTGCTAGTTACTACTACAAGTGACTACTTGGTTTAAAGCAGAATCACTTTAGATTTCTTAGCTAATCCCTTTTGTTATGATGAGAGAGAGTAGGTCATTTAGCAATTCTAACTTGCAAAAGTCTTTCTGGTCCAAAACATCCTAAAATTTTCTTAATATGACTTTGTGCACATTTAAATAATTAAATTGTCATTTTAAGGTTTTGTGTTTTTTAAACACAGCTGTTTAGCTTCTAATCCTTTTCTTTGGTATGGCTTTAACAAATGGATTATGATGGTCAGTTTGTAATACCATGAATGAAAGATTTAGGACCACTAATCTTAAGAACACTGCTTGGCGCCAGTAGACAAACAATGCACTCCCCAACTTGTTATCTCAGCCATACTAAGCTTTCACTTCTTACCTGCTTTCAAAGACTGTCAGTTCACTCATGTAATCCGGTAAATTGTAGGCACAATCTTCTCAAGAAGGTGTTTTGTATTTCCTCATTTTTTGGGAGGAGTTCATTACTTTATAATGCATTTGCCTATGCTGTATCAAAGCTGAACTGGAATGCTTGAGTTCACAAAGCTTGTACTGTTTTGAAAAATAACCCACTTCTACCAAGGTTTAACAATAGAATACAGTATTCATACAGGTATGAATTTTAAGAGTTTTAGTTAAATGATTGCACTATAGCTTTGTTTTATGATATTAACTATTCAGAACCTTCATTGTTTATTTGGGCATAAACTTTACCAAAAAAAATATTTATTACACAGCAACTCCATAAGAGAATGATATAAGAAGTTTGTAAATGCTCAGATATAAACGTTCCCCTCTCTCCCTCTCTTCCACTCCTGGAACAGAACAGTTACTTTGTAACAAATACAACATGGACTCCATGATCCTGTGGGTCTTTTCCAACCTAATGATTCTGCGTGTGTGTAACTTTGTATGTTAAATTTTGTGTTCTTATCTCATAAGTTTCTGAAAGACCCTTACATCAAGTCAAATGATTGAAGAACCAGCAATGATTCTCAGATGATCAGACCTTTAAAACTGTGCCCATAAAATAAAATCTTTCTTAAATTGTTTTGTGACTATTCATTCAATAATCATGTTTTAATGAGTTTTATTACAAATGTGTACATTGAAGAGGGAACAATGACATTGCATTTCTTTGCATTTTACTTTACTCAACTGCAGCTGAATTACTTAATCATACAAAGAGAGTATTTAGTACTGGAAAGGGTAACTAAAAATGAAAATTCCATTTCTTTGGTAGGAAAACTGCAATAGCACTTGCCTAAATATAAACCAGTGTCTAATTTTTGCATCAATTTTTATGTGAAAGTTGTTAAGTGAATAATATCCTACAAATCAGTTCAAGAATTTGACATATGAAAACTGGAGACTTTCTTGTCCAGACTCTTATAATGATTTTTGTTTTGATTGTTGGAAAGTCCAGGATGCTCAAAAAGTGGCTAATAAAACAGTCATATGATATTTTTTACAAATTCTGAGGGGAAAAAAAAAGCAGCCTTGTTTTATTATTTCTGTGGAAAATGGCTACAAGTAAAATTTTTAAAGAGCTTTACAACTCTACTTTAAAAAGTAACACAAATTTTACTGTATAGAAAAGAAGAGAGTAAAGAACTTATCTGGAAACTTTGCAGCTAGTTTCATTATGTATATTGGTCTCCAACTATTCAAAATTTCATCAGTCTAAAAATCACAGAAGGACAGCAGAAAATGTGCATAAGTACAAACAAATTTATTTTACCTTAAAATGCATAAATCATAAGTTGTTACTATCAGTCAGATTAAGTTTAAGTCCAGAGAATTAGCAGAAAGAAGGAGAGAAGAGTTCAGCACATACACGTTCACAGGATCAATAGATTATGGTATATAAAGATACATGCGAGATGTATCCTAATCAAACTGATAAGTTGTTCTGCCTTTCCCACTTTCATCCGTTGCAGACCAAGAGGTCGTGTTCTGCACCCTCTCTACTTCTCAAAGCATTAGTTGTTATGATTCAAGGCCATCTCATGGGCTGCTACTAAGACCTTTCAGACTTTAAAGTAAAAGCTGAGGTATTTATTTCAGAATGATATCTCTGCCACTTCAATATCTGGTATTTGCACTAAAATAGTAGCAAAGTAAATAGCAATAGACATTTACTAATTTGAAATAGAAAACTCTCAAAAAAACTTTCCAGACAAGAAACTCCCTGCAAATCACTAATATAAAAACAAAATTTGATGCACAGTCTAAAAACAGCATTTATTTAAATTATATATGGGATGTCGGAATTGCATTTGAGTAACTGTAAAATTTGATTATGTCCCAATTTCTTCATGCAAACATGTGTAATAAATACTTAGATAAAACTGAATCCAGAAACAAGTCCACAAATGAAAGCTGATTTGTAAAATCTTTTTTTCAGTATTAAGTTTTTTAATAACTCTCTCAAGTTATTAAACTCTCTCACCTGGGCAGAGGGGATTGGACCAGATGACATTCAGAAGTCCCTTCAGACCTCAGCCATTCTGTGAGTCTGTGATTCTGTGAAATTCTTTTAGTAGCTTTTTAAATAAAGGCAGTTTGACTGGAGAGGCCAGAACTCATATAACTCCTACTAACAGCAAACATACCTGTTTGTGACTACCCTCTGTATGAAACTGGGTCACTTTTGTTTAGATACCTGCTTAAACTTAACAGTTTGTGTTTGGAAATCTTTCTATGGAAGTAAATTACAGAAAGACAAACAAAATTTTTCTTATTCATGTCTTCTCTCTGGCAAACATTCCTCTGCCATGCTTACCTTGTCAAACTTTAGAGAGTCCTTAGAAAAGCCTTTAAATTCAGTGCTGCCTTAGGGTGCATATGCGTTCAAGCCAAAAGATCAGAACAGAAGGTGAATTTTCAATGAATAAATGAACCAAGGAAAAGAAATTTATAACTAGAAAACTAAATTTAAAGCAAATTCATTGAAAGTTGCCATTTATTTTTAAATCCATCACTATGGCCTCTGTTCAATGTCTTTTCCTTTGTATTCTCACTTTCGTGTTTCATCTCTGCTTTTTAGTTCCATGTTTTAAGATGCTACAGTTTTATTTCCCTACTTTTAACCTGAGGTTCAGTTTTCAGCAATAATGTTCTTGTAGCTTGTTCTTCATCACTGTATCATCTCCTGGTCCCTTAACTAAAATATTGACCATTGTTATTCACCATGAACCAAAGAGGAAGGGAAAGTTTCATAACATCAACTGGAACACAGAGTTGGGGGATGTGGGGGAAAAAAAAAAACCAAAATGAAACACAAATAACCCTCCTAATTTTTTATTTATGACATTATGACTATTCTTTTGGAGCTGCAAAGTCACTCTGACTTTGCCTTCTTGTGTAATTTATTTTCTGCTCTTTGACTGTTGCTCTGTGGAATAATGAAAGTGTAGAGAGATGCCATTAACATGAACTCCATGAATGAAATGGTGGTAATTTGGTAATTTTGGAAGTACAAGAATTTTCAGTCCACCTGCTGAAATGGAGGGTTTCAAATGGAAACCAGGGTAAAGCCCTATGAGGAGCCTGAATTAGGAATTACTATGATAGGTAACTTAGTATAGGACACAGAGAAGGAGAAAAAAAACAGATGTCAGATGTTTATATTAAGTATCACTAACGGCTATCCACCCAAATCACCAGTGAACCAATATGGGTACTAATCATCTGCAGAAACTGAATTACATGGCTGTGATAATATATGATTAATTTTGAATCTCTAGCTGAGTCGTATTTGGAAATTAAAATTATTATAAGAATTTAATGAAGAATTAATATAATTTTGCTCTAGTTGTACATCTGTAAAACCCCAAATACATACATCAATATTTTTAATGGTTGTTACCTCAGTAAACTCTGTGCTGTGATGTCTGTCAGATGGAAATGTCTTGTATGCAGGATCTGATGGAGGAAAAGACTGATGAGGAAAAAAATAAGTAGAGGTTTCTGGCTCCAGTTTGGAGACAGGAGTCTGGCTAGTCTAGCATGGCTGTTAGACAGACAGACATTTCTTCAGGTCCAGGGCAGGTTTCTTAAAATGGTTGCACACCACATTTGCTAAGAGTTGGACTTGATCCTAAAGATCTTTTCCATCCAATGATTCCATGATTTTATGATTTATGTAGACTGCAAGTAGTAATGTCTTCTCTCATGCAACTAATGAGAGACTACTCCTGTTAAAACTACCTTGGACAGCACAGAAAGGACACCAGTACATGGGAATATGGAATAAGTAAGTCATAACTTCATTAATTACCTGGGAGTTATCCAACAGTAGGTTTTCCTGGACACATAGTGGTATCTCTCCTACTTTCATTAGTAATAGTAAGAAAACCAATTGAAGCAGAACAACACTTCTGCAACTAACTTCCTGTTTATCGCCTTTCAAGCTGTTTTTGCAGCGTCGTTGTTTTAATTCATAAGTTATCAATGTATGAAAACCATACTGCCTACTTCTGGAAAGCTATCATAGCATAGGAATTTCCAAAAGGGTTTGAACCAAAAGTAAATCCCTCTTTGTAGCCATTTTCAACAGTCAACTTCTTCAAAGCCAGCTTCTGTGGCAGAAACGTAAGAATATACTCTGAGTGTATCATTTTGGCCTTGGGATTTTCTGAGCCAGACATCTGAGCCCTTGCATCTGTCTTTACCACATATTTTTAGTCACTTTCACCTATTTTATTGCACTTAGGTTTAGCTTCTGGTAGAAACCTATACATTCCTTAGGTAGGAAGCAGCCAAGTCTCCAGTTCCTTTAGGTACTCAGAGGAAGAAGAGATGTGGAGAATAAGCAAATCTTCTTACTGATTCACTGGCAATTCAGCTCAGCATCTAAGCTCATTTTCAGATAGCCCATATCTCCACATTCATTTCCAGTTTCGATTTCTCTAGTGTTAAGACATTCACATAGCAAAAGGATTCACTTCCAGCCCTGGCTTTGAGATGGTCTGGTCAGAAAACGGACAACCTAGTTTGCATAAAGAGATGATGAATGGTCCCTTGTTTAATTTAGAAAAGCTAAAGACAAGGAGAAAATGTGTCCATTGCCTACAAATGTATCAAAAGTCAGAAAGTCAGAGTGGAGAAGGCAACTTTCAGTTACCTGGTAGTGTGACTGAATGATTAATATGACATGTGGAGGAAGCCTGGTCTCTCTCTAATAGGATTGCTAAATAGAAGAAATTCACTATTCAGGAAGGAAAAAAAAATAAGAAGCCTGGGGCATATACACAATGTTTGGGTACAAGGTAGTTTGATTTCATTCTACAGTACTGGACATTTAAACCACAACTGGTTCTCCAACTTGTATTAAAAATCTTTCCAGTGAATTTTCAGCCCTCAGCCTTACCACCTGAAATGAAGTTTCCATGTCACTTGATCAAGTAGCTCTTCTTTTGCCTTCCTCCGCATGTGGTGATTTAGACTTGGAAGTGCCTCTTTGTCTTAGGCACAGTCCTATTGCTACATTTATGGCGTGTAGCCAAGCGCTATTACACTAATAAAACATGTCTATGTAGGTAGAAATTATTAAGCTTCTTATTCCAGAACTTGCTCTCAGTCACTCACAAAAACTCCTCTGCCTTCTTGAGGTTCAGAGAAGGCTGAAATCCTAAAAGGACCAAAGGATTTCCTCCTCTACAAAGCCACCCCGTCTGCAACAGTGTGCTGGAAGGAAAATGCAGGTGACATAGGGGTAGAAATGCCAAAAATGACGTTTTCAGATGGTACTTCGTAAACCACATCAGAATCTTACTGCATAACCCCAACTTATTGTCCAACTTCTGCACAGACTTACACCCCCCCAAAACTGTATTAAATCTATGATAATCTTGGCTTCCTGTCAGAAAGGCTTTTCAGATGACAAGTATGGCAACTGAAATAACATTTTCTAACATATCTTGACATAAAAAATGGACTTATTGATCTCCTTTTGCTGATTTTTATATCAGCATAATCACTGCTAATACAAGTAGGATTTGAAGAACAGACAAAAGACTCATATTTATATACTACCACTATGAATTGTTCTGCCTTTTCCCTGAAAGTGTATAGATGATTCTAGTAACTAGAACAAAAGCAGATTTTTGCAAGCAGTGCTGAAAGGTATTTAATACCATCTAAATTCTGAAAAAGTTGTTTTATTTTACAATACAGCATAAATTTACAATCCAGAACTTGCTGAATGCAGTATCTAAAATCTAGCTCTATTCCTAAGTAAAATAAAACTTCCATCAAGTCAATACAGAAGGCATTTTAAATCTTATAGTGGCCATTATGTCTACCTTTTTCTGAGAAGGAACTAAAAGGATTCAGTCACTGCAGGACAATTGAGCTACAGTGCAAAGAATAATACTTATGACCCTAAATCTCTATCTTCAGGTTGAGTTTATAGTTCTGCAAACTGTATACATGAGAGAGAGAGAGAGAGAGAAAATTATGTGTTATTTTGATCTTGAAGCAATACAGATGCATATCTAGGGAGTTTATACCATATATTCTAGAATACAAAATAGTGGAGAAAGTAAGATGGGGAGGGGGGAGAAAGAGTCTTTGCAGACAGGCAGCTATAGTTTGTGCCAGACTAAACACTTTTTCTACAGAATTATAATTGTGACCAGCAACTGTATCCTCTTCAAGGGCATTTGAAATTTTATTACATGAATACCTTTTCAAGCTATAATTTACAGTTCTTTTTCTTTGTTTTAATGCAGTATGGTTCTTATTCAACACTGACATTGAAGTGTTAAGACTATCTTGCAAATAATACATACGTAAACTATTTTTTACAGCAAAGGGTTTTCTAGTTCAACACAAGTCAATATAATGTTGTCAGTATAATAAATAGCAAGTAATTATAACACCTTGCATGACCTTTCTGAGTATGTGCCATTTAATTAAAAATATAAACAATCATGATATTGCTTTTAAAAGTGTTTCAGCCATGTGGACATATTTTTAATATCATAAGAGCATTATGGGTGGAGCTACTGCTTCTAGGAGATATACATCTTTTGTCACTAGAGCAGTAAAGTGGCTAACTGCATAATTATTGTTCTTAACATTATACTCATTCTAGCAATACAACTTCTTTACTTCTTTTCTACTAATATATTTCCAATGCTGCGAGTGGTTTGAAAACCTGTCAGAGCAAAGATTTGCCAAGAAGGATCCAAAAGCTAACATAACTTTGTTTTCCACAAATAAAGTAAACATCTGTGCATTTATCTCCTAGGTAAAGAAGGGGGAAATCCACTTCACAGACTTTGCAATAATGTTCCCTTTTCCTTTTTTTTTTTTTCCACCAGTAAAAACATGTCTTACCAGCTGACCAAAGACAGCTGTTCTGTTTTTGTTTTTCATAGGGAATTGTTAGCTAATGCATGATTTACACTCTGGCAGCTACAGAGATACTTTTCCCTACCTATTTTGTTCCTGAATTGAGCAGTACATATATATAAACCTTCTTCCAATTTCTTTATCTTAAATTAATCAACATAATTAAAATGGTAAGTTTTAGAATGCACATCTACCAGAAAACATTACTGACTGTCTTTGTAAATACTACCACAACAGTTTGGCAAGGTGGATTTTATGCTGTGCTTTCTTGAATGCACTCTTGGAGAGTTCACTTTTTGAGTAATATGACAATAAAACCTTATTAATTCTATGTGCTTGCTGATTTGACAGGGAGGAGACAAAGAGATGCAGGAAAACTGGATATTTGTAATTATAATAAATACAGGTGCCTCTTATTTTTCCATCAAACTTTTCTTAATTTTTAAATATGCTAGTTAGCCAGCACTGAAGCCAAACCATTGCAGTGAGTTTCTTCAGTGCAGAAAAAGAAGCTTCTCACAATTCCTCACTTAATAAACATTTATGATAATGAACAAATTTTACCTGTCATGTCATCAAACTGCTTCTATATTCTGACATTATTTCTGAGATTACTGCTTTGCAAATCAGCTTTGAGCATGATTTGCTATGTGGATAAAAGGATGGATAGCCACTGAGCGGTCAATAAAGTCTCTTCTGTCACATTAAACTCCACCTGAAGTAACCCAAATATCTTCTGATTACTCAGTATATAATTCAGGAAACATCATTTTCACATTCATTTTATGTTTTATGAGCTAATTTATTTATATTCTTTATGGGAATGTAGGTTTCTAGTAGCTTCTTTTTAGAATTGCCTCTGCTTACTTTGCAACTGTGTGGATGAAGTACTGAGGGACATGGTTTAGTGGTTGATAGGAATAGTTGGACTCAATGATCCTGTGGGTCTTTTCCAACCTAGTGATTCTATGTGTGATACTTGTGTGTGAAACATGGCTTTTGCACAGACAATCCAGTACTTAAAATTTTTAAGTGTTCTAGAATCTCATCATCTCTCTCCCTTGTATTCCTTCCTGTTTCCCTCTCAAGCAACAGGAAAGGAAATAAAAATGCTTACATATGCTCTAAGCAGTTAATTTATGCTACTTGTATGACTTTTCAGATCACGTACCACACTTTGAATGAGGTTTGAAACAGCTCTCTCATTGGACCTTCTGAAGATAGTTGCATTGTTTCAGAAACTTTACTCATTCTGAGATCCAAATTTTCTGGTAGCTTGGTAGGTAAACAGTACTGGATTTTTTATGCTAACTGTTCATGAGAGACTTTTGCTCATGTCTTTTAAAGCTTGGTTTCAAAGCTTATTAAAGGTGCAAAGCTCTCCTGAATGGTTCACTGTGTCTCCAGTTACAATTCTAGAGCTATAAAGCCCTAGTTATTGTTTTTTTGCTTTCCAAACAGTCTTTGAAGTTTTATTAATATAGTGTAAATCCTTTTACAGCTCTTTAAAGCCACCTCTTCACTATTTTCTATTCGTTTATTTCTCCTAGATGTAATTTTAGTTAAAAATGGAAATGTAAATTGGAAAGATAATTCAGTTTTTATTTCTAAAGCCTAACAGTTTCAAATTATGATATTCTTGCATAGCAGCATTTTAAAAGCAGAGGAAAAGAAATCAGTTTCTTGTGGTACTGATGTTGAAAATATTTTAGCAAAAAAAGAAGGGGGAAGGGAGAAAGGGAGGGAAACACAACTTTAGACCAGATGTTTTACTTGAGACTGACAACTGTTTTTAAAACACTGCTGACCCTTTAAGCCCGTATCCTAGCATAATATATGTTTATGTGATACATTGCAAATAGAAAAAGAGAAGATTCTCTAAATATTAGACTCAAATGGGAACTTACTTAGACAGAAATATTATAGCAAGGTTTACCAAACAATGTCTGAAAAAAGTACGGTGACTACTAAAATGTCAAGACAGAAGTGGAATAGTTTTATTTAGAGGGGCATATTTTCCATATGGACTGGAATTGATGCTTACTGAAGTCCATGGAAAGACTCAGTTGAATTTTAAAAATGGGCCTGTATGAAGTGCTTTTAAAAACTTCATATGTTCTAGATGAAGTAATTCGGTTTCTTTATTTTACTGTAAGACAAAACTTGTCCTAAATTTCTGGTTCTGTTAGTTGTATCCTCACCAAAATAAATTGAAATGAGGTGGGTTGAGATGTTTTTGTATGTTATTTCTGTGCTTGGAGATGAAAAATAACATCTAATTCCTTTAAAGTTGAAAAAGGAATTTTTAGTATGAATGAAATGTCCATTCAGTGAAAATAATGGTCCTTACTCCTCATGAAACAGGTACACTTACTAGAATTTGTTAATGTACAAACACTTAGTTTTGACTTCTACGAACCTGAATTTCCCTGCATTTGTGATGAAGATGACCATTATTCAAAGAGTGGCATTAACGGGAAAGTCTACTTAGGTATGACAATTCTGCATCTTGGAAATGGCTTCACTAATCCTGATGGCTTTAATCCTGGAATCAATTATGCTGGTTGCAGTTGTGCTGATCACTTCAAGGAAAACAGAATTTCACCCTCTCAGTGACAGAAAGCACTGCTAATAGACACAACCCTTAGAAGGGAACTATCCATTGCAAAAACATTCTTAATGCAACTTAATAAGAAATTGTTAAACTTTTCTTCATCTAAAGCATACTGTCACATGTTCAGCCAGTACAATTGTCAAAATACACAGAAAAATTTCTTTTGTGAGCTTTTAGCAACTCCAGTATTTTTCTCCAGGGCTTTACTCACAGAACACACTATAAAACTATTTGGTTTCTGCTGAGGAAAAAAAAAATCCAAGCACATGACAAATGTGTTTTGGGGCCAAGAAATAGCATCCACAAGTAAGTGAGATAGATGAAATAAAAAAAGAAAGGTGGGCTTGTGTCTGTTGCATGTTTCATGGAACAAAGTTTTCCCACTGTATTGAGGTTTTTCAGATTTGGAACCTTGATGGTGTATAAATAGAGTTTGGCATTAATTTTCCTATGTTTATTTTTTAAGTCTGTGGATTAAAAGAGGGGCAACACAGGGATTGATATATTGCATCATTTCACTAATAATCAGTAGATTGTAAAGGGTCCGAAGGTAGTCGTTCTGAGGTGGTATATTAGGTAGTATGTAAATGGTTTGTCAGTTTTCCTCATTAATAGTATGCAAAAAATTAATCTGGCTAATGTTTATATCCCAAAGCCTTCAAAATAGATGAACATTTGCATCTGGATCAAAAGTTATTGCCTGATCCCATAAAGGTTCAGGTACACACCTACTCTGTAGCAATGTTCTTGTGGAAATCCTAAGTCCGATGAAAATATACATTTGGATATGGTGCAGACTAAAATGGATTTTTGAACCACGGTAGTTACACATGAATACATTCAAGATACCAGCCTCTGCAATGAAAGTGTTATTAGCTACAATATCTTCAGGAACATCCCCACATGTCTTAAATACACCTCATTTTGTCTCTGTGATACAGTCCCATAACTGCAAAAGCACTGAGCCTTGCAGGGCAAACTGACAGAGAAGGAAAAAAGATGGTTACTCATTCTGTAGGCACCCAGGCTTTTGTAGGCACTGTGATCCACACAGTACCTTCAAAATACATAGCAGAAAACTTCCAAAAGCCCAGGCTAGGTTGACAGATCCACTGACACAGTTAAGGTACAAGGAATTCTGCTTGCCTGAAAAACAGATAGGTTCAGAACCAGAGCCTCAAATATCATGTTAAAGCAGTCCTTAGTGAGTAAGAAAAACCTGGAAATATTTGTTTTCACTCAAGTCAGCATTAGATCAGGAGAAATAAGTGAGAAAAAGATGCTTCCCAGAAATAAAACACATGTCAAAAAGAAACAGTTGCAGAGAGAAAAATATCTCAGGCTTCGTAACAGACTTCCTCCTTGATTTCTCATTCCATTTATTAGTAATTCTAGTGATATTTTGGGGTTTTATTTCAACATATTCCAGAATTTATTTCCTTTGATGAATGCCTCCACGTTTCCCAGGGTTCATCATGTATTCTATAAAAGAGGTAAATATAAACATGTGACCAGAAGTCAGTCTGAAACCCTAGAGATGAATTTTACCTCTGTGTAGGCACCTTTTCTCAGGGTTTAACATTCTATGGAAGATTCATATTATTACCATACGTCCATCTCTCTTCATTTTGTACCAGTAGGGCCACATGTTCCCCAAAGAGCTGAAGGATGAACGTTTACATAGATTCAGGGAATTAGTGATGAAAAGATGGGGAAAGCATTTCTCCCACTGGCTTGTTCAACATAGAGAAAATGATGGGAGAAAAAGAAACATTAGGCCTTCTCCTCTCCTGGTGTTGTTGCTATTTTTTCCCCCATGGAAGTCATCTATCTCACTACTTTATACATTTATATTACTTAAGGCTTACATGTGAGTACAGGATTTAACTGCAGGTCATCAATGATCTCCTGAGGTACCTGACAGCAAAAAAATATTTAAAGATAACTCTATAGCTTATATGCCTGGATAATTATGGATTCTGAAGTTATTATTTGTAAGGTAAAGCAGCTATGGAAATTTTTTATTGGCCTAAAACCTTTATATTTCAGGAGCTTAAGTGAAAAAGTTTCAAAAATATTTGTAAAATTTATTTTTCCAATGGAAGTACCATGGGACTATACTAAGAGGGACTTAACTACTTTTAGTTTTGGAGTGGAATCAGATGAACAATAAAACCATGATTTTCCCCCGTTCACACAATAATTCCCTACCGTTACTTCAAGAGATAACTGGAAGGCCTTTACTTTTTCCTGAATAACTTAAGAACTTAATTTGCATTTTAACTACAGAATTTTGCTAATTCCATAATTGTGGATTGCATATAATTACTGTTCATATTTAAACAAATAGAATGTACAATGTTCAATTTTGTTTACAAATGTTTTTGCAACATTTTCAGATGTATGATTTTTAATCACTTCAGTCCTGCTAGAAACTCTCACTTCTCTTATGCTGTCAAAACCAGAAGTTTTCCATTTTGATACCTTATCAGATGCATTCACTTCCAAAGTTTTATTACACTTACTTACCCTATTATGAAAGTGTGGTTTTTCCCTTTCCTCTCCTAGCTATCTAATTACCACACCTCTGTCATCATCATGGAGACCTTAACAAAAATGACCTAGAGAAACTTCAGAGAATTTTTCTTCCTTGTGAAGTAATCCTCCCATTTGTAGTGCCAGCTGTGATATTCCATCAGACACAGAAACCAATTCTAACAGCCAACTGACAGCTCAAGATGTTCCCTTTTACCACCACATTTTGACATGGTAAAAACAGAATTGAGCTCTTAGTTTGAAGAATCAAAGTTTATCCCACCTGATAATTCACTAAGAAGTCCCTGTTTCATGGATGAACACTGGAGAATATTAAGAAAGAGTTTTATTTTTCTACAGATCACCCGACCTATTCCATTAGTTGTTTAGAATTTTAATTAGAAAATAATTATTTCATAAGACTATAAATGAATACCATGAAATACAATGCTGCTTCTGATCTCCAGTCACAGTCTGAGTAAAATTGTTCTGTGAAAATTTCCTCAAATCTTCTATGTTTTGTGTATATAAAATATTCCCACTTCTCTACAGTGTATTCTAAAACAGACCTCGAGAATAGGCTCTTAAGTTCACTGTTTATGCTGATGAGGGAAACAGCGTATCTAAGGTCCACAAATACTTTGTTTCTGCAGCGAGGACTATATCAATGTAGAAATGCTGTCTTGCTTACAGGAAACTGGAATGTTGCCGCTGAATTTAGTGGTGGCAGGATTTTAATCTTGACATATTTTACAGGAACTGCAAGGTACTGAATTCCATTTTCTCAAAGAAGCTGAAGATAACTGAGAGAACACAATGCATCAAAGGATGAGAACTACAGACAGTGCCAACGTGTGTGCAAAAGAGAAAATCTAATTGTGTAAGGATTCATTCAGTCCTGAAAATTTTGTTTACATCATTCTTATTGTTTCTTTGGTACTATTCATGGTGGTAAACACTGCACTCAGAAATAAGTGTTAGCTGCATTAGCAATCAAAATAATCCAATATAGTTGATGTATTCCTGCAGGAATGGATTTTAAAATCTTTTGATATACCGTATATAACTTTTATATGTACTGCTGAAGCAACAGTTGCTTTCTTTCTACAGGATGATTTGTAAAGCTTTCTTACTTGTTCTATGTGTAACATCCTCTTTGCTTTTTTGGGGTGTTTTATACCAAAAATTAAAGGGGATGGAAGTAAATGTGTTTTATATTGATTCCAAAATACAGCCTGTAGTACTTTTATAGAGCCCAGTTTTCTGCCATATCAAGCAAGTCACACTAACTTCTACTGACAGCACAATTTAAAGAGGATTTCGTTAATAAAACTACTCAGTAATTCTTCAAGAACGTATCCAAATGTATATTACTCTCTTTGTCTCTCTAGATTTTATGATAGTGGACAAAGTAGTAAGGATTAGGCACATCTTGCCCAAACAATTGAAGATCTACTGCATAGATATATATTGAGGAAAAGAGGTACGTGAAAGCATCATACATGAAATAGGGTATGGGGATAGCAAAATCCTCTTCTTTATTTTTATGATAGTGAAACAAGTCATACCTTCTAAAATACCCATTTGTCTTCTGTTTTTTATTAATGCACTGTTTGCCTCCATGCTACTTTCGTCTTGATTGTACAAATGATATGGAAAGGCAGGCATTTTGTAGCAGATTTCCACTGCAGCTGTCCTTGAAGATATTCAAGCCAGAGTAGCTAGTAGAGGGGAAAAAAAAAAAAAAAAGGACTTGTTTAGGATGACAAGGATACAGAAAATAAATCCAAGAAAGCTCCAGATTTGAAATAAAAATGTAACACCTGCCAGGCATCTTACGCACAGTATAAACAAGGATTAATACCAGCAGTGGTGCAGCAAATACTGGCCTTAGCACACATATGTTTAAGTATCTGAAGCTGAGAACAAGAAAAATTACTTCACACACTTGGTATTTCAAATTGCTCTTGGAATTAATAGCTACTCCTAGAACAATAAGTATACTCAGTACAGGGGCAATGAACAGACTCAGTCCAGAAAGCAAATAAGCTACAGAAAGTGTTTTCCTACTTCTCCTTGGTTTTAGCATAGAGTATATTTCTAGACAAGGAGAAATGGGGCTACTGCAACCTAAGCAGTTATTTTAAATAATCTGTTTAATAATTTGCCTCTAAGCAAATGAGTTTCAGAGATTTTTGTGAAGCAAATACTGTCTTTCTCAGGGGGATTTATTCTTCCCTAGAATGAATAGGTTATAAATACATATTTTGAAAATCATCTCCTTATCAATTTTAAAATGAATTCAAGCTCAGTAGATTGTGTTCAAGGATCAGATATGACTTGAAGAGTGGATAGTCTCATCACTGACTTAAAGTTCAGGCTTCAGGCATAAGGCAACAGATGATCACCATTAGGGGTGTTAATATAAGGTTAATTGTCTAGGTCAGGCCTCTGCTCTCAGGCACTGGCTACATACAGCTGTGTATACTACAATCAGCTGAACAGGAGCTGACTGAAACAATCTGTATTCTCTGCACTCAGTACCTGTCCTCTCTAACACAGAAGGAAAACAAGCCGATGAATGATTGTGGAATTTTAAAGCACTAAAGAAAAAATTGTTTGGTATTTGTATTCTCAGTTGGCAAGTCAAAGAGACTTTTTTTTTTGCCTTTTGACAACCTAGTTTTTAATCCATGATAAGGTATCTCAAGGCATCATTCCCATAACTTCTTCCTCTTTCTGGACAGAGAGCAATAAATAGTACCCTTAGGGCCATCTTTTCTCCCTTTTCCCACTGGTTAGCATGCTGAATGGAAAAGTATCTTCTGAAGAGATGGGTCTGCTGGTGACCAAATGATCCCTTTGTTCTGGAAAATAATGATCAAGTTTTAACCCTCCTTTTTGTAAAGAAAACTGGCAATAGAAGTGGATTTAAGGGATAACATTAGAGTACTCTGTGAAGGACTGGGACAGAATTCAGGTATCTCTGTTTTCTAGCCTGTTTGTCCCTATTGAAGGCCATAGAGAGAAAGGCAATCATTCCCCTGATGGCAATATTTAAGGAAAGAACTCCTATTCATACCATTCACATTATTATCCAGATCTTTCAGATGTGTTGATATGGTTGCTGGCTGTTCCAATTGCATTCACAGCAACTTACTTTTCTTCCTATATTTCTGAAACATTCTTATAAGGGTATAATTGAGTAAGGGAGCAGAAGACCTCCCTTAAATATTAGCCCAGTATATCCCCAGTCTGACAGGTCTGAAAAGGTCTCAGTTCTGAATGTGGTTTCCTGAAAAGAGACCTGGAGAGAAAAGACTGCAGTATGCTGCAGAAAATTGTCTTGAGATCACCAGTAAATACTAGTAAGATGGGGTAGAACCACAGAAATTACAGTAATATATTTCAAAAATGGTGGAAAATCAGGAGAGTCCTTCACTATACAAGTGAAATGTGTTCAGCTGGAAGAGCAAATTGTATATTTTAATCCAGCTCAAAATGTAGTCATGATAGAACAAGAGAAAGGAAACAATGGCAAAAATTATCAATGTTCCCTTCCCCTGAAAAGAATATTTGGGTTAAATTAATTTTGCCATTAAGTTATCAAAACCAATTAAAATTTATCAGAATGTAATCTGGCTTGTTAGAACTACTTAGGTAGAGAGAGTCCTACAATCCTGTCAAAAATAAGGATATTGTGAAGGCTTGCTAAGCAGTTTCTGTGTTCAAAGTCTCCCTTTATAATGTGCTGAGAGTTCTCTTCTCAGAGTTGGGGAGAGACAGGTTATTTGCTACCGTTTTAAACTTTTAGGATTTCAGCTACATAGAGTTATGTTTATTTACTCAGTATTGTACAGTCTCAAATACACTTCAGTTGCAGGCTAAATTTAATGAATATCTAGTCAGTCCTTTCTAGTAATTAAGTTTAAGGGCAAAAAACTATGTCAATTTATTTTTCTTTCCTGTATTTCCAAATATTTTCTACTCAAATGTTAGACTCTTTATGTCTGGCTCTTTATAAAAATCTTTGATCTCTCCATGGTGTAGACAGAGTATTGACTTTTTTGCTCCATGCAAACCTGAGTAGTGTTGCTAAACATTTTAGTCATGCTTACATAAAATCTCCCAGAAAGCCTAACCTGAGCCCTTTGAGTTCAGGTGATGCCTCTTCTCCCTGACCTCTTCTGCTAAACAAAGGAGAAGGGGGAGGGATCCCTTAAAGGAGTAATAACCACTTTCCTTGAGCCTAATAGGAAAAAATACCTGGTGTTCTAGGCTGTGAAATATGCACTGGCACACCTAAAGCATCAAGTGTGGGGGACTAGTTTGTAAAAGGATCCTGCATAGGCACATGTTGCCTGCAATAATGGGAATCAAATGTCATTCAGTGAGGACATATTTTGTAGAATCTGGACGTAAACTGAAGTCGCTAATGGGAATAAAACAAATAGGATAAGGAGAAGGGCTGTTGCAGCAAGACAAATGTCCAATTGCACATCTTGGGCAGTAACTCATTTTTAGGAAAAATATACAAGGATTTCAGTGATCCTTTGAAGACATCATTATCAACTGACAATTAGCTAAAGGTACAACAGTAGTCCAAAGAGTTAAACAGCTCCAAAACTAATAAAATGGGTCAAAGTCCTCCAAGGAGCATAATATTGTTCTTCTGTGTAAACAAGTCCTCTTATTCCTTAGGTTATGAGCCAGGTGACTCTCATTAAGTCAATCATCATTAACTGGGCTTGATCAGCAAGTAGAAAGGAGAAGGTACTCTCCCATTATGTAGGCATTGTGTCTAGACTGAACTATTATCTTCAACACCCTGTAGCTCAAAACATAACTACTTAGATTGCTCAGATAATAACTGTGGCCAGCCATTTGCAGTGGCTGTAGCTGCTGGCTTCAGAAGGCAGATAAATATATTAAATGTCTATTGGAGCATTCCATCATGAAGTGCACTTAGCTGCGATACCCTGTCTTTTCTCTAACATGTCTAAAGAGATATATGAATGCCAGCCTGCACTGTGGCATGGATAGTATTGTCATTTCATTATTTGCGGCTGGACCATAATGGTTTGTAATTTTTATCAGCTACTGAAAAAAAAAACCATACAAATTAAGATAATCAGTAAATGCATAAGAACCACACTGCCTGTAGAATTGCTGTTGAGGGTAAGTATATACTTTCTTTGCTCCTGAACACCCTCGGATGTTTAATACTCTGTCCCCTGCAGGGTGGCCTTGCTTTACTTAGTTTGGCTAATTTCAACTGGACAAAAGCACAAGGCTACATCCATCTATGGGTGGAACCTATAGCATTCGCATCTGAAGTGCTTCAGGGTAGATTTGTCTTGGATTAGCAGAAGTGCATGTGTATTTCTTGTCCAAGTGACTACAAAAGAGTTAATAACTGATTTTTTCAAGGCAAACCGTTTTTCTTTAAGCAAGCAGAAGTGAACAGCTATTTTGCACAAAATTGCAGAGATTTATACTTTCAAAAATCAATTTTGTTTCTGATACAAATGTACAGAAAAACTCCTCCAACCTCTTCTTTGTTCACATAGATACTTTTCTGTTAAATACAAATACATAATCTCATTTAATCCCCCCAAGCCCAAGCTCAGCTCAGATCAGAGAATTTACTTGGCTTCACCCTCATAAAGACAACTCTTTCAAAGTGAAAGTTGTATTTGAAAACAGCATTCACACAGGATTTCCCTTTGCTTGAGAAAACGTTTCTACTGCAAAATGTGGCATGAGCTACTTTCCTTCATACCATGTTTTTCTGGTGGTTGATCTTCCACAAAAAAATCCCAATATAAACAGGTAGACTATTATTTTTCTAAATTCCCTCCCAGATGAGAGGAACTAATAGGAAAGATGAAAGACCAAAATCACAATTCATTCTGTTTGAAGGATTTCACATAGTAATATGTGGTACTCCTCATTAAGCTATTATTCACATTATCTTATTTTCCCTTAAAAAAAAGAGAGAGAGAAAGGAGGAAGAATTGAAATTATAGAAATGAAGACTCAGTTGTTAGGTGGCTCTGTAATTAACAAATTTTGGCACTGTGTCATCATAGCGATGGGTATTTTAGATATGTAGGTATACAGCTAAACACATAAGATTTCTGATAAAACTAGTGTTCCTGTTGCTGAGTCCTCAGAAGGCAGCAGCATGTGGGCACAGCTTGACCTTCCAGATCAGGCAGATTAAGAACATAATATTTTCTACGCAGTTAATGCTGAGATGATGTTAATTACTTAGCAGACCCTAAATCCCACAACAGATTTTTTTATCATTTTGATGAAACAAGGGAATAATATGTCCAACATGGAAAAGCTGTCAGGGAGCTATCTGGCAAATTTTCAAGACAGTATGGAATTAGGAAAAAGAGTAAATTCAGAATATCACTTGGTCTTGTTTTCCAACCAACCTACTTTTGAGGTGACAACCAGCAGAGAAACTGAGTATTAATAACACAAATTCTGTATTGCTTATTTCTAAATGTTAAAGATGACTTGAAAGACCCTGCAGAGCTCTTAATGAATTCAAAGGAAGCAAGGAGACTTGGATCAAGATTTATGGGCCTTGATGTCAAAAGTAAGGCTTCTTAGCAGACTGACATTCAAAAATACTACTTATCTCCCTAGCTGTACATGTGTTTCTCTCGATGCACATTACGTTTATAAAACAGTGTGCTAATATTTGATCTCAGAAGAAAACAGAGCTTGAGAATAGTTAACATTAACAATAGAATGACCATATACTATTGTGTAAAAATGTTCTATAAGTTCAATGTGGCTCACAAAATGATGCTGATGGAATCTAAAATGGAGCCTTCTCTCTCATTTCTTCCTGCAGTCTTCCAGACCTGTTGCTGCTTTAATATATATTTCTGAATCTAATTGTTCCTAAACATGCAGAATTCAGACTTAGTCTGATAATAAGCTGTAGTCATCCCTGTACTAAAATATTACTCTGTCACTGAGGTAAAAAAATACTGCTTCAATTTTACTACATTCATATACCAAACTGTCTAAAAATGGAAATCCCAAGTAAAGTGATGATGAATGTGAAAAATGGGAGAAAAGATATTATGTAAATTACAAAATAATATAATGTAAGACACTTAAAATCAGTTGGTTTGTCTGTGGCCTGCATATACGTGGAAGCTCCAACTGAAATGCCTCATACAAGTAGATATTCCAAGATTTCCTGAATTATATTCTCACTTTAAAAAGTATGCCGCCCATACCTTGTCATGAACAGCATGACTGATCACACACGATTCAGTAGCCAATTCATAATCCAAAACAAAATAGCAGCAGCTGCTCAGCAGAACTGTTTTACTGAGCCTTCCTAGCAGAGGGTTAAGCCACAGATCTTATGGTTTTATCACAAGCCATGTATATTTTAGTGAGAATTCTGTGTAGATTTCTGGGTTCATATTAATACATGACTCTTAGAATACCTTTCATTTAATAAGAATTCATTCCTAGATTTGTAGGGAGGTTACAGAAAGGCTTTAAAATGTAACCTGAGTGCACTCTACTGATTTAGGATATTAGAAAACTGAACAGAAGGTACCAAAAGATAATATTTTTGAATATTTCATGATTTTGAGTGCCTTGCTCAGGATTTTAGATTCTTAAGGGCAGCAAAAGTAGCATAGTAACTACTTTGCAATGGTGTACTCCATGTCATAGAAAGAATATATACGTCGTAGAATAAATATATATATCATAGAATCACCAGGTTGGAAAAGACCCATAGGATCATTGAGTCCAACCAATCCTATCAAATACTAAACCAAATATGTTAAAATACTTCCAGTTAAGGAAAGTGATTTTATAACACTTAAAAATAATTATTTTTATCATATCCATATAATTTAGGCACCATGTGAAGATGGAACACAAACAATATTATGTGGGGAAAGAATACTTCTTGAGCACCTAAGCAGTTCTTCTATTTTACCCATTAAAAGGCATGTTGGAAAACAGAAAATGTGACATAAATAACAAAATGATCTCCTTTATAAGGAAGCCAAGGTGTTGTTCATCAAATGTTGATGACTGGAAGTGGGGAAAATTGTTTTCCTACCTAAGAAAATATTCCTTGGAACTAGTAATTTTATATAGACATAAGCTTGGGACTGGAGGGTGAGGAGAATAGAAATATCTGTACTAATATAGCTGTAGAGAACTTATCCCACAGCATACAAGAGCAGATAGGTAGGAACAGGTCTGACCGGAGCAAAAGGTCTCTAGCCTGAGTTTTCTTCATTACAGCTAAATGCTCTGATCACCAGTTACTTTCGTCTGTGGCAGAAAAGGTTAGGGATTTCCTAAATAATTGAAAAGAGACATTGGGCCAGAAAATTAGAAGAAGTGATTCATTGGTCCAATGATTAGGACATTCAGCTTGGGTATAAATGACCTAGTTTGTATTATGACTCACGCAGCCAATGAAGCTAACTGAACCTTGAGCTCCAAAACAAGCACATGAGGCAGAGAATAGCAAAGGCTGCTGGGCGCCTTGGGAGGTTAGCAACACTCACAACAGCAACATGAAGAGGCCAAGGCTGAAAAGACAGCAGCAGGATGACTCAGGCTTAGTGTTTGGACATGGGAAATTAAGATGTCTGTTTCGAATCTGAAGTTACATGGGAGAGTTACTCTGCTTCTTAGGAGATGCCTTTTTTCCCTATGTTACTGCATGGTGATGCTCTCTATTAAATCTGTTGCGAAGGATGTCTGAATCTCTCTCACAAGCTTTGATCTTAATGACTTCATATTTTCATGCTTTAAGAGAAACATCTTTTCAGATTTACAAGCAAGAAGGTGCACTAAAAGCAGAAATTTCTGGAAGTTAACAGGAAGATGGAAAACTCCAATGTAGTATTTAGCTGTGTTTCTTCTCATTATTGAACTAAAAATGGAAAAAAATCATAAATATATGTGAAAGTAGTAAAGTACTCATTCGCTGAACGTATGATGAGAATCACAGTATGCAAGTTTGAGTCTTAATACAAGCATTCTAGAAAGAAAGAAGGAAAAATATAGTTGTACCACTTAATCAAAAGAAATGCTTATGCAAGCACATCCAGACTATAATGATAGTGCACTTTGAGGCTAGTCATGGAAATGTCCAGATCACATTACTGTCAAAGTCAATACTACAGCTGTGGCTAGATCTAAACATAATATAACACAACAATCCAATAGACTTCTAAAAATTAATAAAGACAGAGCTGTAAGATGCTCATATCTTGTTACTTCTGATCTCTTAAAACTACATTATAGCATAAAAATTGGATAAACTACTAAATGTTCATATATTTAGTCCTTTTTCCCTTACAAGCCTCTTCTGCATCACTAAAATTCAGAAGAGTGAATGACATCTTGCAATGGGTAAAAACAGGAAAAACACAAGGAGGCCTTTCTGCTGAAAGCAGCACCTTTGTGTTGGTTGCAGCAGAAAAAAGAACCAGCAAATAAAGCATATTTAGGCACAAATATAAACTATAATATAGGTACGTAAGTATGTATATATACATATCTATATAGAATTTTTTAATGACAGAGACCAGAGCCAGACACAGTGAGATTCAGAAGACCAGTGGAGAGGTTGGAGGTTGAAGCATCTGGATTCATCTGGTGAGGCCTGAGCAACCTAGCAGCAACAAGAACAAGTGGTTATAGGAATCAAAACCCAGCCCTCAGCAGTGCTCAGCATAAGCAAGCATCAGTGACCATGAGCAAGACTGCTTTTTTCATTGCCAGTACAGGGTCTTTATTAATATTAACTTGGAAGATAACATTAATCTGTACAATTAATCTGGAACAATGAATTGGGTCAGAGAGCATGAATCTGTTTGTTTAAGCTTGCAAAGATTTTACTATTACTAAAGGATATATATGGTATCTATACTGATGAATCCAAACAAACGTTTCTACATTCAAATAATACAATGCTCACCACAGTGACAATTCCTGTGCTACCTCTTGCTGCTCAAAAAAAGAGGTTTACCATGAGTTTTAAGCCAACTATATTGTTCTGCCACCTCACAATATTTTCTGCATCTAGTGCTGATGCTTCTCTCATATTTTTCCCACATAAATAAAAAAAGAAATATAATTAGAATTTTAATTACAGCTTTGTTCGTAATGGCAAAATAACAAAGCAAGGAGTATTAGAGATAAAATCTGAATAAAAGAATTGAAAACAAGCCAGAATGATTTAGAAAAGGATGCTTGATTTCCCTACAGTCTAGAGGTTAGTACATTCTCCTTGGAAAGAGGAAGCCGAAATCAATTCTAAGGACAACTTTTATATTTCATTCAATCGCTATCTGACAGAAAATACATAAGTGACTGCTAGAGTACAGGATAAGGTCAAGTTTTCCTTAGTCATTATAGTGGGATTGTGTTCACACACAGGGTTATTTTCACAGCTCAGTTCAATGTTTTGTTCATGTATTTATTTCTTTCTTTGTCTAAACGTAGAAAGAAACATTTTCAACAGAAAAGTCTAAGAATTCCTTTATTTTTTATCATTATAGCTTATAGTTATAGTGATGATTGTTTTCTGGAGAAAGATGTAAGATTGAATGTCCTGAAATTAAAGAAACAACTGAAAACAAGTCTTCACCAGGCCACGCTTTACCCACTGAATTATTATACAACAAGTAGGAAGGAATTCCTCTTGCAGTGCATCTCGAAGGGAATACACACCTTGCATTTTGAACAGAACGAAGGGATAGGGAATGCTGAAGGACAGACCAAGCCACTTTGAGCCCTCAGGGTTCTCAAGGAAATTACAAAGCAGTCCATCCATTTTAGTTAACAGCAGTACAAAATTAAAAGTAAGATTCTCAGTACTATTAGTTTGACTGATCTAAGGCAGTATGATATGGAAACTATCAAAACCCATATATGATGCTAGATCTGTCAACCGACTCTGTGCAGCTGTTTTAAACTCATGTTCCAAATTACAAATTTAAATACACCAGAAACACGCTATAAGGAATGTTTGATCATGATAAATGTTATCATGACGCTACAAAGCAGTGTTTGATGAGATAGGTGTCAAAGGGCATGAGTTCCAAAATAGTTAGAGTTGGGTACTCCTGTAAGAACCTTCTAAGCATGCCTTTGATGGCTACTAGGCTATTTTGATCATGAGCAGAAAGGTCCTTCTTTGCTGGAAACCCAAAATCAGCTTGTATTATACTTCTAGTATCCTTAGTTGGAAGTGAAACTCAGTGCAGTTCTTCCATTCAGTGATAAACAGCTTTCATTAATGTTGCTTCTTTGCCAAAGAGGTTGAGCTTACTTCTACTTTCAAACCCTAAGAAGGTAAGATGAAGCTATTTTAACTTCCTATTGTTAATTTATACTACAAAAAGACTTGGTGACAAAGGATTTAGACGATCATGTTATGAATCCAGAGATGAGACCGCGCTTAGGATTTTTTTTTTTTCTGAGATCAAGGTGCTTAGGAATCTTGTTGGAGGATTTCTGCAAGTGTAACTGGGTAACAAGTCAATCTGGTTGGGAAATCAAAAATGTACCAAACCAAATATCAGTCACACAATCTGCTTGTGTGTCAGTGGTTAGGCAGGTTGGCAGGCCACAACCATACATGTTAAATAGGCCTTCCATTTTAAGGTTGAGTGGACCTTAATTTTCTACTTCAGTATGATCTAGGTACCCAAGTGGTGTACTTAGAACCAGTTACACAAGCTTGTAGGAAAAAAGATGAGCCATGCACCAGAAAGTTAATAACTCAGTGCAAAATATGAAACATCAGGTAGAGACACACACATGAGAAAAAAAATTACAAAAAAGGGAAAACTTGCCAGCATTACAGAGTGCTTTACTCACACTTTCCCC
This sequence comes from Clamator glandarius, assembly GCA_033459285.1. Lineage (NCBI taxonomy): Eukaryota > Metazoa > Chordata > Aves > Cuculiformes > Cuculidae > Clamator > Clamator glandarius. The sequence goes on along the minus strand of JAUNZM010001062.1, from coordinate 300,061 downwards.
CCAACTCTTACCAAGTTTTAGAAATTCCACCCCAGTTATGCAATAAATGCAAAATCTGTTTCATATTTCTCTAAGCAAATAAACCATCAATCAGCAAGCTTGCAAAGGAACTGCCTATGTTTCAAGGTCTGCAATGGAGAACAAAATTATCCTCAGGTTATATCTGAAGTAACTGCAAGAATCATCTTGTTAAAAAGAATTTTGGTGCTCAAGGATGCATGCTTAGATTTTCCTGAGCACTTTCAGAAGAAGATATTAATAACAGGCCTCTTGTTCTTGTAAAATATGAGCTAATAGAAGCATAATAAAGAGTCAAATTGTTCCTTGGTGATTACTTTTTCAATTTTTTTACATTATTGTCAGTCTTTGCAAGAATTGTTTATTATTACTCATCTGTGAAGCCTTGAAAGTCTGAATAGCTCTAAAGAAGACTGAATACATGGTCTTCAGTTTAAAAAGCAGACTACTGAGAAATTACTTTTTGTAATGATTTGAGAGATTGTACTCAAAACTGTAGTATATTTGCTATGGATATCTTAATATTGATGAATATCCTGTATACTTACTGAAAGATCAGGGTTTCTGAATGAATAGTGTATTCAGTGAACATACTTTTCTGGAGACTAAAATAATTTAGTTTCTCAGAACAAACATTGAAGAGTCAAATACATAACTTCCAGAGCAGCAAAAAGAAAGCTACATATTATTAGATAAGAGAGTGGCTCCACATGAATTCATACTGCCTATAAGATCAGGATTGGTTCTGAACAGGTAGGATGAATATTATTGTATTCCAGTATTTCCAGACTCTACATCAATTAGAACAATATTGCATTGACATAAGTTTGCAAGTAGTTGTTTAAATACACTGTATGTGTGAAGGTTACAGAATTTGTAACAAACGGCATTCTGAGTTGTCCTCTGTTGCTTATGAAGTTAGAAAGGCATTCCCTATGGCTGTTTAATTTCTTCCAACCTTTTAAAGAATGGTACGCATACACCACTTTAATATAAACAAGAGCCCTTCAACAGTAATATATAAAATATCTGGTGCGACATTTTTTTGAAATAGTGGCTACAGGTGAATCCATATGTTTTGGCAAAGGTTTCTAGGCTCAGAAACAGAAATATGTTTCCTCATAAAATTAGTCATCTGCAATTATTACACCAAACTTAATGTAAAAAATTATATTTATGGTTCAAAAGAGACTTTATTGCTGAGTACTCAACAGGTAAAACAGTCAACAGATTTCATTTGTCTGTCTGTCTTTGGTTTTGGAAGCTTCCAGGCAAATAGACTGACTTGAGCTCTGCTATCCTGACGACATCTAGATGTCTTGATGATTTGTATGTTTAGAAAAGAATTCTGGAACAGCAATTGGAAGTCTTAGTTCCTGTTGCAGGTAAATTTCTGTCATAAGCCTGGATTTGGATATGCCCTCACACTCTGTGAAATTCACATGCACACCCCAAAAAATCAAACTAAATATTAAAGCCAAACAAAAAACTAAAGCCAAACAAAAAAACTAAAGCCAAACAAAAACACACCCAAAAAAAATGCAATCAAAAACTCCCCAAGAATAACCTGAGATATAGAGTCCCTGAAATGAAGTGTTGTTCATACATGCTTCAGACTAGATGATGATAATGTTCCCTGCATAAGTAAAAATAACTCTTTGTGCACCTGCATGGAATGATATCATGGGATACAGTTGCCTCACTGCTTTCAGTTGTCTATTATATATTTGACCTGTTGTTGAGTTTTTTCATTGTTGAAAACCACAGTTGGCCTTATTGACCAAACCAAGTCATGTTAACAGGCGATACTCAAATCTTGACAATTCTCATCCAAATTGCTTATTTATCTATAGAAGTACAAACCCCTGGATTTTAATCCTGGGTATATAAGGCTAATACAAAGATTTGATACAAATTTTGATATGAAAAAGTCTTGGTTATTTTAGAAATATTTTCTTCATTAGCAATTGCTTCTCAAACTTTGTCCCTACAAGTCTCAATAAGCTATGAATTAGTATTGTATTTACATTTCAGACAAATGTTTATGACAGTTCTGAAGTGGCCTTTTTAAGGAAATTCTCAATGAAGCTGATATTTCTTGCTAGAACAACAGCATAGATAACACTGTTAGTCCCAATCAGGAAAACAACAAACTCCCACAAGGGATTAAGTACATCCCAAACACTCAGTGTATACAGGTAGCTAAAAAATACATTCAGAGAAAAGCTACTAAAACAAATATTTGCAGAGTGCAGAGACCACAGATAATGAGGAATTGAACCAAGAAGTATGCTTGGCAATGCTAGACTGAAGAGAAGTAGGAGAAAGGCTTGTTATTTCTAATTTTCTTAAGAAACAATGTCCGTGAGAAAAAGTTTCTGACTCTCAGGCTTATAGATATTTTCATTCAGATCTGGGCTGTGACCTCCAGAAAATCTCTTTGCTTTATACAAAAACCTAAGCAACCACAGTCCTCAGTCTCTAAAGTCTTTAAGTGTGTGGTTAGTATCAAGTACCTCTCTGTATTTACTCTTCTGTCTTTAAAAATCTCTGTATTTTTTATAGAACAAGAATGCTACAGCCAGGGCTGCAAAATGTAACTGTAAAATGATGTTAACTAGCACTGAAAATCTGGTGAAAACCAAATGGAAATTTCCTTATGCCCCTCATTGTAAGAAAAATGTTTCACAGGCAGATAAAAGCATATGGTATTCTAATACCTGAAAATTGTTTTAGATGTAATGTATCTTTGTTAAATTACATCTATGATTCTATGGTTCTACATCTCACCATAAATTAAAATTAATTACTTCATCTTACTTCTTTTGTCAACATATTGATAGATCAGCTGCATATTTTCCTGACCAAAACACATTGTTTCCACAGATTTGAGGATCTTCCTCACCTTTCACAGGTCAAGTGAGGTTTCTCTGCTTTCAGAACCACCTCTGTGGGGTACCAGTACCACCAGTGGGGTACAGTCTTAATTCCTTCAATGGGAAAATGGCATTGCTCTCTGACTGTAGAAATGACGTTAGGAACTGCTGAGGCAGCCATGGCAGCCTTTAAAATAAGTATGCGATACTTAGAGCAGTAGTCCTGCCAGCCCAGTGAAGTGTTTGCGACACTGCCTAACAGCAGGCATTCAGTGAAGATTATAGGAAATACAAAATCATGTAGTGACGCTTCTTCAGGATACCGTTTCTGTCACTAGCAGTTCTTGGTTTAGAGGGTTTCTGTCAAAAAGATGCTGATGCCCTGAGTCTTGAAATATAATCTACGGCATATCATGGCAACTGATACTTAATTATATATCAAATTAATTTGATTTGTGTATCTATTCTTGACCTCCACCTCAGTTCATAAGATGACAAGGGTGTTTGGACTAAATCCATGCAGATTATCTGCCTAGGTTTAATTATATCATCAGAGAATAAGAAAAGGTCCCATGCCACAAGCATCCTACAGGTTTCTGGGCTGTTATAGGTGGTGAGAAACGCTTTCTTCTGAGGGTTCCTACTGACAGTAATGTGACTCTGCACTCATACAGGAATTAATTTCCCTAAAGATTTTCAGTATATCTTCTCTTGAAAGGCTATAAGTAATGTTTGCTGCTTATGCTGTTTTCAGGGGTTGCAGTTCCTCTGCTGAGCAGTCAGTGATGGCAAGGATGCACTGAGTTTGTACTTTGAAACCTGAGATACGTATAAAGTATTGTGTAAAGTGCTAATAAAGTTCAGCACAAGTTTCCTTCATATGTGTTGTAAGAAAATAATTTTGCCATTCATGCACCCACTCTACCAAACTTCATGCAAAATATTTAAGCAAATTTTTTAAATATTTTGTTGTTGGTTTGGGGGGGTTATGTTTGTTGAGATTTTTGTTTTCATTTTTGTTTTCTAGTATCAGAAATGAAATAGAATGTGTTTGTGGAGTTAGTGAAACTAATTTTTTTTCATATAATAGAGATAGACATTTCAGTGACTAGTAAAAGGATGACGCTAATGAAAATAAACATGTATTCCCTGATAATATTTTAGATAACGATCAAGGAACTTGCTAAGACAAGTCTTGTAAGTCTTCAGCATGATAATAAATAGCAGGATTTCAATAAGTATGAAGTTGAAAAAACCTGAAAATTAAAATTATTCCAAGAAAGCCACTAGCTGCAGCAAGGTACATTACTTCTTTAAAGACAATGTGCTTCAAAAGGATTTTGCAGTTCTTTATTTTTTCATCAGCTACTTTATTGAAAGACTTTCCTTTACACTGATGATAAGGAGAAATAAAACAGTGCAAGAACAAGGGCAGACAATTAATATAAAATTTGCAAGTGATGACTATTGTGTCTTTGCATACTGGAGAAGAAGGGTTGGTTTATACAGTCTGCAGTGATATTTCAGAGGCCTTATTGCTGTTCCTAATATTGTTGCTGTGTAGGGCGAGACCAGGATCCTGCCTGTGTTGCCTTCTTTGAAGGCGCTGGTGTGCATGTGTACACGAAATGATCATTAAACGGCCCAATATGCACCCTTTCCCTGACAGCCAGATCTCAGGATCAATTCACACTCATGTACGACATATATCTCAATGCTATGGTAGAGTTATGTGAAAGCATTCAAACCCAATAGGTAATACACGTGCATTGTGATCACAGATGAAAGATAGATAAACAGATGGTCTGATTTTGGTAGCCTGTAAAAGAGAACAGACTACTAGTGTACAGAGAGAGGTGGGTGTTGGTCTTTTTGCCCAAGTGACAGGTGATAGAACAAGAGGGAATGACCTCAAACTGCTTCAGGGGATGATTAGTTTGGACACTAGAAAAAATTTCTTCACAGTAAGAGTTATCAAGTGCTGGAACAGGCTGCCCAGGGAGGTGATTGTGTCACCATCCCCAGAGGTGTTTAGAAGGAGGGTAGACAAAGTGCTTAGGAACATGATTTAGTAGTGGACAGGTACAGTTTGAACTGATAGTCTCAAAGGTCTTTTCCAACCTAGTAATTCCATGACTCTATGAAGCTTACATTCAAAGAAGGATTAATAATCTACCATTAAATGACATGTTATTTACATCAGAGGGAAAGTAAAGAACAGATTCAAGGCTGTTTAACATGATTTAATTCCAGTTAAGCCACAGCAAATGTTGAGTATGAAGAAATCCTGACTTCCTTTCACTGTGAGATTTTGTATTCCTTGGCCTGTTACTATAAACTATTCGAATCCAGCAGGAATAATCTGCAGTTGATTGATTCAGTCCATGTTTTTAACTCTTAGATTTACTTCTATACTAGAACCAATTGGGTTTTGGAATTACCCGTTGGATTGTCTTTGATCAGCAGAGAAAGGAGTAAAGAGTGCATCACAGACCTCAAGCAAGGACAGACAAGTATTGCTTGAAGCAGGCTAACTAAATTCTTAAACCATAAAGACTGTGCCTGTTCAGATGTGCCCCATTTTTTAGCTGTGCTTCCTTCCACTGTCTTTTTGTTTGCTGTATATCTCCTCTAAAGGAAAAGACATATTGGTTACTTCAATCTAAAGTGACAGACCACATCTAAGCACCTGACTGCACATGTGACATAGCAGTATCGGCTTCCATCTTTTCCTGCACACAAGCAGGGATTTCCAGATTCACAACAACACAATAGCTGGCATCCACTTGTGCTACAAGAAAGAAAATTTCTACTTTTAAATAGGTGGAAAGACTTGTTCCCAGAAGAGCTTGTTACAAGCTTAGAATTCAGGTGTTACTTTAGGGTTTTGCTAAATTTTCTCACTTTAAGTCTCTGAAAACTGTATTTTTTGTTGGGGAAGAGCTGAAGTAGCTCCTTTCTTTGTAAAAATGCAATTAAAGCTTAAACTTATTCACAGTTCTTTCTTTTCCACTTCTTTTCCATACCTCAGCACCACTGAAATATGGTAATAATCAAGAAAAATGTTGATTCTTCTCTTAGTTCTCTTTTTTTTTTCCTTTGACTGAAAGGTGTCCCAAGACCTCAACAGTCTTAGAACAGCAAATGAAAATGAGATTTGACAAAAATTAGAAGAAAGCATACAAAAATTTTCAATCACAGATAGTTTCAATTTCTGAACTTAAAAATACCTCATTTACACTTTTCTCTCAAAAGGGACCTCCATTCTTCTCCATTGTTTCACAAGAATAAAATAGAAACAAGTGTCTTCTGAGCATATACAGCAAATTCAACACTAAGTGATAGCTTCTGGCTTCACCTCTCCAATTTAATTCAGTTCTTTTATACAACCTGTGTAGAAAATTCTTACAAAGATTACCAATGAGTCAGCTGACAACTTGGTAGTCTAGCTGCAGGTTCTAGCACTAAAAGGTTACTCATATGAAACAAAAGTTTAAAGAAATTAACTATATTTTTAATTTATTTTGCAAACATTGAATGCACAGCCACAGTTTGCTTTGAAAGATGCTCTATTTTAGGTCCAGAACTTGTAAATGAACATTAAACTTCCGAACCAGACCTTTTGCTGTCTATTCATTACTTCTGTTATACAGTACTTTGCAGTTCCTGTCTGTGCAATTTCCTTTTATTAATGTACAAACAAAACATGATGAATTAAACATGCTATTGCATGTACTTCTTGGCAACCATAAAAGATGAGGTAATTGAAGATAGTTATTATTTCCAGCTGTACAACACTAGCACACAGTGACATTTAAACTTAAGAGATATAATAAAATAGGTGTTTCAGGTTTAATAGTACTGCCCTCTAAGCATCTCAACTCACTAATTTCTACTAATTATTTCAGATTATACCATCGTCACACAAAGCTGTGTCTCAGACTATTCGAATAATTTCTGATACATAAAAAATCCCGGGAAATGCTGTAATATCTTGATATTCTATTATAGTTAGATACTGGAACCCAGACCTGTCACTGTACTAATTTTGAAGGCATAAAAAAATTGCTTCTAGAAAAATTAAACTTTCTTCCTCTTTGTTAAAGAATAAATTGATCACAAGCAAGAAACTCATCTTTATTTATTAGCTTATCTTTATTTATTATTCTGAAATTTGAAATAAATCTGTAAGAATTTCTGTAAACTGATATTTAGTAAAAATTTGACAAGATTTCCCAAATATTCTTCTGCTTAACTTTTAGTTCAAGATAACTTCCAGCACAAAATTATTGTTCTACCCTGATCAGTTATCTGGCAACTTACTACAAGCTGCATTTTATCTAGTACATTTTTTCTCAAAATTCTGATTTTTATTACTTTGCTATGTGTAAAGTAGCTTGACATAAAGTAGAGAAGGGTACTGTTTTCATTGCTGTGCTAGACTTGTAAGAGGTGACTGGTTCTTCATAAATGAGAGGCTGGTTTGATTTCCATGCACTCAATGTAGTTTTCTGGAATTAACCACCAAATGGGACTTTAAAGGTCTATGGTTGATTGCCATATGTACAGTAATTTTCTGTTTGAAAAATGAAAAAGCAATTACTTGGCTCATATGAAGTCCATAAAACTGTACATAACAATGAAGACTACTGGTCGGGCCTATCAGCCCTTTATTTCAGCTAATTTGAGAAAGCTGTAGGATATAGGTACATTTTTTGTCTGTGCTTACGAAGGCTCCATTTGTAACATGCAGCCAATGAAAATCACAGCAACTCATGGATTTTCACATCAGGTACAATCAGTCCTCTGAGATTTGCACATCCTCTGGTGAATTTATCCTAACAGAATAGCACACAGCTCTCATCTTCAGTGCCTCTACAGTTATAACATTTCTCTCACTGATGCTCGTCTGTGCTTCCTATTTACCACAGAAGTGCTGCAACAAAGGACTGAAGCTCAGTAATTAAGTGTAAAATCTTGTTTAAGACTTCATTTCATAAATAGCAAACTATAGAGAATCTGGTTCTTAGAGAGTGTGAAAAAATCATGGGTTATTTAGATGTATATCTGTATAAATGTAGGGTGCCATCAATTTGAATGAAATCACTCCCTACGTTATTATATGACATTTTTTTTTTTTGTGATGTAGAATAGTCTGACATTAAAGCAATCTCAATTTTGAGTCATGTGGAGTAACAATATATTCCCTTACCTTATTTTGTAGAAAAGAAAAGCTACTTAAATGGGGAAAGTGTGTGTACACACACAGAATGCAACAAAGAATCTAACTATTGGACTTCATGAGATGGTGGAATCTATTCATATACCCAACTCCCAGGGATATTAATATCAAGGAAAACCAAATGCTCATCTTACTTCCCAAAAAGTGAATAATAAATAAAAAGCAAATACTTAAGACTGGCATATATCTTCAGTGCTTCTTGTCTGTGAACAATCTGATCATGTAAATGTAGTCTGAAAGTTCAGGACCAGCAGCGTCTGTGATCATCTAGTCCTTCTTCACATATATCACCAAATCAATCATTTCATTCTTTTATCACTATGCTGAGTTTCACTAAACTGCCTTTAGTCAAAACATTTCTCCTAAACATCTATCTGAACTCATCCTGATATCTAGGAATTAATCATATCCATTTGATGGAAGCTTAAGTGAATGATTACAATTCACCATTAAAAATATGCCTGATTTCCTATTTCATTTTGCTTGGCCTCAAGTTCTTTGTGTTGAATTTCTAATTTCTTTCTTAAAAGTCTCATTTTATGACTGTGTGTTCTGCATGTGAAAGTGCTTAAACACTGTAAACAACTCAACACTCACTTTTCTTTTTGGTGTCCTACACACTGAACTGTTTCATGTCTCCTACTGAGAAGCCTTCCATTCTTTCAGTCACACAGAGGCTAATTCCTATCTCCTGTTAATTATTTTCAGCATCCTTTTTCAAATACAGACACCAAAATATAAACATTTCAGAAATTTCTATAGAAGGATCATATGCATGATTTGGAATATATACCCAACTGAATTAAATAGAACTCCAAGACTGGAACTAGTGTTGAAAAACAGACCACCACTTTGGATTTTTTTGATTTTCTAACTTAATTTTTCAGCCTTATAAAATGTATTACACAAAGACAGTGTCTGGTGATGTCAAAGATATTCATTAAAATCAGTAGAATGCTCAGTTACATAGTTATTTGAATTTTGGTGAACTGTAAGATATTACATTTACATTTAATTTTTTATGGAAAGCAGGGTGGAAAATGTTGCACATTTTGTAGTGAACATGTCTTGCTTTTGGATTCTATGCCCAGGCATATGTGCACATTTTACAATTCCTGTAAGTATTTGTGTAGGTGACAGTAAAGGTGATCTTTGGTCTTCCAAGGATGATTAGTTTTCTAAGCATATCCTCTTATGTGTTATCCTTCTGACAAATCCATTTTCAAACACCATTGATTTAAAGTAGATAACAAGTACTTTTATTTCTACACTGCAATTGAAACAATGAAAAAAATATACTTTGACTATAATTTATTTATATATGGTACAGCTGTGTGAACAGATCTAACAAGATTTTATTCATCATGATTCAGCACATCAGGTTTTCCAAAGTAAGCATAGGCTTAAGAAATTAGCTGAAAAGCAGAGGTTTATTCATATATTTACCACTGGAAATATCCAATGATTTGTCTAGCAGTTGAAATCTAACTATTTTAAGGGTCTTCTTTTTCATGTGGCCTGTTTCTACTTTCTTGCTTACTCAGGTTAATGCTGTAGATTTGAACCACCACTCTGGTATCATTCAGCAATATAATATTAATAAGGACTGGTGGATTCATTCCTTCTACCAGATTTTTTAGGCAAGAACAGTCTGTTCATGAGTGAATGTTAAAGTTTATGCCTTGAATTTCATGTGACTAATTTAAAGGTCATACTTGTTAACTGTTGCAAATTTTTGCCTATGGAACCTTTGACATTGTAAAATGAAATATAATCTTATAACACTCTAAAATTCCTTCAGCCTGTGGATTTTGTTTCATATGATGTGGCATTACACATCTTGAAGGCATGGCATTCCAAGCTCTATTCTTAAGGAAAAAAAAAAAAAAGAAACCAGAAGTATGTTGTGAAACTGATTATGCAGACACCTGTAAAGACTAACTATAAATGTCTATATTGTAACCAGGACTGGAAAATACTTTTCTTGTCATTATCACTTAGAAGAATGGGAAGAAATTAACTCACACTACAAAGAGAATAGGCAACATATTGTATCTTGCAGTACATATAGAGCTTACTCAACAAAAAGTGATCATTCTATTCTGGTATTCCTAGTTAATGATGAATAAGTAGCATATTGCTTTTTGGATTTCTTTCTCTAAATTCTCTTGACCTGGCATTATGCTGCAGGCTACCAAGGATCAAGTCTTACACAACTCTAGGACTTGGGTAGTCAAGTAGTGGTTTTCTGTTGGTAGTGTGGGTTCTGCATGCTTACAAGAAAATTCTACCCATCTAAAAGAAGGAATTCTGTTGAGAGCTTGATTAAATTTGCTACAGATCCTTATTTAAAGTCAAAAGATTTTAAGGATGTGAAAATTGCAGTCATTTGTAATTGTAATGGATATTTTATCTCAACAAGATATCTGCTTCTCTAAAACTACACTTATGTCTTCAGCTTTCTAATCCTTGAAAATTATGCTAGTGGAGATAATAAAGTTAAACATATAGGATACAGTATGACTGGAAGGTGTGACTGTCACTGCTGTGTCGGTAGATTATAGCCAGTCCTGTCTGAAAATCTGGAATACATTCCTTTTACTTGCACTCTGGTACTTTGCATTCTGGCTAGTGTGCTAGTAATAATACAGTAATATCTTTTAGATGACATGTTAAATCAAAGTTTTCCAGAGATTAGCGATTACATGGTACATTTTGAAAAAGAGAAGAATAATAAATCTGGTGTCTTGACAAATTTCTTCAGTAGTCTTCATAACCTCCCCCCTAAGACAAGGGCATGGTCTCTTTGGAAATAAGCATTCATGCTCAAAGAGATGTCCTGCTCAAAAAGCTGCTAAAAGATTAACGGATATCTAATGCTCTAGGACACATTGCAATATGCCATTTTTGGAATGCCACAGTTTCACGGTTGCATTAAAGCATAATTTTATTTCTGTGCTCAGCCTACAGATTGCAGATGTCTCTATTTTCCACAGGTTTATTGAAATACTGACTATTTGAAATATAGTACTGAAGGCCACACATTATCCACAAAATGTCTAAACTGCATATTTACATGAAATTAAAATAAAGGCTTGCATAGAGTGAAGGTTGTGAGATTGATTTTGGAGTTTTAGCCGAAGAAATTATTTCCTTTGTTATACAGTTACTACCAGTAGCAAAAGCATTACAGTGAGTGCTTCAGTAAATATCTTGAAAATGTCATTTCAGCTTCTCAATAGAATCCAGTAGTAGCATTTGAATAGGATGTTAAAAGGGCTTTCCTCATCTTTGAAAAGCTAGTTAGCTCTGTCACATTGTCTCTTTTATTGTAATATAACTTATTCCTAAACAGGGGAAGAAATTTAAATGTTGATTTTCCTGAATTATTCCAACCAACATACTGACGCTTTTTTTAATTACGGAGGAAAGTAAACATAGGCATGCTTATAGCATTTGAAAAAGAGATTTTCTGACAAAGCTTTGTAACAATTTAAAAATGCACATGATGCATTTTGGAATGTTTAGGGTGTATTTGGTAATTAACTTTCAGGCATGCAAAACATGTTTCCCTGTTGTTACAGTGGAGGGTCTTTCAAACTGGTGCAGTTCAAAGTATTGTACTCATTCTGACCTTTGATTTACCCATAGAAACCAGCAGGATTATACATGCTTATGGTCTCCTTGCTGTACCGATGGGGACTAAGTGGCAAGAGCTGTAGCCCTGGAATGCTAGTTTGTGTATTATTGTTGCTGAATAATACAGCACATAAGATTTAACTTGGAACATGAACACTAATATGTGCTGTTCAGTGAAGCTATCATGGTTATGTTTTGCAGAGGGGCAAATGTAATGTCTGATCGTTGTCATGTGCAAGATATGCATTTCTGGAGACAGAAGCCCCTCTGCTTGCACCTGATGTGTTCAGACACCAGAAGCAATGCTGGCTGCTTTGGAATGAGCAGCACCACAGCTCCTTCTCAGTGATGATTCCTTACTTGCTTTCAGACAAGAAGCTTGTTTTCAGAAACAAGGAACAAGTAACCTGTCTCTGACATAGCCTGCAAAGCTTGAAAAACAGAGCTCAGGATCCTCTTCCTCAAAAGGGTGTCACTTTGAGGCCTGCAAGGAACTTATGGGAAGCATGCCTATCCACTTGGAAAAGGAATGGTAGATCCTATGAAGGTATTCATATAAATCAGTGAATAACCTAACACCCCAAGCCTATGATCCGTTAGACATACAGTACCAGCAGAGGATAGATTTTGAACTGACAGACAATGCTGTCAGCCTCTGTGGAGGCTGTGAAGGTACTAGATGGGAAAACTTGCAGAATCAGAGTCCCTGAGCCCTTCTTTGTGGCATTATTTACAGTAGTGATAGAGATGTTATAGGATTCATTCCTCTTTGACAGTATCTGAATTCACAGCCTTCTGGGAACTGATGTAAGAATAAGATTGTTAAACAAGTTTGACATAGACCTAAAATGTCAACAATTCTGAAATGATCCTAAATAGAAAGCACGTTAAACAGAAAAAGTCCATTTTTCCATTCACTTTTCTATCTTCCATTTTCTATGCATGCAAATAAGCTCACAGTATTTTAAATTGCATATAATGTCCATGGTACGCCTGATGTTAAAGGGAATTCAGCTAGACATACATGTGTGTTAACAGAATGACCACAGGGAACAAATTCCAGTCTTTTTTTCTACTAGCATAAACCTCTGAGATTTTGACCTGCAAGTTCTTAGGTTCTGTTTGACTAAATTATTCCCTATCATAACCACAGTGTGAAATCTAGTGCAGCAGTCATTGCAGAGAATCCAAGGCAATCCAGATTAATAAATTAACAATTGAGGGAGGAAGTAAAAATGTGAGGATGGCTTTAATGGTCATTCAGTCATGAAGGTCCATCTATCTCTATGCTCTGCGCCACCCTGAAGCTATAAGCCAGTTTTTGTGGAAGAGTAAGAATTTGGCAATTGTGTACTCACTGACACCATTCTAGATCTAGGCTTTCTGATCCAGATGTGTTTTCCACAGTAGAAAGAAGTAACAAAGAACACACAGAGACCAATGGTTCCCTTTTGTCTCCACAGCCTGTAATAAAACCCATGTTTGGGAAACTTTATCGAAAGGTAAAGGCAACATGTAAAGGTGAGATTGTGCCATGTAATCTCATAAGATGAAAGGACACACATTTATAGGACAGTTTATATGAAAAAAAAACCAATAAAAAACCAACAAAAAAAAAAATCAACCAACCAAAACAAGAAAGAGCCTCTGGAAGACAAATTATTCCATTCCCAGAAACTTCTTGATGACCAGTAGCTCCTGCTCCCAATCCTTGGTATTATGAGTAGCATAGCTAACACCATTTTATGAGGTAAGTAGGCCTTCTCTGTGACCAAGTGAGTCTTATTTCTTCCCTTTCCTTCATTATCAGGCCCTAGAGGTCTTGCGAAACAAGAAGATAAACGAAACAGATTTCTTTGACCCCTCCTTACCAGCCCAAAGTTTTCTCAGTGCCAGATGACTCTATTCATTACCTGCCTATAGAAGGTCCCAGGCATGCAGTCAACTAGGTAGTGGAGAAAGTCCCACCACAGAACAGGGAACTGTAAGATCACAGAGAGCACTGTCCATAAAATCAAGTAGTTGCAAGTCATAAGTGGGGAACTTGGATCAGAAATGCTAGACAGGGAGACCTGTGACCCACACAATTGTCTCCTTCCTCCAAGGACTGAGTGAATGACCCATATTCTTTCATATAATTTTGAAGTTTAGATTGTGATTGTTATATTGATTCAATAAACCATATATTGAGATCTGATATGAGCTGTAGATGATCTAGGGAATTTGAAATCATAAGTAGTATTATAAATTCTATGCTACTTACAGATTGCACTACATCGATTCTGCTTGTAGAAATCCCATATCATTCTAGTCATACCAATAGTAAAATCCTAAGAAAATAACGTTTTAATTGTAAGTACACTTTAGTGCAATTGTCATTATGCCAAGGATCCCTAAAAGAACCTGTCTAGTGCCCTAAGTGTCAAATAACACTAAAGCTGTGGAAATTCCAGCTGGAAATACAACGCCAATGACAAAGAGCTGTTTCCTCATCAAAAAAGTAGTCCTGCAGGAGTCTCTTTTGGACTCCAGAAAAACATCACAAAATAGTCACTTACCTGTAGCAACAAGATTCTGTTCCCTGAAGATTCCCATTGTTCTCTAACTATGTATGTAGAGTGGAATACAGGAGCTCATCCTATGGTCCTTCTGACTCGATGCTGGGTGACAAGAGTCAGACATTAACTATCTGTATGTTTCAAATTGGGATCCTACATAAGGCAGCAGTACACAATGGCATGTTTTAACAGCCTCCTTGATAATACCACTAGGAGCCAGGCCTGCTAGTGATGTTGTTTTCCAACAGCAAACAACAGCCATGAAACTGATCATCTCTTTCCTGATCAGGTGATACACTTCCCTCAAAACACATACCCAGAGAAAGAAGCAGCTTAACCTATGGGAGTTCGACCTAGTTTGGGGAGTAATGCCATTTCTGAAGCAATTTCAAAGCAGGACAAAAGATAATTTGTCCTTTCTAGAAGAAGGGGAGAAACAGGAGATTCCTCAGCTGTAGTAAAACTGATAAAGCAAAAGACTTAATCAAATAATTCCCCACTGGGAGGAACATAGGAGAAAAATGATAAACAGATGACCAGGAACTTTGATTCAGACTCTAAATTTCTCTTTGATTATTACTGTCCCATAGGAACCAACATATTTTAAGTAATGTGTTCTGGGCATTCCAGAAAACATCATGGTTTGCTCTCCACTTGTTTCACTTCAACATTTTATTTCCAGTGGCAGGAAGCAACTAGAATTCTAGTGGCATGAATCATCACATCTTAAAATAAGAAGTTATATATATGTCACAGAGATCATAGATGGTTCCTGACAAATGAACCTGACCAACTTCTATGACAAGGTGACCCACTTAATGGTTAAGGAAAGGGCTATGGAGGTAGTGTACTTGGATTTCCCTAAAGCCTTTGACAATCTCATAGTAGTCTACTTGAGAAAATGGATACCACTGGCCTGGACAGGCACAACCTCTGCTGGACTGAAAACTGGTTGGATTGCCTGGCCCAGAGAGTGGTGGTGGATGGAGTTAAATCCAGCTGGATACTGGACACAAGTGGTGTCCCCTGGGCTCAGTGCTGGCTCCAGTTCTGTTCTATGTCTTTATCAATGATCTAGAATAGGGGATTGAGAGCACCCTCAGTAAATTTTGGACAACATTAAGCTGGGAGGAAGTATCAATCTGCATGAGGGTCACAGGGATCCAGGGAATTACAGACCTGTCAGTCTGACCTTAATGCCAGGGAAACTCATGGAACAGGTGATCTTGAGTGCTATCATGAAGCACATGCAAGAGAACCGGGTGATCAGGCCCAGTCAACATGGATTCTCGAAAGGCAGGTCTTGCCAAACTAACCTGATCGCCTTCTATGACCAAGTGACTAACCCATTGGATGAAGGAACGGCTGTGGATGTATCTTTCTGGACCTCAGTAAAGCCTTTGATACAGTTTCTCACAGCATTCTGCTTGGGAAACTGTCAGCCTCTGGCCTGGACAGGAGCACACTCTCCTGGGTGGAAAACTGGCTGGATGGCCGGGCCCAGAGAGTGGTGGGAGATGGTGTTAAATCCAGCTGGAGTCCAGTTACAAGTGGGGTTCCCTAGGACTCAGTGCTGGGTCCAGCCCTGTTCAATGTCTTTATCAATGACCTGGATGAAGGCATCGAGTGCTCCCTTAGCAAGTTTGTGCATGACACTAAGCTGAGTGGAAGTGTGGATCTGCTGGAGGGTCAGGAGCCTCTGCAAAGGGACCTGAACAGGCTGGCCTGCTGGGCTGAGTCCAATGGCTTGAGGTTTAAATCGGCCAAGTGCCAGGTCCTGCACTTGGGGCACAACAACCCTGTGCAGTGATACAGACTGGGAGAAGTCTGACTAGAAAGATGCCAGGAGGAGAAGGACCTGGGGGTGCTGTTTGACAGCGACTGAATATGAGCCAGCAGTGTGCCCAGGTGGCCAAGAAGGCCAATGGCATCTTGACTTGTATCAGAAACGTCATGACCAGCAGGTCTAGGGAGGTTCTTCTTCCTCTGTCCTCTGCACTGGTGAGACGGCACCTTGAATCCTGTGTTCAGTTCTGGGCCCCTCACCACAAGAAGGATGTTGAGGCTCTGGAGCGAGTCCAGAGAAGAGCAACAAAGCTGGTGAAGGGGCTGGAGAACAGGCCTTATGAGGAACAGCTGAGAGAGCTGGGGCTGTTTAGCCTGGAGAAGAGGAGGCTGAGGGGAGACCTCGTTGCTCTCTACAAATACCTGAAAGGAGGTTGTGGAGAGGAGGGAGCTGGGCTCTTCTCCCAGGTGACAGGAGACAGGATGAGAGGGAATGGCCTCAAGCTCAGTCAAAGGAGATTCAGGCTGAACATCAGGAAAAAAATTTTCACAGAAAGGGTCATTGGGCACTGGAACAGGCTGCCCAGAGAGGTGGTTGAGTCAACTTCTCTGGAGATGTTTAAGGGATGAGTGGATGAGGTGCTGAGGGGCATGGTTTAGTGTTTGATAGGAATGGGTGGACTCGATGATCCTGGGGGTCTTTTCCAACCTGGTGATTCTATGATTCTATGAGGGTAGGAAGGCACTTCATAGGAATCTGAACAGGCTGGATAGAAGGGCTGATACTAACAGGATGAGGTTCAACAAGCCCAAGTGTTAAGTCCTGTGCTTGGGACACAACCACCCCATGCAGCGCTACAGGCTTGAGGAAGCCTGGCTGCAAAGCTGCCTGGCAGAGAAGGACCTGGGGATGTTGGACAACAGCCAGCTGAACATGTGCCAGCAGAGTGCTTAGGTGGCCAAGAAAGCAAAGAAGTAGCATCTTGGCTTGTGTCAGAAACAGGGTAGCCAGCAGGACCAGAGAAGTGATTCAGCCCCTATGTTCTGGACTGGTGAGTCTGCATCTCAGATACTGTGTTCAGTTTTGGGCCTTTCACTACAAGAAAGACATTGAGGTCCTGGAACATGTTCCGAGAAGAGCAACAAAGCTGGTGAAGGGGCTGGAGAAAAAGTCTTATGCAGAGTGCCTGAGGGAACTGGGGTTGTTCAGCCTGGAGAAGAGGAGGCTGGGTGGAGACCTTATCACTGTCTACAAGTCCCTGAAGGAAGGTTGTAGAGAGGTGGGTGTTGGTCTTTTTGCCCAAGGGACAGCTGATAGGACAAGAGGGAATGATTTTGGAGAAGTCCTCTTGAAATCTACATAGGAGTTCAATGCATAATTTAGGTCTATGAATATGGGTTTTGGTATATGCAAGAAAATGGGCAAGAAAATTTTGCATTCCAGAAACTTTGAGAAATGCAGGAGCAATAATCAAGGATAAAACCAATTAGATTTACAGGAATAGATCAGAAGCAGTTTCACAGGGGTTGTGTAGTGTCTGAGTAACTATAGTCATCTATAAGCTTTCTGAAATATGAGATAAGAAACACTTCTGGGCAATGAAGCAAATCTGTGAGTGGGAGCCATGAAAGTAAATGGGAGAAAAACAGAAATGGAGAATAAGGTAACCTTTTAAAATTAATTTTTCGCCTGTCCTAAAAAATATTTTTCTCTCAGATGTTTGTAATTCAGGAACCTAAGACAAAACTATGAGTTCCAGTCAAGATAAAGTCAAGAAAAGAATATCTGGAAGTATCGAAAGATATGTTCCACTAGATATGATCAGTCTAAAAATGCTGCAATTTGTTAAATAAACTAACTGAACAGACTTTTCTAAGAACAAAAGATCTGAGAATTTAACTTTTAGGAATTTATAGCTACTTCAAATTCTTACTGCTGCCGCAGTTCCATAGATATAAGACAAGCAAGGCAAACTGAGACATGGGCATATATTTGGTCCCAAATGCCTATGTGTATATTGTGTATACTGGCAGATCTAAAGTAGATTATGATGGAAATGAACTTTCAGAGTTTTAACAAGACAGAACATTTTTAACTTAGTAAATAAATTCATATTCTTTTCCAATATAAAACTGTGGATCTATTCCATTGAAATAATATCTAGTCCTAGAGATTTACTTTTGATCTTGCACGTAGTAGTGTCAACCTGTTAATTGTGTCATCCTCTCTACCAATCTCCTGTACCTCCAAATGGCAAGTTAATAGCACCACTCCACTGGAAACACGTCATCTTTCCTGCACACTGCTAAATCTTTGTTTCATACATGGGCCAACTCAAAGTCTAATTTTCAAAGATCTATGAAAACCATATTTTCATATATGCATGGCTGAAAAACTCTCTGCATCTTTATGAAGATCATACACAGCTACCAAAACCTCATTCCCTGTCTTTATAATGTACTGGGAAGAGAAAGAAAAATAATTGCCTTGAACTACCTCTCCCTTTAACCTGTGAGCCTTGGCAGTGCTTTACTGCAGACTTCTGGGCACCCCTCCAATGGTCATGCTTCCTGCATTGCTGTATTCTGATGGATGTGGTCATTGCACGAACGATCCAAGCTCACTGACGTGTGCTCATACATCTTCAGATTCATCTAACTGTGTGGACAGCTGTGGTGCTTTAGAAAGGTAACAAAAGCTAGAACATAGCCCTAGATGTAGGTTATACCACAATAACCTAAATCTGCATGCAAACTTTCCTCTCTAGCAATGTTCTTAGAAAAATTTCAGCACTGTGGAGACATGAACAAGTTTGTTGCATTTATTTACTCTTTGGAAAGCTTATGCCTCTAAACTTAAGAACTTAAGATATTTTTAAATAGAGAAAGGTGGAGTTTGAACTGTGTTTTTTTCCTAATGGTGCAAGGATAAAACTGACCCCCAGACACCCAATATAAACTGTGTAAATGAAGTTGGCTTGGTTAGACTGGCGGGTAAATATAACATTGAAATGAAAGAGTCAACAAAATGTTTAATTTCTTGTTAAAAATCTAAAGAATTTTAATTTAAACTTAATTTAAATTTGAAGCTAATTATTTCACGTTATCCAGTCACTAGGAAACATGCAAAATAGTTCTGTTCTGTAGGAAGTAAATTTAGTTCTGTAAAGCTGCCAACTGTCAAACTTAAGTAAACATTTTTTTAAGAAACTCTCGTGCACATTAATGAAAACATACAGCAACGGAAACAAAAATGAGAATGAGACTGCAGTGGCACAGGAAAAGTGCTCTCAAATCTAACTATATTCTGTCTGTGTAACTGATAGGTATTAGTACCTATTGCGTTTCAAAAAAGCTGAAAGTAAGAAAAAAAAAAGAAAAAAGGAAGAAAAAGAAAGAAAGAGAGAAGAAGGAGAAGGAGAAGGAGAAGGAGAAGGAGAAGGAGAAGGAGAAGGAGAAGGAGAAGGAGAAGGAGAAGGAGAAGGAGAAGGAGAAGGAGAAGGAGAAGGAGAAGGAGAAGGAGACAAGTTCTGTAATTTCCTTTTAAATATATCTCCCTACTGGAATTATGAGGCTTTCTGACAAAACTGGGAACAGTTTTGTCTAACTATCCTCACCTTTCTAGTACATTTATTTGCATTTCCCTCAAGCTCAGAGGCAGAAATGAGGTTTCTGATCCGACATTGGTAGGCTGATTCCTATGGGTGGAGCCTGAAGTCTCCTGTCTCTGTGTGAGCAAGGAGAGAAAAAAATCTGTTCACATGGGGCTCCACCTGTGTAAATCACAGAGCAGCACTCAGATGTCCACTTTTCATTGTGTTCTCTACCGTCTGACTCCTCAGGCTTTTGTAATACACTGAAAACTCCAGTATTTAGGAGACTAATGGTGGAAAGCCACTAATACAAACTATTACTAATGAGATGCAGTGAGAATTAGATTTAGTTACACTGTGCTGATTTTGACTGCAGTACAGAATTTCTAGGTGAATTTTATTGTCAGGTCTCAGGATTTTACTGACACACTCACAATATTTCACTTCTCCTAACTCCTGGAATCAGTGTGAGAGATTGATATTGGCTTTCACATACAATAGAGATTTTAAATTTCTTTGTTATAGACAAAAGTTTAAAGCCACAAACTCTTAAAATCTGGAATATCAAAGGTGAATGGGAAGACCAAAATGTACGCTGTTAAAATCTAATTGATGATAGCGTATTTAACAATCATAGCTTCTTGGTAATTGGCCAAAATTAATATAAAAATTAGACACAAACTTAAGCAGCCCATTTTTATGCTATGCTGTATAAAATGTATAACCCAGAACTGGTGATGCTGCCCTCATTTAAAATCATAGTGGACTCCATGTGTTTATCAGTATGTCAGACTGTGGAGAAAGGAGAAAATAATGGTTGATTTTTTCACACAAGAATACTGAAATGGATATCCCCACTCTGAGTGCGTGGGAAATCACCTCTGCTGTGCAAATCTTGAGAACGGTGTTAGCAGCATGTTGTATAGTAGGGTTGCCTCTCAAGGTTACTCCTCAAGGCTGAGTGATCCCTTACCTAGCAGTTGATGTCTATAAGGGGGTAAGCAACATATTACAATAGGCCTAAAACTACATTGTATCCTAGCAACACTTGTATATCTGGCTTTAGCTTAATTATTACAGGTATAATAAGTGTTGCAGTGTTTGACTGCTACCTAGTTTTCATTTCCAAATTATTGTTTAAATCATCATTTAAATGGATAACTAATCATCATATCATTGTAAAATCATTGTTAAATCACTGCTTAATTACTATGCCATTATTACTTAATCACCATTGGATTATAATTCAGTCATCAATTAATTATAATTCTATGATCATTTAATCATTAATAAAACCTTTTAGTTAACCCTACCAAGATGATTTCTCAATGATTCAACTCCAACAGATACCAACAGAAAATTAGTCTCCTCTTATCCTTTCTGACTTACTGAAGTGGGAAGGAACTTCAAGTGAAAATGGCAAAACTTTACTTAAAAGTCATAAATTCAAGCTCTAGGTGCTCAAAAAATGCTGAACCTTACTAAAGCTGTACTACAAAACCAATACAACCATACCATTTGGCTAAATAAAGTATCACATTAAACACTCAAGCTGAATAAAGACTAGAATGTAGAATTGAACATAGCCATGATGTTGCTCAGCCCATTATTAGTGCAACTAAATTACTCTTATAAGAATTTATTACTTCATGGCTTAACTTCTTCTTGCTTACTTGTAACTTCCTCAGTCCCATTTTCCCTCTTTATATTACAGGGTTGGACGTAACATGTTTGAGACACTATTGTTGTGTTTGTTGATTAGGCAACAGGTTATTAAGAAACTAATAAATTATCTGAACATATCAATGTTCTTAAATTATCATGTTTTATGTAAAATATCATATCATTTTCACATTACTATAAACAATACTGTGCACAATATATTTTTTTATTGTCACTCTTTAATTTGAAAGGGTTTTTTTACTTTTCTGAAGTAATCTTTCTTTGAAGCATAAAGCAGTATGGCAATCTATTTCCAGATGCTGTCTTCAAACTCCTACAATCATTTCCTGTTAGTGCTGTCTCAGACTGTTTGGCCTCTGTTCATATACAGTTCAGAACACTATCATTTGCTGGTTCAGTTTTGGATTGCATTTTCATCATCATTTTTCTGTAATATTCAGGGTAAATAGCATTGTCTACTCTATTTAGGTTTATTCTGGCAAATACTTGTGCACTGAGGTAACACACGAACTGCCCTGATATCCACATTTTTTGAAACAAATGTAAAATCTACATGTAAATTAGAATTATTTTAGCTTCATGCATTCCAAGTAGTTTCTAATTTATATGGCATGTGCAAAAACACACAAGAATCTAAGAATCCATGTTTACAAAATTTGACTTACTGAGTAAAACTAGCAGGGGCAGCCAGTCCATTCAGATTTGGTGGTAAAATAGAGAAGCATGATATGCTGAATGTGGTACTTCCAGACCCAACAGAAGTGTCCCCAAACACTCATGTTGCAGAACAGATGTGCAGGAACTTGTAAGTTGCTATTGATGTTCACCAGCTCCAGAAAATTGAAGGAATCTGGACAAATTTTACCAGGAAACATACAGAACTGAGGTGATTGATGTGTCATGATGATCTAAGCTGGGCTACACAGAAGTATTTTGGGGATTGGAGAATAAATCTGACATGATAGGTTTAATATTAAATGTAAAGACCTGGACATAGTTCCAAAACTTACAGTTTCAGACTGCAAGGCATCAGAGAACATGAATGGAGAAGTCCCTGTTACATACATTGATTATTTTTCCCTTAAGAGTTAGAGTGGAGAATTTGTTTGGGTTCTCCTGAATGGGTTTGTGGTACCCCATCTCCATCTCCATTTTGTAATGGCTAAGAGAAATGAATAGGAAGGGTTTTGAAGCAAACTCCAGTTTGCACACATATTCTTGCATACCGTTAGGAATGGATTTAGACAGAAAACCCATGGAAAAAGAAAGGAGTCAGGTCATGGGACAGAGTCCCCTGTCATGCACTCTGGAACAACAACAGAACCAGCTTTGAGGAGAACTTGCACCATAGACCAGGGGAATAAGGAGTCCTACCGCATACCAGGAGAGGAAAGCTACACCACACACAGTGACAAGAGAGATAGTAGGGTCAGAGCTGATGAAATTGCAGTAGGGGCAGAACTTGTTTATGAAGTACAACTGACTCAGACCATGGAGGAATTTATAGATTAAAGTTGGTATCACAAACTGACCAGCAAGCAAACTAGATGGTTGGGATGATCATACCCCTTCAAAAGAAACAAAAACAAATTACAAAGACTTCTAGATGTATTCAGTTGATATATATCTAATATTAGGTGTGAATCTACTTCCATTTGCTGCTTATAAAAGGTTCAGTCCCCAAAACCATTAACTGCTCATAAAAGTAGTTATAGAATCAGATAGTTCTGATGATCTATGAAGCCAATGCCAATTATGAAATGTTCTATATGTTGAAGTTGATCTGAACATCCATATCACGTAGGAGGTCCTTTTTCTTTACAGGGACATCCTTGAAAATGTGAGCCACTACTAATCAGTGTAGACTGATAGTTCAATTAAAATCTGTCACTTCAATCCCCCTTTTCCCAGTCCCCTGAAATCTGAGCATTTTAAATTTTGTCTTTGTGAGGCTGTAATTTTCCTAAGAGTCCTCCATTATCTGAGGGAAATGGGAAGTCCGGGAAAGGCAAAAAGAACTGAGGAGCAGAAGACCAGACTAATTGCTGTTTGTAATGGAACTGAGATGTCCCAGAAGTGGTAAATGTTGTTGAGGCCAATGCACCTCCTCTCATATAGCAGTCTTCAGCTGAGAAACACCTTTTCCTTCCTGTGAAGTAAAGGGGGAAGTTTCATTCTGAGAGAAGTGCAGGTGGGAGAAAAGGTGGCTACTCTGTAGTCCTTCTCCCACTCCTTTCTAGCAGTTCGTTACCACTCCTTCATTGCCAGAGCACAGACAGCAGAATGAAATTTAGGAATGCTCTCAAAAGACATTGAAGGATTGCAGGGGCAGAGAAAAAGAGTGTGAAGAAAAAAGAATTAATTGTGCACACATGATGATGGAAGAGGTGAGCAGTCCAGGAGTGTTTGAAAGGCAACAAAAAAACAGAAGGGAGAAAAAGGACACTTTTCTGAAAGAGGAATAAGGACAGGAAATAATGATCTGTCATATAAAAATGTCCATTAACTGGATCCATCAACACAAGAGACCTGTGGGACCTGTGATACTAGCACCATCCACAATCAACATTTCTGCTGCATATAAGGGCCTGGTGCAGAATGAAAAGATGTAGTCACAGGATTTCTCCACTGTCTATTCATTGCTTGCTACAGTTTCCAAGCATTTATTAACATAAAACAGATACTCCTGAAAAAATTCTGCATACACTATAGGATAGACACTTATTTCTTCCAAAAATCACATTGAAAATACTTTGTTGTTGGTTGCTCGCTATACATCTGTGTTCTCTTGGCTTACAAACAATGAGAAACAATGCTACATGTCACTGACAAACAATTATTTCTCGGAAATATCTGTCATTAAGTAAGTGAACAAGTAATGAGAATCTTTCTGTTTCAAAGTATTCTTTTAATTCTTTGTTGTGTTTTTACTGATACATTACTGGGAGTCAGTATATGGAATTCTTAAAGTAAATTACTCAACTAAGCACACAGACATTGAGACCTCAGAGTATGTCCACCTCAGCTCTATATGGTATCACCTAAACTCACTCCAAGTGGTTAGGTAAGCTGTGCTAACGTGTGTGCAGAATTTCTGATACTTAAACTGTTTTTTTCAGAGATCAGAAAGAAATTTAGGATTTATAGGACCAAAAGATGAGAACTGGAGAAACATGATTCTTTAGACTGCCCACTGAAGAACAGTGAACATCGTATGTCTAGATCCCATAGCTATATGAAGACTCCAAGAATACAATGTGATTATCAGCCTTGAGACAGAAGTAACAGCCTGGGTTTTGCTTCATCTAAGTCAGTGACCAACCATTGAGCTTCAGAATTTTGTTTCTTCTTGCACTCACTGTCTGGTACATCTCTTCTTCACAGTTGTACGTCTTCAGTAGAGTGGCTGGAAGACATCTATACTTTTCCTTATCCTCTGCTCCAACCAAGTTAATAATACCAAGGTGATAGGAGCTCTCTGAAGAAACACAGAAGGTGTCATATTGAGTCTTCTAAGGTACATCCAGACTGAGCCCTGCAATGCCTAGGTTATTGTATACAGGTGCCTGATAGCAGTATGTTGAGTTTTGCTTAATTTCCTCCTTAATTATCATGCTGACTGCAGGCAAACACTATCATGTTGCACATGCATATGGTATCATGTACTTCACCCTGCCCCTGCAAGTGAGATGCCTAATCCAGGGCTCTAAATTTTCCTCTCAAAAAAATTACAGAATCACAAAACAGTAGGTTTCGGAAAGGACCTCTGGGGATCATCTAATTCAACCCCTCCGCCAGAGCAGGTTCACCTAGAGCAGGTTACACAGGAACATGTCCAGACAGATTTTTAATATCTCCAGAGAAGAAGATTCCACAAATTCTCTGGACAACTGATCCAGTACTCTGTCACTCTCAGAGTAAAGAGATTTTTCCAAATCAAAGGGTTTTGGAGGACATGACATAAATCTGCTGTGACATGACATGACTTTTTTTGCATCTTGCCTCAACTGTACTTACTAGCGTGTGTATTCAGCACATAGTGTATAAAGACACACAGTAACACTGAGCTCAGGAAAGCTGCTTTTCATTCCATTGTCTTTTTATGTATGCTGTCTAATCTTCAAAAACTCACTTGCTGTGCCATTTCTGCTTTCCCTCCTTCCCTTCATCTGTATTATAAGTCCTAAAAGGTTTGAGGCAGACTTGCTTTTTTAATTAAGTTTTTATGATGGAAAATATGCTGTGCCTTGATCCCCACTACAAACTGTAATGCTAATACTATCTCTGGTGATGTTCAAGGCAGTGAGAATGATGGCTTTTAAAGAAGGGAAAAATAATATTGCCTTAGCACCTTTCTCTATCTATAATGGATGTACTGAGGCATAACCTGAGGGCCAATCTGGTGCTGTACATGTCAGTGATACACAGAAGCCCTTAAGCTTTTTATTCGGCCAGATGCACAGAAAACTGAGTAACAGCTGGCTCTAAGACAATCTGTGACCAGAGCATCACTGTCCTCCAGTAAAGCACGTATCATGTGACCATCCTGAAAAAGGGGCCATGCATTCTTACATCAGCTCTTAGGACCCCAGGATACAGGAGCTTGAAGAACAGTCTCAAAGTCACAAACGACATTGAACAAAGATTTTTCACCAGTATCTGCATTCAGTAATAATCACTATGCCTATTATACTCGAACTCCTCAGCTTTTTTGAAGTCTTTTTACATCTATTTTTAAATGGATACAAAAATGTGTACTTGAATAAGTTATATATAACTCATATATAAGTCACAGATAATCAGCATTTACGCATTACTTCACCACAATAATGACCTGCAGCACATTCACGTGAAAATTCAGTTCACCTTCACAAAATAATCAATAGCTATAAATCCATAGACATTTTAAGCTAAGTTGCAGAATTCACCTTGGCATTCAGTGTTTAGAAAAGTAAACTAAACTCTGCAACACATCCCCTATACTTTTTTATCCATGGCTGTGACAGGAATTGGGAATTGTGACTATTTCTCTTTTTCTTCACTAATTTAATTGATAATAATGAAATTAATAGTCATAGCAATTAGTTTGGCAGTTTCTGCTTCAGAGTTTGTTTGCATGTCCCAGCATTACCTAAGCAAAACAAAGTGCATATTGTCTCGGATATTTGGTATTTCATATCCAACAAAAGCTTGCTGTGGTTTTAAGTTAGTTTCACAAGCTTAATGTTGTATCAGAACACCCTTTTGTCTGTGAATGTAATAGCTCTATTATTGACATATTGCAGGGCGGGTGGAGAAAGCTTCTTTGTGAAAACCTGCAATTAATCAGTTAAAGATCTAGCTGCAAAGTCATAATTTATTGATAGTTTCACAGAGGATACTGAAATGGTAGTATTAGTGAGTTGGTAGATTTATACAGATTATATGTGTTCTATTCACAAGCACTAGACACATTTTGTGCCTGTAAGTTCTTGAAAGTAATTGCATCAATATGTTTATTTAACAATCCAAAACATTCTGAAAGAAAATACAGGGTAGTGTAAAGGTAAACATTTACAGTACATTGAAAAACATGCTCATTCTGTGTGGAAAATTTTCTAACAATCCTTTTAATGTTGGCAGATAAATTGCATATTTGATCAAAATTTTTTTTAAAGTATGGAAAATGCTAAAAATAATGAAGTAAAAAGCAATTAACTATACTCACTGTTTAGTATTCTGCTGCTGAAGTAAATCTGCTACTCTACGGATTTGGTTCCTGATTATATGTGGTTGTACCAGTAGTAACTAAGCACAAGATATTCCTTCTATGAAAAAGACTGTAGTTTGTGTATGATTCTGCTTAATACTATACCACTTCACTTCTCACCCTCTCTTAATTTCTTTTTCATTTTGTTTCTGTCATCAGAATGCAAGCTGGAAGACATTAAAGGATTCATAAAATCATACTTCATTTTTAATATATATTTAGGCCTAAGAATTCAATTTTCAACAGTGTTTTGACTGTCTATAAGCAATTTCCAGTGCCCATTTTCTTTTCTCTAAAAGCACTTTTGTTAATTGGTTTGAACAAATTGAATTTGCGTTAGGTACATTTTTATGAAGCTTATATAAATTTCGGTTCTCTAACGGGACATAGATTAGGGAGATATTTCCGGCTACTGGTGAAAAGTCTTCTAATGACTGTGATATGTTCGATTTTGTTATTTTCTGTGAGGAAAAAAACCCTCTCCATCTTTGTATATATTAGACAGAGCAAATGTTTAGCATGTGAAGTTTTTCTTATAGGAAAATTGCACTGACCTGAACAAAAGGACACCTTTTCTGCTATGGAAATCTGTATTGAAACTTTAATAACAAAGGTCCTAGTTTAAGTGAATAAAACTACACATACCTGCAACCTAACCGATGTCAATGTTATTGATCGTCTGAGTAAAGATTTGTATGTTTAGGCCCCAAAATACATGTATCTATGGTTTTGGACTGTCATACAATGTTCCAGATAATCCTACTAATCTAAGCAGTGTCCATGTACATTCAATTCCTCCTGCTTTTTTCCCATTGAACTATAATGAGTAGGAGTAACTCATAGGAAGAAAAGATAACAGGAAATGAAGCTGAAACTTGTTCATAAATCAGAAGCAAGTTACATGAACTTTTGCCTAATATCTGCTTGATTTTCCATAAACACTGTGAAACCGTTGCTTTGTTATTTCCCAAAATCAAAGACCAGCTCTTCTGAAGTACATGGCTGCAATTCTTTTTGGCCTCTTAAATTTCTAGAAGATTCCAAATGCAAAACTCTTTTAGATGCAGCCAAACTGTACAAAAACAAAATACCTCCCGCAAAGAAAGTAAAGACATGAAGTTGACTAACAGTTTGAGTTAATGACCTTCAGAAAGTCCTTCCATCCTTTCTCTTCCATAAAAATTCTTAAAAGTAGAGGCAAGATTTCACCCAAAAGAACTAAATTTAGTGTTTGTGATGATGACAGAACGAGAGAAATACTGGAAAGGAACAAAAGGTGGCAGAGTCTGAGGAAGCCTCATACTTCATTAGACTAGACACAAGGAAGAATTTCTTCACCATGAGAATAGTGAGGCACTGGCACAGGCTGCCCAGGGAAGCTGTGTCAGCCCCATTTCTGGAGGTCTCCAAGGCCAAGCTGGATGGGGCCTTGGGCAGCCTGATCTAGTGGGCGGTGTCCCTGCCCATGGCAGGGAGGTTGGAACTAGATGATCTTTAAAGTCCCTTCCAATCCAAACTGTTCTACAAATCTATGATTTATGTGCCTATTTTCAAACCTATGTCAGACCATTTATGACAGCAGACTGACTAGAGTCCTTAAAAAATAGGCAAATCCTTAATCACTTTATAAACAGAGCTCTTAAGTCCATAAGGAGTCCACTTGTCATAAATAAACACAGAGTCAAAGGTCATTCATGTCTTGTAAACTACATAAGGAAGAAAATATAATCCAAAATTTTATGGTATTTTTCACTTTATAACTGCTTGCTAGGAGGCAAGAGCACGTATGAGTTTGCAGATCGAATTAGAGCATGGCTGAAAATGTGTATAAAAATATTCGGGTTCATGCCTGCTTAAGTGTTAAAGCTTATGTCTCAATACAATATTGCACACACAACTACCTTTGTGACACATACATTTATTTGCAAGAATGTAAAGATGCAGAGACAGCCTTTGTTCTCAAGGCTGAGGAAAATATCATGATGTTGCACTACAAATCAACAACAAGCCTCACACTGACAAAATCTGCAGTAGTGTTTCACCTTTTTTTCACTTGGAGACAGTTCAAAGTATCTGTAAAATGGGTATAATAATTATTGTCTGCCTCACCACATTGTTTGGCTAAAAAATTTTATGAGTCCTAAAATTTACCCCGGTACTCTGATATCCACCGCCCCCATTCTATTACTAAGGACTGAGTCTGTAATGACTGTGTTGAATCCTGAGGCTCTGAGAAATTAAGAGATCAGCATAATATTATAATTATCAGTAAAGAAAATCATTAAGGCCTTGTTAAAAATACATAAAATCATACAATCATGCAATCATATAGTCATACAACCATAGAATGGGTTGGCTTGGAAGGGACCTTAAAAATCATCTATTTCCAACCCTCCTGCCATGGATGGGGACAGTATCCACTAGACCAGGCTGCTTAAGGCCCTGTACAACCTGGCCTTAAACATTCCAAGATTTCTCTGGACAACCTGTTCCAGTGCCTCATGATCCTCATAGTAAAGATTTTTTTCCTTATATACAATAAAAATCAGCTCCATTTCAGTTTAAAGCCATTACACCTTGTCCTATCATTACCTGCCCTTGTAAACAGTCCCTCCTCAATTTTATAGGCCTCCTTTAGGTACTGGGAGGCTACTGTAAGTTCTCCCCAGAGCCTTATTTTCTTCTAGCTGAGCAACCCAAAATTCTAAAATAATCTTCAGTGGTATTTCTAAACAGGTGCTTCATGTATCTGACATACCATATTTTTCTCTTAACATGTCAGTCATTTACTCAACCGGATGCTATAACTGGTGATGTCAATGAAGCTCCACCAAGAAACACGGCTAACTCTTTAAAAGAGATTTGAGGGAGGGGAAAGACTATTCTGCTCATCTAGTTTGACTCCCTGTCATAATTCTTGCAACAAAGCTCTTGTTTCCTTTCTACAATATAAGCAAATGTTGTCAAACCCAATAGTTTCAGTATCAACAAAGTAATATTTATAGTGCAGCCTACATAAAGAGGCAGGAGGCCTGAAACAAAGAAGGCTGCCCCCAATTATCTTTGAAAAACCAAGTACAACAAAATATATACACATCATAAAAACATTCTTATCTTGTCACACAGAGGTGGAAGATAGTTCATTGCAACATGTGGTGCCCGTATTAGGGTTTCTAATTTCACACAGCAAATCAATTTCTAAATTTAAAAAAAAAGTAATTTCAGGTTTTAAAAAAATCTGATAAGAGTTCTCCATCTGCCATGTGCAATAGTTGACAGCTGCTTCCTTTGCATAGCTAAGATCAACCTGACCTTAGCCAGTCAGCCTGTGTAAGGTATGCAGGCATTGTCGAACATATTAGTGAAAAAGTATTAAGGCTTGGCAGAATTTTCTGTTCTTTGCCTTCTGTCTTTTGCTCTGATTAATACCTGTCTCTTTCCATACTGTTCCTGTCTGTCTCATATTTCTTCTTTGTGGTAGATGCCTTTTAAAAGTAGCTTGATTCAGCTGTAGTTGACCTTTTATGGAGCAGCGCTGACTTACATCAAGTTTTTATAGGCCTGCTAGTTTTTGCACATATGCGGAGCAGGGATACTCTTTGACCTACAGGAGTTGCAGAGTGAGAGGGAGATTTTTGAGGAGGGAGATTTGGTGTGTGGCAGGTACCTTCTTTTGAAAGAGCTATGCATTCTTAAAAATGAAACAAAGAAGCAAACAAAAAATGGTGTTTTCTCTTTTTTTAGGAGAAAGATATCCTATGTAAATCCAAGAGTGGTATATAATTAGACAATTACAATGTTACAATAACTCCAAATATAACCATGTTTTGTCAAATATACTAAGACCAAAAGCCTAACAGAAAAATATTTTTGTGAGAGAGACCGGAAAACTTTTGCAGTTGGGTGTCAAATCATAATCATCAGTGGCAGCATCTGATTTGTCACAGCCTTCGTGTCAAATACCGCACTACTAAGAAAGATCTCTCCTTTCTCTTTTCCTGCCCTGCTTCAATCTTCCCTCTCTTCATTCTTCATTCTACCATGTTCTTTCTTTTATATCCTTTTCACCAACAGTTTCTTTCCTTCTTCCTTATTTTCTCTTTCCTATTCCACTGCATTCAATTTCATAAACACTTCTCTCACCTCTGCCCCTCTGTGGTTCTGCTTATCCCTCTGTACATTTTTGCTTATGCTTCTCCTACCCCTACTGCCTCATTCCTCCTTTTTTATCTTCTCCCTAGCTGTCATTCTCTTTACTGTAGTCACTCCTCGCACACACGTTTTGTCCTACCACATGGCACAAATACATATAGTCTTCAGATCAGATCATATCTAGACTCTTTCCAAGGTCCTCTATTCATTCTGTTGTTCTTGACAACAGTGGGAATGACACAGCCCCTTTATTGACTGCTCTTGCAGCGTTGCCCAGACTATATGTCAACAAGTACAGTCCTGGGGCTAGAACACATTTAGAGGCCTGCCTCCTCCAAAGAGATTTTCTTTCCAACCTTTCATGAAACCAAGTAGACTACTGCATAGCAGGCAATTTAACAGGTAGAATGGAAATTCATCATAAAAACATCAAGTTTCCTCTGATCTGCAGTTCAGGTACGTTGTATATGCAGACAGGAAGTTGATACCATTTAAAATTTTCTAGTCTGCAAAACATGTATTTGGCAGTGAAACTGTTAAGATGTACACCTTACCATTCTTGCAGGGGCTGCTGAGTTCATTCTGTCCAGGTTTGTTTACACAAGAAAACAGAAGCTGTGTGCAACAGAGTTGAAAAACTCACAATATGTGGATGCAAATAACCATGCAGGCAGAAATCCACATCCTATAGAGAAAGAGAACAAACAGTGACAGGCAGCTCAAGCTCTTGCTACGCTTACATTTTCTTTTCATGAGCTGGGGCTGAATGCAGAATTCTGAGCGATACAAAGGAAACCACAAGTAGCTTTAATAATGATTATATGCTCCAGATGAATGTTACAAATGTGTAACACATGTATTGGTGGTATCTATTGCATTAATACTCTGATTGTCTTTCTATCTATATACATATATAACTGAATACCACTGTATTGTATGATATACCTTTCATCTTCGTACATAATGGATGGCACATGTCGCACTAGCTGGAAAAACTGCTAAGCCATAATATGTTGTGCATGCTTGTTCTTAATGTAAGATTTATGATTTATTGATGCCTTTTATTTGCCCCTGTTCAAAACAGAGACCACTGAACAGTGGACTATACATAAAATTCCTCCCCCTCTCTTTCTTTTGCTTTCATGCATGAGAAATGATTGTACAAAGGGTCGTGGTCCATCTTTAATTCATCCTGCTAACATGCTGATTTCACTACTTCCACTCAGAATTCTCCTATTTTGTATGTAGCCACTTCAACAAGTTTGTGTCTGCAGTTTTGAAACTTGCGAGGTTGGCATTATGCAAATCTCATTAAGGGTTTTTTGGTTTGCTTTGCTTTTTATTTTTTTTCAGTTGTAGTGAGGCAGCCTCTGCTCGGAACAAGTATAATAAACTGTATGAATTGCATAGATATTCATGTAAGTACATCAAACTTGCAGTATTTTTGTACACCGAGTTCTACCTGTTCCTTGTTTAGACTTCTCCTTTTTGCATCTACCCTCTGGTAGAATTTTTGAAATTTTGCAAGATTTTTTTTTTTTCAGAATCTAAGCAAGAACAGCCAATTTAGCAGGGCATCATTTTGTGTTTACATACCTACTCTGTTCAGCTAATCAGCTCGACTTGTCTAACCTCCATGCAGGTAACTCCGTGTGTTTGGTTCCAAAATGCTTTTGATTTTGGTGTTTTGTTTTGTTTGGGTTTTTTTTTTCAGGTTGTGGTTGTCAGGTTTATTTTGCTCTTTTGGGAAGCAACAAATATACCTCACAATGGCCGAAGACGAGTGGTATATCTCCTGTTAGGTCTAAAACAAATCACTGCCCACCAGCAATCGCCAAACTTAATTTGTTCTAATTGCTTTATTCCTTCATTCATTTGGTGCTATTTCCCCTCCACTGCTGTTGCTGGGAGCGGGGGAGCATCCTTTGTAACCGTGTTGCGAAGATCAGCAAGGCGCTGGGGAGGAGGACGAGCCTCTCGGGAGGGCAGTACAGCGATATTCAAAGTTGGTGAGACACTAAAGGCATCGCTGCGAGCGGGGTCGCGGGCGAGAGGCTGGCAGCCTCCTTCCCTCGGCCGAGAAGAGCCCTCGCCCGGCAGCCGGTGCTGCTGGCAGGGCGGGCAGTTCCTCCCGTCCCTCCGAGCCGCGGGGACCGGCACCGAGCCGCCCGCCCGCTTAGCCCCGCGGGGACCCTGCGGCCGGAGCCGGGCGGGCAGGGACCGCGCATCCTCTCGCGCCCCGCGGCCGCGGATCCCGGCAGCGCCGGCTCCCCACGGCCCGGCTGCTATTGTTACGGTCACCGCTGCCGACGGTGGGGATGTTATTAAGTATTTAGGAGGGGATTTGGGTTTGAGGGGTTTTGTTCTTTCCAAAGCCTCAGCCCAAAGCCGAGGGTCTGGGCTGTTTCCCTGAAGAAGTGACCAGCATGGAGTCGGGACGCTGCTAGACGTTTGTCTCGGGGAGGCAAATTTCCCTTGGGAACGAGCCCATTTACGAGGGGGTGGGAGCAGGGTGTCCCCCACGCACACTCGTGGCAAGACAGACTCGCGGGGGACGAGTTTCTCCTCTGCTCTTCATCCCCCTTCTCCCAGTGCTTAGTCCCCCGACGTGGGTCGGGCACCCGCGGGGCCAGCGCGGGGTCGGGGTGGGCTCGCTGTCCCCCTTCCCCCCTACCGCGACTCCCCACATCCCTCAGGGCACGATCCCTCCCGGTGGGACCCCGCGACACAGCCAGGGCTGGAAAGCGGGCCTGAAATTCCCTCCCTACTCAGAGGTTTCTCTTCCTCCCCGAGACAAAATCGCCGTTCTATTCCCTTTCCTCGAACACTTCCTGACACTGGGAAGATAACAAAGGGGAAAGTTTAAAGCAATAAATACCCCCGACCCGCCTCGCCCCCCGTGCGCACCCGCGCCTGCAGCTCCTGAGCCCGGGAGGAGAAACTGGGATTTTCCAGTCCTGCTTCAGACCGCTCGGACCGACCTGCGCTCTATCACCTTCTTAACATCTTTGGGGAATTTTTCTCCTCCCAGAATCTTCGGTGTTCATTTTTCCCCAAAAGCCTAAGCCTTGCTTTCCCACCCGAGCCTCGCGCTCTGGTGCGTCCTTGTCCGGCCGGGGTAGAGAGGGGCCGCTGGTCAGTCCTGTGACAAGAGTTAGTGCACTCCAAGAAGGCTCTGGGAGGGAAGGGATGGAGGTGTGGGGTTTTTTCCTTTTTTTTTTTTTTTTTTTTTTTAATAAGCGATAGTGAGTTTTAATAAGTCAAATTATATTATTAAAGTCACTAAGGCTTCCTGGGCACTCAGAAGCCCACTGACAGGTTTTCTTGTGTTTTGATAGATTTAGTGCTGTTACGGTACACTTCTCCCTCACATGCAGTAGCTAAGACTTGAAGATTAAAGATCGCACACCTCTAGATTAGTCAAAGCCTACACCCCGGAGCAGCTAACACGTCTCGTGATTGATTTCCCCTCTGCGCTGTTTCCCGTTTCAGCCTTGGGTGCAACCCCTTCCCTCTCTCTGCACGCTGCACGGGCTCAGCCTCGGTTTCCTCTCCGCATCCCAAAACTGAGCGAGGGGAAATCTCAAGCTCTGGGAACCGAGACCCAGAGCTCTTCTTGCAAAGCATTTCTCTGATCCAAACCTCCTCGAGGGAAGTTGCAAGCCGGAACTGGCTAGAGGAGCCTTTCTGCGTGCCTGGGAGTCGAGGCTGAGCTAGAGACACCGCGGCTCAGCGGGACAGAAACAGCCCTCCCAGCCGGGGCTGGAGCTGCTCTGTGTGCGGGGGTCTCGCTGCCTGGCGCGGGTCGGAGCCCCGGGACGGTGACTGCGGTGGATCCCGCGGGGAGCGTGGGGAGGTCCTGCTCTCCCGTTCCCCCCGGAGCTCGGCCGCCGCAGCCCGTTACCGTCCTGTCTCCTGCCGACAAAGGCACCCCACTCAGCCCCTAAAGCTGCCTCCTTTCCAAAACCAGTGCTACCTCTTCCATGATTTCCCAAAGCTGATTTTTCCCCCCCTACCCTTTTTTGCCCCCCGGGAAGCCGTCCTAATTTTCGCCACTAAGCAAATTCGGAACAGAATTTATAGCTCTTCCTTACAGGACGAAAAGGGTTAATCGCCGCTGTCGGTTTGGGGTTTGGTTTGGGGTGGGTTTTTTTTTTGTTTTGGTTTTTTCCCCTTTCCCTCCCCTCGAATGCATATAATCTCATTTGAGACCCTCAAAGTGATGAAAGCTATTTGCCGTGTAGAGCCACGGACTTTTAGCAGGCTCCCGCAGTCCCCTCCCTAAAAGTAAATACAAAAGGAAGAAAAACAAAGAAAAAAATAAAATTAACATATATTTTCGAAGTGTCTCAAATATGTACAAATCCCGGTTTATGTCTTCCCATTCACGTGTATATTGATATCATAAAAGAGAAATCCTTCAGCAGTGTTTTTCTCTAAATACCTTATTCATTGAAAGTGGCAGCTCCACTCATTATTCCACTCCCTTAAACCCGATTCTGATGCTGGCTAAATATAGAGCTTCGCCTTCCTGGGAACGCGAATCGAATACACAGTAAGCAAATCAGTAGCACGGGGGGGGTACTTGATCAAATCCCTCCTTTTCTTCCCAATCCTGGTTTGTTGGGGCGGAGACAGGTTTCTCGCTTATTGCAGATCAGTTGCAAAGATCAAGCCTAAAACCCAATCACCTCTCACAGAAGCAGTAGTTAAAATCCAAAAAGTTAACGAGGTGGGGGTTAATAGAATTAAAACGAGATCGAATCGTTTCCTAAAAAAAGGTGTAACGGTGGAAAATAAGATGCACTGTTTCAGAGCCGGGACGGGGAATATTTTAATAAGGCCATATTTCTAAAAGAAATGCGAGCATCCTTAGGGGAAAATGCATGGGGGTCAGTACGGAAAAGCACCTTCACCGTTTGAGCCTCTCTCATGAAATCCGCGTATTCCTTTTCTCTGTCATTGGGATGATTCTTTCATCTTTTTAATTACTCGAGGGTTATTTCTGCAGCTCGCAGCCCTCCAGGCAGCCCCGGGGGCGCGAGGGCAGCTCTC
Source organism: Clamator glandarius (assembly GCA_033459285.1). Taxonomy (NCBI): domain Eukaryota; kingdom Metazoa; phylum Chordata; class Aves; order Cuculiformes; family Cuculidae; genus Clamator; species Clamator glandarius. The sequence continues at coordinate 263,711 of JAUNZM010001062.1, read as the reverse complement.
GGTGCCGGGCTGGGGACAGGGAGATGTTTACAGAGCACCCTGTAGGCACAAAAGATCCCGGAGCGCGCACCGCTCGGGGCTGCGGCCGGTCGCCCCTCGGCCAGCAGAGGTCGCCGCGCCGCCTGGGGACCGGGCCACCGGCCGGGCGGGGGACAATCCCTGCCGGGGGCGAACCCCACGGCTGCACGGAGCGGGGGAGCCCCTCTGTACCCCCCCTGCCCCGGCGGGAAGCAGCCTGAGCCGATTTCGGTGAAACTGGCTGAGACAGACTGTTGTCCCCAAACACGTGCAGGGCTCTTCGAAGCTGCCAGCACCAGCGGTGACTCCCGATAACTGCTTTTTTTGGTTTGCTCAGCTAACACACAGAATTGTAAACTATAAGTAGACCTTTTGTGTGCATACGCATATACATAAGCACCCCCACATATATATATGTCGCCTGTTTCTCTGGTGTAGGAGCGATCACCTGGCAGTGTTGCCTTTCCCACTGTTTATTTGAGCGTCGAATATGTAAAGGAACTCTGAGTGTGAGTTTGCAGCCGTATCTTTACCTCCTGACGCTATCTTGAGATCATTTCAAGCCAGCTTAATTATCTCTACAAGTGGCAACTCTAGGTCCTGTCTCTTGTTTGAAATAAAGCTGGAGGGCTTGTTTGTTCCCTCAGCTTCGGGAAGGGAAACATCTCGCAAACCAAGTTAGGTCTCCGAGCAGGTCCGCTGTTCGGTACCTTTCTCATCAGCAAAGGCGACTTAACCTCCCCTTTTTTGGCTGTATCACTGCAACCAGATTTCCCCACGGGGAAGATCTTCTGCGTGAATATGGCTCTGCCTCCCTTTCACCCGATCTCCGTGGCCTTTTAAGAGGCAAGATTTTGGAAAGAAAGATGTATTTTCCTGATCGGTAGCCACTGGAGGGCTACGTTCATGAAGGCGGCGTGACACCCAGTGTGGAATAAACTCAGAGAGGATGTAGAAGATGCAGGTGGGGGGAACCTTCTGGGATCTGGGGTGGACACTCGGGATCGGGCGAGGTCTTGCGCACAGACCTAAGGAAAGGCACCGCGCAGCCCCAGCGGAGCCTGCGGTTGAAAAACACACACAAAGAAATCCGTGCACAAGGGAAAGTTGGGCTTTGCCTGGTTGGGGAGCTTCCCGAGAGCTGCCCTCGGGGCCGGGGCGCAGCGGGGCGGGCTGCGGGGCGCCGTGCGCGGCCGGGGGCGCGGGTTGCGCACCGCGCTTGGCCGCGGCATTCGCTCCAGGCTCCGCACAGCCTGCGGGGCGCAGCGCCGCACAGCCGCGCACACGGCGCAGCCCGTGTCTTACCCCTCTTTCCTGTATTTTTAGGGGTTTTTTTATTTGTTTGCTTGGTTTTTTGCCGTATATATATTTTTTTTTCTAATAAGAATTTTAAGGGACTCTCCAAAGGGAAAGGCAGAAGTTCTTCGCTTTTCTCCACGAATATCCATTCCCAGCCAGCTCCCGAAAACGTCTAAACACAGGATGCGTTTCTATTTACAGATTGGGGGGTAATAAAAGAAAGAAAGGAAAAGGATCTAAACGGGATTGGAAAACATAAATAGAATGGAGGGAGTGTTGAAAGACAGTTTAAGGTAAATATTTAGTACCTTCTTCGGTCTCGTGTTTAACAGAAATACACGAAGCTTTTATCCAAGATTTTAAGCGAGAAGGAGGCTGGAGGACAAACATAAACCGTTCCCCGTTGGCTGGGGCCGTGCCCAGCCGCGCTGCTGCCCTTCCCTCCGCGGGCAGCTTCGCCTGGGCAACCCGGGGCAGTGGAAAGATAAACTCTTGGAAAGGAAATAGTCGGATTAACACCACCGCCCCAGTCAATAAAAATAGAATATATGTGTGTATATATATATACACACACATGTATATACACACTATTTGAGATACATACGTATACGGCAATGGTAAATAAGGCGCGGGAAGCACGAGACGGGGAAGGGGTGGGGGAGCCCGAGCGGGGCCGGGAAGGAAAATGAAAGGTGTGACGGGAGATAAGCGCGGGGACGGAGGAGAGCGACAAGAAGAAAGTATAAAGGGAAGCACAAATGAGGAGCGAGGAAAAGTTGCCTCCGAGCGCCCGAGCCGGGGCCGCCGCGCCGCCAGACGCTGAAATACGATAATGGGAGCAGCTGCGCCCCGCGGCCAATGGGCGCCGCGCGGCCGTGACGTCCCCGCGCGTGACGTCAGCCAATGGCGAGCGGGCTGAGTTGGAGCAGAGAAGTTTGAGTAAGAGATAAGGGCGAGGCGAGTGCTCGAGCCGCCAGCGCCCAGCCCGGCACCGCCGCTCCGCGCCGTCCCCCGCGCCGCTCCCGCTCCCGCTCCGCATCGCCCCGCGCCCGCACCGCGCGGCCGGACCCAGACGCCGCAGCCGCGCACCCGGCGCCGCGCCCCCTGCTCTCTCCGCAGCCCTGACAGTGTCTCCCACAAACGCCGGTGGTGTTTTGTTTTGCTTTTTTTTTTTTTTTTATTTCGAATTTTTTTTTGGTTTTGCTCTTGTTATTACTACTTCTACTTTTTTTTTTATACTTTTTTTTTTTTAATCTTCATTTTTAGCTACAGCTCTCAAATCTACTTTGGGGTCTTAAAACGAAACCGTACACCATTTCACTGTGGACATTACACCCTCTTACAGACATGGGAGACATGGGAGACCCACCAAAAAGTAAGGCGGAATTTTTACCGTTGTTGGGATAAATGTGCTGTCTATTGTAATCGTCTCAGGCAGGCAAACTGCTAGAGAGCTGAACTTCATTTGAATGGTAGAGAAGGTGCCTTTGTTGCCGTGCCTGCATGCTTGCTGTGTTTTAAACTCGTAGCCTTGTACGTTAATAGCCTAGACTCCTGTTCTCTTTTAAACTTTGGGGAGCAGGCAGGATTTTAATGGGATCTCCAACCACGGAGCCTTAAATTCTCCTCGTGCTAGACCGCTCTGAGGCTGTTTGACTGTTCAGCACCTTCTCCGTCTAGGGGGATTAGCATTAGACTTGCAAAAGAGAGCAAGTGACAACTGTAATGATGCTTGTTCTTGCTAGCAACCTTGAGTCCCCTCTTCTGTGGCAAAGGGCTGAATGGGAAGCGCACCCAGCCACGCGTTATTCTTCTCCAGTCAGAGCCTCTTAAAAAAATGAAATCAAACATATAAGTGCTTTCCCCGTACGGAAAGGAATCCAAATAAGCAGACAATAAAATAAAAATAAAACAACGAGGGAGTTTGGAGTTTTGATTCCGTGCAAGGCTTGCGAAATGAGGACATTCACTTCGAAAACTGTTCACATCTGCATTTTAACATACGTTCCGCCTCCTTTCTAAACGAGGTGAGGGTTTGATGGCACATTTCAATTACCATCCGAAAGTGTAATAATCTTTAGAAAAAAGCAAACAACAAAAACAACAAACAACAACATTCTCAGAGTACGCCCTATAAGGGAACGACACTAGAAGTATGTTTATCTCTGTAGGAGAGTAAACGGTTAGTCAATCATGTATTTATTTTCATTTCAGAAAAACGCCTGATTTCCCTATGTGTTGGTTGCGGCAATCAAATTCACGATCAGTATATTCTGAGGGTTTCTCCGGATTTGGAATGGCATGCGGCGTGTTTGAAATGTGCAGAGTGTAATCAGTATTTGGACGAGACCTGTACGTGCTTTGTTAGGGATGGCAAAACCTACTGTAAGAGAGATTATATCAGGTACGCCATTTATATTGTTTAATTCTTTGGTGAGATTTTTTTTTTTCCTTTCAACTTTATAAATCTGACAGGGGCAGTAAATGGAAAAAATTGTGAGAAACAGGGCGAGAAGACATCTGGTATGTTTTTAAGTGATTTCCCCGTAGATAGACAGTCAAGGAAAAAAGTTAGAGTAGTCAAGTTTTTTATTCCACGGATTCAAATGCAAATTTGTGTATAAACAAAACCACATTCGGGAACTGCTAGCCACTGTGTGGGACTCTACTGAAGACTTTGGGAATGCATCCTATGATTCTAACAAAGTAGGACATAGTAGGTAATGGAGAATATTTTCAATAGGGTAGATATTATGAGCAAGGTGGAACTGATCGCTTTCTCTCCGTGTTTTTGCAAAGGCATAATGCTATTCATGAGAAAGGCACTTCAAGCATGAATGTTGTAAAAGTAAATACACGGGGGAGAGGGAACCCTATTTAAATCAGGCCTATGAAAAAAACGAAACAAAACCAAAAGAAAAATAAAAACAAAATTGAAGTTTTATTCAGAATGAAGGATCCTTTTATAGGGAGGTTAAAACCTAGACCAAAATGTTTCTTTGGTAAAATAACTGACATTTAATCTTTTTAAATATTAACCCCTTTGGTGATATCTAACTGCCTTTTCTTTCTTATCTTATCTGTACTGATGAATTAGACAGAGCAGATCAAATTGCCCATCATCTGTTCGTGAACAATTGGGTATATTTAGATAATGGAACCGCTTCCTTCCTCACATTAAAATCTGGTAACTGATAAAATGTGAGAGTTGCCAATCCTGACACTGTAGAGAAACCAAAGCAGGAATTTCGAGTGTGTTTTTAATTTGTGCTCCTGGGTCATGCTGATCCATTTCAGTGTCTTCTACTGGGTTTGCCAAACCAGAACTTTGTATGACACTTAGATATGGACAGTGTATTTTGCTGGAAGTTTTAGGAGAAAGTACCCACCTAGCTACCTAGGATATCTTTTCTAGTTTCTTTGTTATTTTGAATTGAAATAAAGCACTTGAGTCTTTCTTTCTCCAGTGCACAATTCAAAAGCCATGTTGTGAGTTTATTCTCAAAGTTTTACCATTATAGCCCTCTCCCCGCCTCCCTCTGTCTTTATTTCTAAATGCACTTTGGAGCCGTGCTTTTAAATATTTTTTTTCGCTAATTTCAAATTAAAGGAAAACGTTTGGACTGAGATGTGCACACCTACCTCCTAATAGAACTCAAGACTAGAAAGAGAACTAGAAATATAAACAAATATTTAAAGCAGCTTTTTTAAGTTAATACTGAGGACATTTCATTTGCTGCAGTTTTAAAAGTAAGACGTACGCTATGTGGAAGCTGACTTTAAATTAAACCTTGAGCCAATCTGTAATTGTCAGGCATGTGAGCAAACACTGCCACCCCTCACCCCCCAACTTTGGTACACATTAATGCATACTTTGTGGTCTCTCTGTTCTTTTGCCGTTTCGATGTTTACTTGGGCTTTTTCTTCTCAAAACCTTATAATTTAGAAATGTGTAGCTCTGAACGTAGGAGTCATTCACTTCTATAGGCAGAGCAGCTAAAGATGTATGTAAATAAACAACTTTACCTACAAGCATACATCACAGCCTGCATCTCTAAGGAAGGTACTGATGAGATGTGTGAGGATGAACGTTAGTTCAGTTCTAGGAAGACCTTTCACAGCTCGGTAGATCGTACGTGCATGTATCCGTACATTGCGAAAAACGTTAATTATACTCACTACCAAGGATGCTGGCTAAGGAGCTGAGAGACTGTGCGGTTTTAGATACCCGCACTGGAGCATTTTCTCCTGCTCATCTACTGATGGATGAACTGCTCCACTCTCCGCCCCGGGAGACCAGGAACCCGTCACCCACTCCAGCACGTAACCCCAGGGACCCTCTTTGCCGTGCGGGGCTGTCCTTACAATGCTGCCGGAGGGACTGAGCCCTGGCTCAAGGCGGGAGGGAGAGTGGGGCGGTGGAGCCAAGGCACCCAAAATGCTTGTTAGTAGAGGCGGGGGAGGAGAGTTAAACCATGGCGTATGTAAAGCAGTGTGTGTCTGTACACCTATACTGCCGTGTAAAATAAACCCGGTGAAGGAGGACAAGGGGAAGAGCCCCGACCGCTGGTGGAGCCGCCCCAGATCCTGCGCGGCGGGTAGCGCAGTCGCAGGAGCCCCGGGCCGGTTCCTCTCACAAGCGGCACCGCTCGGCGGGGCGGGAGGGTCCGTACGCGGCGCTCGGGCGGTGGCTCCGCCAGCCTCGCCTCTCCCCTCCGCCCCGGGCGGTCCGGTTCTGCCCCGGCCAGGCTGAGACAGGTCCCCCCGCCGAGAGGAGGGAGGAGAGGGCAGGGGCGGCCCGGCGCTGGGGCAGGACAGAGAGGTCGGCGAGGAAGGGAGTCGCTTTTTGTTTCTACCTCTGTTTCGCCTTCCACCTCCGCCGCCCCTTCCCTCCCTCTCCCCGCTACTTGCCCACCAGGGTGTCCGGGTCCCCACCGCCTTTTACGGCGCGAGGATCGGGGCACCCGCATCAAACGAATCCGTTTTACCCTTTCCCTCTTCTGCCTTCTGTGTTTTCGAGGTTCGTTTAACTAGTCGACCGCGTGTGGAGAGTCTACGCGGCGCCCCGGGGGCTGCCCACTAGCGGGAGTGAAAACCTCTCTCATTTTCCCTTTTCTTTCTCCCCTTCTTCTCCTTCCCCGGCCTCCCCTCCCCCCCAACTCGCGCTCCCTCTCCTTCCCTCCCTTCTCCTCCTTCCCGGGCCTGGCCCCGCTCAGGTTATACGGCATCAAGTGCGCCAAGTGCAGCATCGGCTTCAGCAAGAACGACTTCGTGATGCGCGCCCGCGCCAAGGTGTACCACATCGAGTGTTTCCGCTGCGTGGCCTGCAGCCGGCAGCTCATCCCCGGCGACGAGTTCGCGCTGCGGGAGGACGGCCTCTTCTGCCGGGCGGACCACGACGTGGTGGAGCGGGCCAGCCTGGGCGCCGGAGACCCGCTCAGCCCCCTGCACCCGGCCCGGCCGCTGCAGATGGCAGGTACCGCCCGCTCCCGGCGCCGCGGAAGCCGGCGGGGTTAGGCGCCGCCCGGACCGGCGCCGGGCGGACCGGGGAGGCTCAGCCGCCCGCAGCCAGCGCGGCCCCGGGAGGCACCTGCGGCCCCGGCTCGCCTCCCTCCCGCTGCCGGCAGCCGCTGCTGGCGCGGCCCGGAACCCTCCGCCTCCGCGGAAAAGCCGCTCCGAGCGCGGGCGGGAGCCCGGTCGGGAAAGAGATCGGCTTCATAACTACGGGCGAGCACTTAGGCTGTAATTTAAAACTGTCAACAACCTAATCTTCGGTAATTGCCTTTTAAAGTGACCCTGCCTTCTTGAAACGTTTTATGTGATTTGATGAGAATTTCATCTTAAAACTTAGCGACGGAACTTCATAGTCGCCCCACCTGACCACCTTTCTTATACTTTTAGTTCTCATCAGATCCCTAGAGACGCTTGGCTTTTAGCTTTACGAAAGAGCACATCTCTGGGGCAAACTAGGCTGCACAAGACAAGGTTGGCCGGCGTCATTGCTGTGCGAGTAACTGTAAACTCAGAAGGGTATTTACAAACACAGCAATGTTTAAAAGGGCTCATTTCCCGCTTCTGAGGGGTTTTCAGGTGACATATCTCTATATATGGAGAAAGGGGACGTTCTGCGATGCTATGAAATAATCCCGCAGCTGATCATTGCAGAACTTGAGAGAGGTTGTCTGTGTTCCCTATAGAGTGTTTGTGCGCGTCTCCGGTAGGCCTATTATGCCGGCAGGTACAATACCTCTAAGATCTGAAGCCTTCATATTGTCTTGATCGCATTTGCTGATTTATTATTATAATCAGAAAAGTCGGAACCCTGCTGTACAAAAAGTGACCATTTCAGAATATTATCTAACCAAAGCCTTAGATTTAAAAAAAAAAAAAAGGTGTTTTTACTTTTCCCTGTAACTGGGTCAAATTGCATTTAGATAGCGACAGCTACACAATACACAGAAGAACAGCAGAATCACATGAATACTCTTAATGTGACACTACCTGTAGGTTTGCACTTCTTGGCTATTTCCACGAGCTGTTAGGACTGTTACCCTTTTAAAGAAATGGTGAAATATTCATATTTTTAAAGTATTCACCAAAAGCCGACATAAATTCGTCTAGCATCTTCACTTTCTAAGACAGAGCCCTGTCTTCCAAGCTGCAGAAGATTGGTCTCTCACAGGATTTTCCTCCATAGCCACGGTGCAGCAGATTTAAGTTATTTTGCTTTGATTTGAAATTACCTTATTCTGGGATTAAACTGAGCTAAATTCAGTATGCAAGAAGCAGACCTGAATCATGGTTAATTTAAGAAGTATTATTTCATAATTTTCCGGCCAAAAATCTGTTTTGGTGACGAGTCAGGAAATAAATACACAAAACCCTCCCTCTCCTTTCCTAGCGCAGGCACACCTTAGTGAACTCGCCCTCCTCTGTCGAGTCTCGTACAGGTTCAGGCTTCTGTCATTAAGGGTTTTAGGGGGGTGGTTTGTTTTTGCAAATTAATTATCTGTGGAGTCAGAAATGTCAGTCCTTGTCACTCTGCCAGCGCATAAAGCAGTGGAGGCTGCAGGAGCTCGGATAGATCTGACTGTTTGAATGGCCTTTGAAAGAGGGTTCATCACTCCACCCTCCCTCCCCCTGTCCCACCAGCTTAGATTCATAGCCTCTGCAGACTCCCTGTTTCCTACTCATGGGGATCTTGTTCCTCCCTTCCCCTTCCCTTACAGCAGAACCTATCTCTGCCAGACAGCCAGCTCTGCGACCCCACGTCCACAAACAGCCCGAGAAGACCACCCGAGTCCGGACTGTCCTAAATGAAAAACAGCTTCACACCTTGAGGACCTGCTATGCTGCCAACCCCAGACCTGACGCCCTCATGAAAGAGCAACTGGTAGAAATGACTGGCCTCAGCCCGAGGGTCATCAGGGTTTGGTTTCAAAACAAGCGGTGCAAGGACAAAAAAAGGAGCATTATGATGAAACAACTTCAGCAACAGCAACCCAATGATAAAACTGTAAGTGGTTACAGCATCTGACCATGCACTGACTCCCTTCCCGAGAAGAAATGCTATGTCCAGCTCGGCCAGCCTCTGGGGTTGATTTTGATGCTTTTGATTTTGTGGGAGCTCCCTTAAAACAAAGCAAATTATACCACTTCACTACTACCCGCTTGTTTCTGCTGTTAATGCAATTAAAACAGAGAGAAGTGATATAAACTGCTCGAGTGAAAATATGTCTTTCTATGGGTGTCAGGATGCACAGGAGATTAGACTAACTCCTCTATAGCATGAATTGCAACTGCAGAGTTTATGGCATTTAATAAGCCCAGCCTTGTGTAATATTTATATTGCATAAGTGAAAGACTCCTTAAGGGGCAAATGACGCATTTGCCTTTTTCAATTATTTTACACAGGATTTAAGCTCAAAAGTAAAACCCATCAGTAGAGGGGAATTTGATGTATTTCCTTAGCACTCCGTATACTACAGGGTGTATGTCAGTGCACTTACTGTAGAAAAAGACAAATACAATGCAAAGGTTTTGGAATTACCCTTATGTTTACTGGTTACTTAAAATATATATAGTTCTCGCACAGAAAGATATTGAATTTTTGTCTGCAGGCATATGCACATGTGACGCAAACAAGCGGAAAGCGCTTGGTTCAGCAGCGCAAACTGACAGTCTCCATTTTAAGCCAACTTTTTTTTCTCTTCTTTTCTGTTGTTGTTACTCCACTTGAAGAAGAGTCTGTTATTCTCCCTGTGTATATTGACTGACCTGAGAATGACTATTAATTCATAAGGCTGCCTAGTTAAGTGGAATTTAAGGAGTCTCATTTTACCCTGTCGGAATGCAATAAACCACGATGTTATTAACTTTCCTGAACAATCTATTCGTCGAGGTTTAGAGATATGTTGTACACAGTGCCTGCACCACAGGACATACCGTGGGCTGGGGGTTCCTTTTTTTTCTCTTTTTCTTTTTTTTATTTTTATTTTTTTTTTTTTTTCTGGAAAGAGTGCGGTACTGACATACCCCAGGTTTGCCGTGCAGAGGATATACGATCCAGTTAAGGTCACGCAGAACAAAACCAGCCTGGGTGCGACATGGAAAGGCAGCATGATTAACCGTTTCTTGTGCCTAGCCATGCATCGGCAGCCAAGACACAGAGACCTCGTGTTTAAGAAAGCTTGGGGTGGAGGGGGTACCCCTCGGGAGAAATAGGAGGATTAAAGGGGAAGAAAGTAAACTTCCACCGTGATAAATGCAGCGGGTAGAAATAGGCTGACCTAGAGCAGCATAGAGTAAGACATTCACAGCAGATTAAGAAAGCAAATACAAGCGACTGTACAGATAAGATAGAAAGCAGTTTATTGACTCAGTGCTTATATACAATAAAGTTAACCGAGCTCATTAACATCTTTTGCTGGGCTGTTTACAGAATATCCAGGGGATGACAGGAACTCCAATGGTGGCTGCTAGTCCGGAGAGACACGACGGTGGTTTACAGGCTAACCCGGTGGAGGTGCAGAGTTACCAACCGCCCTGGAAAGTACTGAGTGACTTCGCATTGCAGAGTGACATAGATCAACCTGCTTTTCAGCAACTAGTAAGTGTCGGTTCACAGCCAGAGCAGGCCAGCCTCTACCCGAGGCAGAGCACTGGGGGGTTCACTAAACGTGCCAGATGCCCCTAGAGAGATGATCAATCCAGACAAGCTGGGTTTTCCTCTGCAAGGTGGGCATGATGGTATTCTGTAAATACGGTGAAATTAATTTATTTAATAGTCAAAACTCTGCCTTAGTGCCTAGCAGAGTTCTTGTCGAGTTGAGTGGGAGCAGAGTAAGGCCCTACTCGGGTCTGAGGGTGACTCATCTCATGCACTCCTTAAAACTGAAAGCACCTCTCTCCAGAGGACTAAAACATTCTTCACCTGTCATTTAATTGCATGTACATTTGCAAAAGCAGCTTCTAAAATTCACCCCTCCCCCCTTTAGAACAGTTTTGCCTTTATGTGATAGACTGGATTTCAAACACGTGATTGGGATGTCAGTCTGTTGCCCCTGTTTTGTCACACAAACATGAACAGCTTAATTAATTTTTTAAGCCTTTTCTAAAAACATGTACCACTAGATATAACTTTATATATCTATATACTTACATATGCACACAAAAATATATACATTGCTTACAGTAAGTGTTGTGCTTTGGAAAGGGAATTGTTAGTGCCTATTCACATGGAGTATTCAAACAATATAATGAACTCCTGAACTTGGAAGAAAATAGGCATTTTAAAATAAATTCTTTTCTTAACTCATTTAATTATGCCTACATCATTTGGCAGCTCATATAGAACCACATCATCTGCAATACTTAGGCCCAACAAGGTGAATTAGCGAAAGTTCAGCCATAACTCATTTTCCTCACCTAAATGTTTTAAAACCAGATCTTTAAAATAATAAGGTACATTGTGTATGGTTTTCAGTGATTCCAAAGAATATTAATAGTGAAAATTTTACATATAGACCCTTTTTAAAAATCTGTTGGGCATATTTTCAGTGTGAGGCAATGGAAGATGAAGGTTTGTAGCCATGCTTAGAATTGTTTTCAGACCTTTTCAGTTTAGTATCACACTCTCTTGTAGGATCACTTTTCTTTTGCCCAGTGGCAGGCTGCATTGTGATTTTCTCCCCGGCACACTGTGCTTGCTTAAGAAGCTGTAACACAGCAGAAGGGCCATTTGCATCATCTCACCTCTAGAGTAACCACCAGTTTTCCTGCTTTAATCAAGCAAAAGCTGATCTCCTTTGGCTTCCTTCCTTATGGGGCTTTAACAGAATAGACTTTAAAAGCCTTTGATGTATTGCATTTTCATATGGAGTAGGTGAAAAAAAAAAAGAACAGAACAGAAGATGTATACATGCATATAGGTAGACAGATATTAGATAGATGGATGAATATTGATGTATATTGGACATGATGTCTGATACAAAAAGAGTTAAAATAAAAAATTGTGGACAGAACAGACAGTTCATTGACTGTTCAAGGCATGTCTCTAATCGGGAAAAGGCCTTAATCACAGGATCGGCTAGCTAAATAGATGCCAAAGAAATGCTTTTGGACTAGCAAAGCTCCACCCTTCAAACTGTTCCTTTTCCCAACTCTACTCCTAAAGTAACAGGAGCCGTGGACCACGTTGGGATGGAGAAGTGTGACCTTTTTTATCAAACTGACTATCATTAAGAAGAGATAGCACCCGCTTCAAATCACAAATGAAAGAGGATGGCTTGTTTCAAATGCCTTCTGCTCTTGGATGCTCCTTCCAGGTTTATTTTAGTACGTGCACAAAAGAGGAAAAAAGTGACCTCACAGTTTCGTGTCAAAAAAACATATGCACTCTTAAATAATTTACTAGAACATCCTGTTGGGATTGCCACTCTTGCAAGACAGGGAAGAAGGCCTCATTAATAAGCGTGTTTGTTTATTTGCTTGATTTTTCAGTCTTCTTTTTTTTTTTCAAACTTTTTTTTGTTGTTGTTGTTATTTGACCGAAGGCCTGAAGAAGATTCCTGTGAAGTCAATGGGGAGATGGGGAAGACAAACAAAGATGAACAGTGACATAGTCTCCCAAGGAGATGTATCAGGCCATTCGACTGCATGACTCTGTATTTATTTTTGTGTTCTTCGGATTTGCCTGCTACTTCCTTTTAACTGTAACCTTGTTACAGTCGTAACAAGACTTCTTTTTCTTATTTTTTCTTATTTTTTTTTTCTTTTTTTTTTTTGGCAGGTTAATTTTTCAGAAGGAGGACCTGGTTCCAATTCTACTGGAAGTGAAGTAGCATCAATGTCCTCCCAGCTGCCAGATACACCCAACAGCATGGTAGCCAGTCCTATTGAGGCATGAGGAACATTCATTCAGATTTCTGTTGTTGTTGTTTCTGCCCTTACCCTCACCCCTGTTGGAGAGAGTGGGAAAGTGATCGCATTGGGACTCCGAAATTTAGGGGGATAAAGTATTTAACAGCCCTGTAATGAACCTAGCAAGAAACCACTCCATGAAATGAACGGAGTCATGTTTGAAAAGACAAGGTAATATGGTAGCAACACTGTGAAGACAATCATGGGATCTTACTAGAATAAATACTAAAAAAAGAAAACCAAACCCCGCGCTATTCAATGATCAGAGGAGGACCGAAAAGACTTTTTCAAAACATAAAGGATTTGTACTCGTGGATTAAAAAAAAAAAAAAAAAAAAGAGAAAAAGAAAAAATTACCATATCTTAGGGAGAAACTAAGGTAGAGGGACTTTCTATCCCGTCCTTCCCAATCTGAATGGTGCTGTTTCTATATTAGTGATTGCCTTGCCAAAAGGAGCTCCAGTAGGATTTCCATCATCAGGAAAGAGACTATTTAGCCCTGCATTGTTGAAAGATTCATTGCAGGAAGGTGGAGCTGCATTGGTTTGCAATGTTGTTTTTAGTTGACTCTTAACAAGGGGATATTTCCTGGGTCTCTTCTAGCATGTACTGTAGCGGGGTTTTGGTTTTGTTTGGTTGAGATCCACCCTCTATCAACTCTGAAGCGATTTAAAATAGGTTTTTGGATTCCTCTTTAAAAACCAATTTATAAAAGCATTGCAACAAGGTATACCTCTATTTTGCCACAAAGCGTCTCGGGATTGTGTTTAAAATGTATCCGTCCAAGAACCTTCCCCTCCCCCAGAGATGTGTATAGTCATTGGTTAAAACGACTGTTTCTCTCTCTCTCTCTCTCTCTCTCTCTCTCTCTCTCTCTCTCTCTCTCTCTCTCTCTCTCTCTCTTTCTCTTTCTCTTTCTCTTTCTCTTTCTCTCTCTCTCTCTCTCTGTCTCTCTGTCTCTCTCTTTCTCTCTGTCTCTATCTCTTTCTCTCCTCTCTCTCTCTCAATAAAGAGAAAAAAAAGTAAAAAAAATAGCAAAAAGAAAAAGAAAAAAACCCACCCCTTTTGTTTGCTCTTACATTGCAAAATTATAAAGTAATTTATTATTTATTATCGGAAGACTTGCCACTTTTCATGTCATTTGACTATTTTTTTGTTTGCTGAAGTAAAAGAAAAAAGAGAAAAAAAGCAAAAAAAAAAAAAAAAAGCAAAAAAAAAAGCAAAGGTTGTACCGTGGTCTTTGAATTATATGTCTAATTCTGTGTGTTTTTTGTCTTTTTTTTTCCTAAATATTATGTGAAATACAAGCGCCATATGTAGAATTATTATATCTACAGGACTATTTCACTAAATAAGTGTTTGAAATAGAGAAAATAATACTATTAATATTAAAGAATGAACAAAGTTCCCACTTTAAAATATTTACAAGTTAGCAGCTAAAATACCTGAAATAAAATATTGCATGCAAAGCAGGTCGTTAGTGAATAAACGGAGTGTGATATTTTATTGCAAGTATTAACGACCAGCTTGTAAATTTCCGTTTCAACAACTGTATCAGGGCTAGTTGGATGCCTTAGCTTTCAATGGATAACGTTAGAAACTCTCTTGTTCCGACCCCATCCCTTGCCCTTAAAAGTGATATTACTCTAAGCATGACCTGACATAACGTTAAGACATCTAAAGAACTGAGAGCTCAGGCTTTTTGCTGAGTTCTATTATTTTTTAAAAATAATAAAAAGAAAGTGCTGTATACCAAAGCCTCGTTGTTGAGATTGTTGAAGTGACCTGTACTTTAAGTATAAGCTCCTGATAAAAGGGACGCTTTTTGTTTAAAAAGTCAAGTATGACCATTATTTATCAGTGTCTGCTGTCAAAACGATTGAAAAATGCTGCAGAAATAGTTTGAGGGGATATTGCTGTGAAATTGCACGAATTGTGTTTCTTATATTCTGCCGACTTTCCTCTCTTCTCTCCCTCTTTTCGTCCTTTTTTAATTTGCGGGGGAGAGGGTGGTGAAACCTAGAAACGTGGGCGATTTCTTGGGGAAAAGTAGAAAATAATAATAATAATAAAAATAAACAAAACAAAACAAAAAAGACATAGGAAAGGGTTGGTTTTTCTCCAGTCCAAGTACTCGCTAGTGCTCCCGGCCAGTACAAGACAAAGGCTTGCTTTAAAAAAACCCTTAACAACTGGAATATACAGAGATTTTTAGTCTGACAAAGACAAGTTGGTTTTGCATGATAGTTACTCCAAACCATAATGTTTTCTTAGCATAACCTTCTTTCCCCTCCCTCCGCACTCTCTCAGCCCACCCTGAGCAAGCTCAGCTATAAAGACAAACCATTTCGACAGTACAAAAAAAGTTAAAAGTCTAATACAAGGTTTTCAATCATCCTGATTAGAAACTGGATTCATTTTGTATGCTCAAGTGTAATACATTTTTTGAGTACTTGATAAATATTTAAATAAATATGAAATCTACCTTAAGCTGTGTGATCGGTAACTGCTGTGTTTCCGTGCAGGACCAGAGGCTCGGGACCGCGCTCCGGGGGGCGGGAGGGAGGAGGGTGTCGCTTCTGCCCCGTGGCCCGAGGTGTAAGTCGTTCGAGTCGCTGTTACCGACCGGGGCGGGGGAGAATCGGTGGGAAATGGGGGGTCTGAGGACGGTGTCTCCGACTCGGGAGGCTCTTTGACTGGTCCTGAAAACCTGCGAGGTCAGGTCAACGCGGGGGCCTCCGCGTTCCCCTCTTACCGCCCGGGGGCTAACTCGGGGTTAAGCGGGGAGGGGGTGACCCCTCGGCGGAGCAGCGAGCGCTCGGGGGGTGCGGAGAAACCCCAGCCGGGGGCAGGACCTCATGGCAGGGCAGCAGGGAAAGGCCAGTCCCGGCTGTGGCGAGGGGGAAGGGTCCCGGCAAGCCCTCCCGGCGGCCGCGGTCGCCGCCGAGACCGGCGTTTGGGCCGCTAAAGGGGCATCGTGGTCCCCGGAGCACAGAGGGGGCCGCAGCCGCGCTGCTGCGGGCTGCAACAACCCCTCCAGCCGGGCTGTGAGCCCTCCCGAGCTTTGGAGGGGGAGTCCTCGCTGGCTTCTCCAGGTACCCCGGCCCCCGTCTGCCCCTCTGCGCAGACCTGTGGCCCTGAGGTCGCCGTAGCCCCTAACCAAACCTTCGGCCAATTAAAACTCATCTTATTTTAAGATTATTTCTGTTTGCGGGGTGGGGTATTCTTTTACGGCCTTTGGTTCACTTCTCAACTTCGTATATTTATGGCATGCCTTCCCCTCTCCCAAAACTTTAAGTATAAACCACTGTGAGCAGACAGAGAAGAACTTCTGAGCGGTCCTTCCAGATGCTTTCTGGAGAACATCCTTCCCAGGCTCGGGCAGCAGGATTTGTGCAAGGGAGAGAAAACGTCCTCTTCAGGAAACTCATGTCCTTATGGCGCTCTGTGCAGGTTCCTGCTCTGGTTTCTCTTTCTTATACGGGTCAGGGCGACAATTAGCCGTCCTGAGTCCCCTGACATTCTCCTCGTTGCAGCCTCTCTTAGTCATGTCAAATGAGGACTGTTGAAGCCTGCCGGAATTTCTTTGAGAATTTTCTTTGCACAGAAGGAAGCCAATATTCAAACTTCTCTCATTTCAATATTTGCACCAGGCTAATTAGCTCTCAGCATCTCCAGACAATGCAGCAGTGAGGTGGACAAACCAGGGGCTTGAATCCCAGCGATGAGATCAGTCCAACACCTCAACTGTAAGTGTTTGCCTTTATATACATATCTAGACACACATGCTGTAACAAATCTACATTGGGCCAAAACGGGGCAGAGGGAAAGGAAAGAGCAGAGCCCGGGGGGAGCCGAATCGGAGGGAGTTCAGGTGGGTTTCTCGGGCACCGAGCAGCCCTCGTACCCTCTGCAGGCACGAAACGCCCGCAGCGTTTTACGGTGCGAGGTGCCGAAGCTGGGCTCCCTGCGTGCTTCAGCAGAGCTCTAAGTAGTTAATAAAGGGGCTGAAAAGAGATCCTGTTTACCGATTGTTCCTGATTGTTGTTTTCTTGATAACAGAGCAAGCCACTGAATGACTGTTTGAGCTCAGGCGCCACAAACATAAACTTAACAGCTCCCAGTGTGCCGGCCCTGCTGGAGGATCACTCCTCACCTCCTGGGACCTGTGAAGTGCAGGCGGAGAAGGCAGCTCCCAAGGAGCAGACACCGGGGGGCAGGGGAGGCCCTCCTGGAAGGCCGAGCTCTCCGTATCTCACGGTATCTGCCGTCGTTAGCCGGGGCAAAAGGGGTAAATCCATCGGCGCCTTTCCCCACCGCCCGAGCCAGGGACGAGGGCAGGTTCTGCGCGCCGCTCCTCGCAGCCCCCCCAGCCGGGAGATGCGGCTTCTGCATCGCGCTGCTCTTGTGTTTGAATATCGCTGGATTCTCTAGCCGAGAGCCACCGGGCTCGTCCGGGGAGGCGCGGGGGCCGGGTCTCTCGGTACCGGCAGCACCGGCCTGGCTCGGCCCCTCTCCGCCGCGGCTACCCCGGGATCAGCTCCGGCTTCCCCCGGGCTGTGTGGCGGGGGGAGAGAAGGGAGGAGGGAGGTTACGAAACAGGATTTTTGTTGGAGCGCCTCTTTGCTAATTTTTGTTGTTGTTTTTGTATGTTTTGTTTTCCTTTCTCCCTGCAGACAAAACAGGCCAAGGTGTGCTTGTGGCAGGGGGAGAGAGAGAGACGGAGAGGGCGGAAAATTTTCCAGAAATAAGTGACACGGACCAAAGCGGAGCTCGGCTCCTATCTCCAGGCAGACCCCGGAAGGCAATGGGAAGAGGAAAATAGGGTGTTACTGCGGCTTTTCTTTAGGAGGGCTGTTCAGGTCGGTAGATCTCCAAGGCTAATCCAAACAACCCGTTTGACTTGTGAGGTCCGGAGTCTAGACAGAGCTGGTGGCTCGGCGGCTCCTTATCTGGTTTTGGGATCAGCCAAAAGAGACTTTTCTTAATGTCCACAGCAGCACTGGGATCTGCCGGGGCCGGGGAGCCACCGCACCTCGCAGACAGGACAACAAATACACCCACCACCTGGAGTCTTTACAGCCCGCTTTGTTGTTCCCGAGGCTGCAGCCCTGGCTCCTCTCCCTCCGCAGCGGGGTGAGCGAAGGGGCTGCTCGGCAAAGCCTGCCCCTCGCTGCTCCCCACCGAAAGGCAGGGGCACTCCAGCCCCGGGGACTGCTCGCTCTTCTTTCTTCCTCCCCCATCCCGCTACCAGCTTTTTTTTTTTTTTTTTTAAGTTTTGCAGGGAATGGGAAAAACATCCTAGCTCGCTCTTGCTCTTCAGCATTAAGGAATGATCAAAGCAAATCAATTAAGAGAGAAAAAGTCAGTTTATATAGAAGATCTTCTTTGGGGGTAGAAAATTGCATTCTGTATTAGTCCCCTCGTGTTTGTGGATATTACAAGCTGTAGAGCTTGTTTGAGGCACTTTGGATCAATTAAAGCATTTAAGGCAATAGTAAGCAGCATTTCGGATAGTAGAGAGAAAGAAGCATCTTTTAGTGGGGTGTCTTTACTAATTTCTTTTCTTGAGCTCTTGAAATCTCCTGGCATTTTGGGTGGCCAGATGGCGGGTTTCCAGGTTTCTGAACAGTACATGAGCCCATCCAACATCTCTGCTGTTCCTGTAGTGTAAAGCAAAATGATCTGCTGTGCATCTATGTGATTCCTTCCCAAATACTGCACTGTTTCTCAGTGTGGTTGAGTTCAGAGTCATGATATCCCTTTTTGGAAGAAAGCAAGCTGATTGCTCTAACTATGATGCACTGATATGCAGTTTGCAGTGGACATTGCAATTGATTCTGCTAATGTGGAATTATGAAATTTGCCAGTGGGTAGGACTCTTTCTCTGTGCAGTTCAGAAGTTTGTGGATAAGTGCTGTTTTCTGGATACAGTAGTTGTACATTTCCTCGTGTACAGAGCAAATTAGATTGAAAAGCTTTTGTAATAATTTTCCATCAAAGACATGTAAAACATTTTGAACTCCTAATAACTGAGGGAATGCAGGATCAAGAGAGCAACATTTCCTTTAAAAAAGAATCTTAACCATGATCCTGGTACTCCTCTTTTTTCTTTTTCTTTTTTTTTCTTTTCTCATGGGTAAAACTTCATGTTTATTTTTAACTGTCACAAATACAAGGTGTTGTTTGAAAAGTGTTAAACTTAGCAGGTATATAGAGATAATACTGACGTGTCACTGTGCATGATAAAGTAAAATATGGTGGGAATTAACTTGAAAAGTTTATGAAGGTTTTAACTACAGCCCATAAATTAGCCCTTTTTACAAAGATACGATGATATGTAGAAGATCTTACAATATATATGACACTTAAAAAGATACTCCAGTATTTAGAGCCCAAACATTTTTTACTCAACTTGAAGACACAAAGGTCTTTGAGGTCCTAGTCCTTGAAGAGTTTACTGTAAGTAATCTGAAGTAATTAATAGTAGACCACTCTAGTGAATCACAAATTGCAGGAACAAACTCACTAGTTTACACAGGGCCTTCTGTGAAGGTAGTAAAAGACTTGCTGCTAACATCTAGTGAAGCAGGAATGTGTAGCCCCAAAGGCTCAAATCCAATTGTCACTAAAGTTAGTGGCAAAACTCCTCTAGACACCTAGACATAAGATTCATACTGTGATTTTGTAAGAGAAAAAAATAATTTCCTTTTTGAAACCCTCTTTTTTTCCCCCATATTTGACCTTAAATTACTGCATAATTTTCTGTAATAAAAGAAAAGGCCTCTTAAGCTATCTGTGCATCAGCAAAAGCGTCTTGCTTGGTGTGGTAATCAGAAACAGGAGCCAATAGCTCATCTGAATGTATAGGCTATTATAAAGTAAAACAGCCACTCCTTGTCTCACTTATGGCTGCCTAAAGGAAATTTCATATGTTCTGAATTTCGGGATATTCTACATATAAATGTCTAAACATTATATTTGACAGGAAGGAATTCTTAGCACAACTTAACAGAATTAGCCCCATACCAGCTCTGAAGTTCTAATTTGCATGTGTTTCACCTTCATGATATGAAGCAAGGAAGATTTTGCAGGATTTGACGCTAACAATGTGACTCAAATTCAAGCTCATTCTGAGCCAGACAGCAGCCCAATTGGCTGTTGCAGAATGATCCCAAACTTTACAGACAGCATAGGATTTGAGGACTGATAAGCAGTGAAAATTAACTGATAGTATTTTTTTTTTTTCACTTTACTAAAATTCTTTTCCTGCAGAAGGAATTAAATTATTTTAGCATTTGGAAGGCTATCGCTAGTTTTAGTCATTCAAGAAACCTTATTCAGGGTTGGGCTTTTGCCAGCTGAAAACCCAGGGTACTTTTGATAATTAAGTCAGGATGAGCAGTATTCAGCGCTTAGTGGCCAGAGAATTCAAATTGTTTTATCACTTCAAATGACAGTGTTTTAGATGAGCATTCATTCCAGACCTCACTGGCTTAATGGTTAGTGTAACCCGAGGAAACAGTTAACTTCCAGTGCCCATACAGGAGCAGTATATTCAAGATATTAGACACATCTTCCTCATTACATTTTTTAAATGCTAGACTTTAAAATTTCTGTTCTAGAAATTCACCATTTTAATTCTAATTAAGTAGTGTTCAAGGCATCTTTGCGTATAATTCTAGTAAGCACGGCTGTTTTATGCCCTGATGTTAATTTTTTTTTTTCTGAATAAAGCTCCAATGGGCTTTAAGAGAGTCATGTCCTTAATTCAGTTGGGCCCATCCCAGCTGAAAGTCAGTGATCTCTGCCAGTTACACTGTGGCAAAGGCAATAACATTTAGATTTCTGAAATGACCACCACATATCATGTTTCTTTGTGGAAACAAAACTATTACGAAGTACTTCTGAGTAGAGGAATTAGTTATTAAAATAGTCTTGGAAGTGAAATTGCACCATTTGGTATCTTGGTTCCACAGTATATTTGCTCTTCAAAACTGATTACATTAGGGATGTATATCCGCCGTTTTAATGTAACTTACTAAGTCATTATCACAAGGGTAAAAAAACCCCAGACAACAAAGAAGGCAGATATGACTTCTTATAACTGTCATATCAAAATTATTCTTTTCCAATTTGCCATTTTTCCTGGTGAATATTTTGTGTATAAAGAGACATTTATTTCTAATGCCATTAGGTTATGCAAGCAGGGATTCATTTGAAGGTGCTTATGGCTATTGCATGGTTGTGCAGTGCTTACTACAGTGGGCCATGCTCTTCAAAGGTCCTTAAAGCGATGCTGTAACCGATGTGGTCAATAGTAGTAAACAGAAGAACATGGTGACGTTAATACAACTATACAGTAATATAGCAATAACTGGCTAATACAGGTGTAAAGCCTTATGTCTTACAGATGCTAAATTCCTACAAAATAATTTTTTAGCACTGCACTTATTCTTGTTTCTATGGCAAAATTGTTGCTAACTTCCACAGGAGAATTTGTTCTCTTCATTCAGTAAGTGCCTCAAAGGAAAAATGGGAATTGAGAATGAAATAGCATGAGAAATAGCAGCATCACAATTAGTAGTACACGTTTTATGTTGCAAAGATTGAGTTTGGATGAAAAAAAACATGCAAAGTGACTTGTACTGCAGGATCAAATGTTTGGCTGACTATTGCAGTCACCGAAACAATATGTTCTTTCTTTAGAGTTTTATCTGCCTTCAGCTATTTAGCAAAGTAACTCTATATTTTATGTTTTAGAAAGCATTTTTAGTTTTGATATATATTTTAATATACTGGTAGACCAAAGGCAGTCACTGAAGCAACTCTTGATCTAGAGGCAGTTGATTTCTACTTGTGACATGACACAGAGCCTGTGACACCCTGATAATGATGTCTGGTACTGAAACCCTTGTTTCACAGCCTGGCTTGGCCTTGTATGGGCTCATGAAGATGCTGACCACTCACAAGTGGTACCAGTGCTCCTCTGGGAAAGGATGGTTTCCTGACTCTTCAACAGAGGCTGAGGAGTTGTGGTGGGGATGATTAGACAGGTACCCCCTTAGGTTCTTTCCTAGGAGAAATGCTGAAAAAGTTGTAGCAGAATAGTTCCCACAGCATAGTGCTGTCTCAAATTCACATGTGCACAAGGAGAGGCACTGACCACAGAGAGCTGATCTCTCGATGATGGATAGAGATCAGGTGTCCCTGATGAACTTCCTCATGCCCTTGCTGCAGCTGAAGTATTAGTAGTTGTTCTGCAGCGCTTACAGGGGAGACTCAGGCTTGTGTTTCAGTCAAGGCTTTCTCCCTTTCTATGAAAGCCTCTCGGAGTGTTTGCAGGGAGGGTAGGACCGGGAGCTGAAACTCCTGTTCTCAACAGCACAGCTGCCTGCCCTTGCCTTAATGCATCACTGCTTTTCCTCCCCCTGCACTGCTCAGGCCATGACCTGAAAGTATCCAGATGTGGGACAGCCCAGCCCTGGCCGGCTCCTCACCCTGAGTTCCCACACTCCTCAGCCCTGCCTCCAGCATGGGTTGTTCTCACTCTGGTGTTGCAGCCCCAGCTACGTGTAGGATGCTGTGGCTGTCTTGGGTGAGGTTTCACCTGAGCCTCTTCTGTTTCAGCAGGCAGAGGATCCATGCACATATTTTGTGATGGGACTTAAGCCTTTTTCCAAAGATCTGGGATGTGAGACCTGGAACACTGCACCTGCTGTGGTGGGAAAGGGTGAGTGAAGTGGTGCAGGCTGGAGCTGTAATGTGCCTCTGCTGCCCAGAGAGGAGCTGCAGCTCCATGCTAGTGCCATGCTTAGCATGCCCGAGAGCTGCACCACAGCCAGAGCCTGCAAGACAGCAAGGGCTGTGAGCATCAGTGGCACAGAGCGTGTGCTGCTTTTGGACATCTGGCTCTGCAATGGAGTACAGGCTGCAGAGCAGCATCTCATGGTATAGCAGGTGGATGGAGAGAGCTGAGCGCTCCTGAGTGCGGTTCACAGGATAACAGTGCTGCTTACTAAGCAAAGACATATATACCATTCTTCAGGGTGTGGGCCCTAGTGCCACCAAAAGCCATCTCTCTCCTCTCAGATTTTGCAGCCTAGGCCAATTTTTTTTAATAGCAGGTACTTATATAATTTCTATTTTTATTTTTGGAATGTAAGGTATCATTTTTAGCTTCAGAAGATGCCTGGGGCGGGACATGCCCCTGCTCTAAAAGTGATCAAGTTTTCAGGTTATCTTAGGCTGTAACAGACCTGGTTTCAGATTCCCTCCATGCCTGAGGGGATGCAACCATGCGTTCCTCCCCCAGCCAAGGCAGCATCCCTCCTCTTTGGATTAAAGGCACAAGAAAGTCTGGAGGGAAGAAATGAGAGAATGAGGGCTGAACCTGAGTCAGGGGAAGCCAGTTTCAGTGCATTTGGAGGATAGGTTTTGTCTGAGGTGTGTGACCTGTCAGGAACAGTCAGGCCTGGATGTACACACTGGCAAAGCTGTAGAGGTTTGAGAAACTCTAGCACAGAAAACTGAGTCCTCTCTAGAGGTCAGATGCCTTTAGGACTGGTCATCATCTGAGCAAAGTTTTGAGGATCCCAGTATTTAGATCACACCCAAGCCACATGCTGGGCCCCTCAGCCGTTTTTTGGAAAGCTGCTTTTGTGAAGAGTATTTGCAGTATGTTGACAACACTCGCCAGAAGAAGCCCAGAGCCTCCATGGGAGGAAAGACCTGTCCAACTTCCATCTTCCTAGCAGCGTCAGAACAGCATGGTGGGATTTGCATGAGGGAGGACAGGGACCCTCAATCTCTGCCTCATTTAAGTTGCTCACCACTGTCAAATGCTTTGCACAGTGTGTGGGTCAGATTGAGAAATGGCTGAGAGCTTGCTGTCCACAGCTCAATTCACACAAGGCTTAAGGCAATGCTGCAGGCTGGAGGAAGCTGCCAGCAGGCATGTCAGAGCTTACTGAGGGATCTCCCACCTGCCAAGCTGCAAGCATCACTGAGGCTTTGGCTGCTGCTAGGAGAGCCCATCTCAGCAGGTAGAAGGCAAGGTTCACAACTCCTCCACCGTTTTCTGGTGATACATTCATTATAACTGCTTTTGAACAGAGACCTCACTCTTGTGAACTCTGCCCTGCCACCTGGGCTCTTTTAATGGTCTCTATGTTACAGCAAACGTATCAGAGTGCCACCTCTGTTCACTAAGCAATGTATCTCACTAGGAACATGAACCCAGTGTTCCCAAAGCTCTGCTAGACACTGGTTGGCATCTAGGTTGAGTTTTAAAGTATTTTTGGCATTAGGGCATATAGAGTCTGCCTGTATGAGAATGTGGGCATCTATCTGCACAATCTGTCCACAGATGCACCCTGTGTTAGTTGGTGCAAAGTTGGAATAGTGACAATATGGAAATGGAAAAGAACCATCTACTAGCAAGTTTCTCCAGGTTTCTGCTGATGAGTTTATTCTCTGCTCTTGCCTGTAGTCTGACCTGCAGGACATCACTAAATTTTTTAGAAGGATGAGGAAGAGGAGATTGTAGAGGAAGAGATACATATTTGAGAAAGATGATCATCGATTATGTATTGTGCCCATCTTGGGGAAGAGATTTTCTAAGCTAGAGGTGAATGTTTATATAAATTAAAAAATACTGTATTTGTATCTGTAATAGATGTAATCCCAGATTTTACCTTCAAAGACTGTAACTATTGTGTTTCTTCCTAGAGTACTAGTAGATACAGTCACCTCTTACTAAGCTCATCAGAAACTTTGTATCATATTTATATCAGAAATACCTGTTTTACTGAGATGTTCTCAGCAGTTCCTGCACAAGAACTTGACCTTGCACAGAGCTCTAAGGTACTCTTACCCCTTCAAATGAAATTTGGTAGATCTTACTTTATTCAGTTCTACAGGGTGAGTAAAACACCAGCAGCTTTAGACAAGCAGACTTCCCTAAAGCACACTGAAAGTATAATTTGGATAATAATTGTGATTTGTAATACAACTGACTCAGTGAGTATTAGCAGAAATCTCTTAGAAATGGAGGGCCATATCAGAGAGTGCAAAAGAATCTCACCAGTGTTTTTAATGGAAACCTTTGCTTGGATCATCTAAAATGATCATTTAAACATTGATGGAAAGTAGTGATGGGCAGTACCTGGTCAATACAAAGGTTCATCTGTCTATGGAAGAAATGCTTTATTTTCACCATTATTCATTCAAAACTAAAGCAACAAAAATAACGACTGGCATGGGCAAAACAGAAGAGCAACTGCATTTTTTTTTCTGGAATAATGAGATTTTAAGGATTATCAGTTCATTCTGATCATATTTTTATCAGCATGTAATAGCTATATTATAAAACAGTTTAGTGCCATCCAAACCAGAAATTTAGATGATAAAATGGTTTCCTTCCTTTTCTCATTCTACCTTGATTAGGTACACCGCTTCATCCTGATACACAGTGTACACAGCGGAGGTGTGACAGGGCCTTACAAGGGCAGTTTTTGTCTTTCATACCACACCCACAACACAAAGAGGCCGAGTTTGAAGTTCTGATCCAGGATGTTTAAAAATACCATATGTCTAATGACTAAGCTAACCCTCCCAAAGACATTTTCAAAGAATTTCTCCTACACTTAATCACCAAAATGTTCTTTCTGCTTGCCCCTAGCAAGATTCAAGGTCATGAAGAAAAACTTAGGCATTTTCCCACAGGAAGGCTGAATGTCTGTGCTTTGGAAATTCTACCTGGTATTGCATTATATAGCAATACCATATACAAAGCATTGTATACTTTTTTACTGATCGAGTGAAACCCACTCAAACTGCAAGGTCGTCATGGGACTGATTGTGCTTTTCCTGATCTTTAATATTAAATACATTTGTAGTAATTTCTTCTTTCAGCCAGCTTGTGTGTTCTCATTTGAAAGCAATGTTTGCTTTTTAAAAAGTTGTTATGGAGTTTTTATCATTTGTCTTTGTTCTGACACTATTAATTCATTGTCTTGATGTGCTAGATTGCAAGTTTACTCAAATTTGCAGACTAATGTGATATATTTTAAATAGAACTACACAATCAAATACATTCTAGTTTCTCTGTTTCTGAGGACCTATGAGGGACAGATAGTGTCTCACTATTTTCACTTCCATGCTGCTCAGTTCCACTTGCTTGAATAAAATCTGATGGATATATATCAGAATTTAACCCTGAAGTATACATCAGGTGTCTGATGGAGTCATATTTGTAAAAGTCTATAATGTAAAACAAATGTCCACGGACACTTTTATTTCAATAAACAGACCAGAATGCTGTTTCCCTCTGAAGCAGCATTTCTGTGCCTCTGTCTGGAGCAGGCAGCCATCATGCTTTAGTTCATACAGCAGCAGCAGCACAATAAATCCTATATCTGATGAGTCCCAATACAGGTAGGGAAGCAGTAAGAAAGTCACTGAAAGACAGCAGCCACACACTGGCTTGACCAGTTGCTATTACACTTCATATATCTTCAGCAAACTGCCACCTTCTGTGCAGGCAGTGAAGCCTGACACACAGGCTATTGATCTTAGCAAGAGTGATAGAGCACGGACTTGCCACCATTCCTGTTCCACTTTGGGTGATCAGTTATAAATACGAAGACAATATCCCTCTGGAAATGGATGTGCTTGAGGAACAGATGGCTAAGCACAAGCACTTGTGCTGCACTGAAGTCCCTTACAACTGAAAATAATGTTTATGCTGTTTGTGATTGTTAATATCTGCCAAAGTAGAATACATTTGCACTCTTAGCAGATACACAGGTTCCATGCCTACACTTCTGTTCACTGAAGTTCTAGTAAAAAAACCACTTTGCTTTAACAGTCTTTTTATCTTTAAAAGAAAAAAAAATACTGTCATACAGTACTGTATGTAAAACAAAGTATGAAAAGTCTGTTGCAAAGGCCCAGAATATTTTTAGAGGTAAACTACACTTACCTCAATAAAGGCCAATAGTTCCTAAAATATTCTTACAGAATACAATAAGAGCTCTTCCACCATAAAATGATGGGCTCATAGTATGATATAGGATATGTTAAAGATAAAGAATAAAAAACCTTTTTGTCACTCAAGCTACTCCAGTTTATCAGGCAGAAGGTATAAAAGTAAACACCATGTAGCATTTTTTAGGCAACACATAATTAATAACCATGCAGTACTTGTGTCACATGATTTTATAGGTGCTGAGAGGCAAGTAGATTCCAAAAGGAACAAAATCAGTCCATGCAGACAAATTCTGGCCTCTAGAAGGATCTGTCAGGGATAGGGCATTCTGTGTGTGTCTTCTTATGCTTTTCCCAGAGACAGGATAGAAGGAACTTTTCTGATGTGATGCTGTAGTTTGTAATGTGGACAGGACTCAGTTTTGTCTCACTGAATGGCAGGGAATTTCAACCAACTTACTTTACTGTCAGGACGCTTGAGTCCTTGCTATTTTGCAGACTTCTTTATTAAAATAAAATTTTGATTCATTTGTACAGAAGCGATGGTACTTTACATCATTCTCTTGTCTTTCACCGGAGGTGACTTTTTTTGACATTTCCTTGAACTGTTCCTCCTTGAAAGACTGGAATCTACTTTTTTCAGTTTAATTCCAGTGTATTTGTTCCAAATAACCTGTACAATAGTCATCCCTGAAATTTTAGTTTGAACTTTTGAAGTCATAAACATTTAGCGGTCAAAATTTTGCATAACCTCCCATTTACAAACTCTGAACTACTTTGCTACTCTTGTATCTAGCAGTCCATAAAACCAGCAGGTAACATTATTTTTTTTGACTTTTCCTTTTGTTTTTCATTTGTAATCAAACAGTACTGGATTTTCTAAAAACACTTATTGTATTGTCAGTTACTATCAACACTTTGCACAGCTTTTCAAAACTACAAAGCTTAGCCTACCTTGTATGTATTTTTCAAGTCCTGCATTGTATATAATTTATTAATGACTCTGTTCTTTGTCGGCACAGAATGTACCCTCAGTGAAGGTCACTCCTAAGGAAACCATATTTCACGAACTGTGATAAGGGCAACGCCTCCTTCTTATCATTCAGGATTTTGTCCAAATATATGAAGTAAAGTATGAACTGAATTGGTGTATGTTGATAGGATTCTGCAAATAGAAGAGTTTGGATGGGTTTTGTCACCAAAACAAATTTAGTGAATTCCTCCCAGACAAGCAAATGACTGTATTAAAAGTAGTTCATAGAAGAATGAAACCCAGGATGTGGGATATGATCTCTTCACCATCATAGTGCGCATAAAGCTACCTCTTAACCTGGAATTTCCTGGAGTAACTGCAACAACATGCTCTCGTGTACTGCAGCAATAAAGCACTAGGACAAGGACAATTGCATTTTCTGTCCTATTCCTGCTGGAGAAAAAAGAAAGTATATTGAATTATGGTACTTAGAAATCATCTAGTAAACTCTTTACAAGAGGACACTATCAGTAAAAACTACTCAGATTCTTTACAGACATACTAAGAACAATTCTGTGGCATTTATGTGAGTTCTTGTTTGTTACTGAACTCAGGCTTTTGAACAGATTCCTTTTTAACAGCTGCTGCAATTACCTAGATAATGGCATTTCCTTCTTATCCTAGTTTGCTCCTCCTGGAGGTGGATGTGGTCTCAGTCTGCATGAGGAAGTTGAGGAGCAGTGCAATGTTGATACACAAGTGCTGTCTGATGTTGTAATAGTAAGGGAGGGCAATCATCTAGGAGCACAAACAATATTCCTTAGGTATCCGCTTTCAATATCAGCTCTCAATCAAAATTTCTCTAAGTAACCTGGTTCGGTACTTGCGTTATTCTCTCCATGACTTTGCAACCACTGGTCAGCCTTCTTAAAGACACATTTCTTTTACAGCAGCACCAAAGCATTAGAGGAAAGAGATTATGGTATAATGAACACCCTTTAAGTACTATATTTTATCTAATAAAATGTCTCTATAGCACACAATTTCCTAAAATTACTCCAAGCCGTGTTATGTCTCAATATGAGTCTCTCAAGCTGTTTGTTGTTGCTGCAAAAAATAGATTCTCCCTTTTTTTTTTTTCTCTTATGGGCTTTGATAACTCTGGAACTGTTCTGTAGGCACAAGGAGAAAATGTAAAATCTTCAAAACTAGCAGTTTAGGTACCGTCTAAAGTGACACATTAGATTTGTGTCATGTAACAGCTCATCTAACCACACTGCTTCTTTTACTGTTCTCCTGTAAATCCTTAGCTTAATAAGAACTTCTAAGTCAAGATCACAGAGCAAACATCTCCATCTCACTTACCTAATTAACACATGTTGTTGATGAACTGTTACAGGCTTGTCACCTTTGAATCCAATTACAATACAAAAATGAAAACATAGGCCAATAGCCACTCCTTACTGTGGAATTCCAGTAAGTGACAAGAGCCTTCGGAGTCCATACTAAAGAACAGAACTACTCCAAAGTATGAATTTGTCTCAATGATATAACACAAACGGGTGGCAGAAATGTTATCTCCATAAATCCTTTTCTTTCTTCTTCATTGCTCTATATTTTACTTTTCAAGTCCTCTCATTATTGGATTACATTGTGAACCTGGAGTTTATGCTTTTTCCTGTCCACTGCTGAGAAGAATAATAGTGCATCATTCCAGTGAAAAGATATCTTAGGCAGTTTTCCTGAGTAATGCTTTGGATGAAATGACACATCTCTTAGAAAATTTATGGAGAATGCCAGGACACGGTGTGAATAAAATTGGTTTCAAAAAACCACAAGGACAATATCTATATCCTTTTTGTTTTAAAATCTACCAAGGTATTGGTGGTTCTTATACATTATGAATGTCACTGTAATTTGTTTATTCAGTATTTCTCCAAAAGATCTAAGCACATCTCTGTGTCTATCTATGGTACAATACCACTAACTCCAGCACAAGTTAACAAAGCACTGAGAAGAGTAATTAAAGGTATATTACAGGGACCACACTTTATTAATCAGTAATACTTATGACTCTAAGTCTGTGCTGCAAATTTTTATTTAACCACTTGCCCTGTGCAGTTGTTTTTTTTTTGACAAGGCTATAAAACACCATTAGATTTTTTTATTAGTGTTAATCAGAATGGCAAAGGGCAGTCAGGTATGGTAAATTTTAGTGACAGCTGTGTGAAGCTGGGTTAAGATGAGTATCATTCAAATGTTATTTGCAAAATTATTTTCTCAGCAATTTTTCTCTGCCTTTTAATGAATACATTATTTGTGAATGCATTATCTGGTTCCCCTAGAAAGATGATCAGTTAATGTTCCTCTTCAATATCTCTTGTGCTATTTTTCTTATCAAATACATTAATTATTCAATATTAATTTTCTGCTGTTACTTGGTGCACTCTGCCTTTTTTTGTATGAAAATCATAATCTAAATTCATCATATGCTACAGAGAAAGAATGTAATGCTTTCTCTGCATGGTACTGGAGAAGCAGTTTTAGATGGCTTCAGCAAACGTTAGTGAAATTCAAGAGTGTCTGGCACCAATGTGTCACAGCCTGACAGGGCAACAGCGTAGTCCTTCTGGATTTCCTTAAATGTCTGCATGGTTCCTCTTGTGTTCTGCAAAATACAAGTGAAGAGTCTGTCTTTTTGTTGGATAAATAATTTGTTACTCTGCACTGGACAGCTTCTAAGGCCTAGATTGGCCCCTCTATAAAGATACCATCTCACTTTGACATAAACCTAAGACTCTTCTGTAGTCTTCTCCTAACATTCTAGTTTTAATAAGCCTCCCTTTACTACTCTGCTGGGTGTTAAGATGTGCAGCTTTTGCATGGCTTATGCATAGCGAGAGATGAAGCTTGCTTCTGGAGGCTCGTGGAAATTATAGAAACACAGTATGACTTGAAGCAACTGTTTTCTGGCTTCTAACTATTTAAACACATCATCCAAGTATGGCTTGAGTATTTCTTACCTTAATAACTTTAAGATATGTGTCACTGATGTGTCTTTATTTTTGGATTTGAAGTCCATTCCCACCTTCCCAAGATGAAGCTCTAGGCTGCTGATGTAGAGGCAATCAGTTCTCAAAATGTGGTAGTGAAATAACTTGATTAAAGAGCTACCAGACTTTTCCTAGCAAAGAAAAAAAAAAAAGGAAAAATGTAAGGGGAATAATTTCTGTAGAGTACAACAGTTTTAATAAAAGTTTACGTGGGTTTCCTACATTTATATATTTAATTTAGAGCAAATCTCTACTTTATTGCAAGATTAATTTTCTTTCCTCTTCCCCTTCCTCTTTTTTTTTTCCCTTCACCTTCTGTCTTTCCTTTCAACAACACAGTGGTCTGCAGCACAATCACAAGTGAGGTTGCAGTGTGCACTCTCTTTGTAGGCTAGGAGGCTCTTTGCACCACAGGCGAAGATTCCCATTCTTGGGTGAGAGGCAGTTACATTACCCATTGCATGATTCATCTATGAGCACTGTTCATATGGTCACGCAGAACAGACAATATACTGAGAGCCTCTGCGTATTATGGCATCTCTTAGATCATATGAGCAGATCCTAGATGGCACATAGGTTGGACATAAGTGTTTCAGTCAGCTGTTTGTTTTTGTACAGCTAGTTTTCCCTGCTTTTCCACATGACTATTCCTCAAACATTCATGATACAATTTATTATCACTCTGGCAAATTGCTAGTGTGAATTAATATTGCTGATCTTACATCCTTGTACAGACATTGATGAAATGTATTGCAAAGTCTGTCTGGCCTGTTCCAAATAAGGGATCCATATTGTGAGTCAAGTTAAAATCTCGTTTACTTACATAGAAGTATTGTTAAAAACATATTTATTACATTTTTATTACACTTGCTCACTTATATGACAGTTAAACTGTGAGAATTAAAATAGAAGGATATAAATCATAGGATCATAGAATTGTAGAACTGTTTGTGTTGGAGGGGACCTTAAATACAATCTAATTCCAAACTCCCTTCGATGGGCAGGGACACCTCCCACTAGATCAGGCTGCCTAAGGCTCCATCCAGCCTGGCCTTGAGCACCTCTAGGGATGGGGCATCCACAGTTTCCCTGGGCAACTTGTGCCAGTGCCTCACCATTCTCATTGTGAAGAAATCCCTCCTTATGTCCAGCCTAAATCTCCTCCTCTCCAATTTATAGCCATTCGCCCTAGTTCTATCTCTACATGCCTTTGTAAAAAGTCCCTCCCCAGCTTTCTTATATGCTCTTTTCAGGTACTGGAAGGTCACTATAAGGTATCTTCGGAGCCTTCTCTTCCACAAGCTGAACAACCCCAACTCTCTCAGCCTGTCCTCGTATGGAAGGTGCTGCAGGCTTCTGACCATCCTTGTAGCCTTCTCTGGACCCGTTCCAACAGCTCCATATCCTTCCAGAACTGGACACAATACTCCAGATGAGGTCTCACAAGAGAGGAACTGAGGGACAGAATCAATTCTCTTGACATACTAGCTATGCTTCTTTAATGCAGCTCAGGAAATGGTTGGCCTTCTGGGCTGCGAGTGCACATTGCTCCCATCCATCAGCACCTCCAAGTCCTTCTCTGCAAGGTTGCTCTCAATCACATCATCTGCCACCCTGTATTGAAACCGCAGATTGCCCCTATCCAAGTGTAGGACTTTGCACTTGGCCTTATTGAACCCCAGGAGGTTCACACAGGCCCACTGCTCCAGCTTTCCATCTATCCCTCTGGATGACATCCTGTCCTTCTGGTGTAACCTTCCTTTTCTGATTGACACACCTGTAGAAGCCCTTCTTGTTAGTCTTCACTTTCCTTGCCAAGCTCAGCTCCAGCTGCTCCTTAGCCTTCCTGACCTCATCCCTACACAACTGGCCAGCGTCCCTATACTCTTCCTAGGCTACCTATCTCTGCTTGCACTGCCTGTGCAGTTGCCTCTTGGTCTTCAGTTTGACCAGCAGGTCTCAACTCAGCCATGCTGGCCTCTTCCCTTCCGTGCCTGATCTTCTACATCTGGTGACCAAGCACTCTTGTCCTTTATGGAAAGCACCCTTAAATATGTGCCAGCTCTGTTCTACTCCCTTGATCTCATGGACCATGTCCCAGGGGGTCCTACTGAGTAACTTCTTGAACAGATGGAAATCTGCTTTCCTGAAATTTAGGGTCCTGACTATACTCTTTGCTTGTCCCATACCCCTCAGGACTTCGAACTCCACCAGTGCATGATCACTGCAGCCCAAGCTGCCTCCAATCTTGATGTCACTGATGAGCTCACTTGCACTGGTGATCATCCCTTCGAGTGGGGGTGTCTATTACCTGCGTTAAGAAATTATCTTCGATGCACTCCAGGAGTCTCCAGGGTTGCCTACAGATTGCCGTGCTACATTTCCAGCATATGTCAGGGTGGTTGAAGTCCCTCAGGTGGATGAGAGCTTGTGAGTGTGAAGCCTCCTCTAGGAAGAGGAAGAACGCTTCATCAGTTGGCCCTCCTTGATCAGGTGGCCTGTAGTATACACCGACCACAAGGTTCCTGTTGGTTCCTCCTTTTAGTCTCACCCACAAGCTTTCAACCTGTTCACAGCTCTTCACATTCTATCCGCTTCCTGATACAGAGGGCAACGCCTTCACCCCTCCTTCCTGCTCAGTCTCTTCTGAACAGCCTGTAGCCATTGACAGCCACACTCTAGTCTTGGGATTCAGCCCACCAAGTTTCAGTGATGGCAACTAGATCATAGTTTTTTAGTAGCGTGGTAGCTTCCATTTTCTTCTATTTGTTGCCTAAGCTTCATGTATTTGCATAGAGGTACTTCAGCTGGGCTGTTGGCCACATTGCCTTCTTAAGGGGAGACCTTTTATTTCCTTTAAGGTGTTTTGTGGAAGTTTTCTTCCTGGCACCTACTACCTCAGGAGCCTCCTGGTTGTCTCCACAGGACTTGAGCGGTGCCATGGTGTCCCCAGCATGCCCTGGGGCAGCAGGTGGAGGGCCCATACCAGCACCCCATCCCTCCAACCATTGTGTGTCCTCCTGCTGCTTGTCATTGGCAAGCTTCATATTATCCCTCTCCCTCTTCACATCTAGTTTAAATCCCTACCAATAAGCCCTGCAAGGTTTCATTGAGAAAGGAGGCTCCCACCTGATACCTGCAAACCTGGTGCTATATAGGCCATCCCTTTGTCAAAACCCCCAAAGTTATTACAGTCACACCAGCCACAGAGCCAAATTGACTGGATGAGTCTGATCCTTACAATATCACCACCCATAATTGAAAGGAGGGAGGGAAAAGTCACCTGGGCCCCAGATTCCCTTATTAGCTGTTCCAAGGCCCTAAAATCTTTCAAAATCACCCTTGGGATACATACTGCAGCTTCTTCACCTCCCACGTGAAACAGCAGTAACAGGCCTTACGAGACTGGGAAGTTTCCTAGTGATATCCCTTACCCATGCTCCTGGGAGGTAGCAGACTTCAGCCTTTTCATCCTCTTGGCAGTTGTAGTAACTCAGTCCACTCACTGCATCCCTTTAAAATGCTTCCTATGTCCTGGTGGGGCGATGACACCAGATCCCTTTGATCAGAGGCTTTTTCTGCTCCTGTATCTGGAAGCTCATGGTGTGGTTCCACCAGTCTCTCTCTTGCTTAGAATCCTTGATGCTCCTTAGCCTTTCTACTTCCTCTCACAGCTCTGCTACCAGGCTGAGGAGATCAAAAAGTAGCTCCAATAACAGTCTGACACTATATGTGCTGTAGTGATGGAGGTGAGAGAAATACTTCAACAAGCAGAGAAATTGTAAGTTCTTTGAGAAAAAAATTTTACCTTCTAGAATCTCACATTCACTTTTCAGTGTCTCTTACTCTACGTTTGCTGTATTTTGTAGCAGTTGAAAGAGGGTGAATGTGAACCCATACAGAGGAAAGATTGACTTCTGAATGCGGTACAGTAGGTCACCCTCCAATTTAAAGCTCTGTTGTTGCCAACAACAATAAAGTGGCTGTGTAAATATGACATGCTCGTGGTTAGTCTACGCTTGGATTTTTCACATCTGTTCCATGTCACAAAGGCACTCTACCCCTAGTTACACCTAAGCATCCCTGTTGAAATCATTGTGACAGTCACATATGTGTAACTGAGAGTAGAATTTGGCCCCCTGTGTTGAAATTACTCCTTTGAAAGTTGTTCCACCTCCTCTGGCTTAATCCTGTCCCGTTAGGGGAATGCAATCTCACTCTAGTAGAATTGTAATGTGATTTGAGTTACAGTCTGATACCTGGAGGGGGGAATCCAGAGACAGTGTAGCTTAAATTCAAAGGCTCATTATACGTCTCTCCTGTGGAAATTACATGAACAGTTGACTCAGATAAAGAGCACATTCTAATTTTTCTTTCACATATCCCTTTTATGCTCTTGCAAATCCAGTAGAGGGACTGAGCATCAGTACACCAGACATATTTCCTTTCTTGTGTACTTTAAATGCTTTTTTTAATTTTAGAAAGTGTGATTTTAGGAAAAATAGAGCAAGAAAATCAAAGAAAAGAAAAGCTGGATCATTCAAAAGTCTTTTAGAGGTTGGAAAGGATCTTTGGAGATCATCTGATCATCTGGTCCAACCTCCTGTTAAAAGCAGAGCTTTATATATGATTTCCTAGGGCTCAGTTAAACTCTATCTCCAATATTTCTGGCAAGGGAGTTTCTATCACTTCTCCAGGCAGTCTTCTCTAACATTTAATTGTTTTCTCAGTGAAGAATATTTCTCTTATATCCAGAGAGAATTTCACCCAAAGCAACGTGTTCCTGTTTTCTTGCCTTGTAAAGAGAGTACCTCCATTTCCTCTATAACTATAGTTAAGGTGTTGGTGGAGTATGATTAGGTTGCCTGTGAACATTCTGTGCTCTAGGTCAAACAAATTAGATTCCATCAACATTTCTTCATATGTCAAGTTGTCTGGTTCTGTAACTATCTTGGTGGTCCACCACTGTACTCTTTCCATTTTTTCAATATCTTTCCCAAATTTGGGAATAAAAGCTGAACATTTTTCCAGATGTTGCCTAGCAAGTGCTGAATGAAGTGGAATAATCGTGTCCCCTGATTTGGTGATTCTCTTGCTGACGCACCACAGGATTCTGCTAGCCATCACCGCTGCCAAGCCCACAAGCTACACTGGCCATACCGACTGTGACATCAGATTTTAATTCATTTGAGATTTACACCTAATTAAGTCTTCAAATCCAGTGTAGAAAATTAATTCCTTCTGTTCAACTTCCATTATTGAAAAGGGTAAATAAAGTGAACATTTAAATAACTTGTAAGTGATTCAGCTTTCATGTGATTTAGATGCCTTAGTCATTTCACCACTGAATGACAACCAGAACTGCGACAGAATGAATGAATATGAGTTCAACCGGTTGCTTCAGGCTATGAAAACTCTGTTGGTGGGTGGGTTTTCTTATGCACCTGCTTTTATGCAACTGAACATGCAATCCTTGCATTTATTGTTGTTTACAAGAAAATAATTTGATAGAATAGTTAAGGCATAATGCACCCGGGCTGAGGACTGGAAAATCTTTTTAAAGTGGCAGTATCTTCATAATTAGGCCTGAATACACCAATGCCAGTACTTTAATTCATTTCTCTTCCATTTGCTACAGAACTTGCCCTTACTTGCTCTGGCCCCTCAGGATGTTTATGTTCAAGGGAGAACTTTTGATCCCCTTTTTTATACCCTGTTGAATCCATATCTAATTAGGTAAGTATGGAGAAACATTGAAACTTGGTTATGTCTTTTACTTCCCAAGCCTAACGTGAATTAAAGAAAATCAAACAAATTTGTAAGAAAAGTTAACTGACCAACCATCCCTTTTAGAAAAAGGAAAAAATTTTTTTTGCTAGTTTTGATATTGCACTGTAGAAAGTATTTAAAAAATGTTTTAATTTTATCAGATTGATTAATTTCTTTCTATTCTTTTTTTTTTTTTTAAGAAGAACCTTCATTTACTTCATTACGCAAGTCACCTTACAGGACTTCTGTAAAGATGATATGACAGGTTATCTTAGTAAAGAAAGAATAGAAACTTCTATGTTTGAATAAATTTGGATATTTTTTCTTCCTTTGATTTCCTTGATACCTCTGGTTTTATAATTTTTTTATTTCCTTGAAAAGTACTCTCTATCTATTTTTTCTTGTCTGACTAATATTTTTAAGGAAGAATTTACCTCTTCAGGAGATTTGTTCAAGATGTTACACCTAGCCTTGCACAACTCCAAGGCCAGGAAGATCTTGTGATGTTACTTTGCTTGAAGCAGAATTTCATTCAAGGCTTCCATGACTATGTATGAAGGACAGTACCTCAGTCATGGCCTAGACAGAATCTGCAAAATTACCTGAGACCTGGGTTGGAGAATCCTCCTTTTGTATTATATTCATCCAGATCCAGTCGTGCCACTCCAGCTCTCTTCAGCCTCTCTGCAGAATGTGTTTACTTTATCTTACTATCGCTAATCTTACAGTGATCTTGCAAGACTGAAAGTTTTTTCTTAAGCCTCCAGCTACTTTATACAATTCTCTAAAGTACTTATCATTCAATCAATCAATCAGTTGAGCAAACAATCATAAAAACTTGCAGTTTCTAATATTTAATGGTTATAGAAAAACATCCAAATCAACACGTGATAAGATGTTGCCTAATGATTTAGAAATCAGAAAGTGACCACAGAGAAACTAACTAACTGACTGAAAAAAAACCCTGATGACTTTTTATGGTAAACCAAGACTTCTGACATTTACACTCATGTTTTCTGAAGGTTTGTAGTTGGATAAGGCTAGATGTTAATTGCATCTTGTATTAAACTTCAGATAAATGCCCTCCTGGACTTGATGTTTTTGTTTTTTTACATCTGTGTTCTCGAGAAACATCAATGTATACAGAACACACTACTGCTTCTTTTGTGAGCCGGCTTTATTGGTGCTCTCTCCTGTATACCTGTATACCTACCTACAAGTATGTTGTTCTCTTCCTCCTTATTTTATTCTTTGTATTACTCCTATGAACAATTACTTTGTAAAGTAAAAAAGGCAAATCTGCAAAAAAAAGTTCAACTTTTTTTTTTTTTTTTCAAATGTGACAGAACTCCTTGCATGTTTCTTTGTGTAAGCAATGACATCTTTGAAGACTTTACCTTTGGAAATCTTATGCATTCAAGAGAAAGTCCCAGGATCAGAAAGCACAGAGGAAAGGGTAGCTGTATATAACTTTAAAAGGTCAATGAGGTTGGGAGGCATCATAGGAGAGATAACAACAAAGAACACTGTCACTTGCTCTCAAGAAAGACTGATTTTTGTTTTTTAAAAAGCAAATATCTTCTTTCTTCTGTCTGCTCTGCTGTGTCAGCAGACAGGAGATAGTCCTTGAGCATTCATTTTCTCCTACTGATCACATATATGTTCTGAACAGTAGGAAACTCTCTATTTCCAATGCACACTTTATGGTAAAAAAAGATTTTGGTTCATTTTTGTATTCTTACTCCCATAATCTTTCCTATGATTTGAAAAATACCTAAGCAAATGTTGGCAAAGCGATGTTAGTTTTTGTAGTGCAGACAAAAGGAGAACAGTTTAGATGGAAATCATTGTAGTTCTTCAGCTCACTTCCTTACTATTATGAAACATGGAATTGGAAAAAAATCTTCAGTGGTGATGGAACACAAAATAAACAAAAGAGATGAACACGTGCATGTACAATATCAGCATACCTGATGCTTCAGATCACCAAATTAACAGCTATATTATATATGAATTATAGCACAGCAAGTGAAATGAACTGCCTATTATTGTCTCATGATGTCTGAATTTTGAAACAGAGGAAGGTTGAACTAATTTATAAGAAACTGCTAGACTCTGCACAAAATGTCTATTTCCTTAGTTGAGGCAGAAATCGAGGGGTCTACAGCTGCCATGCTGATTAGGGCAATACTCCCATGTGGAAATAACTATCCAGATTATTAGTACACAGTCAATATTTTAGTTGGGCTCTTCCCTTTTATATGGACATATCACACCTAGCCTCTGATTAGAGGCATATCTGTTTTGGGAGGGGTATCTGTATTTGGTTATGTGATGGCTGTAACTCCAGTATTTGACAGAATAAGTGCATCAAAACTATTGGAAACAAAACCATAGAGGGTGGACATCCATGACATGCTGTGAAAGAAGACTGCCGTACTCTGGGTTATCAATACGGTAGCAGAAGTTAGTGAATTCAATTGGCTGGGATTTCCACTCACACTGAATCCTCCTGGAGCCTACAGTAAGACTTCTCTATTTTTTTTTATATGACACTTTCACAATTTGAAGTGGAAGTAGGAAGGAATTAGGTTGGCTTTAAAGGAACTCAGATCCACAATTAATGATGTACATATACTACAATAGGAACTTCTTTGATTAACAAAAATGCTTCTAAATAAACCTTAAGCAATTTTAATCAAGCTGATCATATTCAAATTAAATTAAGAAATTCTCAAAACAAGGTTCACTGTTGGATATGGCCATAGTTTGGGAACAAAACTGGAAGACTGAAGTAAGATAGAAATGTAGAATAAATGCTGATTGATAATAATGATCCTAGTTACTGGAAGAGCTTGACATGCTGTCTGTCTTGGAAATAACTGTAGGTGTAGAGACTCAGGGAAAAGATCCTCCATATCAATCAGTCTTGTAGCAGGATAGAGACATGTCTTGGTTCATATTTTACTGAGCACTGTGCCACCTTGCTTGTATGTAACAGTTACGTAAAAAGTCATAACAATCAAACCGGTTCTCAGTGAACTGGTCTGTTTTAAATGTAAAAAGGAAAATCATAAAATGCTACAAATACTGAAAAACTCTGGAACTCTCCCTAAAGACACTTGTAACCATAGTAAGGAATATGTACAAGTGAGACTGGAAGAGCCAAGTAATTAGATTTTCTTGATCATAGAAAAAAAGCAAAGAAAAATTCAAAAGAAATCTGAAACATAACCCTAAGAGCTGTTGCTTAAGAAGGACCTGCAGTGGCACAGGACTGTAATATCAGAGTCCAGACTCATGCTCTCCCTTATTCTGTTAAAGACAGCCATCCAGAAAGAACCATACTTTCCTGTTCCCCCAAACTCTTCAACTTGTAAAGCTGCCTTTTCCATCTAGGCAGTTCTCTAATGATAAGACAAACTCTGATATTGAAGAAGGACTGATACGTAAAATTTTAGAAAGTCGAAATCTAGTCCTACAAGACCATACTATAACACTGTATATACAAGGACAAACTAACTCCTTCATTAAGTGCAAATGCAGATTTTTCAGGTGCAATGGCCCTGTGTTGTCTGTTAAGCTTTCTTCAAGGGAGCCCCAGATGCCTATGCTCAGTACAGAAATGAAGAGGCTTATGAGGTACCCAGCACAAGGGAATGATCTGCAGTAATTAAGTCATAAATTAAGAAACATCCAGGAAACAACAGTAAGTAATTGTAAAATATGAATATATAACTTACAAACAAATAAGTAGCCTATTGTGAGCATAAACAATGTAAAAGTTCCTAACTGTAGGGTCTATTTTTTAAAAGCAAATTCCTCTGTGCCATTAAATGTTTGTAGCCTTTTATTTTTACACAGGATATGCAGCTGATAGGCCATTGTGAAAGGCTGTGTACATACTGCATTGATTACCTTGCCCTGACATCTGCCCGCACTGGTCAGAATTGACTGGGGAATAGAGTGATGAAGAAGAAGAGGCAGACCTTTTTTCATCACTTTGAATAGCCTTCAGAGGCCATGCAGGAAATGGAAGTAATGAGACTTGGCTAGTATGCAAGGGATGGCTTAAAGGCTTAAAAGCAGTACTTATAAAGGGAAGAAATGATATATTTTGTATGAAAAACAAGGTTCTTAGTATTGTTATTGTATTTGCATGCTTTTATTAAGATTATTCCAGGGCGAGGCTGATTGGGAGTAAGGGTTTCAACAGGCATGTTTCCTTCTTGGAGTCTGGAGGATTCCATTTTTAGCACACATTAAATCGATGGGTACTTTAATATGAAACCTTGGTTCATTACATCAAGGTTTCAAACTTAAAAAATACAAATGAAAAGCTTGAAAAATTCAATTTCTGTTCAACACAGTAGATGAAGAACACTCTGTGTTTGTGGTTAGAGATGAGGTGAGCCCTGCTATCTGACAGCTTCCTACAAATCATCTGTCACTTTGCCCGGCATTGCTTGGGGTCCAGGTATCACCATTTGAAAGCACTAGAGTTTCAATATCTTCTGTAGGATAATACTGTGAAAAACAATGTTTCCCACAGTTATGTGTCAAGTCTGCCCAGGGCCTAAGGGAAGATGCTTGATGCGGAAGCCATTGCTGTCATTCTCATGGCAATCTTGGGAAGGGTGGGTCAGTCATGTTTTAGTGCCCTGTCACTAAGTGGGTCTCCTATACTATCCTCACACTGATGGTATGCAAAGCAGAGTTGCTACAAATCTGAATTTGCAAAAAGAAGAACTGTTAACGTTCTCGCTACTGAGAAAATGGATGAAGATATGCAGTCCTTCATATTAGCAGTCTCATTTAGTTTCAAAGAACATAATTATGTTTTTACAATCCATTTACTGTACTGTAGTGCAGAGAACTGAAAAAAACTGAGGAGCCTTAGAACAGCCAAGAGGTAAAAAATTGGTTTGATGGGGGCATCTGGTCATTTGGATCTTGAATTGCTAAGCTTCAAAGAAGAATGACTTTGTACTTTACTAATGACAGGTTAGAATGCAGCAAGAACTCTTGAATTTTTAAAACTGTTGAGTTTGTGGCAGTTTCCTGTGCTGTATGGCAGTGGTCACTAGCAATGATAATTCATTTATACAGACTTTTCAAAAGAAAAGGTCTGTGTGCAAGAAAACGGACCTCTATGGATTTTGTGTCCAGTGGAGTATGGCATTGTGTTCAAAATTTCTATATTGCATGGACAGTAAAAATGGTAATGTTTATATTTTGTTTGGAATAAACATATTTTAAAATTATTTTACTCTAATATAAAATATATTTAACAGTTTGTAAATTAAAAAGTGCTATTTTGCTCCCCACAAAGAATCTAGTATGAACTGTTTTCACATGTTTCTGGCAAGAATGATTTTATAGGCAGAATCAAGTCATTGAAGTATGACAGACCAGAGTTGGTCTAGGGAGGTATTCAGAAAGTGAGAGAGAATTGCATTTTTACATGAAGTCTGGGTTTGTCTTTTCTGTTTCTGGGACCATTTGATGACTGGCTTAACTTGTAGTCACCCAGTCTGGAGATGGAGCCTGTGAAGACTGGCCATGAAGGACCTGCTATCCCAGCGTATTTTAAAGTAAGGACTTCTGCTACTGTAAGAGGTGGGTGTAGATTCAGCTGTGATGCCTTCAAATTGATGGTGCGGGGTTCTCATTTAAAGAGAGGTTTTACTCATTTTCTACTTAATTGTCTTTACAGGAAACTGAGAGAAACCACAGCCAATTTTACTGACGGCTGCTAGACAAAGAGACCCAAGGAAAACCACGAACTCCCGGACAGTGATACAAAGCTGGTAGGTGTCAGGTACAGCTAGGTAAATGGCACATAGTGGTGAAGGTTACAGAAGTATCTGGAAGGGGCTTCTCCAAGGAAGTCACTGCTGGGCTTCCCCCGGATCTGGAAAACCCCTCTGCAGTGTGTCCATCAGCCACCAGATGTCTCTGCGTTATGTTGGGTAGTGCCGGCTCTACCCTAGCTGGTGATCAAAGGAGACAAGACTGGAACTCAAGCTCATGTCTGTAGGTGTTTGTCCAAGTTGCTTTAATTTTGTTTAAAAGACTTGCTGTTCAATAAAAACTTCCATTGTATGAGTCTTCTTTGTGATAATGTGGGTTACAGATAAGGAAGTAAGGATAGGCCAAAAGATTTTTCAAAGCGCAAATATTGTTGACATTATTAAAACTAGCTACTGTATCTTTTCCACCAAGTCTTTGTTCATGGTTTTTCTTGTGTTAATCAGTTTAAAGTATCAATAAAAAGAATTTTTATCTGTGTTTTATATATGTAAAATGTACTATTAAAAAGATGTGAGATATTTAATGTCAAAAATCACCTGCGGATACTTGAAATCCTTCTATATCAAAACTACAAATTTTCCTTCAATGACTTTTGCATAAAACAGTGGATATTACTTACAGTTTTGTTTTTGAAACATCAACTTTTTTTCCTTTTCTCTTGGTGCAAAGCCAGCATTGTAGAATGGATGCAAATTGGCAACAAGCCTAAATACCAGTAGGAATACATTATCTGTGTTGGATTTGTATTCTTAAATACTGCATAAAAAGCTCTGTATAATGATTATTGTAATGATCGTGAAAATATCAATCAGAAAAAGAGCTAATAATTACTAGGCCTGTAACAGAGCATGAACTAATTGGACTTAACTGCGATTTTGCATGTATGTTTGTGTAATTGATGAAAACACTTTTCAATGACTTGCCTGGCATGAAGAAAAAGCTGCTTGTTTCTGCTAATAAGCTCCTTAATGGAATAGAGAAAGAAAGGAAAATGAAAAGTGAATAGGACCAATTAGTTGTTTACATTTTGGAATCTATACCTAGTATTGATTTCTTTTATGAGCAGAACAATTTCAGATGCACACACATGTCCTAGAATATGACTGCTCCTCTCACATCAGCCGAGGTTAAGACAAAGTCATTTCTGAATGGATTATTATGAGTTATCCCCAAAGATCTGTGTTTTTGGTACAGTGTTTTCCAGTGTTATGTGGAACAATATATGCTGTTCTCAAGCTAGGTTACGAGTTTTGCTTCATAGTTCATTAAAAATATTTCCAGTTTAGTGGTAGAATTATAGTTTCAATCATGTTAAACCTTTCCTTATACAAACCTTTGGGTTGCATATTTGGTGAAATGCATGCAGACTCACACAAAACTTGTCTCCAGTTAGAAATGTGGAAAAGAAGGTTAATCCAGCTTGTTCCCTGCGGTACATGCTCTGCAAGAATGAAAGAAGTAAGGCTTAAATTTTGTTTCTGTGGGCAGCAGATATGACTCCAGCTTTGAGTGTGCACAAAGAAGAGATAAGCAGAATAAGAAGGTGTCATTGTTGCATCACCTCCTTTCAGAACTGAACAGCACTTTAACAATATTTAAAGACCTGGTAGCAGAATATCCTGTGTCCTCCTTTCTTTCTGGTTGTTTTAAACACATTATTAAAAGTCATAACCAGAAAAGGTCCTTTAATATCAAAAAGGTGACATTAATTCTTTTTGTCCCATTTTCTAATGTCATGCTAGGAAAACAGCGTCAAATTTACAGATGGTGTGTAAGGCCATGTACATTAAGTTTTCTTGAGTTTACTCAGACTCCCTTTCAGTATTCTAAGCCTCAGCAGCCAAAGGTAGAGGTGAATTTTCAGTGAGGACATATAAGTAACAAACTGGCAGTTGACAGTGAGTCCTGATAATACGTGTTAGTTACAGAAAGTATGCAGAGGATATGCAGAGCTGAGGTGTTGTAGAGAAGGTCCAAAACAATGCAGGGGCCACAGCTTATATGAGCTCAAATTTCTGAAGATACCTTCTCAGCATATGTGTGAATGAAATACAA
This sequence comes from Clamator glandarius, assembly GCA_033459285.1. Classification (NCBI taxonomy): domain Eukaryota; kingdom Metazoa; phylum Chordata; class Aves; order Cuculiformes; family Cuculidae; genus Clamator; species Clamator glandarius. The sequence goes on along the minus strand of JAUNZM010001062.1, from coordinate 219,320 downwards.
GTTTGAGTTTATGGTTATCTGAACACAGTTTGTACACAGAGTGCTGCTATCTTCTGTCCTAAATACACTTTTAGCTTCTGATTTTACTCCATGCTATGTGAGCTGAGGCTTGAGGTTTCTTAGAAGTAATAATCAGCACTAAGATTGAATAAACAATAAGACAAATTAACATGGCATGTAAATATTATCCCCCTTTGTAATTGTTTTGTGCAAGAAAATTAAACACCGTAATCAAACCAATTTACAATATCTTCTGTACCAGATTGGGTGCAAGCAACACTGTCTCTCTGTTTTTAAAAAAAATATAGGTCATAAGTAACAGAAAAATCCCAAATCTACAGTGTTTTACAGTTGACTGCTCTTCTATGTTCCAGGCATTACCAGTCACAGAGCAGCACAGTTAATAGACTAAACTCACAGCTCCTCAGTTTTAGTTAGAATTGGCTAGTAGTGTGAAGTCTTAGGCAGGTGAAATAACTGATGCCAACATTTCAAACTAGGATCCACAAGTGAGATGATTAAATCTTCATTTAGAGGCCTAAATGAAGCATAGTCTGATTTCAGGTATACAGAAAAAATGCTTGGTGAGGTCAGTTTGCAGGTTCCAGCAGCTTTAAAATTAAGTTTGAAGGCACGTTTTTCTAAATATCTATAACTATACATTTTAAGCTTAGCTAATTTTAGTGTTTCCACCAGTAAAACATTTTAAAAATGTTAAATTGAATTTTATGGGCAATAGATAGGTTCTTGTAAGGCTTTATAGTTTTATTTGGGAAAAAACAACTGAAGAAAAGAGAAGAGTATAGAAGTAGCAAGTCTTGTAGTAGTATATATGCTAGCTACTATTTACCATAGGAATATCATAACTAAGTGAAATGCTATTTGTATGCAGCTGTAGAATTTTATTTATGGACAACATCTGTACTGTGATATTTGAAAAAACATTTTGCAGCTGATATGCTGAAGATTGTCTTTAGGAAATAAGTACAATTGTGTTGTTATTATTATTAAAGATCATTCCAGGCTGTTCTTGTACTGCTGGAAATTAGGTTTTCTCTGTTGAGACTTTTGGGATTGATTCAAATCAAACTGAAAAGTTTTCACAGGAGGTGGCATTTTGTTGCGTATTCTCTGTTCAAAGCAGATACAAAGAGAAAATGTCTACCTACTGCCTATTTGGTAGCAACTCTAGGAACAGTCAGCTGAGATAAAGATGAAACAAATCAACATGGACATAGGTACATTTACTGTTCCTTTTATTACACTTGGTACACTAAATTGAACCCATAGGTCTTGTATATGCCCCCTGAAATACTAACTAGTTCTATTTTATGGGAATATTAGAAGATTACACCTGTGAACAACTAGAGGTAGCCTTTCATCAACACGTTGTCATCAAGTAATGGCTGATGTATACCATGAAACTGGGGTACTCATATGCACTGTCTCTGGAATAGCTACAGAAATTTTCATTATCGATATAAATGTAGAATCCTCAGTGGCTTCTACTCAGATATTTGCTTTAGTAACGTCTTGCATAAACAATTTCTTTGAATATTGAATAATTTCTTTGAATATTGAATAATTTACTTATACCTTCCGCCCCCCCATATGATTATTCATCATTGTCTGGGTCATTCACTGTTGATTTATATGTGAGAAAAAATGCATTGTAATTTCTCCTTAGGGTGGTATTTGTATTGTCAGATACAAATCATCTATTTCTTCTCCTAATTTGAGACCACTAGTCACTGAACATTTCTTCTTATAGCTGAACATTTCTTCATTTTATTTTTTTGTGATTAAATCTTGGAATCATTCCACTGAATTTTAGCCTTCTAACTGAAGCTCTTGATTTAGCACCCACCTAACTGTAGACTGCTGTAATTTCAGAGGGAGATCTTTGTAGGTACACTTTTGTATACACTGACTATAAAGGAAGCGCAGGGTGACAGTGCACCTAATCTAAGTGTCTCAAATAAACATCTAAAGTTATGGCTATGGTCTTGAAGGGTAAGATAACGCCCTTTTATTTTTCATTATTGAGTTATGAGTTTCAGTTATGAGTGATGTTTCATAACCTGTTGCTCTAGATCAGAGCACAGTGTTGCTGTGCTAATAACTGTTGTGGAGCTGTTTTCAGAGACACTTAATTACACTGATGGGGAACTCAAGTACTTGCTTTGATCTCTAAGGAAACATAACCAAATTTTGATGAACTATACACATGTTAAAATTTTGAGAAAAACTGCTCAGTGTAGGGGACACTTAAATTCTGTTGATTTATTTAGATTTTGTTTTTTTCCTTAGCTTCTTTAAAATGATCAATAAGTATTTTGGGATGAGTTATACATCTGCAATCAGCTCTGGTTAATTAACCATTTCTTTTCTGATGTTCAGTGGGGCCTGCTTGAACAAGTTACATTTTGCACCTTAATTACAAAATGACATGAATAGAGTTTTCATTAAAACTTAATACCTATTATTTCTATCTTAATGAACTTGGAATCTTTATTGACACTAGTGGTGTGTTCTTGGCATTATTTCTTTCACTGTTAGTATCACAATGTCAATAAGTTGCTCAGTACTGGTCAGGGCAAGTTTTTAAAAGGAAGGCATAAATAATACTTACAACACCTACTTTCTAATTAGGCCTGCAGCAATTCCAGCTAGGGAAAATAAATTATGCTAGCTGAGGAACTAGTCCTTAAAGATTAAATATCTTATGAATACAGAAAAAAATCCACAAACTTGTACTGGAAAAGCAGAGTGAGAAGCAGGCATTACATCTAAATTCTCTTTTTGGTCTGTTTGCACTTTTTTTTAAGTGCATAAATCCACTGGGAGCCAAGAAAGTATTTTTTCAGTTTTAGGGAGGCCACTGTTTTCAAACTGAATGCAAAAATTTAAATATTCAAATCCACCTACAGCACTTGAAGAAATATTTTACAATTCAGAGACACTCACAATTTTTAATGAAAACACATGGAATTCTCCTAAGAGTTTAGGGAAAATAGTCATTATGTATTTTTACACCTCTCTAGATATCCTGCTGCCTACTCGATGGTTTCAAAATTTTAAATTAAAACCTTGCAATTTGATAAAATGGTTTTAACTTTTGGTGAATGCTGAAAACTGTTTAGTGTCTGTCTACTGTTTTGATTTTGTTCTTTATTTCATACTTTTTCATTCTTCCACTTACTTTAGACATACTTGGAACATAAATTTTAATAATATCTATTCATTTCACCTGTTTCTTTAACCATTTTTTAATCAGCGTATACTTCCCCTGGAAGAATATTGTGTTCAGATTCTTTTAATCAATTTTATTACCAAATCCTGTTTGCCTTAATCACACAACTATTTTTGCAGAAATGAATTGGACTACTTGTATGAGAAAAGCAAGCAGTTCTTGCCTTTATTTGGTAAAGCAACAGAGTTGAACAAAAGCAGTACTGTACCTGCTATAGGCAGCCAGAAACAATGACGAGCTCCTTGATAAGATTAGATGTAATTTTAAATGCAACTGGGACAAAGAATCCCTCCCACCAACCCCAACTCCTGACTCTTGACAGTAATTCCACTGCAGCAAAGCAGCTAAAGAATTACTGACAAGAGCCAGACTGCCCAGTAAGCACCACCTAACAGACACAGAAACATGATCTGCATAATTTTTTAAGCTTGGCAGACATTTTGTACTTCTTTCAAAAAAAGCAAAACAACCCAGTCTTTTGAACAAGTCACATATAAAACTTACATGTTCCTGGTTTTACTGTTACAGGAAGACTTTAAATTTGAATCATCTTTATAGATACACACTGGAAATACCCTGTGAACCAGCTGCTTGTGGCTGATTTTTTCAAAATAAAAATATATTTTCTACATTGTCATTGTGTATGAGCAAATTGGTTTAACTTGAAAACTAAAGTTCTCTCTCTAGTCCAAGATAGTGACCAACATTTCACTCATGATATTTATGCCAGCAAGGCTGACAACTGAGTCTCCTACTATGGAATGGGTGCAGGACAACATGCTACAGCTACAGATTACCTGGCTGACTTCTTATTTGTTCTTTGAAGTAATATATTTGATTAATTCTGTCTTTAACAACAAAGAGAAACGTAACATTGAGTTATATCTTTATTTACAGTCCTAAGATAAGCACTGTGCAAATCCACACACAGTGAAATTCAGACATGATTTGCTTTTCAGCATAAATTCTCTGTTCCTTTTTTTTTATTTTTACTTTTTTCCTTTTTAATGTACTGTTTTCTATATGGGTCAAATATATTCAAATTGTAACCTGAAGGGTATAGATAAAGATTCAGCAGCTGGATGCAGAGCCCAAGGAAACCAGAGAAATAATATCCATAGGCTTTGGATCAAGTCTAGGTGTAGGATAACAGAGTTAGAACAGGTTGTTAAAACAGCATAGTCAATGTTTCTGAATATCTGAGAAATGTGACTAAACAGAGCAAGACAGAGTGTTGTACAGAGTATCACCAATATCTTGATCCGTAATCTAAACCTTTTGTTAAAAAAGAAATCAAATCTTTTTGCCTTGTTCCCTAAAGAATATGAAGAAGAGTCCTCTGCAACTAGCCTGGGACAATGACTGTCAGCAGCTTACACAGCACTTCTTGGGAAGCAAATGGTGAAACATTAAAAGTGAACTTTCCAGTTGGCCAGAAGGCGAACCATATCCCAGGCTGCATAACAAGAAGCATGGCCAGCAGGTCGAGGGAGGTGATTCTCCCCTCTACTCTGCTTTTGTGAGACCCCACTTGGAGACTTGTGTCTACTTCTGGAAACCTCAGCATATGAAAAATATGGAACTGTTGGCGATCAGAGGGCTTGAGAACCTTTGCTATGAGAGCGGGAGAAGAGGAGGCTGCGGGAAGATCTTATAATAGCCTTCCAGTACCAGAAGGGGACTACAGGAAAGCTGGGAAGGGACTTTTTAGGAAGGCATGTAAGGAGGAGTGGCTTTAAGTTGGAAGAGGAAAGATTTATATTGGACACTGGAAAGGAATTCTTCATGTCTTCATGATGAGGGTAGTGAGACACTGGCACAGGTTGCCCAGGGAAGCTGTGGATGCCCCCTCCCTGGAAGTGTTCAAGGCCAGGTTGGATGGGGTCTTGGGCAGCAGTGTGGTCTAGTGGGAAGTGTCCCTGCCCCTGGCAGTGGAGTTGGGACTGGATTATCTTTAAGGTTTCTTCCAATCCAAATCATTCTATGATTCTATATTTCTAACTAGAATGGCTGTTAACTGCCTCAGTGTTGGTTATCTGGTGGCCCTGTGGGGTGGAAGGCATTAGCCTCCATCCTCCACTGCCTCCTGAGAGCAAGTGTGCTCCAAGGCTGTAGAAGACAATAGGTAATTTTACCGACTAAAAGTCAGGAAATACTGTATGCTGTGTGTTAATGAAAGTGGCTATTTCATTGCATTGATTTGCAACATTTCCTATCAATTTTCAGGCCTTGGATTTGTCTGGAAGTATGTTATCCTTGACCAAGAAGGCTTTGTCCTTGGCTATCACATACTTTGTCCTAGACTTAGTGATCTATGCTGTTCTGAGAAGCGCAAGAGCCCTTACTAGATAGATAGTCTTGGCACACATCTGTAACACATTTGACTCAGGCACAAATGTGTGATGTGACTCTGTTCTCAGTTAACCTGGACCTCACTTCTCCACCTAAAAAAAGGAGATAACACCAATACTAGCCTATCTCAGAGAGGTAATGTGAGGATAAAAAGCGTTAGTGATTGCTAAGTGCTAAGATATTATCGTGATGAGGGCCATGTAAGTGCCTTCACAGATAGCAGGTTTTGAAAATGTTGAAGGCAAATATGACTCCATTTCATTTGTAACTAATTTTGTTGCTTTTCATTTTATGAAACTTATGAAATTCACATAAACTTAGAGTAGCGGAAAGTAAATATATTAGAAGAGAGATTAATACAAACTAACTAATATTAATTGAGTTAATATAGTTTGTAAAGTACTTTATAAAACTCAGTGTCTTTATCCGCTATAAAGGCAATAAAAGGAAACTGAGCAACGGAGGCATTGATATTAGAGTTTTAGCTGCTAACAGGGCTGGAGCTCATTGGTGAAATGCAGCCCAAAACTTGTCTTTACACTTTTTTTTTTTTTTTTTATGAAAGAATAGCAATTCCAGCTGGACCATGCCAAGACTGCTTTCATACAACATTAATGACACAGGAGTTTCCCAGTTCTCATATTTGAAAAACAGAGTGATAATTTTCTAAGATTTGTTTTTCATCACAGCATCCAATAATAGTAATAAGATTTTGATGCATAAAGCATAAATAAAATCTGGAAGTAGTATGAAAATCTGATTTTATTAAGTTTCCGTTCACTGCCTGCTGATGTAAAACTTGTGTGAATTCTGTGTAGAGAGACAGAGCTATTGTGGCCATGTCTAGGCTGCCTTTATCGGCTGTGCTTGCAATCACAGAGACCTAGCTCCCATAGAATGAGCTGCTTCATTTCAGACTGAAAGAAAAGCAAGACCCTACCTGTTAATAACATAGGTGATCTCTTTCAGTGCGTCCTGTAAGATAAAATTACAGGACACACTATATGACCAAATTACCAAAACAGCACTATGAATGTAACCTGTCTACCTCACTGCCATAAATTTTTGTTACTCTGATTTAACTAAATTCATAGAAATATTTGAAATCCTTCTACTTTTGATGCTTAGTGTTACATGTTCAATAGGGTGGTGTTTTCAGAGGAAGGGTGCTCAGCACATGCTGATAGTGAGCACATGCCTTTTTGTGGCAACAAAACCCAAAGGCACCTATGACCATGAGTCACTCTGAAAGCATGAACTTGGATCTCTTTTCCCCTGGAGATACGTGAATGCTTATTTGTGATAAATCTATATTTTGCACACAGGCAATCTAGACTGCAGCAGTTACCAAGAGTTAAAACAGGGAGCAAAACTTAAAGTGCCAATGGCTTAAAAGTCACGCATTTCTGAGACATGCCTTGTCCTCCCATATCTTTCTCCGACAGGGTTATCAGAGGAACTTTCTGCATTCAAAAGAGCTGTGCTTCATAGCTCAGCCGAAGCGACCACAGCACAGTGTGAGGTGACATGTCACTTTTTTTTCCCTTTCCCTTTAATCCTCCCTGGACTGATCTGAGTTGCCTGTCATCGGCTGGGAGTCCGGCTCTGCCAGGCACAGCTTGCTGGGATGTGTCGGTGAAGGGAAGGCTGCAGCAGCCCCCTGGGTCTGCTGGCTGCCTGGGTGTGAAGGTGAATGCTGAGAGACCCCAGTGCCTGTGTCTCAGCCAGGGAGAGGAGCGTGGCCCTGCTGGGAATGAATACTGGTGCTGAAAGGGTGCACTTCAACCTTTCAGTTTGTACACAAGCTTCCCTGTAACAGCATTATCTGGCAATTGGCCTTCTTAGGCCTAATTTTCAGTCCACAAGTAGGAGTTAGGTCATTGAGGATATCCTCACCATTAGAGTTATTCAGTTTGCATAAAGGCTCTACTTAGCACTCGAGGAAGAAGTGCTGATTTTCAGAGTGCTGATTTGATCCTCAGCCACTGCTGTGTGCATGGCATGGCAAGGTAGTGTAGCACTGGAGGCTGAAGGGTTGCTTGTGATCAACGAAAGGCAAGGTTCATCTGGTATTATCAAGGACTGTGGGCAAAATCCCAAAACTTCTACAATCAAGGATATGTTACCTGCCTTGCAGTTAAAGATTGTTTTCAGCCTACTGGTACAAAGAATCCAAAGAGCATCTTGTAATGATCACTGAAGTGAACAGTTATATATGTGGCAGGAAAAAAGCAAAGACAGTTATTAATTTAGATAATCTTGAAGAATCATATTTATCAGATAAAGTTTGTCATATCTGTATTTATGAAGTACAGTTATATTTGAAACCATAAGTGCCTCTTGCACTTCAAGGATCTTAACTTAAAATCAGCTAAGAGAGTTGTAGTTAGTAAATGGTATTGAGGAAAGTTTTCAGAGCTCTAAGCAAGTTAGTAATGATACTGGAGCTGAAAACATACAAGAACTAGTTTTATCTCATTTGAGTCCCCTTTCATCCCAAAGGTACACCTCAGATCAGTTGGCCTAAATGTGCAGACCTCAGAAAAATACATATTTGCCTCAAATATGTTTCCATTTTTGATAACAGTGATATGAGAACTGAAGAAACACTTGAAATTTGTTTGTTGTTGGATTTATGATTTTTGGGCTTGCTCAAAAATAATGAGATGGAATTCCGTCTAAAAAAATTCACTGTTACAGAATGCCATGGAACTTTTACTTGCTCAGGAAGATCCAATTGTGAACACCAAAAGATAACTGCTTCACAGTCTTAATATTAACAGTTTAGGGCTCAAATTAAAATGTAATGTATGATCACTCAGTGGTAGAGAAGATTTTTATCCCAGACTCAGATCTGCATGTTGTGCTTGATATCTCTCACAGTCATCAAACAACCTATATGCTGTACTAACCCTCAGCACTTATTCACTGGTATGAAGTTCAGCTCTGTTCTAGGTTCAGCTGAGGCTTATCACTGATGGCTAATAGGCAGCCTACTGTTAACATTGCCTTTTTACCTGCCAAAGAGTATTTAAGTGCTATAAGAGCAAGCACTACAACCCTTAAAAGGACATCTTCTGCTTACCTAAAAATAGATGGAGAATGCTTCCACTACATTTGTAAATTCCTGCTATTGACTGAAAAGATTGACATTCAAGAAACAGCATAGACCTTGCCTACTTTTCTGTATATTATTAGGCTATTTTAATGATGAGCTTGAATTCTTGAGTTACTGGTCTACATGAAAGTCCTGATGTGCAGAAAGATCTCAGTGCTTGAAGTCCTGTAGATTCTTCTTTTTTTATTTCATGGTTGTTTCTTCCCTTAGAAGATTAGCAACTTCAGTGTAGCCAAAAAAAAAGCCTAGCAACCTCATCAAATTCTAACAAAGAAGGATAGATTTTCAAATAAAACACTCTATTTGTGTAAGTAAGAGCTATTATATTCAGTTTCTTTGGTACCGATGTGGAAGTCTTAATCCAGTTCATTCATTTCAGAACAGGAATTCCACCTAAAATTTTTTTTCTAGGAATGTTGTCAACAACAAACCAAATATAAGCAAAGGAGGGACTGCACTGTCATTGAATTCTGTAGCGTGAAGTAGACAAGCTATGCATTAGTACTAATAACAGATGACAGTTTCAATCTGTTGTACCAATGTATAGCAGGAATACGACAGCAATTTCACATTTCAATGTATTGCTGATGCTATTATGAATACAGAAATAAATCACAAAAATGTACTGATTTTTAATTATTCTTGTTTGGATAAATTTAATTCTTCCATTAAAATACTAAAAATCAAAATCTACTTGTGATTCTTCAGAACTGTCACCAGAGATCCTCCAACCATGTAACCAGGAACAGTATATAACCCAAAGAAACTGTAAACCTGCTGCCTCACAGATGTAATTAGCTCTGAGATTCTTTTTCTTCTCCATTAGTATCTAAACCTATTTAAGATGTATATATCTACAGTCTGTAGCAAATGTCAGGCTGATGATCTATTTTATGTATTGGTTGTACATTCAAAAGTAACAAAAATCATGTTTTTTTATCACCCACAAATTTTTGACTTGAGAAAGCAAAACTGCAAAGACTGCACAGGTGTTTTGTTACTCTCCTTTACTAATCCATCTGTGTGGTTATCTAAATAACCACATTTGAAGTTATGTATTGGCCAAACTCAGTCTCACAGTACAACAGAATTATTACTAGGCTAGTTTAAAAGTTATTAGTGGTAAAGTCATAATGTAATAATATGTAGCACAAAGTCCTGTTTAGAGCTAAATACTGTTTTGTGAGATCATACCGATTCTGCTCCCAGCTGATGTCAACAGGAAATTTTGAACTGACTTCTGCCCTGCACTCACCCTCCAGCAAGGTGTCTTGACATTTTCAGGGATGGGAGGGATGAAGGAGACAAAGTTCCACTATGATACTTCTGACTCAAGCCAGTTTCTTGTTTCTGATTGCTGGATCACCTTTGTATGTTTACTGTTAGTAGACAGAGCTTGTGTGATCCATGATTATGATGCTAAGGCCAGGGGCCTTAGCTTGATCAACAACATAAGGGATTGGAACTGGTTGGATGCAGAGGGATTTCTGAAAGGTGCTTGTTGGTACTTGAGAAATGTGTGCGCCTTGCAATTTACACTTAAATGATTTTCTTGAATTACAGTGTTAACATTATGTATGGACAAGTGATAACAGCAACAGCTGTAGCAACAACAACAATAATAATTAGCAGAGTGAAAGGTGGGAGTGAGTTCAGCGTTTAAGGACGGACATTTCAATAACACTTAGAGAAAGCCAAAAGGTCTTTGAGGACTTCTGAACATTCTATGTTTAGTGTTCACTATGAAGTTTGTTCTGAAATTGTTCAGATGAAGATGTTAAAATGTTTCTTCCTGTGTTTTTGAACAGGGTGGGAAATAGTTTTTCTCATGTCCTCAAGGACATTAGAAATTGCTCTAATCTGACCTTGAAATATGGAAAATTTAACAGCCAGGAACTTCTGATGTGCAACTTACTGGAGGTTTTTATATTGAGTTAAGAAGTCATGGTGGGTGTTGATGCATACTACAAAATGCAAATGTTTCAATTTATTGTTATTGTGTAAGGACCTAATGAAATCTTGTTTGACTTAGTGGGAACTCCCCACATGATTTAATTCAGAATGCCATACTATAAAAGACCTTACTATTCAGAAATTTTCTATTCTGTCATAATAGTCTTCATCTACATAGTTTGGTAATTGCATAAGAGTAATCCAATCAATTTATTTGCACTGAAACATATCCGACAGGCTCAGAACTTCCCTGGTAGGCAAAGCTGCTTCTTCCTCTGAAGTCAATTAAAAATCATAATTAAATGAAGAGTTTTGATAAATTAACTGCTTTGCATTCTATTTGTCCATGGAATTCTGTTCAACCTGTTGATACACCATAACAAATAATACTTTCATCCTTACTTACTTTACTTCTACCAATTCCTGGAAAAAGGAATTCCTGCATTATTGAAATGCATATAATATCTGGTGTGTTTTTCACAACAATAAGGGACTTCAAGGGGATCTAGAATTAAAATTGTCCTGTCATCTAGTCCTGTGCATAGGTCATGAGGCTGGTGACTGTAAAACTTATTTGGTTCCTGCAGTGTTGTTGATGTGTTTCTGATACTTGAGAATAACATATAGAAATCAACAGAAACTATTTTCTTGGAAAACAATTCTTGCTTCTCGAGGCTGTCATCATTTATAAAGCCTTTAATAGAAGTTGACATCATGTGCCATTTATGTGTCAGACTGGTTAGCAAAATCATTTGATACGTAGACTTATTTGTCAGGTAGCAGATTCCCCATACTCCTTTTCACCTTTAAACTGTTATATCCTTCTTTGGTCAAAAGTATCTGAAAACACTGCTTCACCATAAATCTTGTCACATGAAGTTGGCATTTTCCTCTTCTTCATTTTTTTTATCATGCAATTTATTTTATGTTCAGCTTGTTACTGCTGCTCTAGTTCCCCAGGAGAAAAAAAAATCACTATTGTCTGTAATTCATAAAGCAATGTAGTAACTGGTTCTGGGTTTTTAGAAGGAAATCAACTGCGATGATGGGTTTGTGTTAAAAAATAAATGCTGGAATTCTTTTTTGCTACAAAAATGATTATTGTTCATGGCATATTTTCAATTCTTTGCTCTTCCATTTTTATTGTGCTAATAAAATAAAGCTTTATTCATAAGGAGCTATGACTAAGAACTGTGTTAATATGGTTGAGTAAGGTGCAGAACGCAGACTTCAGCCCTTTATGGTCAAGTAAGAGAGTAAAATAACCAAAGTAAAATAACGAGTAAAATACTAATTTCTATATGCAAATGGTTAAATTTGTTTAATCACAGTAGATCATACAGGTGCTGTAGTCTTATGATCTTATCCTGAATATGCAGAACAAGGGTTTGATTTTACATACATGGATACTCCCTGTGATTCTGTGTGGTACTGGGCAGAGTTAACAAGGGGGAAAATGTATTTGAGTCTGAGAAACTGACATTTTCCTCTATTGAGTCTTGGATTTACTGTACAGACATCTTTACCCAAAGCTCTGGTGCTTTGGAAGAGCAAATAAGACAATCTTATCTCCAGTACTATCATCAGTTTATATTTTCCTTGGCATCTATCTTTGGAGACAAAAATAGTATGATCCTAAAATTCTAAGATGTGCTGTTACCTACATGTGGTTTATCAACTATACATGTGTTTTTAATGTTTAGCTACTGGCTAGAACAACATGCAATGATTTCTTCTTGCTGTATATGATTTTTTGTAGGCATTAATTTATTTTTTTTTCCAAGAGTACATTAGAGCAGTATTTTTTGTCTTGCATTTTCTTCTTATTTGGCTGGATGGGTATTTTTTATTTGGAACATACTAGCTAGCAGGAAAACAAAGAATAGTGAAGATTTTTGAATTTAATTAGATAGTAAATAAATCACCAGATACACAAATACCCAGTTGGCCACATAAAACCTAATATCTTTGTGTATCTTAAGACAAAACCCCCAAGATTCGCTTATTCGCCAAGACTTCGTACATTTAAGAGAAAAATATTTTTTCAATAAAACCACAAATAAATTAATATCTGAAAATTCCACTCATCTGAAGCAAGTTCTCTTGGCTAAGCTAGAAACAGCTGAGTAAAAGTTAGACTGAGGTTTTAGAGAATATCTGTTAAGTTTCTTCAATATTTCTGTACTGTTTCTGTTGTTGTTGACAAGAGTAATTTTACTGACATGAGACTGGCTGGTAAAGGGTTACTAAATCAGAGGAGTTCAGAGACAGATTAGGATTTCCCAGCGGCACATATCTCTAGCAGTAAGTGTGGAAGCCAACTCGGAAGAAACACGTTTGAAGTGGCAGAACTAATCATGCAGAAGCAATTTGCGATTTTCTCTCTCTCTGCCTAGATAAAGCAGAGCATTATGACATTGGCTGCATGGAACAAGGTCAATTTACTGTGAAAAGACAGCTATAGACTCCAACTTCAAATAAACTTTCATCCTGCATGATGAAAAAAGAGAATTTACCCTTTTACTTAGACCGTAGAACAGGAAAAAAACCAAATGATCAATTCAATTATGATGTGTTAATTTGCGTCCTGCTTGTTTTCACCACTGACTTCCTCATTGTTTTAGCTATTCTTAATGCAATTATTTCTCAAGGTATTTCTCTTGATGTAAAAAAAGGGACCTGCAGAACTGCTGATAGACTTGACCTCAGCTGAAGCTATAGGCTATTCTGAAATTAAAAGGATTAAAGTGCAATATTTCACATGGCGACTTCAAAAGAGGTTGTTTTTTCTTTTTTTTTTCCATGTTTCAGATTTTTAAAATGTCTAGCAGCAAACTACACAAAACACAATGTGATACAGTTCTTTTATCTATGATTTTAATTTTCACAATTTCTCCATGGTGACTTGAAATTTTCATACACTAAGCTATCTGCATGACTGATGTTGCTGCGTGCTGAAGCTGCATCACTTAAACAAGATGTGATTTCTTTCTTGTGCCCACCTTGCTTCAAACCAATGAATAATATAAGTAGGAATTCAGATGCAATGTACTTTCTGCAATTCATCAACTCAAATCTTCTTCCTAGGACATGGAGAAGCAAAGACAAAATTTCAGTAATTTCTTGTTTTCCTTACCAGTGGCTGGCCCACAGAGGTAGTTTCTTCTCATCTTCTTCTTTTCTCCATGGAGGGCAAAGGTGATTGAAGACTGGAGCATCTCTCTTTATGAGGAAGGGCTGAGAGACGTGGGTCTGTTTATCCTGGACAAGAGAAGACTGAGAGGCGATTTTATCAATACTTGGAAATATCTAAAGAGTAGAAATTAACAGGATGGGGCTAGACTCTTTTCAGTGGTGTCCAATGACAGGACAAGGGGAAATAGGCTCAAATTGGTTCACAGGAAGTTCCATCTTAACATGAGGAAAATCTTTTTTACTGTGAGAGCACTGGAACAGGCTGCCCAGAGAAGCTGTGGAATCTCCTTCTTTGGAGATGTTCAAAACCCTCTTGTATGTACACTTGTGCAACCTGCTGTAGGCTTTAGAAGGAGGATTGGATGATGATTTCCTGAGGTCCCTTCCAAACCTGATCATTCTGTGATACCATGATTCTTAATGCACAAATGTACCTCTTAAATAGTCCCCCTTTTTTTTATTTCCTCTGTGTCACTGTGCTAATATCAGTCATAACTTATTCCCTAACATATAGAGAACAGATGCTCACCCCAATAAAAATGTCACCTTGCCTATAATACTTATTCCATTACTGAGACTGTCCAGTTGTATTCAGTAATTTTGAGAGTAGTTGCATTCAGAAGATGGTCAGAGAAGTACTTTTGGTGATGAGCTCTGTGACTAAGCACAAACTGTCCTCTATACAATAGAAAAAACACACAGAAACTCTCATGTACCTCTCATTGCTGGCAGATAGCCAAAGAAGATCATTCTTGGAAAAAATTAAACAAGGCTTCACTTTAATTAGTTGTACAGCGATTCAGCCAGCTAGGTTGTTCATGTTTTAATGCTGTACATTTGTGTTTAGTTGGATCCAATAGGCTTTATTTTTCTTCCCTTGCCTTTCTGCAGTAGTTTATATTTATATTCATATTGATGACAATAATCAGGATATGGAGCTTTTTATATGTATTTTGAAATATTAGTTAAAAGGTAAATGAAGATGTGATTGAATGCCATTGCTGCTATAGTTCATGTTAAAAAAATACAAAATCAGTCCAAGGGCAAGGAGGCTCAGTGAATTAATGTATTAATCTATTAGTCTTCCTGTGCCAGACTGTAAGACTCCAGATTGAGTCCTGGTGAACAATGGACCTCCATAGGGCTGACATTTTCACCTGGAAATGAGTAGAAAACAGTCCATTAGCCTTCACGTTGGTATAAAATCAGCTATAGAACTCAGGAGCTGCTGGTTAGCTGGATTCAGCAGAATAGCTATGTGAATTTGCACAGGTCTGTCCTCTTACAACTGATATCTTTTCTGTGGGCACTATCATTAATATAGTTGGTACTTCACAGGAGAAAAAAGTAAAATGTTCCCTCCTGTTCAACCAACTTTTAATCAAAGGAGATATCCCCTGCTTACAATATTTCTGTGCAAGCTAAAAGAAATAGCGTAACTTTCAGTGTGAGAATTTTCAGTTGATGTTAGGTCCTTGCAAAGCAACATTTCCATTTCACAGGCTTGGAAAAAGGGATGTGAGACATTGGGAGACTTGTCAGAGAGAAAAGATACAACTGTCTTTGTGTCCAGTTAGTATAGTTGCTGTGAAATAAGCCTCCAGTTTTGATCCCAACTCTGAAATGGAGGAATCTCATACTGACTTTCTTTGGATTGTGTGCAGGGAAAAATTTGACCACTGCTGCTCTATTTGAAAATTTGGCAGCCCTTGCCAAGCGACTCTTGGAACGTGCTACGAAGGGCTTCTACCAGCGTTTCATGCCCATTGTACACAAACTCACAGGCACAGAATCATACAACATACAAAGAACAGAAGAATGTTAGGTGCTGGCTGAGAAGGACACCACTACACCTCTTAAAAGGTAAAAGGAAAAAACAAATCTGCATGAAACATACCTAACATCTGAGAAGTAACAAAAGGATTGCAGTAGCCTTTTTTTTTAAACAAAAAAAAAACAGCATCAGAGCCATGCCCTGGCTTAAGGGGGGTTTAAGACTGGGATTTCTTCAAGACTAAGCCTCCCTTTTGATTGCTTTCAAGTATTTTAAATTAACATAAAACACATAAATGTTCCCTTTCAGGGGCTTACTGCAGAGCTTTTACAGCTATATAGAAATGAGAGGCTACTTTAGATTTGTTGTAGGTTTTTTTCAGTTCTTATACTGAGTGCTTTCTTTATACTGTGTTCAGGGAGTGCTTTGCCCAGAGCACACTATGGGATTCAGTTGAGATGAGCATGCCTCTTCATTACTAAGAGTTAAAACCATACTTATGTTTTCATTATTTGGAACTGGAAGTCTATTGCTTGGAAACTGAGGAGCTGCTATGCAGATCTGATTTTTCACCTTAGGGTACTGACTGCTGGCCCCCATCCACTTCTCAACCATAAAGTATTGCTTTGTTCCATTTCTGGAAATGCAACAAGATATGTCTAGGTTTCCTTTTGAAATGGATTATTTGTGACAGATTTCTCATACATCCAGGCTGTCAAGAACAACTTGTTTGTCCCAGAAACTCCTGTACTGTGCGGAATCCATATTAAGTTTCTGATAAGTATGTTTGGTACATTCTAAATGTCACTATTCTTGTCGTAAAACAGATACTGCATGATAAATGAGCAGATATGCAGACAGACATATACAAAGTCGTGTATTGTAAGTACAAAATGAGACTAATGGGATACTCTAAAATGAAATTGCATATAAGAGAGGATCAGAGTCATATTGTCTTTGGCTTATGATTTTAATTGATCACTTAGTAGTTGCACCAATTTTCAAGGAGTAGAGTTTTATACATTAAGAATCTTATTGCCAAATCACCCTTTTCATACATCCGAGAGAGAAAATTACAAGCTTGGGGAAATATGATGAGGTTTCTTTTTGCATATTCTCATGTAAATAGATATAATTGACTTTAGATATGTAGGCAAAATGAAGCCAATATTACTCATTTATCTGAAACACATCAGGCTAAATCCTTTGGTTTGTACTCAGTGCTCACATTTCACACCTTTTCTCACAAGTAGTTCCGTTGTTCAAGGAACAAGGTGTCAATGAGCTGAAATAAAACCAGGACCGCATTTTACTATTTGGGCAAACTCAGCCTTCAATTCAGAGTGAGGATTACAGAAGGATACTTTGAGCAAGAAAGCTGAAACTCCGCAGTTATTATTTCTGTTATATTCTAAAAGTTTTGGGAACTATCCTTGAAATAACAGATTGAAATGTGAATGAGTAGTGTGAATTATGCAAATTAATCTTATTTCCAGCAGATTTTCACAGGATCCCAATTCTATTAGTTATATGAATGCATTCAGGGAATAGCAATGTATAATTTGATGTTTTGTTGCTAAAAAGTATTACGTCCTAATTTATCAGGATTAGTTTTCTAAAACCTTTGAATGCTAGGTCTGTATAAAAGCTTGCACTGGCATAGTACAAGATTATTTTTTTTTTAGCACCATTACATACGCTGATGTACTGGCTTAAACCTGACATCTCCTGGTTGTGACTATGTCCTTAAGTTTAGATCTCTGACTTTGACAGCAGATCAGTATTAGAAGGCTGAAATCATTACTGGCCCAATGGTTGTCTTCATACTTTGATGGTCCTGCAACATATCTGGCATAAATTAATATGGACCTACACCTCAAAACCACAGTTTGTCTATCTGGCATATTGTGCAAACCCAATGTTATTATTGCTCTCAACTGCTATCAATAGAAGTAGAGAATTAAGCAGGAAGCTGTGAGGTAGTAACATCTTCAGATTGCCCCATATAGATGCTGCAGGGCTTCTCTATCAAAACCTGAAGAAGTCTTCATTCAATTTCCACGTAAAGGTATGCTCCTTAAGCAGGTAATCAGTTTAGTAAATGTTACTTTGGGTTGTGACTGGCAGGTGGGAGTGGTTGGTGAGGTTACCAGCTATCTGCCCTAACGCATGGATGTACAGGGAGCTGATTGGCTTAAGGAAGTCCATCACAGGCTGCAACATGGTACATTAAAGTAATTTTTTCATTATTCATATTTCAGCAATTCAGAAAGTAATTGGCTTACTTGCTGTGGCGCAGAGTGGAAGTAGATACCTAGGGAAGCCACCCTGAGCTAAGCAATCTTCGTGTGGCCCTCACACAGCATAAAAACAGTGTCTGGGTTATTTTCACGCAAGTCTGTGCATTGATACTTGTCCATCAGAAAAAAACTCAATGAAACTAAGGTTAAGTATGTGATTTGATAGAATACAAACTAGTATTCCTTATCTTAGTGAATATTCACATACCTTTAAAATAACACCACTGTTTTCAGTTCGTACTTATTGCTATTTCATTTCTGGTTTTTTTGCCACCTTGATCAAAAGAGTTTGAATGTTTGTATTTCTTATTTAATTCTTCTTACATTTTACTTAGTTTGAATATGGAAACTTCACACATGAACACGCTTTACCTCCAGGGTAAAAATCTGTTCAGAGTCAAGTAGGCTCCAAAACTTTTCCTTGACTATTTGAGCACTTTGGATATTAGAGTGGGAACTAGGTGCAGAAGTGCTGATAACAATCTTGCTTTATTGGCTTTAGCAGTATTGTTAGCCAACTATATTATGGCCTGTGAATAGTCCCAGTAATTGGAGAGGAGTGGAGACACGTTACTTCTAGAATAAAGCAGCATAGACATACTTAAATTTAAACAACTTAGTAGCCTTTATTGTTTTGTTGCCTTGGTCTATGTGAAACTCAACATTTAGGTTTTACCACCAAAGATATCTGAAATACAGCATCAGTTGACACAGAAATCAAAACTCTTCAGGACTAACAAAGAAGAGTTTGTAATTGCTGCCTGCTGCTAATCCTATCAGCTCATATTAGTGAAACGTGCTATAGTGCTGCAGGGAAGTTGTCAGGATCTGGTTGCAGGCCTCAGCCTTTAGGAGAGGATTCAGGCTAAGCTTAGACTATACATCGCCACCCATGAGTCAAAGTACATCTATTCTGCTGAGTGACAGGCCTCTGAGGGGGAACAATGTGCATGAAAAAGAACATGCCTCTTTCACTGCAGTGCTATTGTTGCTTTGGTTTAACTTCTTAACCCCCTTCCTATTAAAGCTTCATTCAGCCATAAAAGATACCTGTAGCTCTTTATTAAACCTCTGTTCTTGAAAAATGCATGAAATAATACTTTATTCCATGTGGAATGTTTAAAACGGTGATTCAACGACCTCCCTGGGAAGCCTCTGCCACTGCCTGAGAAACCTTTCATAAAGAAATTTTTCCTCATGTCTAATCTGAACCTCCCCTGGTGCAACTTGAGACCATTTCCTCTCACCCTATTGCCTGTCACTTGGGAGAAGAGACCAACACTCACCTTGCTACAACCTCCTTTCAGGGAGCTGTTGACAGTGATGAGGTCTCCCCTCAGCCTCCCTTCCTCTAGGCTCAACAATCCCAGTTCCCTCAGCCACCTCTCATAAGGCTTGTTCTCTAGTGCCTTACTAGCTACACTGCCCTTCTCTAGAAATGCTTCAGCACCTCAATATCTTTCTTATTGTGGGGGGCCTAAAACCAGAATAGAATTAATCATTTTTAAAAGGCTCAAATATTCACTGTCAGGGTATATTTGAAAAGATCAGACATTTGCTAACGAGTATAATTCTCTGGTTGTGAGTATGCTCATGAGGGTAAAAAGCTCTCATCTGAGCTAATTTTTGTTGGATAAAGCCACAATTTTCTTTCTGTGGTTCATGTTTTATGAAATACTTTTGTACATATTAATAATGTGGATATATATACTCTTCCTGCCCCTGTAATCCTCACAGTATGTAATGGATGGGATTGCTTCCTGTCTTCAATCCCTTGCTGCTTTTCACACTGCTACTGAAAAGCTACTAAATGATACTAAGCCCAAGATAAAATATTTTGGGCATTGTAACTGTGTGAGATTAATATTTTCCTTGTTTTTATTGATTTCTGTATCAAAGATATACAAGCCTATGAAGTCAAATTTTTACTGTGTTATGTCAAAGGAAGGATCCAGTCCTGCAACAGCTGCTGTTCAGACACTGTCAATGTTTGGGCTGAGGGATGCTGTGATTCTAGAACAACCTGCATAAGCTGCATATGAATAGACCTCAAGGATTTTTAAAGGAGATTATAAACCACATCCTGAAGTAATTTGGTTTTTTTGATTGTCAGGGAAAATTTTTTTTTTTTGTAAATTTTATAATCCCACTTTGTATAGTATGAAACTAGTCGCAGGGCCTCATGGGAGTAAGAATCTCGCTTGGAAGATAAACAATTGTGCATGTTTGGAATTGTGTGGGCCTGTCTTTTTAAAAATAAACTCATACCACTGAAGAAGTCTTATTTTAAGTTTCTCCAGTTTATAGCCATTTTCCCCTTCAGTGATGGAACACAGTTTTTGTTATATGTTTCCTTTAACATTGAGACTGAGGTCTGGCATTTTTAGTTTATTGAGTGATCATGAAAATGGTATTTGTGAGCACTAGCAAGAGCCAGATAGAGTGCTAGTGAAGATTAACCAAGCTTCTTAAAACACTTCTACAGCACCTTGGCCATGACCTGCGGCACTCAAGTGAATGCAGAGCTCCATCTACTCAGAGTTGAAACTGCAGATAGTGACAACTCTAAGACATTTTTTGCAACAAGCATTACTTGTGGCCTACTTAAAACTGGAATTTAGATTTTAAAAGCTGAATTACCCCTATTTCCTTGTCTTCCTTTTCAGATTGACACAGTGCTACACGAAGTGTAAATTTGAGTTAATTTACCCTTAATGCTACTGAAATATATCTGTCTGTAATATAAAAGGGTGTAGAAAGGATACTTTTCTCCAAAATATATTTACAGTCTTAGATACTAAAGCCTCAAAATTGTGGAAGATTTTGTGTATGCTTTAATTTAGGTATGCAAATACCTCCACTGCAATAAATGGATCCTATCACATGCTTAAAAATAAGCATGTGCACAAACCTCTACAGGGTCATGACCCAGTTTTGTATTGCTCCAGTTCAGAAGAGGCTAACCTCCTTGACCTCGCAAGCCAAAATTCTCTTGCCATTGAGAATTTGCCATTGAGCAAGATGCCTTCCTTGCTCCTATGAGAGCTCATGTGTGCACACTTAGAATCATAGAGTCATAGAATCATAGAATAACCAGGTTGGAAGAGACCCATTGGATCATCAAGTCCAACTACTCCTATCAAAAACTAAACCATGCCCCTTAACACCTCATCCACCCATGCCTTAAACACCTCCAGGGAAGGTGAATCAACCACCTCCCTGGGCAGACCGTTCCAATGCCCAATGACCCTTTCTGTGAAAAATCTTTTCCTAATCTCCAGCCTAAATCTCCCCTGGTGGAGCTTGTGGCTGTTTCCTCTTGTCCTGTCTCCTGTCACTTGGGAGAAGAGGCCATCTCCCTCCTCTCTACAACCTCCTTTCAGGTAGTTACAGAGAGCAATGCGGTCACCTCTCAGCCTCCTCTTCTCCAGGCTAAGCAACCCCAGCTCTCTCAGCTGCTCCTCATAAGACCTGTTCTCCAGCCCCTTCACCAGCTTCATTGCTCTTCTCTGGACTTGCTCCAGAGCCTCAACATCCTTCTTGTGGTGAGGGGCCCAGAACTGAACACAGTACTCGAGGTGCGGTCTCACTAGCGCAGAGTACAGAGGGAGAAAAACCTCTCTGGACCTGCTGGTCACACCGTTTCTGATACAAGCCAAGATGCCAATGGCCTTCTTGGCCACCTGGGCACACTGCTGGCTCATGTTCAGTCGGCTGTCAACCAACACCCCCAGGTCCTTCTCCTCCTGGCAGCTTTCTAGACAGACTTCCCCTAGTCTGTATCACTGCACAGGGTTGTTGTGCCCCAAGTGCAGGACCCGGCATTTGGCCGTGTTAAACCTCATGCCGTTGGTCTCAGCCCAGCAGTCCAGCCTGTTCAGATCCCTTTGCAGAGCCTCCCAACCCTCCAGCAGATCCACACTTCCACTCAGCTTAGTGTCATCTGCAAACTTGCTAAGGGAGGACTCGATGCCTTCATCCAGGTGGTTGATAAAGACATTAAACAGGACTGGGCCCAGGACTGAGCCCTGGGTAACCCCACTTGTAACTGGCCTCCAGCTGGATTTAACACCATTTCCCACCACTCTCTGGGCCCGGCCATCCAACCAGTTTTCCACCCAGGAGAGTGTGCGCCTGTCCAGGCCAGAGGCTGACAGTTTCCGAAGCAGAATGCTGTGAGAAACTGTGTCAAAGGCTTTACTGAGGTCCAGAAAGATACATCCACAGCCTTTCCCTCGTCTAGTAGCCGAGTCACTTTGTCATAGAAGGCGATCAGGTTAGTTTGGCAAGACCTGCCTTTTGTGAACCTGTGTTGACTGGGCCTGATCACCCGGTTCTCTTGCATGTGCTTCATGATAGCACTCCAGATCACCTGTTCCATGACTTTCCCTGGCACTGAGGTCAGACTGACAGGCCTTTAGTTCCCACTTCCACACACCTCCTTCGACAACTGCTAGTGTGGACTGAACAAACTATTGATATTTGTGATTGAAAGTGGTCTTTCACCAATCTGCACATCAGTGCATCTTAAACATCTGCATGTTGAAGACAGTAAGCCTCAAACAGTGCGCCCTTTGCCAGAAGAAATATTCATGCATTCATCTCATATTCATTCATCTCCTAGGGGAAGATCAAGGTTGTGACTAACTGAGGACCCTGAACATAGATATGTCTGTTGGACTTTACAAGACAGAACCTAGAATCCTGAAGGAATTGGCTGATGTGGTGTCCAAGCCACTCTCCATGATATTTGAAAAGTTATGGGAGTCAGGAGAGGTCCCTGGTGACTGGAAGAAGGGTAATATTGTCTCCATTTTAAAAAAGGATAGAATAGATGACCCTGGGAACTACCAACCTGTCAGCCTCACCTCTGTTCCTGGGAAGATCATGGAACAGATTCTCCTAGGAGCTATACTAAAGCACATGGAGGACAGGGAGGTGGTTAGAGGCAGCCAATGTGGCTTCACCAAGGGCAAGTCCTGCCTGACCAGCCTAGTGGCTTTCTATGATGAGCTGACCACATCAATGGGCACAAGAAAAGCAATAGATATGATCTATCTGGACATCTATAAAGTCTTTGACACAGCCTCCCCCCACCCTCAGCATCCTTCTCTGTATATTAGAGAGATATGGATTTGATGGGTGGATTGTTTGGTGGATATGAAATTAGTTGGTTGGCCATATTCAGAGAGTAGTGGTCAATGGCTTGATGTCCAGATGGAGATCCGTGAGAAGTAGTGTCCCTCAGTGGTCCTTACTGGGACCAGTGCTGTTTAATATCTTCATCAGTGATAAAGACAGTGAGATTGAGTGCACCCTCAGCAAGCTTGCAGATGACACCAAGTTGAGTGGTGCAGATGTCACACTAGAAGGACAGAATGTCCTCCAGAGGGATGGATGACAAGCTGGAGCAGTGGGCCTGCGTGAACCTCATGGGATTCGACAAGGAGAAGTGCAAGGTCCTGCAGTTAGATCAGGGCAATCTCTGGTTTTAATACAGGACAGGGAATGAAGTGATTGAGAGCAGCCCTGTGGAAGAGGCCCCCTTGTGCTCATTGGTGGCAAGCTGAACATGAGCCAGCAATGTGCGCTCACAGCCCAGAATGCCAACTATATCCTGGGCTGCATCAAAAGAAGTGTGGCCAGCACGTTAAGGGAGATGATTCTGCCCCTCTACTTTGCTCTTGTGACACCCCACCTGGCTTATTGTGTCCAGTTCTGGAATCCTCAACATAAGAAGGATATGGAACTGTTCAGACAAGTCCAGAGGAAGGCTGTGAGGATGGTCAGAGGACTTGAACAAGTCTGCTATGAGGACAGGCTGAGAGAGTTGTTCAGCCTGGAGAACAGAAGGCTGCAGGGAGACCTTATAGCAGCCTTCCAGTACCAAGAAGGGGTCATACAAGAAGGCTTGGGAGGGTCTTTTTAGAAGGGCATGTAGTGATAGGACTATGGGGAATGGCTTTAAATTGGAGGGGGTAAGATTTAGATAGACATTAGGAAGAAAGTCTTCATGATGAGGGTGGTGAGACACTGGCACAGGTTGCCCAGGGAAGCTGGAGGTGTTAAAAGCTAGGTTGGATGGGGCCTTGGGCAGCAGTGTGGTTTAGTGAGAAGTGTCGCTGCCCCTGGCAGTGGAGTTGGAACTGGGTGATCTATAAGGTTTCTTCCAATCCAAACTATTCTATGATTCGATGGTTCTATGATTCTATATTTGTAGTAATTCCTATCTACTAGTCAGACTTAAAGGAAATGAGGAGCCTTGTAATTGCATGGGTCTAGATGAAGCTGAGCAGCTGCTTAACCTGAGACTCCACAAAGCACCTCTGTCCCATATTTGAAATTGATCCGGCTTCTTACCATATCACCACAACAATTTTCTCTGTGTTCCTTTTTCACATGGGACAAAGGAATTTTAGTGAAAAAAAACCCCTGACTTTTGTAACATCTAGTTCATAGAATCATAGAATCATAGAATCATAGAATCACCAGGTTGGAAGAGACCCACCAGATCGTAGAGTCCAACCATTCCCACCAATCCTCAAACCATGCCCCCAGGCACCTCATCCACCCTCACCTTAAACAACTCCAGGGACGGCGACTCAACCACCTCCCTGGGCAGACCGTTCCAATGCCCAATGACCCTTTCTGTGAAAAATCTTTTCCTTATCTCAAGCTTGAACCTCCCCTGGCAGAGCTTGAGGCCATTCCCTCTCGTCCTGTCCCCTGTCACTTGGGAGAAGAGGCCAGCACCCTCCTCTCTACAATCTCCCTTTCAGGTAGTTGTAGAAAGCAATGAGGTCTCCCCTCAGTCTCCTCTTCTCCAGGCTAAACAACCCCAGCTCTCTCAGCCGCTCCTTATAAGACCTGTTCTCCAGCCCCTTCACCAGCTTCGTTGCTCTTCTCTGGACTCGCTCCGGAGCCTCAACATCCTTCTTGTGGTGAGGGGCCCAAAACTGTACACAGTACTCGAGGTGCGGTCTCACTAGCGCAGAGTACAGAGGGAGAAAAACCTCTCTGGACCTGCTGGTCACTCCATTTCTGTTACAAGCCAAGATGCCATTGGCCTTTTTGGCCACCCAGGCACACTGTTGGCTCATGTTCAGTCACTGTCAACCAACGCCCCCAGGTCCTTCTCCTCCTGGCAGCTTTCTAGACAGACTTCTCCTAGTCTGCAGCTGCTTAGAGTTGTTGTGCCCGAAGTACAGGACCCGACATTTGACCGTGTTAAATCTCATGCCGTTGGTCTCAGCCCAGCAGTCCAGCCTGCTCAGATCCCTTTGCAGAGCCTCCCAACCCTCCAGCAGATCCACACTTCCACCCAGCTTAGTGTCGTCTGCAAACTTGCTAAGGGAGGACTCGATGCCTTCATCCAGGTCGTTGATAAAGACATTAAACAGGACTGGACCCAAGACTGAGCCCTGGGGAACCCCACTTGTCACTGGCCTCCAGCTGGAGTTAACACCATCTCCCACCACTCTCTGGGCCCGGCCATCCAACCAGTTTTTCACCCAGGAGAGTGTGCGCCTGTCCAGGCCTGAGGCTGACAGTTTCCATAGCAGAACACTATGCGAAACTATATCAAAGGCTTTACTAAAGTCCAGGAAGATACATCCACAGCCTTTCCCTCTTCCAAGAGTTTAGTTACTCGGTCATAGAAGGCGATCAGGTTAGTTTGGCAAGACCTGCCTTTCATGAACCCGTGTTGACTGGGCCTGATCACCCAGTTCTCTTGCATGTGCTTCATGATAGCACTCAAGATCACCTGTTCCATGACTTTCCTCGGTACTGAGGTCAGACTGACAGGCCTGTAGTTCCCCGGATCCTCCCTGCGCCCCTTCTTATAGATGGGCACGACATCAGCCAGCCTCCAGTCCAGCGGAACCTCCCCAGTCATCCCAGACTGTTGGAAGATGATGGAAAGGGGTTTGGCCAGCACATCCACCAGTTCCCTCAAAACTCTTGGGTCGACTCCATCTGGCCCCATAGACTTGTGGGCGTCTAGCTGGGCAAGCAAGTCTCTAACCACCTCCTCTTGGACCTTGGGAACCTCATACTTCTCTTCCAACCCCTGGGGTTGTGCACAGAGGGAACAATTTTCCTTACTATTAAAGACTGAGGCAAAGTAGGCATTGAGTACTTCAGCCTTGTCTTCATCCCCTGTTACTGTTGTTCCCTCTGCATCTAGTAGGGACTGGAGATTCTCCCTAGCCCTCCTTTTGCTTTTGATGTATTTGTAGAAAGACTTTTTGTTGTCTTTCACAGTCTTGGCCAATCGCATTTCTAGTTGGGCCTTAGCCCTCCTGACTTTTTCCCTGCACATTCTCGCTTCCTCCCTATAGTCCCCCCAGGATGCCTGCCCCTTCCTCCAGAGGTCATAGACCTTCCTCTTCATATTGATGCCTCTCAGTTCTACTTAGGCAATTGTACTATCTATTTTCCTAAATTAAATGTCATTTATATACTTTCTACATTGTGTACTTAAGTATTTTGTTTCTTGGAAGCTTATATAATTCTAGTGTAAGGATGTCAGTTCTTTCAGATCACATGGCTATTTTGACATTTAAAACTTACCTGTTATTGTACTGACAGGGGTCCAGTGACAGAGAAAAGAACAGATACTAAAAAAGCAGTTCCTCCTTTCACCATTCTTTTTAATGACATGACTTCAGTGCTGGAAAACAAAGTATTACTTATATTAGGCATCTTATTATATCCAGGAGTAACACTTTTAGACTGTAAGTATTTTCACTGAACAAGAATTTGAGTCCAAATGCCAAACTAGGACTCCCAAAGTGTGAACTCCCAAAGTGGAATGATGTTAAGAGAACTATACCGTGGCAAGACATCAGATAAAGCAGCTAGGTATGCTTTTAGTTGTTTTTCTTAATCAGTATAACAGTGACAAAGAAATATATTAGTGGTTAATAACCAAAGCTGCACACAGAAATAAAAACTAAATTATCATTGTTTTAATACATACATGTACACTTATACCGGTATTGGAAATGAAATACTTATAATATTTGAACATAAATTTCATATAAATATTTTCAACTAGAAAGACAGTAGTCAGCCCCATTTTAAATGTTTCTTAAAACAGTAACAAACTGATATCAGTGGAGTTTTATATTGAGGCAGACACATCAGGCATCAGTTTCACATCTTCCATGCAGAGTTTGTATTTCTCCAGTATACATTTTTTTGAACAGCCATTGAACAGAGTAAACACAGTGTAAGTAAAAATGGATTAAAAAATGGACTAAATTGAAAAAGTCAGGTAAAAAAATCTTCAGAAGTATGTAATTAAAATACGCAGACCCAGATTCTGTTCATTTATATTGATTTAGATCCAGAGCATGGAAAAACAGTGGTATTACTTTGGATTTACTTATGCAGCTTAGAACTGAATCTGGCACATAAAATTTAACAAGCTGTATTTTGGATTAGATGGCAATGTATATTCCTATAGGCAAGTACTTCATGGTTTCTAAATAGCATAGATATTGTAAAAAGTTGTGCAAATATAGTTTTTCATGTTTTTAACTACTCATAGTGTTAGATTATCCATTGTAACATTAAAGTCACTGAAGTAGCTAGCTTTAAGTATGTACCTTTTAAGAGCTCTTTTTTTTATTTACTTTTATGGTAGAGTTCATTCAAGATACAATGAAATAGCTGGTAAGGGCTGTGCTGGAGGATATACCAGCAGGGAAGGGTAACCTGCTTTGGAAATGATCTCAATTTATGAATAAAGTCTGCAAACTCTCAATCCAGAGAGTATGGAATTTTTCAGAACCAAGAGAGAAAAGCAAAAGTTCTGTGACAGCCAGGCTGACTCCACACTCTGTGCCTCAGCCAGCAATTATATACTGAAGAATAAAAAGAGCCTTTCAGATTGCAATGCCCTGCTGCCTCACCTGTACGAGTCATTGAGAGCAAGGACCTTTGCTTTTCCCACTGCTACCATTGTACTCAAGCCTCTATGTTCAATCCACAAGTGCCTCCATGGAGGTGGTCAGAGATGCCTCTCAGAGGTGTTCCCTTTCAGCCACCCGGGCAGCTTCCTACAGCCCAGTCTGATGCTTGCTTCATCTCTGCTGCTCCCCACAGTTACTGATGCCAAGAACAGAGCAAATAAATGGAAGAATAAAATGAGCTCAAGGGAGAGGTAGAAAGGAAGGAAACTGAGAAGAGGGGAGGAAACAGAAGAAATGTAAAGCAGGAAGGGGATGGAAACTCATTATTATTATTAATAATAATACAATGTATTAAAATAATTAATGATAACAGTAACAATGATCCTGACTCGATTGTAAGAAATGGGATGAAACTCAGACAAATGGTCTCCTTTCATTTCACCACTGCTTCAGAAGCTATGCTGGTGGGTATCTGAAATAGAGCAACAGACAAAGAAATTGTTTGCTTATACCTGCATTGTTCTGTTTTTTAAATCTTTAAAGCTATTCTACAAAATTATGAATGTTACTTAGCTTCACAGTAGACTTTCTAACTTGCAGCCTATGCTACGAAAATTGATATAGTCATAATTAACTTTTTTCTTGCTATTTCTTCATATTCCATGTAAAAATAATAAAATTCCTATGTAAATAAAGAGATAGTACTAGTAATAATCTTTCATACTGGCTCCAGATTCCAGTGAATGTGGAAACATCTGCCTGTATAAATTCTCAGAGAAAATCCACATCTGAATTCTGTGGATCTTTTTCCCTCCCAGTCTGTGTAGAAAAATCATATAATTTTGCCCTAAAATATAGGACAAAATTGTCTGACTGCTTTAAAAAAGTTCCTTATTTAATTAGCCACATTGACAACTGCAAATAGTTAAACATGTAAATAGTTTCAGAGTCTCATCTTTTCTAATTTTATACTATTATCACTAGATTGTTGATACTTTAATTGAGTGAAGTGAAATACAGCTCCACACACAGCGTATCTGTTGGTCCACTGCAGCCTTTCCAAATATAACCCAAGAAGCAGCTGGCATGGATATACCACCATCACCTCAGACTCTTATCACTCAGATATAAACAGTAAAAATGCAGTACAAATAACTCTAATTTCAGGTACTTTTATGTATGCATAGAGAGTAAATATGACCTTCTATTTCAGAATCAGATTGTATAACAATCTGTGCACTCTTTTGAGTTTGTTTTTTAAGCATAAATCATACGAAGAGCAGAATATAAAAAAAAAAAGGCAAACACAAGCTGTGTAACAGTCTCCTCTAAATTCATCATCATTCTCCTTATATTAGGAAACACTTGTTTCTGCTGAAACCTGAGACCGGACAATTTCTTAGTCTCCATAGTTTTAAGCAAAAACTGGTGCACAAGATATGGGACTCAGACAGCAGTGGATAGAGTAAACAAAACGAAACAATACTAAATAGCTTTTTTTCTCCCCTTTAATCCTTTTTTTGCAGCCTGAACAGAAGTATTATATTCTGCTGGATGGGAACAGCAGCAAATGTAAGGAAACCTAACTAGACTCAGCTTCATCTTCTGACCAGGCAGTTGGTTCCTTACTGCAATGTTAGAACAGCACTTGGGAGACAGATGAAAAGTCATTCCTTGGACCTCAGTGACTTTGTGGCAAAAATTTGCCCATGTAATAACTGCATCATTGCAGATAAAAAGCAGCTCTAGGGTTGCATTTCCAGTGTTTCCAATTCCTGTTTTTTTGTTGTTTTTTTTTTTCTTTTTTTTTCCCCCAGTAATAAAGCAATTGGCATGCTTTTAAAAAGTCCCACAAATATTACAGAGCATTGGGATATGCTCTATCATCTCTGTCACTTACTGCTGGGAACAAAAATAAGAAAATGGAAACCTGTTTTTCAGAGGCTCTGAAATAAGAAAGTAAGTGTTAAAAATTCTTTGAAAAAGTCAAAGCAAAGCAGAAGAAAATCAAAGCAAACCAAACAATAGATTTTTAAGAGATTTTCAGGAGCAGAAGAAGAGGCTTACAATTCTCCTTAGAAGTGCTAGCAAGGCAACATAGATTTTTCTCAGCAGACATGAACTAGAGACCCTAATGGGACTGCTACTATAATAATCAAAGCTCTCATACACTTGTATCCATAAAGAAGTACCTACAAGATGATGTACTAATGGAAAAATCTATTGTGAAAGAATATTTAGTAGAAGGAAATACCTGCTTAAACTATTATACCACATCTTAAAACTTAAAAAGTATCTTAATGAGAACTTCTGGGATGGTTTTCCTGTTATTATTTTTAATAGATCTTATTCTTGATTGTATATAGTTTTGTCAGGGCAGTCAAGTTACAGATATTATTCTGAAGTATGGATCATATTTGCAAACTGTTCTTAGTGAAAGAGAGGAAATAAATGGAAAGAGCTTAGAAAATACCCAATATGAAATGCTTTGAAAAACATTTTTTTTCAAACAGACATTTTTAATACTAAACTGCCAACACTAGTTAAAGCAGGTAGAATAGAATCTTAAAAAAGTAATCAAATAAAAGATTTCATTTTGAAGCAACAAAGCAGTTTGTTTAACCTGGGGCTGTTTTTTGTTTGGTTTGCTTTTTCATGTAGCATCAGTTTAGGCTGAACTGAAAACATTTTTCTTTTCCTGATTAGACAAGTGGCCTGAGAAAACATTTATTCCTTTAATTACTGTTTTCTTAGTGCTACAATCTTCTTGATGAAAACAAAATACTTAGTGCCTGTCTTTTCTGTGGAATAAGCCCTAACTTTTCAAGATATGTCTGCATTACATACAGCTGTAGGATCATGTATTTGTCAACTCAGTGCTCTGCTTCACTAATGAAGTCAACTTCAACATTAGGCCAGAACAGCAGCATTGCTGCAAATAGTAATAAGGTGACTGCAGACGATTGTTTTCAGTCTCAAAGTTTGTTGCCTGTGGGTAGCTTGCAGTTTTATCATCCCTTGTTCTGCACTACTTTACGCATCCATTACCTGCCTATTGCCATACCTGAATGGTTTGAGAGGAGGTTGTGCTTCAGTCTTGTTCCTGTGCCTGGAGCTGCAACATCACTAATGCATCTGGTCCTCTCTTTTTAGAAAAACACTTACCTAGTAAATGAGTCTTATCTCATTACCTCCATGCTTGTTGGCCTCTGTCTTTCCTCAGAAAAGGAAAATAAGAAGCCTCTTTCTGACAAATGTTCTATAACCAGAGTGCTTATTATTAATATTAAAGCACATGCGGGCTAGGGAGCATTCATCATATGTACATTTACATGCAGAACTTCTAAACAGAAAGTAGGTCAATGGTCACTTTGCCAAATGAATTGGAATCAATTGTTTAGCTTCAGGCAAGGCTGCTAAAATGTTATAATTTTGTTTTAGTTTGATGCCTGGCACTGAATCTCCATCACGGGCTGAGGCATCGGAGACAAACCCATGGAGCTGTGCACAGACATAACGCTTTGCAGAAGGGAAAGCAGCTGACTCCTGGGAACCCCAGTGAACACCTGCTCACACAGTTACATACACTTGTATACAGAAATACAGGTCAGCTTATACCTTCTGTTTCCCTTTGTAAGTGTATGGGGTAGAATCTGTAAGGAATTACTGTAATTAGAAAAATTCATTAAGAAAATAGGAACTTAAAATTGAGTTTGAATATATAAGGAAAAAAGCTGAAGACATGTGAATATAGATTGTATATCTGCAGGTACATACATTAAATACACGAAAGATAATGAGAAAATTCACATGTATTTCACAGGTGTTCCAGATGCTCAACACTCAGCTGTGGTTTTGAAGAGAAAAAGAGGTAAAATCACTGTGGTTTAATAATAAAAAATTGTCATTGGAATTTTTTTCTTTGTCATAGCAGCTCCTAGTGAATTGTTAGCAAGAGAATTATCAAATCTTTATTATCTCAGAAAACAGCATGCCAGGAAATACTTTCTATTAATACTGAGAGACTTTTAGTAATTTATACATTTAAATAAAATGATATATAGAAGTCTTATAATGGAAGCGAATGTATTTTTCAAGAAGTCTGAATCTGAAACTTAAATAAGACAATAATGTTGAGCTAGATACAATGAAAATTTTCCTTACAGCAGAAAAGAGAAGAGGAAGAGAAAGAATGATTCTATTGACTTTTTAATTTTGTAATTTTCTTTTTTTAAAAAAATCCACAAAACTTCTATGGAGTTCCTGTAGGAATTTAGTACAGAGATGATGATATTCACCAAGAACAACCAAGGCCATGATGAAAAATAATCAAACTTCCTGGTCCATGGGGTCAAATACCAATATACCACTATTTTCTCATGCTCCAGAGCTAGAAGCTGTCACACTCTAGAGTGCTGAGAAACAGATGAAATTCCAGAGCATATCTTAAATGTAAAGTAGTATCATCTTGTTCTGTCCCTACATTGTAGGCAGTCTTGGCAAGGCTGCTGAGTCCCATACAATGGAGTAGTGATGGGAGCAGAAACTCTCACTGACTCCCGTCCCGCTGCAGGGAGGTTTCAGCTCACCCAGTCTTTCCTGTGCCACTCAAGCCTTGGTGGGATGTACTGTGATACACAGAGGAACACATGATTTTTCTAAGAGCTGTGCACAATTCAGACCCAAAGGCTGACCATCTCCTCCATTAACATTTTCTGCAACCTTAACTAACAGTAAGGAAACAGATATCTGCTACAAAGACAAACCCAAGCTGAGTACATGCTGTGTGCAGCTCTCACCATGCATTCTGGGCATTTCGGAAGCACAGCAAAAAGTAGACTTATACTTGCTGTGAATTATTGATCTATTTAATGTCTCAACATATATTTTTTTTTTGGAGGGAGGGAGTTTTCTGTAAGAAAATGCTTCTTAGGCTCACATTTTAATAATTATCTGCATTTCTTTTGGTTATTTCTTTTACCTGAGCTTTCCAATTGCATTTATTGTTAGCCCCTTTTTGATGTTAAGTTCACTCATAAAACATTATTTGTTTACATGGTATATCAAGACTGTATTCAGAAATGACAGGTTCTCAAAGTGTTGTCATTTGGAAGCCATTTTGTGATGGTCCAGACCAATTCAGTGCAATTTTCCTTACACAAAAAAAAGTGTAAAAATTTGGGCATTCTGCCATTATAATAAATGCTGTTAATTTAATTCCATGACAGGAAAACTGTCCAAGTATGTAGGGAAAGAGAAATACCATTTATTAATAAATTACTGACTGAAGTGAGGAACAAATGATCAAGTCAAGAACTAACTGTGTCTTCTACAGCTGATTCTGCCAAGTCAAAGTGGGCTGTGCCGCAGCCTGGCCTTGTATTTGGGGTAAACTAATTTCTTTCCAGAAATCAGAATGATAAAAATGGAGAAAAATCTTTATCAGTGCAGCTATGCTACCAAGTTGATAAATTATATTTCAGCTTATGAGAACGTGGTGGCTGATCCTTTTATTACTACCTGTATCTGATGCAAGATATCTATGTTTTTCCATATATATCAAAGGCTGTCATAAGAAATTAACTTATGAAACAAAAAAATGTTAAAAAAAAAGTCTGTATAAAAGCTAAGTCCCCTGGGGAAGAAAAATCAAGAACAAAAAATAAGCCTGCAATATGCAAAAGGAGTTGGAATGAAAGGCAGCCCCACACAGAAAGGATCTGGAAGTTGCTTGAAAATATACGTTGCTTCTATCAGAAGATTTTGGTTTATTAGTAAAAGTCTGGGTAAAATTTCAGGATTTAAGGGAATACCAGTAAAGTGAAGACTGACATTAACCAGACCATGCTATAAATACCACACAAAGAGACCAAACAGGTCCACTACTGAGAGACATGCTTGATGTTCTGCTTCACTGCTAGCCTGTAACTATAGGAAGAAACCCATTGTCTCTGCTAGAATTAGTTCAGTTAAACAAACTGATCAAAACGCTATTATTTAGGTCTGGCAGCATCTGCTTACCGTTGTTCCTGTTTATTCATGATCAGCTGATGCAGCTTAGAGTCTGCTGCAGTGCGCTTGTGGCCCATATGCATTTTAAACTGAGCCATTTGGCATATATGAGTCACTGTGTGTTGCTTTGCATAAATTCCTTCTCTTTTTGTTCTCATCAAGTGTTAAGCATAGCTGAGGATACTATGCAATACAAGTTTCTCCTTTAACGAGGGTGTTTTCAGAAATTCACTTTTATGAAGGTGAGTTTGCTTATTCCACTGTGTAGTTGCGAGTAACAGCGGGAGTGATTACACTTTAGATATTTGACTGTAAATGTAAACCTGAGTTCAGATTACAGCATAAAATCTATACTAAACATGAAAATAATATTTTTCTCAATAACATTAGGAAGGCATGCTTTTTCTGAATGGCAGACACAAAGGTACAGGAGCAAAATTCTTTAAGAATGTATTAGTTTTACAAGGAGACTGAATTTCACTCTGATGAAGAATATATCTACTGTAAATAAGTATGCATTGTTTTATTGAACAAGATAGGTTACATTTCTGAAAGCTTTCTCCTCCAGGCATTAAAATATGCAGGCACATACAACTACTTGAGTTAACATTTGGTTTACATTTTACTACCATTGTAGTAAAATACCTGAGTAGTATTCAAGCCCAAGAAATAACACAACTAATGTTAACTGTGTTTGCTATACTATTTAGGTGAAGCCATTCAGGCTTTTCAGAACTATGATCTGTAATATTTTACTAATACAAACTTAGTGCTTGCTGCTAATCATGGGATAATAATTCACTAAACAGCTAGAAAAGAGCTCAGCTCAGGTTCTACACAGACATATGTCAGAAACAGATTATACAGAAAGAGGCAGAGAAAATTAAATTTTAACTCTCTCTCCTCATACATAAACTCAAAAGGCTATCCAAAGCAAACAAACATATCCTCAGCTGAGAGGAAGGATAGACCTCAGTACAGAAAACTGGATTATAGGGTTGGTTTCACAGGGGCAGCAGGGAACAGAAAGCAAACTTCCTTTTATCAGCTGACTCTCCCTGGAAGCCTGATCTTTTAATCCAATGCAGAAAAAGCTTCCGTTGAAGTCAACAGAGCTGGACCCTTTAACGCTTCTCAAGAGTTCACAATTCATACTAAATAAGTAACTAAATAATTCAAAATTAATACCCACACTTGGACTCTTGTCTCTACTATAAAAGAAAGAAAATGTGAGAACAAATTCAATGAGAACCTTATTTCTTCCAAATTATACTAAGAAATGGAAATCTGTCTTCTCAGCTCTAACATCTATTTATGAGTTTGGTAGCAGCGAATTGCAATAAATGTCATATTATTATGCAGAATATTTTTCTACACTTAAAGTAAATTTAGGGCACCAGAATAGGTATTTAAACACTAAAAGATTTTATGAACAGAGACTACTGAATCAGGTTCTAAACTCTAAAAACTCACACAAAATAAAAACATCTTTCAGGGAAGTTTTCAGATTAGTATAGATAAGATTCACAAACTGGGGAACTCTATAAGTTACCTGGTAGAATACTGTCTGTCTATATTTCCTTCTGAGATTAACAAAAATAATCTTTATGGTGCCACAGGTATTTTGCAATTTCTTTACAGTCATAACAGTGTCTAATAAAAATGATATTTCAACCTACCTTATTTTTTGAGATGGGGGGGACTTGCTTAATGCCAGATTTGGTGCTATGGAGTCTGAAAGCAGGATAGAAAATGTAAGTTTTCTTTTTACATTAGAGGTAATCTGTAGTCTTCAAATGACAATATGTTCCATTTAACATTAAATTTATATCAACATGCTGTTCAGTAACACTAGATATTCAGAATAAATTTTTTGAGTGTGATTAGAGTATTAACATTCTGAACATGACATTTAGTTGTATTTAAATTCATTAAAATAAAATTAAAAGGCCAGAGAGTTGGAATATCAAATCAAGAGAATTTAATAGCTTGATTCTATTTATCTGCATTCTCCTCCAAGTACCGGGTAAGATGACTGCATGCCTCTGAGGATTTTTCAAAATTTATATTCAAATATAATATATAGTTGTAAATTAGAATACCCCACAGAACTATATTACAGCACTATGAATTATTAGAAACAAGAGATCTCAAAGATGTTTACAAAAGAGGCTAGCTTATTACATCAGTTAAGGTATAGGAAAGAGGGTTCAGCCTGTGTTGTCAGGTAAATAAGCTGTACCTGCAGAGTTATATTATACGTTGGTTTATTCCAGCTCAGTATCAAAACACATAAAAATTTCTGCTTTTCTTCTGGATTGAAATGAGTTCGACCAGAACAAGGCCAAATTCTTATCATGATAATCCCTGTGAGCTTAAAGCAATGAGGTTTTGGCCTATGTTTAATTAAATCTGCATTATAGTACTTAGACATCTGTTACGTTTGTACATTGTGGGTCAAAGGCTCAACTTGAGCTTCTGAGATCTGTTCGGCAACTGTTGGGCCTTTTTTTTCCCCCTCATTACTTTTTATACATAAACTACTGTTTCCATGTCCAAGGACACTTTCCCTTGTCAGGTAAAGTGGCATGATCTGGTCCTTAATTCCCACTTTTCTGAGATATGCAGAGACACCTCTCAAAACCCCTCAAGAACTTTACTGAACTCATTGTGGAAACTATAATGGGGTTGGATGAAAACTTCATCTTTAAGCTTGACTCAGATTAATAAGGTTATTATCTAAGCATGACAGTTAGCTCCATCACTGTTTTGTTTTTAATTAAACACTTGCAAACAGCATTTTTCCTGTATTTATACCATTTTTTCTATTTTTGTCTTTTATTTTCTGTCATAAATGCCACTACTTTCCTCCATCCTCTCCTCCCCCATGCAAAACAAACTTAGGCAACAAATTCAGCCTTCTTTTTTATGAAGCTTTGGTTGCAATCAATGAGACCAATCTCATGACTAAAGATTTAGATACACACTGCCTTAACAAATAGCCATGATAGTTCAAGATTATCCTCTTTGCCCCTCTTAAATTAATTTTATCACAACTCTATTGACAGAATATAGTGCTCCGCAGCCACCACAGAGGAAAGTTCTGCAGTCTGTAGGGGAAATGTTTGTTTTGGATCTTCCACTTCGGGAAGAATGGCTTGAAAGCTGCCTGGCAGACAAAGACCTGGGGGTGTTGGTTGACAGCCAACTGAACATGAGCCAGCAGTGTGCGCAGGTGGCCAAGAAGGCCAATGGCATCTTGGCTTGTATCAGAAACGGCGTGACCAGCAGGACAAGGGAAGTAATTCTCCTCCTATACTCAGTACAAGTGAGGCCACACCTCAAATACTGTG
The DNA here is from genome assembly GCA_033459285.1 of Clamator glandarius. Lineage (NCBI taxonomy): Eukaryota > Metazoa > Chordata > Aves > Cuculiformes > Cuculidae > Clamator > Clamator glandarius. The sequence goes on along the minus strand of JAUNZM010001062.1, from coordinate 182,090 downwards.
TTCTGTTTTGGGCTCGTCACTACAAGGAAGATATTGAGGTCCTGAGTTGTGTCCAGAGAAGAGCAATGAAGCTGATGAAGGGGCTGGAAAACAAGTTTTATGAGGAGCGGCTGAGGGAACTGGGGTTGTTTAGGTTGGAGAAGAGGAGGTTGAGGGGAGACCTTATTGCTCTCTACAACATCCCTCTTGGATGAAGGCATTGAGTCCTCCCTTAGCAAGTTTGCAGATGACACCAAGCAAGTGTCGATCTGCTGGAGGGTCGGGAGGCTCTGCAAAGGGATCTGAACAGGCTGGACTGCTGGGCTGAGACCAACGGCATGAGGTTTAACAAGGCCAAATGCCGGGTCCTGCACTTGGGGCACAACAACCCTAAGCAGAGGTACAGACTAGGAGAAGCCTGGCTGGAAAGCTGCCAGGAGGAGAAGGACCTGGGAGTGTTGGTTGACAACCAACTGAACATGAGCCAGCAGTGTGCCCAGGTGGCCAAGAAGGCCAATGGCATCCTGGCTTGTATCAGGAACAGCATGACCAGCAGGTCCAGGGAGGTTATTCTCCCCCTGTACTCAGCACTGGTGAGACCGCATCTCGAGTACTGTGTTCAGTTCTGGGCCCCTCACCACAAGAAGGATGTTGAGGCTCTGGAGCGAGTCCAGAGAAGAGCAACAAAGCTGGTGAAGGGGCTGGAGAACAGGCCTTATGAGGAGCGGCTGGGAGAGCTGGGGTTGTTTAGCCTGGAGAAGAGGAGGCTGAGGGGAGACCTTATTACTCTCTACAACTACCTGAAGGGAGGTTGTGGAGAGGAGGGAGCTGGCCTCTTCTCCCAAGTGACAGGGGACAGGACGAGAGGGAATGGCCTCAAGCTCCGCCAGGGGAGATTTAGGCTTGAGATTAGGAAGAAGTTCTTCACAGAGAGGGTGGTTAGGGATTGGAACTGTCTGCCAAGGCAGGTGGTTGAGTCACTGTCCCTGGAGGTGTTTAAGGTTAGGGTAGATGAGGTGCTTAGGAGCATGATTTAGGTAATGGTGGGAATGGTTGGACTCGACGATCCAGTGGGTCTCTTCCAACCTGGTCATTCTGTGATTCTGTGAACTACCTAAATGGAGGTTGCAGAGAGGTGAGTATTGGTCTCTTCTCCTACATGATAGGCAATACGACAAAAGGCAATGGTATCAGGGGAAGTTTAGATTGGACATTAGGAAAAATTTCTTCACAGAAAGAGTTATCAAGCACTGGAACAGGCTGACCATGGAGGTGGTTGAGATACTGCCTGTGGATGTAGTTGAAATACCATCGCTGGAGGTGTTTAAAAGGTGGGTAGATGAGGTACCTGGGGACATGATTTAGTAATAGACAGATACGGTTGAAGTCAATGATCTCTAAGGTCTTTTCCAACCTAATGATTCTATAATTCTAAGAAAGTCTTCTGTTGCATGTGAAATGTTTTGTTAGATTAGCTCCTTTCTCAGAAATTTATGAGAATTTCTGTGGCTGAATGTCTTTTATTCCTTTCTGATTTTCCACTAAGTGGATGACTGCCATGAGCAGCTGCTTACTTCTAACAGATGTCTAAGGGACAATGTAACAGTTATCCTTCCACCATCCACAGAAGGTATGGCCAAAGGCCTGCCACCACCCCATCAAGGGGAAGGGTGGGATAGCATAAGGCCTTAGATAGCTATTTGGAACCAGATAATTGTCGGAGGGTACAGGTGTGCAAAAGCTCAAGCTATTCACCGTCTGGGCCCAAAATTATCTCCTCATCACTTACATTGTGTCATGTTGTTTCTCAGTCAGGAACAGTAACTAGTTTGTGGTGTAAGTCCTTTTATAAAAGAAATATGTATATGTATATGTATATGTATATGTATATGTATATGTATATGTATATGTATATGTATATGTATATGTGTATGTGTATGTGTATATGTATATGTATATGTATATGTATATGTATATGTATATGTATATGTATATGTATATGTATATGTATATGTATATGTATATGTATATGTATATGTATATGTATATGTATATGTATATGTATATGTATAAATAGCACTATGTAAACACAATGCTTTTATGAAAAAAGAGGTCACTTATCACCAGGTCCTTAATTTTGTTGTTTGTTGCCCTGTTCAAGTTCATATCTGGTTCATCTCATCCAAATATTTAATGGAAGATAGACTTTTAAAAATAAAATATGTCAGTGAAACTACTTTTCCCATTTATAGCTATTGTTAGCACATATATGAGCTTCAGCTGATCAGGCAGTGTGTTTTGATACTTGTGTTCTTATTTACCCTCAAAAACCCCAAAAAGTCAACTTTCCATTCCCATTCCAAGCAATGCTTTATGTATGGTAAAGTATCCTTCAAGATAACAATGAAGGAAAACCTGTGCACATAAATAACTTTATTCTATAAGCAATTTAATCATTAAAGACCTGAGTTAGGGCTTTGACTTGATCTGTAGGATAATCAAACTATACCATGACAAAACAGTTAGGGATACCCTTCAATAGATTTTTCCCATGATTTTCAGGAAAATAAGGTATTCTGGCTCAGTGAAGACAAAATATGAGGGATTCATAGTGTCAAGGTTGATATTCTAGAATGATGTAAAAGCAAAGATATATAACCTAATCCGTTTACTAAAGAGGAAGCGTATTTCTTTCAAAGTAAATAGCTTCTGCAAAATATTATTTATATAGTTCTTGCAAATTTGTTTGAAGTGTTGTTTAGACAATCTTATTATGTATAAAGATAAAAAATTCCATCAAAAATTATGCAAAAGAAAATGGACACACCAGCTGGATAAATCTATCATACATTGGCAAAAAGCAACAAGCACTTTTAATTAGCTGAGTGAATGTAGTTTGCTGAATGCTGAAAGCACAGACTCACTCATATTAAAATGTGCCTAATTTTCTGTGAAAAAGTCCCATCTGAACAGCCCTGACCATAGTCAATCATACTAAAAGCCACTGGTGCTTAATTTGATTTACCAATATAAAATGCAAATAAGGTGATTAAGTGGAGTGGCAGACATAGTAGGGCCTCTTTCAAACCATCAAGTTAAATGCAAGCAGACAGCAAACTGGCTGTGCAAAGAAAATTTTAGCATATTCGTTTGATTAGTGCTACAAAAAATTTAATTAGGTTGGCTAATTACTTGACAAATTGCTCTACACTAGAGAAAAGGCAGAGCATGTTTTATTCCTGCAAAAACCCTGTGTATATTTTAGCCCAAATGCTATCTGCCAATTTGCAAAAGCATTATTAAATGAATGAAAGATGGTACAACAGTCTCCAACAATGGCAAATTGTATAATGCAGATAATTAGACAAGGCACACACCACTATATCCATATGTCCACAATCTCTAATGTCTAAAAATATTTAACACAATATATCTAGGAAAATACTGTCAAAACAGATTATTACAAGGCTGTCAGTTCTTCATAAGAAGCAATATAGAGAAAATACTCATTAGTGGAAAACACAGCTCATCCAAAGCAGAACCTCTTCACCTAAATGAACTCTATCAAATGTGGTAACAGGGATATAGTTTATCTGTACCTTGCTAAAAGGAAATAGCACACACAGTTAAAGGCTATATCTTTGTGTCTATTTACTGCAAAGCAATGCCAAGAACATTAGTTATCTGGGAAAGGAAAAAAAATTGGATGAATTTCAGATTTTATAATTTTATCAGTATGAGTAGGCCACATAAGAAGAACATCAGGACTTTAGTGTAGAAGAACACATTTCTCTTCTTGTTTGTCTATTTGCATGCACATGCCATGAAAGCTGCCAATTTTTATTCAGAAGGTTGCATTTGCTTTTGTTGGCGTTCAGTGTAACTAATCATTCTCTACTGACTCAAACATCATGATAACATAAATAGATACCCACTTTATCTACTCAAGTGGAAAAAATAAGTATCATATTATATAAACATAATGCATTGCAATTGGCAATTAGATACTGCATTTAACTCTGGCTAAAACAATATCTTAGGGAACCAAGGGATATGTGAGATCTCTTTTAACAATCATCATACATGTGCATGCAGGCATAAAATATTATTTCTTGCAATTAGCAATTCTGAACTTCTGTTCTACTCTGCCAATATATTTTTAAATACACAGCCATAATGAAATGTCAAAAAGCTTAAATCAAATAAAATTTCATGTCAGTTCAGCATAATTATTACTGTGTATGATCAGGTTTGTTTCTAACGTATGCTAAAACAAATTTCAGTTCCCTAGCAGTTTGTCTAAATAATTGCTTAGCTCACATTAAATAAGACTCCACACAGATTTTCTAATGATTTTTAAAGGAAAGTAGCCAAACCTTGTATGTCATACCTGGTCAATCTTTGTTTATATTCTAATACTCCATAATTCCTGATTTCTTGAGGATAATGCTCATAACTGCACTTATACCACTTGTGAGAAAAATTGAAAGACCTGAAATCCTTTATTACTTTAAAAGTCTTGTTTATACTAGAATAATCCAGGAAGAAGATAATGATATTTGTTAGGTTTCAAAACCAGTCAGATGAGGGTAGACAAAAATGCAGTCAAATGTGCTGCTACAGTCCTTTTCCACAGAAGCACAGGAAAAGCAATGCATGAGACTAGGCTTGGAAAGAGAACTCCAGCACCAAAGCAACTAGCTCTGACATACCTTAGCCTTCAATGGAATAATCTGCATTGGGGCAGATGTTAATATTACCTGCATACTGAGTGGAAGACACCACAAATTGTTTATCTAAGACTGAGATTCTTAGAAATAATAAATATGAAGGAGAAAAGAGGCTCAACTTTAATCCTGTTCTGCTATTCCTACTGTAGGTATACAAAATTCTTCAGTGAGACAAAATTTGTGTGAGATTTTTCAATAAACTGGATATTGTAATAAAGGCAAGACTGAAAAGTCACCATTTTTGGAAGAAAAATACCTGGCCACCAGTTGAGAACCGAGATTTTAATTATTCTTTTCTTTTGGCCTTGAGCATCCTATAGCCATTATGTTTGTATGGAAGTGGGAAGAAGGCAACATAGTAAAACAGAAGATTTGTGGTTTCTCAGGGAGATCTGATGTCACTGTGATAAAAGACGTGAGGAAAATATATTACCTAGTTTTTCCCTCCATGCTCTGTGAGAAGCAAGGATCAATTGTGTTTAGAAATATTTCAAATAACTATGCAGGGAAGAATAACTGTATAAGGAAAACTATACAGGTATAACTCCATAAGAAGTTAGATAGGGAAGCTAGCAGGGTATAGAAAAAATATTGTAATATCATAGTACAGAAGCTACAGCTCTTCCTAGAGCCAGCACAGACCAGAGTATTTTAAGGAACTTATCAATATAGCATAACAATTTTTGATTTTTTTTGAGAATTTTTTCTTCATAATTCAGATCCCTCTCCCCACAGGTACACATAGTCACAGTCTCCAGCCAGCCCCAGTCCTCTAAATTTCAATCTCTCAATTTCAGCTTCCTTAAAGTACGGTAATTTATTTTCCCAGCTCCTCCCTACACCCCAAAATCTCTGGTCTCTATAACTGTCATGGTGACCTTTTGATCCAGGCGTTGTACACTGAATTGGTATAAATGAGGTATCTTACCTGCAGCAGAGCTCTGTGAAAAAACTAGAAGAAAAATTGTAGGAATGGCACCTGCATGGGGAAAAAGAGGTCAGAAGGGATTTGTGGTGCCTGGTCTCACCTCCAAGAATACATGAACCAACTGCAACCTGTGAAATACCACTGAGAAACTCTGGATGATGCCACTGAAGAGGGAGCAGCCCCTGGAGCCAGCAGCAGAGGCTGCAAAGACAGGACTGTGTTTGAAGGAAGTTTGGGCTTTGCTACTTGGGGGTATGATCAGAGCAATGCTTATTCTAAAATGACAAATGTGCCAGTACTAAACAAAACTCTGGCAAGTCCTGTTTGCTTGACTTCTCCACCTTTCTCAGTGTGAAGCAGAGAAATAAATGAATGCATAAATAGTAACCCTAAGTGTTTCAAAATACACTTGCGGCAGCAAAAGGGAACAGAAAAGATATTAGGCAGTTTTCCTATTCTGAAAGAAGAAACGCTTCTTAAACAAAGTCTCAGAAATATGAATCTAATTAATACTCATATAAGACAACTAGAAGCTGGGCCTTCCTCAAGTTAAATTATCTGCTCATGTTTGTTACTATTTGATTTTGTAATGTGGTATTTGAAACAATTTACAATTGTTAGGGAGATGCACAGCCTTGGAACTGACATTAATGAGATTAATGAAAGCTCTGGTTTACTTGCAAATGGCATAGTTGGTATAGGAGTTTATTCCTTACAGTTGTTTTCAAACGCTATCAATTTATCCAAGGGCATTTTTTTTTAAAAAAGATGTTGCATCACTGGATTGGTTACTGTTTAATGTTTGTTACAAGTAAAAGCTACTAAACTTGGTTTGGATGTGTTCTTAGTTTCATACAGTCACTTAACTGTTTTTTCATGTTTAATGCTTTATGATCTCTCCTCAGTACTGGTTCCTTATCTTGGAGACAAGACACTAGACTAAGCTAGTATGCCATTTTATTCTTGTGTATATAAAAGGGGAGAAGTCTTACATAAAAACACTGAGAAAAATTCTTTTTGTTTTCTGTAAGTCCTAGTCTTTTAAGGTGATATTATTTTAGGTTTTGTGGATTGTGACTGGTATGCTATGCATGCTAAGATCGACATCCTAAAATTAGATTTTCACTATAGGTTTCTGCAATAAAATTTTATGTAGTTGCATGATATTGAACAGACTTCTCAGCTTTTCAAGCAAAAAATACTTAGTTTCATTTCACATTAAAATTAATACAAATTAGTAGTTTAATCATCTCAGTGTGTATCATTCTAGGTACAAGGTGATACCTGGGAAAGTAAAGTGCACTAATATGACAGTTATAAAATGAGTAAAGTTCTTCTATCTTGATTCACATTTTCAGTCATTTCCATTTCTGCTTTCTTCTGACCTTCATGGCTTGCATATTATCTTTTCCTTACTGACTTATATATTTACATATAAATAATGGTGTTTAGTCCTGAAAAGCACTTTTCAGCACGCTGAATTCACAGCAGCAAACCCTGGATCTAGACACACTTGTGTTACCTCTCTGAAAGAGTTAAAACATTTAGAAAGGAGTGTGCTAACAAAGGACAAGACTAACAAAGGACCACCTGTACTGAGAATCTGAAGGGAAACAGCAAAGTTTAATGCTATCATCGTAAATAGCATACTCTAATCAGTCTCTCCTTTCATGTGAATTTGAAAATCCTTCTTCCTTAGAAGTACTTGCTAAAGACAATTATGCAAGAGGAGAACCACACAGTGCTACTGCTGAAAATTGCCAATAGATTCTGAAGTGTTTCAAACAAGGATATATTAGATTGCCTCTGCACTTGTGAATTATAATAACAGGGGACAGCAGGCTGATGAGAATAAACAAAAAGCTTCCTGAGTAATGCACCTAATAAAACACAATCATACGTTAATTTTTCAGTAACAGTCTGCATTCTATGCTGTGCCTGAGAAAATGCCTGCTTTCTTTTATTTCTCAGTATTCCCTGAAGTATTAGTTACAGATTGGTGTAAAAAATTCAGAGTTTTTCATGATAATAGAAGGATTTCATTTCAACTGCTGAATGTATTTTAGTTGAATATTGAATGACTATTAATGATGTTTGGAGTGACCATTTGCCCACCTTTGTAACAACAAAGAATTCTCCTTTACATGTGAACAAAAGTGAATTGTATTCCATGAAAAGCTCTGGTTTTACATTTTGTACTCTGCAATAGCAGGTAGAAACATGTGAACAAGCTCTGAACATTAAATTATGATCCATAGTTTTTCCCTCCTTTATGTTGGCAGAGATATAAATAACTTTGATGAATAAAATATATTTATTTTTCATTCAAGGTAATGCACTTGAAAACAGAACTTTGGCTTCATACAACTATTTTTTAACTACAGGATTGATATTGTATAACTTTGACACGTAATTTCAATGTATGTGTTGCAGATGATTTAGTGAACAGAGGTGACTTGTTTTCTCTCGTAGGAATTGATTGAGTCCTCTGAAACTTTGCATTTACTTGTCTATGATAAGACATCTTCATCCATACTATCTATTAATTAGTAGTTTGAAAGTACTACTAATACGTTCATTAAAACTTTGGTTCTCTCACACAAAATTTCTGGAATAAGCATGCCACACCACAACCACACACGTCATTTAGGGCATGAAATTTAGTTCTCCTTGACAGACTCATTTCAAAGAACTGATAATTCTTCCTGTCCTATGTGCAGGGATTTAATAGCAATTGCTGGTAACAACAAATTAATCTTTATCTTATTTCATCCTCAGATAAAAAGTAATTTTTTTGATTATTTTTCCCAACTTGGCCTTCTCAGTCTGATTGCATATCAACTACCCACAAAACTGCCATAGAAAACCTTTACTTTTTTAAAAAAAAATCTGTTCTTAATCACAATACTCCATCATACAGGACGCACGGAATAAACTTCTTTTAAGTTTATGACTGAATACAAGATCAGATTTTAAAGAAAGGAATGTTGATATCTTAGCTTAAAAGCAATGTGGACATTCAGGTCCAGTGTGGGATTACTAACAACCCATGCAGTTTGGCTACTAATCAAGGGTATGGCTAAGCTTTATAGGTACCTGAGGCTACCAGAGCACACAAAGTTCTGTGTCTGCACATGCCCAAATATCTCAGTTATGACACTGCTGAGTAGCCAAGAGAAAGAGCTAAAATGATATTTGTTTAGTTGAAATCCTGAATCATTTACTGGAAATGTATTCAGAGTGACAAGTTACTATGAGACATTAGAGCGTTGTTTTGTGTTTTGAACAAACATGAAAGATTTTAACTGATGTATCATTGGAAAAATTGTTAAACATGTCTTAAAGAAGTCATGTGCATGTGTATGCATGTGCATGTGTGTGTATGTGTTTTTCCTGCTGAAGTAGGTTGTTGATGGATTTGAAATGTAACAATATGGTACATTAGTGTGATATTGGATTTTTTTCCTTGAAGATGCTCAGAAGACTAAGGAATTATTGCACTTTATTTCACCTATTAGAAAATGATGGGTGCAAGATTGCAAACAGGTATGCAATGAAATAAACAGAAAAACTGTTTTTGTACAAGAACAGTTTCATCACTGATAGGGTTAAACCAAAGACATGGTCAGCAGACAATGGTGAGAATCAGAAGAGTCATCTACTTGTAAAAATGAGAAAGGAATTCTGGTAGAATAAGAAAAACAAAAACATTGTTGGACCATTTCAGTATGTAACTTTGCTTCCTTGCACATTTTCTACTCTTTTCTTCCTTCTACTTCTTTTCACTGACTTAATTATGAGCTTAAACAGAGAAGTGGTATGAAGTACAGAAAAAATCAGAGGGGTTGGTACCCTGCATGTTGTAGTGCCTGCTGGTAATAGTAGTGCCTTTGGAAACGGGAGGCTGTATGAAGTGATTGTGACAAGATGTTGGCAGCAGGAGGCCACTGGGGTGGCCTGTGTAGGAAGAGGTCAGGGTTATCCCATACTGGACACAAGACAGTTCCAGCTGGACCCAAAGGACTCACCATAGGAAACAGCTGAGCCTTATAGACATGTATGTTGTGCCTAATTTTCCCCTAATTGAGTCTGTTGTACCCATTATGGTAATTCCAAGTGATTTTCCTACTTTATCTCAACCCGAGAGCTTTTTAAATCTTACTTCCTCCTCCTGCCCTCCTGAGGAGGACCGGTAGTGAAAGAGAAGCTGTATGGGCCTTTGACCATTAGCCAAGGTTAATCCACCAAAGAGATAAAAGCATAAACCTACTAAGGCTGGTGAGAGCCTGGAACCACATATCACCGTTCTTTGCAGAATACAAAACTTTAACAAAGATGGTAAATTATAGTATATTTAATCGAAGCCATTAAAATGACCGAGTTTACCAAAAGGTCTGAACTTCATGCTTTTGATTGAATTTGATCAACTTTACACACAAATACTCTGTAGCAAATCTCAAGCCCCGCAAAAAGTATCTGTAAATATAAATTCATAATTTACCTGAATGTAGGCTTCTGCATTCCACTAGTATGGTGTGCTGAATGTCTGCCCTCCAACACTGCAGAGTTGCTACTGCCCTGAAAATGTTGATTAAGAGAGTATTGCACTGCGGCAAGGAGGTTAGAGGATGTGCATGAAGCGCTGCATCTCCTTGGTGGTGTCAGACACACTGACCACACTGCTGAGTACCGTGTGGTCTGTAGCTCTGGCTGTTCTCCTCCTCTGCCCTCTCTTGCGCACTGCTGTTATGGTAGCTCTGCTACCTTAGCACCAGAGTCTATTGCCTAAGTGATGGGCATTAAGCAGAGAAATTATTTGTAATGTTTTTTATTTCCCTCTAGCTAAATCTCTAACCTGTCTGTATCTAGAATGGACTGGAAGTAACATAGTATCTGAACTACCTTGTGATTTTGTCCTGTAACTTGGGAAAATTCAAACATTTTGCTGCCTTGCTTTCCTGGGGGAAAAAGCTGATGACTATTCCCTGCAGAACAGGTTCATCTGATACAATAGAAGAATTCTTTCCTGTTTTTCCCTCCTTCCCAGTGAAAGATCACTTCATTTTAAGTGATGTTTTGCTATTAAAAATAGTCATTGATACAAATTAGGTTCTGTAATTAAAACAGAAAATTGAAAAATTATGTCCTGAGGGTTTTTTTCAGTTGAAAGGAAATAGTTGAGATAACTGGAGAAGAGGCAAAACCAGGTTAGTCTTTTCCAGCTGTTTGAGTGATTCTTGATTAGTAACTGCCTATTAAACTGTAGTGCAAAATTTAATAGAAGAATATATATGATGTGATTTCTCTACTGTAACTGTACAGATTGTGTAAGGATGTAGTGAAGCTTTCTTCACTTCTTTCGTACTCTAAGTGAAAGAATCTTATCCTTAGTATTGGCATTCACTGTGGGTGATGTAATACTTCCCAAGACCATCTGAGAACCCCAAAGGTACAAACAATACCTCTGACATTGAGTCTTATAATTTCCAAACTGCTAGTGTGTAGCTGAATCTACTTTTAATACATAACTGGTAATGTATTAGAGCACTAAGACTGATATTCCTATGTAGCTGACTGAAAAGTGTTTTGGCTGTGAAATCATTACAGAACTGCTCAAAGGTACTGGACAGACAACTGCTGAAATGAGCAGATATGAAGTTTCACCTGACTATTTGTCATCAAAGACAGACTGAAAACACCTGTCTGATAAACATAACTTAGTATTGATTTTAGCAGCCAGCATTTGTTCTGGTGATTATGGTCACTCCTGATGTGCTTTCATAAGGAAAAGAAGCTGTTCTAAGCAAGAAATTCACAGCCACTTGCCACTGCATGTGGACCTGGATATGGTTTCTAGTCTGGAGGGAGAAGAGAAAAGGTCTTATTCAGTGAATAGGCAAAAAGGGTCATTATTGTCTTTCTGAGCTACAGAGACAAAGATATTACTAGAGAGGATAGGGATCAGCTCCCCTTTGCCTGGAGCAACAAGGGTATCTGATCAGATGTATGCTTCTGAAGGAGATACGATGTATGTCCATACATCACAGGTAGATATGTTTCTTCAAGTATAAAAATATTGGTTCAGCTGCGACTGTTGGTTGTGTAGCACTTCAGTAAATGAAGGAACTTATTTTACTGCTCAGCTGAGACTTTTAACACCTTATATTGTCACTCAGAATTGTCCAATTGTCACTGACCAATTGTCACTCATTGTCCAATTCTTGAACCTGATTAGGGTAACCAAACACACAAGGCTTTTAGACATAAATATATAAGTAAATTCAGAAACATGATTTGCATTTCTTATGAAACCATTTCTTTCTGAGAGGCAGATTCCCATGTTAGTCTAGGGTCTCTGTGGTATGAAGGATGAGTCACTCCCACACTGAACACTTGGGGCAAAGCGATCATGAGATGATAGAGTTCTCAGTGCAGGGTGAGATGAAGAAGGTGGAGGTTAGCAGAACAGTCGCCCTCAACTTTCAGAGAGCAGACTTTGGGCTGTTCAGAAGGCTGGTCGGAAAAGTCCCATGGGAGGTGCTCCTTGAAGGCAAAGGTGTCCATGAGGGCTGGGCGCTCTGCAAGAAGGAACTCCTAGCAGCTCAGGACAAAGCCTTCCCCAAGTTCTGGAAAAGTAGCTGTCGAGGAAAGAAACCAGCATGGTTGAGTAGGGAGGTCCAAAGAGACATCAATAGGAAGAGGAGGGTCTACGACCTCTGGAGGAAGGGGCAGGCATCCTGGGGGGACTATAGGGAGGAAGTGAGAATGTGCAGGGAAAAAGTCAGGAGGGCTAAGGCCCAACTAGAAATGCGATTGGCCAAGACTGTGAAAGACAACAAAAAGTCTTTCTACAAATACATCAAGAGCAAAAGGAGGGCTAGGGAGAATCTCCAGTCCCTACTAGATGCAGAGGGAACAACAGTAACAGGGGACGAAGACAAGGCTGAAGTGCTCAATGCCTACTTTGCCTCAGTCTTTAACAGTAAGGAAAATTGTTCCCTCTGTGCACAACCCCAAGAGTTGGAAGAGAAGTATGAGATTCCCAAGGTCCAAGAGGAGGTGGTTAGAGACTTGCTTGCTCGGCTAGATGCCCACAAGTCTATGGGGCTGGATGGAGTCCACCCAAGAGTTTTGAGGGAACTGGTGGATGTGCTGGCCAAACCCCTTTCCATCATCTTCCAACAGTCCTGGATGACTGGGGAGGTTCCGCTGGACTGGAGGCTGGCTGATGTCGTGCCCATCTATAAGAAGGGGCGCAGGGAGGATCCGGGAAACTACAGGCCTGTCAGTCTGACCTCGGTAACGGGGAACGTCATGGAGCAGGTGATCTTGAGTGCGATCATGAAGCACTTGCAAGAGAACTGGGTGATCAGGCCCAGTCAACACGGGTTCATGAAAGGCAGGTCTTGCCAGAGTAATCTGATCACCTTCTATGACCGAGTAACTAAACTCTTGGACGAGGGAAAGGCTGTGGATGTATCTTCCTGGACTTTAGTAAAGCCTTTGACATAGTTTCTCACAGCATTCTGCTTTGGAAACTGTCGGCCTCAGGCCTGGACAGGCGCACACTCTCCTGGGTGAAAAACTGGTTGAATGACCGGGCCCAGAGGGTGGTGGTAAACAGTGTTAAATCCAGCTGGCCAGAGGCCAGTTACAAGTGGGGTTCCCCAGGGCTCAGTGCTGGGTCCAGTCCTGTTTAATGTCTTTATCAATGACCTGGATGAAGGCATTGAGTCCTCCCTTAGCAAGTTTGCAGATGACACCAAGCTGGGAGGAAGTGTGGATCTGCTGGAGGGTCGGGAGGCTCTGCAAAGGGATCTGAACAGGCTGGACTGCTGGGCTGAGACCAACGGCATGAGGTTTAACAAGGCCAAATGCCGGGTCCTGCACTTGGGGCACAACAACCCTAAGCAGAGGTACAAACTGGGAGAAACCTGACTGGAAAGCTGCCAGGAGGAGAAGGACCTGGGGGTGTTGGTTGACAACCGAATGAACATGAGCCAGCAGTGTGCCCAGGTGGCCAAGAAGGCCAATGGCATCCTGGCTTGTATCAGGAACAGCATGACCAGCAGGTCCAGGGAGGTTATTCTCCCCCTGTACTCAGCACTGGTGACACCGCACCTCGAGTACTGTGTTCAGTTCTGGGCCCCTCACCACAAGAAGGATGTTGAGGCTCCGGAGCAAGTCCAGAGAAGAGCAACGAAGCTGGTGAAGGGGCTGGAGAACAAATCTTATGGGGAGCGACTGGGAGAGCTGGGGTTGTTCAGCCTGGAGAAGAGGAGGCTGAGGGGAGACCTTATTACTCTCTACAATTACCTGAAGGGAGGTTGTGGAGAGGAGGGAGCTGGCCTCTTCTCCCAAGTGACAGGGGACAGGACGAGAGGGAATGGCCTCAAGCTCTGCCAGGGGAGGTTCAGGCTTGAGATTAGGAAAAAATTCTTCATGGAGAGGGTGGTTAGGCATTGGAACAGTCTGCCCAGGGAGGTGGTTGAGTCGCCGTCCCTGGAGGTGTTTAAGGTGAGGGTGGATGAGGTACTTAGGAGCATGACTTAGGGATTGGTGGGAATGGTTGGACTCGACGATCCAGTGGGTCTCTTCCAAGCTGGTTATTCTGTGATTCTGTGATTCTGTGAATCACAAGGGCTAGAAGAAATGGGATAAGTTTCTCACGGGAGAGATACTCTACCCAAAATTAAACCTGGGGAAATAGCCTGGCTCTAATCTTCCTGATATGAGATGAGATCTGGTTATATTTGAATTAATTGAAAATATGAGTATTTCTTCTTTGGCAAACTGAAAGGTATCAGTTACTTGTTCCACTCATGTACAGAGAACATCATTTTTAGAACCTTTACCAAAAAATACTGTTTCTTTGTGGAACTTATTCCACTGTGGAGAAAATGCCTTTTCCATTGAAACAGAAACTGGAAATGTATCAGAAACTTTATTTTTTCAGTGGAAAACCAGGTATCTGCATGTACAGTTTTTAACATGTATCTGTTAAATATCCTATGTCCATACAGGGAGATCTTGAATCTGTTCTCAAATGCTATTGTCCTTTGAGCCCTATATTTGTACATATGATACATGCCATCTTCCTACATAATTTGTAGGGAAAATCAGATAACTTTTTGAGGTGACTTTTAATTTAGGTGAGATAAGTTTCTCTTGAGCTGATTATTTCCAAATGACTTATGCCCTTGCATGAGACACCCAAAATTAGTTGGAATAAGTCCACATCAACATTCTATTAATTTATGCCCATTTGTTCAGTTCTCTAACTCAGGAAAAGAATAAATGCTTCCATTGGTACAGTAAGGATTTCAAAATTTGTAGTATGGAAGGTTTGTGATTCATAATTTTCTTTCATAGTGTTGAGAATTTGAATGACCTTTACATATACTTGAATTCCTATAGATATGTTTAGACAATTCTCTAAAAACCAACTGACCAAATATTTCGATGATATGACAGACTGGCTCTTTATGCTGAGTACTTTCAAAGAGTCTCTCCACTTTTTTAGAGATTTATTGAAAGTATATATTCATCCAACCCCCTCTATTTAAAAAAAATACAGTTGAATTAGTTTTGTTTTAATCTTGACAAGTATTTTTCTGTGAGGTCACAGGACTGAAAAAAATCTCTGACAGGAGCAGTATTTTCTTTGTTGGGGTAATTCTAATAGATTAATTTATTTGGTCATGAATATTGCTCTTTTTAGAGTGCTTTAAAGGTGTAAGCAGAAGAAAGAATGTTTGAAAGAGCTTGGAGTTTGATTTACATTTTTACAACAAAGAAACAAATGAAAATGTGACTATTGTCTTTATCTTCACTATTATTGTATGTGGTCTCCTTCTACAATCTTTGCTTATAATGATACTTAATAGCTACCTCCGAGATATTAATGGAAATTGTCTCAGGTGAGGGAGGTATTACTGCATCTAATGAAGCAAAACAGATCTAAAAGGAAACAAAGAACCATAAGTAAAATCTGAACAAATAAAAGAATAGAACTTATTTCTGAAATTTAACCCTATATGTTGTTAATTGTCATAAAATCAGAATAAGTTATGGCAGTTAATATTCAGCATGTTAGTATATTCATCAAAAAAGCTTATGGAGCAGTTACAGTATATAGATTTTGGATGTAAGAATTTAAGTGTATCTGATTTATCAGTCCTTAGCACATCAACTTAACGATACTACTGTAAATTATGTCCAATATTTTATAAAATATACTAAAAGAATTCCTGCTGACTTAAGATTATGCATTCTTGAAATCACTCATAACTAGGAAGATAAATGAAAACAATATTTTATCCGGGAGAAAAGTTGAATTTTGATAGAAAATACAACTTCCCATGTGTCAAGATACAAGCATAGGCATCACGTTTAAACATATTTCTCAATCTCTCAACTAGTTTAAAGTCTAGAAACATAACTAATGTATTTCAAGTATTTGTCCTGACCAGTTAAACACAAGAAGACTGTAAAAGGAATGTGTAAAATATGAATGAATGACTTATTAAATGCATTAATATTTTTGAGTGAATTTTTGACTGTGTACATCTTTTACCAGCGGAATATTCAGTGAAAGCCAAACAGAAAACACCACCCAGATCACAGCTATGTAATGTGGCCAGCAGTTTGCCAGACGCTTGTTTGTTTGACATAAAGAATCAGAAATTTTTAAAACAGTAACTGTTCAGTTTTAATTCAAATATATTTTATTAAAACTAGATTTTGAGATAGACCTAATTAATTTTAGTTAATAAATAAATACATAAATGAAAACCACATTAAATCTGTATGAAGCCCTGAATTTATTGCCGTTTACTTGAATAATTTCAATTAATGGAAAAATATATTGAACATATTGAACAGCATAGGTTTTGCTATACTTCTAAAGAAAATGAAGTCATGTAATTGGTAGAAGTTATTGACTAAATCCATGAGAAAACACTTATTGAAATGATAAATCAACTTTAGGAAACAATAGCAAATTCTGTAGAAAAATACATTTTTTGAAAAAAATCTATTATTTGGTATTTGCAATTAAATAGTTCAGAAAGCTATGGTAGGTGAAAAAAAATCAAAATGCATAGTCCAAGGAGAGTTACTATTGCTTTTGTTTTAACCTGTGAAGTTGCTATGGAGCAATGAGATCTACATCTGGAACTTGAAATTACACTGATTAGAAAAAACAGGTGGAATTTCACTAAAGCTGGTTCCCTCTTTTTATATGCAAATAGAAAAATGTACTTACAAACCCAAGCTTCTAATATATGTCATGTGCACATAATGTAGTTTTATATAATTAAAAATGTTTAAAACTAAAACTAGAAGTGTGTATTTTAATTGAATTTTAGTTTTTCACCCAACAGGAATTTTACAGTATCAGAAGTTAAAAATCATTACTCAGCTATTAGAAAAGAAAATTATTACATGCTTTTCTGTCAAGAAAAACTGACTTGTACTTATTCTGTCTAGAATATTCATGCACATGTTTGAATGAAAAATCAAAATCTCAACTGTTTATAAACCAAAATTTGAGAAATAAAGAAGACATCCTAAACAATTACAGGTTTTGTGATAGTTTCAAATTTGTCAGTTTTTCCTAACTTTGAGTCAAGATATTCTCTCCAATTGTTTCCCACAAAATGGTTTGAAGTCAGTAAATTTTGAAAAGGAAGATACCCCAAGTCTCTACTTCCTAAGAAATTCCAGCAAGCATGCATTATAATTTGTACCTGAAATTTGTAGCAGGCTACCATTATCTGTATAAAGATGATGAATTGTGAACTGAGCAGTCTTGAAACCAGAGTCCCATTTAAATCACCTTTACTATCGCAGATGAAAGAAAAATATACATCTTCCGAGGCTTTGAGGGGAGGTATTTGCTGACTCTAAAATGAATTACAGAACATTCCCTTCATTTTCAGACTGTTAATGCTTATCCATGGCTTAAGTAAGAATACTTACTTTTTTTGTTCAGTTGTTCACTTTACAAACAGAGATTAGTGGCCTTTCCCTAGAGAGCTGTCAGAATTAAAGTGACATGAAGCTATTAACATTCTGTTGTAAGTGGCCAGAAGCTTTCTCTGTTGGTTTTTTTTTTTTTTTCATCAAAAGACCATGAAATCTTTGGTTTGCACTGTTTTAATGAAGATCACCCATTCCATTTTCACTTGGACAGTAGCACTATGTATCCTCCGATTATTAGTTCTCTTTTATAGTGTCAGGTATTTTATACTTCAAATAGTCAGATTACTCCATATAAACTGTCCCATGATATTCCGTGTGGAAGACTTGGAATGCAATAATCAGAAAATATCAATCAGAACTATAAGATGACTACTTAGAAAAGGAGATGAGTATTCATGATACAACATCTCTATTGGATTTATATTTCACTACCTTAATACTACAGCAAAAACATTCTGTAAGTATACAACTCTAAATATTAAAATTCAAACTCTTAGAGGAAAGATGGATAGGAATCTGGAGGAAGCTTAAGCAAGGAAACATATGTTGTGTTTATTCTTTCATATCTTATTGCTTTTCAACTCCTCAATGCTACCTGTATATTATGATTCTTGAGAAAATGAAGACATCTTTCATTTACGAAGTTTTTCAGGACAGCCTTCAGAAGTTGGGACAACTGCCTCATTATGTCTTAAAATGGATGAAATTTATCCTGTCCAAAATTATTGATTTTGTAAGCCAAATCAACTACTCCTGTTTAATAGAGCAAAGAAATAGAGCAAAGAGCTTCTGAGATGTCTGGAGTGGAAAAAGATTTTCCACTGTGCAACATCTGGCAGGAGCATTTTTGCTGCTCTAAAGATGTGATGTGAAACTTTAAGCTTGCTGAATACATTGGGAGTTTTGATATTGACTTTAGGCAGTACCTCACCAAGTTTAATGAGTTGGATATTAAATATAACTTCCCTTAGATGTAAACCTGAGCAATCTTATCCATAGACACAACTGTCTCCACTCCTTTTCTTTCTGCGTTTTACTTCTTACAGTCAGTTTTTTCCTCCTTTGAATAATATCTCTCCTTTTCTTAAAATTATATAACAAGCATTTCAATGTAGTGGTGTTTTTTTAAGACCTCTCATAAGGCCTGTTAAAGCCATGTTGTTTTGCTATGATGATTTCACTTGCAGTAGAGCTAAAGTTTATAATTTACAAAGCTTAAAATATGTCAAAGAAACAGTAACATCATGTATTGTCTTGTAGGTAATGCTACTATGAGGATGCAGTATCATCTGCAATAGCAGTCCTAGTGAGAAAATACTGCTGACTGTGGGGGCTTTGACTATTAATAACTACCTGTCAGCTTGCAGAAGCAGCATTTTACAGCCCTCCCCTCCATTCAGGAAATTACGGAGCTATGGATCGGGACCTTGATTTTCCAATGTCTTCTGATGATGAATATATCTGTAAGCAGTCTATTACTTTTAACCTGCCTTTAAAAAAATAAACAAAGTCTGAAGATACCTTTATAAAGTACAAACAGGCACACAAATGGAACCTCGTCTCTAAAACTGAAAAATCTTTAAACGCAAAGAACCTATTATCTGCAAAAATAATAATGATTGTTTTCCATGCTTACATAGTTCTTCCTTAAGAGCTGAGAAAATAAATTTTACTGAATTTAACAGAGATAGACAAATCTATTCTAGCTAGTTAATTCATATAAACATCTAAGAAGGTTTTATCACACTTTACAAATGAGGAGAGAGAGATGGAGATGAAAGCTCAACAGAAAAACTGAGATTAAAACTCAGCTTTTTACATCAATAGTTCATGCAAATGAATGGATTTGGATTTTGTTGCAGAATATCTTGACTTATTGGCAAAATTAAAAAGAAAAACAGGTAGTAGTAAAACTAAGATTGCCACAAAGCCAAACTTCCTATGGAATATAAAAAAAATTTAATTTTAAATGAAAGAGATCCAAGCTTTTTTATATCTAGAAACTACTTTTATAATTTAGAACTATCTCTATAGATAGTATCATCAACTGTGAGTTAAAGTTTAAATATTGTTTTAAAATATTTCAAATATATTTTAAACTTAGAAACACTGAATAAAAATAAAGTCATATGTCAGGAATTAAAAAAAAAAAACACCTCCCCCAAACCTCTTGGGCTGGTTTAACTGAAGCAGAGGAGATATCCAGGTACAGCAGCATATGATTCATGTGAAACCTCACGAGTCAGAAACAGAATGACTTTCACTCCTTGTAAAAGTGTATGGAAAGAAAGAAAAAAAACCTCAACCCTCTCTGTAAACTATCATCTCTGATTACATTAAAAAAAAATAAAGGAAGAAAGCACAAAGCACATTGCTTAGTACTGAGCACTATCTGGGAGCTGCACTTTCCCACACATGGCCTCATTCGGCACGTAGTGAAATCAGTAACAAGAGTTCTTCTTGACTTGAGTGGATTCAAGATTGAGCTTGTTGGCACTGTGCCCAACAGGCATCATTGAAACTGTAAAAGCAAGGCTAGAGACTCCAGTGGGAACCTATGCACTGACTGAAGCATGTCCTTAAGCAGATACCCATGCACTGACTGAAGCATGTCCTTAAGCAGATATCTGAATCTCATAAAATCAACAAATTTAAATATGTACTTTAAGCTGAGAACATGCTTTGCTGGATCTTGGCCTTTGGCAATCATTTGAGACATCAAATTTTACTTACTGTGTGACTAAGCTGCTAAAACGTTTTGGAAAAAAAATGTTAATGCCAGGGGTCATTTTTATTGATGTTTTACATGAAAAAGAATTCCTGTAAGTGTTGTTAATTAATGCAATGACAAGGCTATGCTTAGTTTCATATTGCTACAGATTTGTTGTTGTCATTCGTGGAATCAGTGCTGTGGAAAGTCAAGTCAATACTGCTGTTAAAAAAAACCAAAACAAACCCCCTCAAGTTTTATAGATTTAAATTGGCCTTGCTCTTTAAGCTATTGTTCTAGAGATCTTACTTCTGGAACATGTGGAGAATGCCCCCATAAACACTTGCAGAAACCTGAAAGGCTAAGGACTTTGTTTTGAAGAAATCAGAGAAAAAAGATTTTCTGTAATACGAAAGAATTTCAGGATATTTGGCAGTTTATTAATATCCTAACTCTAACTGGATTTGCTAGATGTTCAGGACCTTGGAAAAGCAGAATACTTATGAAGATGAGTTGCAGCAATTCAGGAAATTAATTTTAAATACTCACTTTTGAAGGATTTATACAGACAGATTTGTGGAGACATATAGATACATGTTGATGTAGATATATATTGTTTTGTAGCAATATACATATTGATTTTTATTTTAGATATAATTAAGAATGAAATAATAGTCCTTACTTTGATACAATTGGTTGAGTTGTTCATTCTCATTGTGTTAACTAGTAGATTTATTGTTTAGTTTTTTCACAAAGACTTGCTAACTAATCTTCAGTTCCACAAATGTATTTGTTAACTGTAAAGACTGAATAATCAGTTTATTTTGCTATTTTAAATTAAAAAGAAATAGAACTAAACTCAATTATTAATTATTAAATAACCCTCACTATTAAGTAAAGAATTAATCTCAATAAGTTTGTTGAGATGTATATAAATATAGATATAAATAATCAGTTCTTACTTATTAAACTGATTTAACAAACAGTTTCCAAAACTCCTGTGGCTTCATAAAATACAAATTTCCTTAATTTGCAGAAAATTACTTTTAGTCATTCCTTTTTTTAAAAAAATTACTTTAATTTTAAGAAGTTTCTAGGGAATTTCTAGAAACATAACTTTTTTTGTTAGTGTGAGAGCATTTAATTTTTCTGTGTTACTGTGTTTTTTCTTTACTAAGCAACACTGTTTATTGTTCCCAAGAAGGGACATAATGATTTGCTTAAAACGGAGTATACACTAATCCTTTCTCCTACAGTATCCTTAAGTAATTTATAAGTGCTTATTTCAAACTGAGGAGTCTGACGGTGCCCCTAGTGAATCTTGATATACATGTTTTACAATTCATACAAAAATGATACTGCATGAAATATTCATTTAGAATACTCTAAATTATGTACCAAACAATGAGGATACTGTCGTTGTCACACTTCTCATCTGGTAAATATCCCAGTGGGCAAAATGAATTCACTTATATCTCAGAAAGAGTTTTCCAACATGTTTCAATTATTTACCTTATAGCTACAGTCCTCCATGTATACATGCATGGGGTTTTTTTTCAGGCTTTTCTGAAACACACCCATATCAACTCTACAGTAAAATTGTTAAAACCTGTAAAGAAAATAATTAGCTTGTATTTTACTT
This sequence comes from Clamator glandarius, assembly GCA_033459285.1. Classification (NCBI taxonomy): domain Eukaryota; kingdom Metazoa; phylum Chordata; class Aves; order Cuculiformes; family Cuculidae; genus Clamator; species Clamator glandarius. Next base: position 160,116 of record JAUNZM010001062.1, on the reverse strand, counting down.
TAGTTAAGTGTATTTGAAAGCAGTTTCTGTGTTTAGACTGCATTGAGGAGATCTGGTCTCAGCATAAACAGATTAGAGTTCAAGAGGAGACAGTTAAGTGTTTTTAAAAATGCCAGAAGATTTCCTCATTAATTTAAACTGAAGCACACAAGTAAGAGAATACGAGAAAATTGATCTCTACCACATGTAGAACAGGCTGCCATTATATAATGACAAGAAGCAACAGGTCTATCATATGATGAGATGAATGGTGTTATTTGTAACTTCTTAAAAGGCAGACGAGGAGCACACAGTACTTCCTTGATACATGATGCCAAATGACACTTCTCACTTAAAATAAGTAACTAGAAATCTCAGACATAATAGACCTATTTGGAAATTGAACAGCACGATGCTAACTTCTTACAAATATTTAACATCACCTGACATGTCACATTCCATTATTTAATAATATAAACTAACATAATCTCATTTTTTAAAGCAAATTTAACAGAAACTTAAATTCTTCTACCCACACTTTTCAGTGCCTTAAGCTACCATTCACACAGAGATGTCTTGCAGTGAGATTACTAAGGCACTGAGAGTCCTGTATAATGGAAAAGAGCTAAGCTGTGTAGGTGAAGTGAGAAGCTGCTTTTCTAATGTATGTTTTTTTTTTTAACCCAGTGCTGCGGTTATACACAAGTAATGTGTAGGTAAAGAAAGGAGGCCATGTTTGAGCCCACCTGGCTTGATGACAATGCTAAGGAGACAAACACAGCCTATGACAGTACTAGCAAGAAATTCTGTTTTAACTTCCTGGTTTATCAGAGGTTTCAGAGGAAATGCTGGCTATAAGGGTCCCCTGTCCACTCTGCTTAAGTACCACCACCACTGCTTCACAACTGTTTTTTCCCCTCAGCTGGCTGATACAACTCCGAGAATGATCAGTGTTTGAAGGTAAACCTGCTTATTTCTGATGAAGGAGCAGGGCATGTGAAAACAGGAGCAGCTTCCCAATGCAACTCCTAGAACTGAAGTTTGGGCACCACATTTGAGGTGAAAAAGCATAATTGGTCAGCTGGAAATGGTGAAATGGGGGGTGGATTTCATTGTCAAGCTTGCATAAAACTACATGCAGAGTATATATAATGATCTGATTTTTGCCTCAAAGTGCTTCTTGCTGAGCAATAGGAGCATCAGTCTGAAATAGTATAGGCTTCTAGATTTTATTAATCCACTGCTATTAGCAATAAATTTTGTCAATTTTGGAGAAAAAAACACTTTTCAGATACTGAAAATTATGAAAAATAAACCTGGTTTATGTAATTTATCCTTTAGTAATTCTAACAGCATGGCAGGTAGAATTCCTTTGACGTATGGAAACATCCACCATGTGAAAAAAAACTTAATTCTTGCATTTTTAAGAATGTGGCTCTTCCTTCTCCTTTTGTGATTATGCTACAAGGAGAACAGAAAATCTAATTTTTTATTATTATTTTCTTTATTTAATTATAACTATCAGTACTCAAAACTCTGAACTAATATAAAAAATTGAATAATTTCATTTTATTGCTGTTACTAGCTCTTGAGATAGTTTTTAAAGCACTAGTCACGAGAAGAACTGTGTTGAACAGAGTGCTGCAGAAAGATGGAACAAAAATATTTAAGAAAAAACCCAAAAAATAATCTACATAAACTTTAGTTGCATTATCTTTGTTTTAAAAACAAACTGATTTGCAGGCTTTTGAATGCTTCCATCTCCCTAAAGAAAATCACATAGATAAACTTCTTTTCTTATTGTCGTTTTGCAGACACTTTACAATAATACATTGATAGAGAAGAAAGGTGAACATTTTTGAGTTTAGCAATATTGGCATTTTCTTTTCTAACAGTTTTAACACTGAATAAAATACATATTTAACAGCACAAGACACACAGTCCTAACCTTTCTCCAAATAGAGAACAGATAATATACCATTTATTTCTAGTATATAGTTAGGACAATTAAACGTTTTTTAAGAACAGCTTAGACTTACAGACTTTCCCTTTACTTTTACTTCCATTCTTTAACCGTATTAGGAAGACGAGATGGGTCAGGGTAAAGGATACATAAAACGTTTTACTGTCTCTTTCTCTTTCTGTCTCTGTCTTTTCAAAACTAATTACTTTCTCTCATAGCATCCTGAGCAAAGCACCTTGGCATTGTATGTTCACTAGAAAAGGCGGGGGGAAACCCAACAACTGTCAATACATGCTATTAAATTTCAGGTGGACTAGAAGGTTCCCTTTTATGTAACACTTTACTGCCTAACAGATGTTATGGATATTGACCAGTTTGTCTAAGTTTAAGGTTAAGGCTGCTAGGACATGACACTTTTCTCTTATAGATCTATTTTCTAGACTAGTAAAACCTGCAAAAATAAGAGTATAATGTTGCTGGCACGTGTTTCCCTTGGGTAAAACAGTGAGATAAATAAAATTGTGTCTTTTAATTCTTAAAAGGAAACAATTAGATGGGGGTTTGTACATGTAAAATTACTTATAGAGCCTGTGCTGTAAACTCTATTGGCTCTCATCAGCAGATGACAAAGAATTCAGACTTCTAGGGTCTGTAAGTCACTGCTACTGATTCCTTGTGATGCTGTGTGGAACTGAACATGTTGAGATCTTAGGTGTTTAAACTGCTATTCTGTCCAATGGCGGGTGACATTTTCCTGTGTCAGAGGTCAAGTTGGTCTACAGAGCTTGCCTGTGGCCCTTGGAGGAGCCCCAAACAGCAGGTATGTGGGGAGCTTCTGGCTTCCTCTACTTTATTTTGGTGACAGTATCAGCTTATGCAGTCCTTCCCCCCATTCATTTCTGCTCCAATCTTGACCCTCATTTAAACACAGAAAAAGTTTTCCCAGTGGATTGACTGACTAGTCCAGTTTTTAGATTTGGTTTCTGCTTGTTAGTTTCCCAGTGGCCTTCTCCACAAACACAGCTGCAGCCACCACCACTCAGAAGTACAGTCAGTCACAGCACTCAGGGTAATTCTGAATGGTTAAAACAGTTAAGTGATAATTTTCTATTTTTATGGAAAGTACAATACCACCAGACCATAAAATAATTCTACCACTTATTCTTTCTCAGTGAGACACTTCCCAGCTCCTCAGGGAATATAAGACTAGAGATAGCAAGTAATATATTTATTTTTAATACAGTCGTTTACTTCTCTCAAAATCCATTCCTACATGAACTTACTTTGGAAATTAGAACAATTTTTATTTTATTTTATTTTGTTTTGTTTTAGTTTTGGAACAATTAAGTTTAAGAACTATGAGAACAGCTAAAATCAAAAGTTCATGCAAAAAAGATCTGCTTTCACATATCCTTAGGCTCCGTCTTGCACTTACTACTTGAATGGAATTCCCCATCACAGGAGACGAAACTCTCTAATGTCAACAAAGCTAACCCGTCAGACATTTTTTCAGACAAAATGTCTGGCTTCTCAAAATCAACTGATTTCGGTTCTTAAACAAAACAATTGCTTCCTTCACCTGATTTCAAGAGGAACTTTACCAGGGTAAAGCCTGCAAAAACGCCCCCATTGTGTCTGCCTACCCTTGAATGATTGCTGCTTAGCAGTTTCTCTTAAGAAAACTATGCATAACTGAAGTTAGACAATGGGAAAAAACAATGAATATGAATGAGGTTGGAATCTTTGAGCTCCTTTTCTCTGCTGCCACGAACTACACAAGAAGGGAGCTGTATATGGGACCATATGAGGTGATCAAAACATTAACCAGACATTGTAACCGTTTTTCAATATGCTCAGCACAGAGTGTGTGTTTGAAAGAAATGTGCTACTTGGAGCGCAGCCATTCGTTTAGTGTGCACTGCCTATATCTTTGCTTACTCATGGTGGTGGTGGTGACAGAATTGCTGATGCTGGTCCCAGAAGCAGTGCTAGAAATACCGCCCTCTACGTTCCTTGCGTTCAAAGCTAATCCATAGCACTGTTAAATAAAGACATGTAATTTTATAGCAGTTTGTCAAGAAACTAGTAGTGAAATGCATTGCTTTATGGTTGGCTTTCCTAAAAGTCCACTTTAAATTATAATTAAGTAGTAAATATTTGACGGCCAGGTTGGGGACACCCTTCTTTGTTTGGACAGACAGCACATCCAAGGTGGAGTGCTGCTGGCTCCTGCAGGCCATGGCAGCATGTGGGTTCCCCAGGACCCCCACTGCCCTCCCTCCTGATACGTCAGGGTGCTACAGCCCTTAAGGTTTGCACCTTAAGTCCCTCACACCAAGGCATTTGGATGCCTCACTTTTCTTGAGCTGTCTGAGTGTGCCACATAACAGGCTGTAAATTCTCCTGCCCTGTGCTGCAGAACTCCCTTCTTACAGGTCCTCATGGTTTAAGCTCCTGTAAGATCAAGTGTCCAGCACCATTGCAGGGCTGCGTACTTCACAGCTCCCATTGGGAGACTCTTCATCTACATATCTTAAACACCCAGTTCCTATTAGCCAACTTATTTACTGGGTGCTATTTGTTTCCAGCTGTGTCATGTAGTAGAATACACTACAAAGTGTAGATATATTTACATATATAGTTATACATATAGTTACATAGTCATATAGCCTTCGATACAGCTTCTTACAGCATTCTTCTTCGGAAACTGTCACCTCTGGCCTGGACGGGTGCACACTCTCCTGGGTGGAAAACTGGTTGGATGGCCGGGCCCAGAGAGTGGTGGGAAATGGAGTTAAATCCAGCTGGAGGCCAGTTACAAGTGGGGTTCCCCAGGGCTCAGTCCTGGGTTCATCCCTGTTCAATGTCTTTATCAACGACCTGGATGAAGACATCGAGTGCTCCCTTAGCAAGTTTGCAGATGACACCAAGCTGGGAGGAAGTGTCGATCTGCTGGAGGGTCGGGAGGCTCTGCAAAGGGATCTGAACAGGCTGGACTGCTGGGCTGAGACCAACGGCATGAGGTTTAACAAGGCTAAATGCTGGGTCCTGCCCTTGGGGCACAACAACCCTGTGCAGCTACAGACTAGGAGAAACCTGGCTGGACAGCTGCCTGGAGGAGAAGGGCCTGGGGGTGTTGGTTGACAGCCGACTGAACATGAGCCAGCAGTGGCCCAGGTGGCCAAGAAGGCCAATGGCATCTTGGCTTGTACCAGAAAGGGCGTGACCAGCAGGTCCAGAGAGGTTCTTCTGCCTCTGTACTTGGCACTGATGAGACTCAAATCCTATGTTCAGTTCTGGGCCCCTCACCACAAGAAGGATGTTGAGGCTCTGGAGCGAGTCCAGAGAAGAGCAATGAAGCTGGTGAAGGGGCTGGAGAACAGGCCTTAGGAGGAACGGCTGGGGGAGATGGGGATGTTTAGCCTTAGGAAGAGAAGGCTGAGGGGAGACCTTGTTGCTCTCCATAACTACCTGGAAGGAGGTGCTGGAGAGGAGAGAGCTGGCCTCTTCTGCCAAGTGACAGGGGACAAGATAAGGGGGAATGGCCTCAAGCTCCGCCAGGGGAGGTTCAGGCTGGGCATCAGGAAAAAATTTTTCACAGAAAGGGTCATTGGACACTGACAGAGGCTGCCTAGGGATGTCGTTGAGTCACCATCCCTGGAGTTATTTAAAAGACAGGTAGATGAGATGCTCAGGGACATGGTTTAGTGACAAATAGGAACGGTTGGACTTGGTGACCCAAGAGGTCTTTTCTGGTGATTCTATGATTCTATATTTGTTTTCATGTTTGCCTATCTATACACACACAGAAATCAATGTATTTAACCCATATCAAATAAATATATGAGATTATTTGAATTCATTAACTGAATCTGAAATGCCTTTAAAAATAAGTATTTTTCTATAAGGAAAATTACTAAGTGGAAAATTACTAGAAGTACACTATGCTGTGTACTTTGTAATATCTGAAATAAGGTTTGTTATTACGACTGATATTTCTTAGGCTGTCTTTGTAAACACAGTATGCTTTAGCTGCTGACCTGCTAATTAGTAGATTATGTATCTAGTTCCTTGTCAGAGCAGTTTTCTTTCAGGTGATCTGAAAATAGCTGTTTGTGAGATTTAACAAGATCAGAGCACACTGTGAAGTGACTTCAAGTCAGAAATGACTGTGTATCTTTATGCTGTATGGCTACTTTGAGGTATAGTTTTTAAAAATCTGGTTGCATAAATTATTTAATGATACTACTGCTGTTTGTAACAACAACAACAACAACAACAACAACAATAATAATAATAATAATAATAATAATAATTTATTGCCCAGCATACTGCCTTTTCTAAATCACAGTCTCCTCATATATAGAGATATTTTTAGTATAATTTGAAAAGATTTAGGAGATAAGTCCAATGAGAATTTTCCATTCTAGTATTTCATCAAAACAGCCTCTTACTGAAGTGTCTTGCCTGAGAACAATCTCTACATGTAATGCAAAGCCCTTGCACATATGAGACAGAGTAAAGAACTTCTAAAACTGAAGCAAAAATTTCATTTGTGAAATGTATATTTAGTTAATTAAAAATGAAGCTCAGCATCACTGTGGTAACAACAAAGTACAATGTAAGCAGAATATGCTTGATAAAATAATGAAGTTATCTTTTTCTTCAAATTATATATTATTATATATCTATTAATATATGTATATGTATAATAATATATGTATACTTGGTAACAGAGCATTGATTACAATCTCCATTATATAGACATTTCAGTTATCATTATTTTATTTGTATAATAGAAATAGAGCAATCGTAATCCAGGTTGGATGACTACTGGCACAATTGACTGCATAGTCGGGTACCAACAAGCATAAAACCCAAAGAAAAAATTGTAACTTTTTTTCCCACTTGGCTTAGTATTGAAAGGACTGTGGAAAGGTGTAGTTGTGAGCAAATACATCCATTTTCCTGACTTTCATTGCCACAATATATAAGAATTTCTCAGTGTGTTTGTATGCCTCAATTTGTTTTTCTTCATAGCACAATGATGATACTAAGTTTTCAGAGGAACAACTGTGATATTGAGCATACAATAACAGACAGGCTTCAGTAGCTTTTCAGTAATGGCAGAATCTTGTGCCCCTGGACAGGCATGTGGGCTCTCTGTTTGTCACAGAGAGGTTCAGCACCCAAAGACCCTGACAACCTGGCCTAGCTCCCTTTTCTCACCCAGTCACAAACCCACATCTTACATTGTGTCTCATGGTTCCTTCTTGCACTTTGTTGCAGAGACTTTCCTGTTAATACTACAAGTATTCATGGGATAAGGTAGCAGCAATGAGATGGAATAGGGCCTAGAGTTGGAAAGTTAAGCCTTTCTTTAAAAAGACATACGGAGAGGGACAGAGGGTCACATAGATTTTGTCTTTTAGTAACATATCCAAACTTAAAATATTAGCTTAAGCAATTGAAATAATCTTTTCAGTCAATTTTTTTCAGATATGCTTTTATTGAAATATGACTTCTTGCTGCTGAGTATAAATTTTATCCAAACTTTATTTTTATTTAGTTCCTACTCCTACTTTTCTGGTCTGTCTGTATCAATAAGCCAGGTGTGCATCAAAGCACCACATTGATACTGGAAGGAAAACATGCCATTTTGTGGTGCGGTCTCAAAATGCCAATAGAGAAATTATTGATGTAAATGAAAATATAAATAGAAAACAAGCATTGTTCAGGATTTTCCACAAAGAATCTTGTAGACCATATGTTGTAAAATTAATTTGTAAAGCTATTTCAGGAGTGACCTACATATCAAGCCAACTACAGTTCTGAAAGCTTTCACCTAATCCCTGACTCAGCCAGAGAAGTTGGCATTTTACAGCAGTTACTACATGGTATTATTGGCAGCAGTTCTACAAGCAGCACATATTAGGCTAATTACCATTAAACTATTTTAGTTTCTGTTGATTTTCTGGCTAAAAGTTCACAAGATCTTGTCTTTTTTCATGTGATATGCTTGCCAGGTTTTAGAGAATTCTCAGGACTTTGTAAGTAATATAACACCTTGTGTGAAGTAATTTCAATACAGCAATTGTTTTGTCACATAAATGATCCTCGACCTGGCTCTGATCTAAAAAACATTTGTGAATGCCACTTTACCCTTGCCCACCTGTTTTATGTTTCTCCTCCTCTCCTTATCTACCTTTTCCACACAACAAGGCAATCCAAACTGTGGGCCATTTAAGTGTCACCAGGTCTGCAAGGCTTGAAAAGGCTCTGCCAGTTAACATAAAATAAAATCACTCTTGGTTCCATGGAATCACATTTCTCTATGGCAAAGAAAGTCGAGGGGAGAGGAAAGGTAACTTTAGAGTGGGGGTTTGAATTTGAATGAGGACACTTTGTGAATGAGAATGGAAACTCTACATTCTTTGTTAACAGGCTGTATCTGTTCTCCTTGAAAGAAATTGTATGAGAGAAGATTGAATTAAGTAGTTTTTATTTTATTTCAATGCACTTGTGCACTTTTACAAAGATCAACTTACTTAGCCATGTAATAAACTCTTGTTTTACAAAAGTGCTAGTGCATATTATACCATTGTAGATATCTGGAAAGGATGGAGTCAAAGGAGGGAGACAAAACATTTGTTTCTCTGGTGAATGAAGCATATATTATTACCTTCATGCAGTATGTCAAATATAACTTGAACCTTTGCAAGTCAGTCAGAGCAATATCCAAGTGCCAGCTAATCAACTTTGAGCAGTTTGCACCTCTGCAAATCACTTTCTAACTCTTTGCAATTTATCATTTGATAGGCTAGTGTTTATTCTCCCTATTCTGTCATTCTTGAAATAAACATGGTAAAAATCCTGAAACTTCCTTAGCATGGAGAACGTTTTCAGTCTACTGAAACCATAATAAAATCTGCCTTTTAACAATTAAACACCTCTTCATTACAGACATTTGTTAATTTACACAGCTGTAGTCTGCAGAAACAATTATAAGCATTTAAAAAAAGATAAAAGTAACCTGCTTTGATTTATAAAAATTATGACCTTTTATGAAGTCATTTAATCTTTCATCAAATTATAAGATTTTTATTAGTACTTCTATTATTTTAAAGTTTCCCTGTATGTTTGTATTTCTGGCTCCAGCTAAACTGGTTCTAATGGAAACAGGCTAATCAGTCAAAGTTATTGCATTACGTTAAAATTATTTTTACCAATGTGATGCATTGGCTTTAGAGTTTAATGGAATAAAGTGGCTGAGAAACACCGTAAATGACAGTACTATAAGGAGGTTAGTGAAATAAAGGGGCATTAGAAAGAAAGAAGATAATTCTGGGTAAAATATGTATGTCTAAAGAATAAAATGCATGAGAATTAAGCTGGAGTAAGTCTTTTGTGTGTCCTGTTTTGGAAGGATAAATGAGTTTTTCTGTATTACACAGCTTTTTTTCTGGACTTTTTTTCCCCCCAAGAATAAACTTCTTTCCTATGAAATCACAAATATCTACAGGATTTTAAACCTTTCTAGTAACACTAAATTGAGTCTAGTACTGTTTATTCACCTTTACCAGAAAAGAAAATATAAATCCAGTTGAATTTCACTGAAAGTGTTCTGACCCACCAGAATGTTATCATACAAGAAGTTCTTTACAGAGTTATTATACAGGAATTGCTGAATAAAAGAAGAATGTAAGAAATGCCAGGAAGAAATTTAAAAGGCTGTTGTGATAAGAAGGATGAAATTACTGTGAGCAGGAAAAGGAAAGAAAAGGAAATGAAGCTTGCATTTTGTAGGAAGCAACTTTAAATGAAGTTTGTTTTGTCCTCCAGTAAACTGGACTTTCTAAAATGAAGATGAAAATACAGATCTGAGAGTGAAATACTTTCCCTGAATAATGGAAAAAAAGAATTTATAGGATCAGGTAAGTTTATTCATGACAAAGTTCCAGAAAAAGAAATGTTTGCATGCCATTAGAACAGTGATTCTTAGTGTTTGAGGTGCTCTAGAAAGATAAAGTACCATAATATTGGGTATTTTGAGAAATTCACACACTATAGAGAAGTGAAGATGAAGTGTTCTTTTGTTAAGAAGGATAAAATGCTTGTTAACTGAAAATAAACAGAATTGCTATGTTTACTTCTAGGAAGGTGAAAATAGGAAAAGTGTGCATATGTATTTCTCCACATTTTGGCATCAGTTGTGGCTCTGTCACTTCAGTCAATCTGCAAAATTCTGTCTAGAGTACCACTGTGCACAGGTTGGTCACAAAAGCACATACTGATTTCACAGATCTCAAGTTATTTGCTAACAGGTAAGAAATTCCAATGAATACTGCCACAGGAGGTTAAACCAATGAGAATTCATGTATTATATTTGAATTTTGAAATTTTTCAATGTTTACCAATAAATCAAAAATAAAAAATTAAATTCTTAGTAATAAACATTCCTAAGTTCATGCATATAAAATTATATAAAATCAATAATACATACAAGAAAATTTTAAGGGTATATTAGATTAATGAGAATAAAAAAGTTCTATCATGTAAAATTGTGACAAGAAATTTAAAAATTTGTTAGCGAAAGAGAACATTTTAATGTATTCAATACCATAAGATGAGAAAATAGGTCTAGGTATTTCAACTTTTAAGCCTATTTTTCTTTTCTTGAAGAAAATACTTTGTATGGTGATAAGACATATTGGAGGTGGCACTCATAGATAATTTATAGAAGCAATAGGGACAAGATCTTTTTCCTTATTACCTGCCATAATTTATTTTCTTCTACTTGTGTTTCCTTTCCTGTGTATTTCAGGGACACATATCCCTGCCTTTTACAAGATATTAATCTAACTTCATCCTGTACTGAAAGTAGTAAAGCAGCAGGTGTTAGAGTGTCTTTAAACTTTTTTGCTGTAAACAGCAAACTCAAGACAATAAAAAACATGGAAAGCCACTATCTTGTACCATGAAATGGATAATAGGGCATTCTGGCACAGTCTATAGTAACCATTGCAGCTGAGAAGAAAAGCAAGAACCCAGGTATGCTTGGAACTGTGAGAAAGCTTGTGCAATATGAGTCTAGTATACAGCAGAAACTCCTGACGAACACGCTGCTGTTGTTCAGAAGTTGTTCTTGCAATGACAGCAAGGCTATGTAGGTCTTTGACAGCTGTGCTTCCAGACAAGATAAGCTTTAATTCCTATATCCAATTCAGTGGTTTTTGGTTTTTTTTTTTTAGATTTATGTAATAGAGCTTTTTTTACTTTAATTTATGAATAAACCTGTGTTAGATGTGGCAATTTAGTTATCACTGCAGCATCAGTGGTTTGCAATAAATCAATCATACTGTTATATAAACAGATCATGCAAAATGTTAGTCTTCCAGAAATGATCCAATGCTGAAGTTAATGAGTGAAAACCTAGCTCCGCTGAGTCAATGGCTTTATTGCTTATATCATCCATGATCTACAAGACGGATGTATTATTTTAGTTATTATGTTATTATTGACTCAAGAAGACCTCTTACAGATTACTGTGTACAAACTACTCACCATTACCTCTTACAATTACTAAAATGATCCATTTCTGGATTAAAAAGAAAAAAAGTTCATGTGCTTTGCTCAGATACTCTGAGCGAAACAAGCCATCTAATTTAGTGACTGAAAAGAATTTTTCCTCACATCAGATGTTTTCTTTGCCTTCTCTACATGAAGTTAGTATGATCTGAAGTTTAGCACAAGATTTATTTCACTCCTTTTTAACATGAAGTGTGACCCACTTCCTGGAATCACCTGTGTCTTTCTGTTAAGACATTTCTTAGTATAATTAGAACCCAGGATATTTGCAATATATTTTGCCATTCCTGTTCTTGCAATGCATTATTTGTGTCACTTTCAAACTCTTGTTCTGTTCATCTTACTTTCTATTTTAGGATGTGAGGATGAGTTTTCAGAGGTGTGTTATGAATAATTCATCTTGACCATCTATTAATCTCAAGGTTGCATGTACAGTGAAGGTTTCTGTTTAGTACTGATGTTGTTCTTCATACTTTTAGGATACAAAATTATGTTAGATCCATTCTCATGGGTATATGCACACCAAAGAGATGTGAGTCCTATTGCTATTAAAAGCTAAATCAATAAATTGACTGAATGTGCATACAATGATCTGGTGGTGGAGGAAAACAGGTATTTTAAAGGAGAAATACAAAAGAAAGCTTTGTTTTTTGTCAGACTTGAAACTTGGCATCTTTAAAAAATGAAATATTTATTCAACTTCCACTTAAGTGTTCCCATTCTTTTGCATTAATTGTAGTAGATGGTTTTGGCATTATGTAACTAAGGTTAATGAAATCACTATATATGTAACTGAAGAACTCATCATTCAAAAAACTCAAGATATAAAACTTTCTAATGCCATTTCTAATAGTGTTCTACTGTCAGAGGAATGTTTCTTTATTTCTTGTTTCTTCCAGTTTGAACAATGTGTGTAACCAGCAAAACAATCCCACAGTTCACCTTCTAATTTCTTCAGCATTGCCCTGTATTTTAATTCAATTCCAAAATGGTTTATTTTCAAGTATTGTCAATGTGAAGGACTGCAAATAGCTGTAGCCAATTCACCTGTTTGTAGCCTTTCCAGATGTTAGTCGGCATCAGAGGAGCCTGAACGGACACTCTTAAGAACATGAAGTTGCAAATACAAGAGGCTTATTTTTATCCTACATCTGCTGATTTTCATGACATTGATGCTAGAAAGTCTGTCAACTGGTTGACCACAACAGTTCAGAGTATTTAGCTCTGCTTCACCTGTGGTCCTAAAACAGCTTGTTCAGACCTTAGCATTTACCGATTTGAACCTGGATTGTTTACCGATTTGGCACATATGCAGTGTGAGGTTTACCTGAGTAAGTGACTCAGGATTAGCCCTAATATCAAGAATCTACATAATGAACTGTCACAAAGAAATGCTGGATTTGTCAATCTTGCACAGCTGTACTTTACATCAGCCAAACAATAAAACGGTCCCTGTTGCCTGGTATTTATGGGCTGAATGATGTATGTCTGCCTGTTATATTTCTTGCAAAAACTGTATGAGTGATATGGTCATAAGAAACTGCTGCAACTGGTGTTTCGTGGAGCTGTTCTCATAAAAGAAAAAATCCACCATCTGTTATATGTGTGTTGATAACATTTTATCTTTGAATGAAACTGATCTAGAGGCAAGTGTTTTCTAAGATACAACTATTTACTTCCAGGTTTTAGCACGTTATTTTGTACTCCCAAGTCTGTAGCCTTGTTTGTTTTAAGCAAAACAAAGCTAAAAATTATGGGAAATTTCAAATTTATATTCTTGTTGTTGATTTCTGTATCAAAGCGGCTGTAAATCCAAGGAGATTTGACTAGTTAGTTTTTTAGAAATGTACCCAAGTTTATGGCATAGGAAAGCAAAATACATGGGAAGCAAGGGCAGGACTTTTGCCTTTCACTTCTCTTTCAGTTTCCCTGGAAGTCTTGTGGCACCTGCTGTACACAAACTGTTTTATTGATGAAAAGAAGTGTAAACCCTGTAATTCTATATTGCATGTAGTGCAATGCAGTTTGCTGAGTGACTTTTGCCACTGAATAGAAAAATATTTGCCAAATTGTTGTTGCACAGGTTAGAAAAAAAGACTGCATGTTCACGTACTGTTTCTTTGTCCTGTTTCATTTCATTAAAACACAGAGGTAGGCTTCTGTACTCAGCTGGTTTCTGGACTGTCAAGGAGGTCTTGACTTAGAAAAATGTAAAATGTTTCACAAACTGACATTAAACACGACAAAAAAATGCACCTTCCTTCAACTATTTCTCGTTTTCTGCTATTACTTGCTTCTCCATTGTATAGGTGCTTCACAGTGCACAGCTGGTTTTCAGGTCTTGCCAAGACTAGTTGCAGAAAATAAACATATTTGCCACATTCACTGTAACAACAACAACAACAACAACAGCTTTTTTTTTTTTTTTCCATTCTACTCTGTGCACATGAAAGTAACAAGTCAACACTGTCTCCGTCACAGGAATCTGGCACACAGAAACTGCTGTCAACTTGCAGCCAAGAATTTTCTCTAGACTGCTACTACCAGTAACAGTTTTCATTGGCAGAGGATGTGCCTCTAGTTCAATCCAAAGCTAGAAGCAGATAGTGGTGCTTTTTTTTTCATGTCTGCCACCTTCTTTTTAGTCTTGTGTCTGTTATGTTCATCTTGAGGTGCCTGGCTCTTCTCAATTAAACAGATATACCAATGTATAAAACAAACTCTTTTCATTTTGAGGAGCTCAGCTCTGGCTAATGCTACATTGCTTTTATCACTCCTTCAAACAGAAGGATTTGCAAGCTTGTGAGAATTTTCTATCCTTATAGGTATTGAAAATAGAGTTGCCTGAGCATCCTGTTTAATTAGAACAGGAATGTTACTTGTTTGGATCAGCTCAGCTAAACAAGTTTTCTGAGCTACACAGGAATAGCTGGGGGGAAAAAAGGGTCTTCAAGCCATCTTGGTTTGTATTTAAGAATTAGAAGAAATAAACTTTTATATTATTATGAGCCTGCTTTCTCCCTCTTGTGCCAAACTTGAGACCGAGGCCCAAGTCTTACAATGATATCTCTACCCTAAGAAATCACCAAAGCCGTGTAGGTGGTTAGCACAATATTTGCTATACAAGAAAATCCTTTGAGTTCTAATAGATCTGCCATTCCTCTCAAAAATCAGTGAGTACACTTACTGCATGGTTTACCATGTGCACTTGTTGGTTAAAAGGCTGTACCTGCAAAATAGGGGGCATTTGTACAGGGTATTCATACATACTGGGATAAACTCAATGAGATGATCATTCCACCTGTATATCTTTCTTTTGGGGAGATTATTTCTTCTAGTGAGGCTGTATGACAGTTCAAAATAAATATATGTGAAGGTTTTGAGACTCATGAACATTGTGAAGAAAAAAACAGAGAAATGCAGAGGTGTAAAAATGAATGACAAATGGTTTCTCTGTGCCATCAAAGGACAACAAAACTCAAAAACCTATCTGAGGTTGCCTGTGTGCATTTTAATATATGTTACTGAAGTCTGGGAGTTATATATTGCTAACTTTTCTGAAGCCAGGACTTCTTACCAAACCGCTTTCTCACACAGACTTCAGAATCAGAAAAGAATTCTTCTGAGATATGCAATTTTTTATAAGCAAAAGAAAAAAGCCCCATGGCTCTCCTCACTCACCACAGACAAGGCTTCTTCAACAGGTACACTTTGGCCCTACATCACATCTCTCAATCATTTCTACCAATACTTTTATATACACTTCTTTTCCGAGCAATTTCTTCTCCAGACATAGGGTTGATACATCCCTGATCCCATCTCTAAGGCATTAGCTCTTGCCATAAGTAGATGAAAAAATTACTCTGCTGTCAGCGTGATCTCTTCCACAGATGTCTGCAGGACCATAGGACAGCTCATGTGTGATCGGGTGTGGAAGTGAATCAGACCAGTTTGCTCAGGCCTTTATCCTTTTCATTGTGGCCTTTTTAGTCCAATAATCCAGCTGGAATTTTGTCCGTCTCATTGTCACCTAGATTGTGCATCTTAACTTGAATACAAATATGCTGCAGGGGAAGGGAGAGAAAAGAAAGAGATAATATAAATCTCTCATGCCCTGAATTGGTTTCCCAATCACAAAATTTTTGGATTCAGAGTTGGAGATGTAGGAAAAAGTGACAATTTACAGCACAATTTTGTCCTTTTACTGTATTTCCAAGTGGTAGTGTCATGAATTGTCCAAACCACTTCTGGAAACTTTGGTCTAGACTTTGATCCCTTCAGAAGGTTTTGAGAAAGGAACATGTAACTCCCGTGTCTTTTTCATGCTCCGTATATACCAGGCTCTGTCCTGCTTTGTTCTGGGAGATCCAGCTTGTGCACAGGGAAAGAGATGTTAATGTCTGGTGAGTGACAGCCTGGAGTACCTTTGGATTTGTCAGTGCTTAAAGGGCTCATGCCAGGTTGTAAAGTTAGATTCACACAAGAAGATCCTGCCTATACCTAAATTTTAGAACCAGACTGTGAAGAGAGTGCTTGCTCTTTGTTCATCTAACACCATTTTAGAACCACAAAAAACCTACAGTAAAATTAGAAACTAGTCAAAAGGCTGTCTACACAATTAAGGTTGAGATTTTCAGACAATTTTAGTTATTTTGTTTTAATGGCAGCTTAAGGCTTAAAAGATGTTTAATTTTGAGGCTTGATATTTAAAATAAATCTTCCAGGTCTGGAGCTGTTACCAAACTCAACTATATAAAGTACTATCTCTTTGGTGAAGTGGTGCAGCTTAAATAAAGAATTGGTATTCTGCTGGAAGGAGAACTAGGCTGTAGTCCTGTCTTCTTGCAAAGGAAAATTTTCCTCTTGAGAAGGTTACATCTATGGAAATTCAGTTACGCAGTTGAACATTTAGAGCCGTTTCCTATGCATTTTCCACGTGAAAATCTCAAAACTGTTGATTAATTGGGCTATAGTTTATACAAATTGTTTATTTTTCAAAGGCTCTTAAAGTATTCAACAAAGAAACTCTGTTTTTATTTTAAAACCTGAAAGACTATCAGAAAGACAAGTGAAAGCCTTTCCCTTTCTCCATCATACATATAATGATATATGTACATGTCCTATGGGTTTGTGCATACACTAGAGTTTATAGAAGTAATTTTCATACTAAACCTCATTAATTATTGAAATCCAACATATTAAAATGCTACCTTAATAGTATTTGCATGTCAGAGAATCAAAGGATGGTTTAGGTTGGAAGGGATGTCACATATTTCTATTGGAAAGCCCATCATACTATAACATACAAGTGGCTATAAACTCAGCTGGCAACTCTGATTCTTTACAATAGCTGACAATCCAAACTAATACTCACTGTATGTGAAATCCTTAGGACACAGAAAATCAATAGCAAAATGGTTATGTGACTTTCCTGAGCTGAAGGCTGAAATCACTAGAGAGCGAAATCTTCCTTCCCTTTCCTCTTGATTTCCTAATGGATTCAAACTTTAATCAAACAAACAGTTTTATGTCAATTGATCACTGGATCAGACTGTATAGCAGCTATCTTTAAGGTAACCCTGGAGAATTTATTTATGAAATAATGTAGATAATTTTTTCTTGCTTGTTTAGAATTTATTTAATATGACTTTCCACTCTTTACATTAGCTCACTGCCAGGCTTAATCACAATTTAGTGCAATTGGTTCTCCAAAGATAAGAGTTCTCCAAAATAAGAGAATAGCATATATGTTATTATAATCCTTCAGTGCTGAAACTAAGAAAATGATGTCAATATTTATACCATTTGTACTAGACATAGGAGACTTAGAAAAACAAAGTATACTCTTTTAGGCTATATAAAGTCAGGCAAAATGATGTAATTAGATAACGGTTTCAGATTTGCGACAAACTCCCTGTAAGACGGTGTAAATCCCATATAGTTTTGACATCTCAGTTATCTGTTACTTGTTTTTTAACATTTCCTTGATTGTTTTAATTCAAAGAAGTGCTTTCCTTTTTGAAAGGAGATATTCTAATAGTACAGTGATGACAGTCGCTGTCAAACAAGCTGTTTATGTAAAACTGTCTTAATTTTCCATACTTTTTTGGTCTCAACTAAATTTTTTAATATTTCTAGGTATTTCTATTTCACTAAAGGTTTAGAAATGTCAAAAAGCTGCTTTGTTTCAAAATGAAATCAGAATATTTTGCATTTTTCCCTGAAAGAAAATCTTGGGAAAAATGTTTTGAGAGTGACAGATACATTCCATGGCTATATAGTAAAAATTCCTAGTTTTGACATTTTTCAGTAAAATTTTGGCTATTTTTAATGTTAATAACTTCTAGCATGGAACAGCCATTTCACTTCATCCATTCTCCTAAAACTAGCTCCCCCTTGACATTTGATTCAATGTAACAGTTAAAGACATTTAGTTCCTAAAATGTCAAAATGGAATTTTTCATCTTGGTGAGTAGTAGTTGCTTTCTAGTATTTTTCTTAGTTTCTCAGAGTGTGTAAAGGAAACTGGCTGAATTTTGTGCAGCATTTCTGTTCCTATGGCACTGCATTTTCAGAAGAAAAACAGTACAGCCAGTGTTGCTCTGAGTGGCTGTGTGTGGGGGGTGCAACTCTTGGCTCTGGAATGGTCCTCTCTCTTTGCACAATCTGGAATTCTGTTTGGGGTGAAGGCCAAGAGAAATTTGCATTCTTGGCTTTTTCAGGTTTGCCTGCTATCAGTAGAACAGAGTACTATTTAAAATGTTGAACTTCATTAAGGATGATCTTTGTGAAAGTTTTCTCAATAATATATACCCAAGTGATAAAGAAGAATCATGTCTCAAAATCTAGGAGAATTATTATTTACTGTCAAATAAAAGCATAATCTGTGCTAGGCATTAGCAAAGCATAAAAGGAGAGATGCTTTGATAGGTTAAGTCTTGGGTTTGGATGGAAGTAGAATTTAATGCAATTGAAAATGAGGCAAATTTAGTGTCATGCAATTCTAATTATTTGTTTTTACATATGCAGGATTGTGAGAAGAATGTATTGTACACTGATGACATTTCTTGGGAAACAGAGTTCTAGGGAATGATAAGATTATTTTCAGATGGACCTTTTCAAATTTAATACACTTAAAGAATTATGAGTTACTTTAAGTGGTAGATTAAATAAATTACAAGGAAAATGTGGGCATTTAAAGACTGAAGGGGAATATACCTTTGTAATTTATACTGTCTAGTTTAGAAACATTGAATAGGTTTATTAAAATTCTTGGGAGGAAAATTTAAGTGCAGTTAAAAACACAAAGTGCATTCTGAGATATATAAAATATTTTGGCAGCTATCTGACAACATCAGCTATACTTAGAGCTATAAAACAGTTTGTATTTAAACTCCCTGTTTTCTCATCACTTTCTTAAAAAATCAGTGTTTGGGATTGAATCCTTGATACTATTTAAGGTTTTTTTCTCAGTATGAACCTTTTTTTTATAGATGTCCAACTTTTCCCTGTTTCTGTAAATGCATTGAACATGCTGAGACTACAAAAATTTATAGAAGAGTCAGAATTATTTTCATTTATTATAACCCTAACAAGAGGAAGTGGAAAATGGCATTAATGTATTCATCTTCCACTCTATGTCATCAGAGTTCTGCAATGTTTTACCATTTATTATTCTGCTGTTTTATTATTACTGTTGTTTTCTGTACCTGTTCTCACATACAACCTTATTAAAATATTCCTGGTAAAAATGGACAAAGAATTACAGAAAGTGGTTCAGCAACACTAACAATAACTAACCACCTCTTCAATGATTGTGCTAATATATGACATTAATTTTTTTTTCAATTGACATCACAGCATAGGCCAACATAGGGCTTTTGATCTGATATGGCCTTAGGATCCTTTTCTCAGACAGTGCTGCAGAATAATTTCTTCTCAGTTTTTGAGTATGAATTTGACTTTCCAACTGCAGTATCTTCCTTTTGTCTTAAGCTGCATATTTCCTAACATTTCTCCACTCTGCTGAGGTTTTCCGAATTCTGGTACTGTACAGCAAACTGCCTCTCTCTCTCTTTTCTTTTATACTATTTTTTAATATTGTTAATGAAAGTAACAATTAGACTCAGCTATGTGGCTGTGCAGACATCAGCATGGCCTCTCTCTGCCCACTATTTTGACAGGTTCCTTCCCTGTTCTTTGAAACCAAATCTGCCATCCTGGAAGACAGTAATTAATAACACTGGGATAGTGCTGGTTAGTTGTTTATAAAATGCAGGGTAAACTTTACTTGACCTTACTGACTGATTATACCTAGAGGAAGCATTCATTATTTTTCTTTTTCTTTCTTCTTTTCCTGGTGCTCCTTCACGTAAAGTACATTCAGGTCACTCTAGGCATTAAATATATAACTTGTTTTGCCATACCTACTTAATCTGATGTTTATTAATAGATATACAGCATGAGTCCAAGTATCTTATTTAGACTTTTTCTTCATAAACTATCATGTGAGATATAAAGGCATCTAAATTCCCTTCATAATCTTCATTCAACATTGTCCTTCTACAGTTTTTTCTCATCACTTTTTTTCCTTTTTCATTTGCAGTCCCTTTTGCTTCTTAATCATTCTGATTTTATAGACATTTTCTGAGAATCATTCCCCAGTAACTATAATAAACAATAACTATAATAACTATAATACTTTGGCTCTGTTTTATTTCCCATGACTACACAATTTTGATCTTTAGATTCGGTTGATATAACTACAGAGATTTTTTTATCATGGTTCTTACCCTTCTTATATGTGGCATAGATTTCCTCCTCGCTAATTCTTAAGATACTTTCTTTCAATAAGATTAGGCCTCATTTTCACAAGACTTTGCCTGTTGATTAACTATATTCGCTCGTGCTGTATTTCTTATTCTATTCCTTTTACCCTTTTTATTTTATTGAGTTATGAACTTCATATTTACTTTCATCCAAACTGCCTTCTGTCTTTAAATCCTCAGCCTGGTCCTGCCTATTAGCTAGAACTGAGTGCAAAGTAGCTGCTCATAAAACCTTAAGAAAAATGTTATCTATATTCTTTCATTACCTGGGTGAAGGCTCACATACTGTAAGAGTGATGAAGTCTGCCGTGTCCAGATTTGGGTTCCTCAGCATGAGAGACATGGACATATTGGAAAGAAGCCAGAAAAGGTCCACAAACATGACTAAGGGACTGGAGCACCTTTCCTGTGAGGAAAAGTAGAGGGAGCTAGGACTGTTCAGCCTGGAGAAGATTCACGGCAGATCTTATCGATATATATATAAATACCTGAAGGGAGAGTAGAAAGAGGACTGAGCCAGGCTCTTATCAGTGGTGTCTGGTGACAGGACTCGAGGCAACAGGCACAGAATGAAACACAGGACTTTCCCTCTGAACATCAGGGAACATTTTTTTTCCTGTCAAAATGACTAAGCATGAGAACAAGTTGCCCAGGGATGTTGTGTACTCTCCATATGTGGAGATATTCAAAAGTTGTCTGGACACTGTTCTGGGCAACTGACTCAAGATGACTCTACTTGAGAAGGGTGGCTGGACTGGATGACTTCCAGACATCTCTTCCATTCTCAGCCATTTTAAGTTTAAAAAGTTCTATCTTAAAAATCAAAAAAGTTTGCTTAAAAAGCAAAATTTGAACACTGGAAATATTTCTTAGGTTTATACATAAACAATGATGCTAAACCAAAATAACAGGTGTCCATTTACTGAGGTTTCTTAACACTGCAGAGTAAATGGTTTTCAATTTCTCAGGGAAAAATTACAGTGTGATAATGAAATTAAAGACTGCACTATAATACATGTATGCTAAAAAGTTATCCAAAGGTTTAATAGATAGAAAATACTGGCATTTCCTTTTTCTCAGTAATTGCCATTGCTACATTAACATTTTTTTAACCTATGTTTATTATGTAGCACAATTTATACTGAAAGAAAAGCCTAACCGGAGGACGTCAAAGACTTTTGGATAGGAGAAAAGAAAATAGGAAGGCATTGAAGAGACAGAAAGTGCAGCCTTTGGGAGTAGTTTTTTTGCACGTGGACCTGTTAATACATGTAGTAAATTTCCAAGGTCAACAACAGAAGTTAGCAGTTTCATAAAGGAGCTGGGCAAAAACTTCCATGGAGATGACGTCATTTTTAGTAGGAATGGCAAAATATAGATCAGAATACTTTCTCTCTTTAGTAGTCCTGTTCACACCACACTCTTCTATTTTTCAACCTGCTGCTCTATAAATGAGTCTTTACAACAGTAATAAAAATCAATACAAATCAAATTTAAAATGCAGAATATAGAAGATTATATAATACTTAGCTGTAGTATTTTATTGAGCAAAGAAAGCTGTCATATATAGAGGGTGAGCAATTTTTTTGTGAGTCCATGTTGCACTTCACCTCTCTGTTAAATGGATGCTGACAAATACCATCTCTCTCTTTTCTCTCATTTCCATGAGACAGAAGTTGTTGGTATGGGTTTGCTGCTACTGCAAAGCTGTGGGCCTCTAAAGGTAGGTGATTTTCTCCTGAGACCAGGGTTTACTCAGATTATTTTTTTATTTGGGATATTTTTATTGATTATTTTTATTACAGTGTTGTAGAGGAGCTAAGCTATAATTGCAATAGGAGGACTGTTAGGTATGCCTTTGTAAAATTCAAAGTCAGAGATAATTTCTTTCCGTAGAAGCTTATAATCCTAATAGAACATAAAAAGGGTGAAGTAACTTGCTCAAAGTTACACATCAAATGAGGCAAAAACTGGAAAGTGGATTTTCTCCACTGAAGAAATCAAGATTTTTGTCAACAGTTGTTGCAATTTTTAAACATGATTTTCCTCCAAGCACATATAGGTCAAATATTTTCGCTGGACTGAAATTTAAAAAATCTCAGGCATAAAATAAAGATTGGAAGAGAAATTATTTAAACCAGAAAAGGCTTAATTATATGCAGTGGAGGGGGACATGAACCACATTGAAAGTGAGTATATTCTTCCCAGGATGTGTAGGTGTAACTCCCTCGTGTATGTTAAAAATGATCACTTACAAAATGATTTGAGATATATTAATGGACTTACTTCGAATCTATTTCTGCTTGTCAGATGTGTCACCTCACATCCTTAGAGTACGAGAATGGCAACACTCTCTTTGATTTTGACAAGTGAACTAAATGAAAATCTAGATATTTCTATACAGGCTTTTCTAAGGAATTTGTCATTTTAACTGGAACAAGGATAGGAATTTTCTGATATTTAGAAAGATCCTCATTGAGCAGGAGACTGTTATCAATCATAAATAAACACACAAAGTTTCTAATAAGGTCAAAAGCACTCAGTACATTGATGTTGATTTTTTTTGGTGATCAAAACTTCTTTTATTCAGTTTTCTCAAAAGATTATAATAAAAAAATGTAATTATGTACAATTTTATATAGAGCAAAAATAATTTCCTCCAATCGCCATTCTGTCATGTTATTATTTTCTTTGTTAAAATACGGTAATTAATTTTGCTGAAAGCCTGCTCTATAATTTTTTTTCTATTTTTGCTATTAAAACTAGTAGAAAGATATACACATAATTTTGAGCTGGACCTAGCGCTTCAACAGGTGTTGCATTAGCCAGTGAAAGTTTTATTCTGCCTGAAGTAGTAAACCAGACACTCAAGGAAAGTGCCTGCCAGCCACTCACTGGGCTATTGTATTTTAAATTTTTATGCTGCTATTGTAGTTTCAATTAATGCATCTTCAAGTTGTTGATAATATCCTTTTTTTATAGACACTTGTATTCACTTTATATATATAAAAAAGATATGAGAATGCAAGATATTCTTCCTTTGAAACAAATGCATTAATTTCAGGCCTCTAATGCGTTTAATCACAATTGAGTCGTATAGACTTTTATAATTTCTCAGCAAAAGATTTATAATCTGTGAACAGATATGTGCGTGGAACCGTACTTCAAAATGAGTTGAAATTGTCTATGTATGCTGCCATGGGTCTCTTCAGATCAGGTTTTCATATTAATATCTATTATTCTGATATTGTTTAACAAAAATTAATCATAAAGGTAATACATAAGGCATGCCATTGTTTTAGATGTTTTACCTGTAGTGATAGCCTGTTCTCAAACCCTCTAGATTTGAGAAAAATGCATGTGCCCAAGAACACAAATTCCTACTTGAAAAGTCTGTGCAAAGTTCTTTTTCTTTGTTCACTGTTTCAATTCATGGCTACTGATGACTGGCATGAGATCATAACTGTAACAGTCAATAACTGAACTTTGATCTTCTGTGGTGTGTGCAACTACTATAACAAGATTTTCCTCGTTCAGAATACTGAGAGGACTATGCATAGTAGAGAAGAAAGCACCAGTATCTTCCTCTGGTTTATTTGTCCAAAAGGCAAAATGGTAACAAGTTGCATCAATGGATGGAATGCAATCTTAATAAAATTACCTACTATTTTGTGAACTCTCCAAATGAATAAGAAATACTGATTTTGAAAAGAGTGCTCAGCAATGATGGTGGCTGCAGAATGCTATTGAAGAGATTTACAATTACAACCAAGAAGTCCAAAGAGCTTGCAGCTATAACAGTCCAGCAAAAGAAAAGTCACAACAAATATATTTTTTAGAATCAAGAATGAAATCCCTCTTTCTGAGAAAGGAGACCCACAGTAACAGAACCATGGGTAAATTATGCAATGTTTCAATTTAAAAACAAGGCCCAATTCCCAGCAGGTATTACTAAGCACACTGTTGTTCATTTCATGGGCTCAATAATTTCAATTATGTTGTTTTAGAGTGACTCAGGATTTCAATTTAAGATTTTTTATACCTGAAGCATTCCTTTCAAATAACTGAAAAAAATCTAAAAAAATAAATATAATTATTGGAATTTATATAATAAAAAAAAGTCAGCATTACATTAGTTGTATGAATCACACATTGAGTTACATTCAGTTTCCGTATATACAATGTATACTTTCTGAGTTGTAGATAAATGCTGTAATTCTCATGAGCTTTACTCAGATAAATATTTAGAAGCTGAATTATCACTTGTTCTTTAGGAGGTTTGGGTAGCATTTCTAGCAATAACTTTTGTTGTTGTGAAGAATACATACATTTTAAGATGCTGACTTTTAAAACACAATATGCTTAATAATCATGACTAATCTGCATTTTTGGCAATTACTTATTTTACAAATTCAAGCAAATGCTTCTGTAAGAATGCTATCAATCTATAGATGGACTAGTTGTCCTGCTTCTGGCTTGCAGGGAAAATAACTACTGGATTCTAACCATTTGAGTTTAAAAATTAGATACTCCAGATCTCTGGAGACTAAGTATAAGCAGCAAGGGATTTCTAACAGAAAATAACAAAAAGATTAATGATTATAGCATGCTATCCAAACCAAATCTGTTTGGTGGAGGAAACAAAGTAAATAAATTATTTGCTCTTTTTGTTAAATCATAGTCAGGCTGCTCCGCCTTTAAAAAATAGTATGTCATTAATTCAAAGTACATGCAGCAATCTAACCTGCCAATTTAGCATAAATTAGGGAAAGGCACACTAGCTAATCCTTAAAAAAACTACAATTTTCTTTCATACCCATTAGCATTCATATGTGTCCAAAATATTTATCTTTTTAACTAACTTTTCTCATGTAGTCTAATTCCCTGAAAATGAATCTATGGAATTGAAATCAATCATTTTTTTCAAATACTGTACATATAGCTTAGAAAAGTAACAGCTGCTGAGACATACAGGTATTTCTACATAATGGTTAGCGAAATAATACACTACTTTAATTTTTAATGTGTTAAGGAATTAAGTAAACAAATGAAATTAAAACTTTAAAATTAATTTGGGTTCACAAAAAAAAGTTTATTTTTATTCCTTCTTTGCTAACATTATTTTGAAATTACTATGATGACTGATTAGTACCATTTATATTTCATGACAATTTATGGATTTAAAGAAACATGAACATAACTTTATGTGTTTCCTAATTATTCCTTGTCATGATTAACATAGCAATACCTGTGATCATAAAGTCTCTGTAGTTAAGCATTGCCTTTGTGAGAAGTAGCCAGGAGTCAAGACAAATGATATTAATCTGGATACAGAATGTCCCAAATACCTTCAGATAGGATGTTCTGGCAATTTCTCAAGTGCAGAAACAAGAATCATAAAATAAGGATCAATGGAGAAACTTTAGGAAAAGGTTGTTCCTCACCTTTCTAGATGGAAATCTAGAGAACTATAGGTCATTTAACACTTCAATAATTTTTTAAATTTTTCATTTATTTTTAAATTAAATATTGTTTTCAGGATTGGATTTGGCCAATTTAGAACATAGCAATCTTCTGCGCTGTGGGCATTTGTGTAATGGAAATGTGGACCTTTGAAATTCACATGCACCCCTAACTCCAAAAGGAGATTGTCTCTAGCTTAAATACACTATCTGCATGTAGCTATATACTGCCTCCAAGCTGCAGCAGCTTTTTCCTGGTGCCTTTAGGTGATGTACAAGAGAATCGAATAGCATGCAGAACTGAAATGTCCAGAAATCCACTGACCTTTTCCCATTTGCGTTCTTCTTTCCTCCTCTAAAAGGGTAAAGTGTGGTCTGTAAGTCACTTTTCAAAGATAAGCATGTGCAAATCTGACAGTATAATTTTGCCCTTAATAAATAGAATTTACAGTGTAAGCTGTTTCACAAGCCGTGATAAACGAGATAATTGGACATTATTCCATATTGTAACACAGACGGACAAAATTATACCATTTAAGACACTTAAGAGGATCTGTTTGACTTCTTAAGAATATACTTTCACAATAATGAAATTCAAAGATACTTTTCTGAAATGACAAAGGTATTTTGAGAAATCCATCAATTATCATTCTAAATGTGCCTTTGTAAGCCAGTTTATATTGACAAGAACACTGAAATATAATTCAAAGCTTAACTTGACTTGTAATGGTATTGAGAGTTCTCCTGTAAAACATACTATTATTCTTTGCTTACCAGCGCTTGTGTTGTATGTATGAAGATCAATGTTTAGTCATATAATATTCAATATATTGAATATTTATTATTTTGGCAATATGCAGGAGAAAGGCATAAATGGAACATAAAATATTAATACAACCATTTGCAGAGGCCTGAGAAATCTGATGTGTATGAAGTGCAATATAATGTACATTTACAAATAAAAACACAGAAACCACTGTATTACGAGTCAAGATTAAGAAATACTCCCAGTTTTGCTATACTTCTACTTTCCTGGTATTTTAAAAGCCTAATGATCTAAGAGCACACACATTTACTTATCTTTCAAAGACATAATCACACTGTCATCCATTTCAGTACCACAAAAGATGGATAGCATAACATGGACTTAAAATGGGTTCATTAATTATCAAAAAGATAAGTGTTTCATCAGGTATATACAGCAGATAATATTTATCTTTTCTCATAGAGAAAAAAGATTAAAGTAATTCTTACACACATACTAGAAAAGCAAAAGGCTGTACCACTGAAAGTTTCATAACGTGACACTAGATAATACACTCTGCCACTAAAGACAACCTTACGCAAACACAACCGCAGATGCCTTCCATCACATTCAACTTCGGCAGCTAAATACTAGAATGAAACCATATATTCCAACTTTAACTATTTCATAAACTTCCTTTTGTGTCTTAGCAATTACACATACACACAGGCTTCTTTGCAAAAGTTAGTGTTTCTGCTGCGGTATTTGATGACTACTTGATAGCTACAGAGGAAATAATTTCATGAACTCTGTAATAGAGTGATACATGTAAACAAATATCATGACTATGACAATCTCTGAAAGGAAATATCAAGTCTGCTTAGGTAGTACTACTGAAACTGCTATGTGAAGTAAAGAAATATTACTATAACTCTGTCAGAAAAGAAGCTGACAAAATAAACAACAACTTGGGTTATTCTGACTTTTATTTATCAAGGATCTGATTCAAAACAAGGCCAATAAGAAACTAAAAACCTCCCGAGAAATAACTGATTAAAAATGTACTGTCACAAGCTAGAGAATGCTTATTACATTTGAAATTATGTTTTTTAAAAATCAGTTCTTAATCTTAAACATTTTCTCTGAAGAGTGTTCCCAAATTTGAGATTCTGCAGCTGCAATTATGAGCAAACAAGAAATATCAGTAAGTAAGAGAAATAATTTCTCAGCCTTAATTCCCTGAAGACTATGCATTATATTTGTAAAGATGTTTTTTCAAAGACCATATTATCCTTTATTTTTACTGGAAATAGGAAATATCTGGTTGTCTGGATACAAAAAAAATTACATCCTTTGTAGTACAGGATTTATACACAAGTACATTTTACCAAACATTTTTAGTGTACTATAGATAGAGATTTAAAAAGTTTTACCTGTCACAACCTTCTTAGGTTGTTGGAAGGACTATTCTTAAAAGCATTCCAAACCAAAAACTCAAAAACCCCACTCTCTCTTTCTAACTACAACAACAAATCTTGTGTAAG
This sequence comes from Clamator glandarius, assembly GCA_033459285.1. NCBI lineage: Eukaryota > Metazoa > Chordata > Aves > Cuculiformes > Cuculidae > Clamator > Clamator glandarius. The sequence continues at coordinate 132,007 of JAUNZM010001062.1, read as the reverse complement.
AAAGAAAAAGCAGTGCTTAGAAATAACACCATATTTGGCTTTCAGATTTGGGCTCCATCAAAAAGCAATGACATCAATGGAGACTCCACTTGCTTTACTGAACTCTAGATCATATTCCTAGTGTCAATCTTATTAATCAGAAAATCAGTTTACTTACTGCATATTATTGTGTATAATTTACTACCTATTGCAACACTGAATTGTTACTTAATTTTCCTTAAGGTAAAATTGAAACTGCAAAGGCAGATGATTTATAAATTATTCATAAGTACATGCCTTTTATGATCTTCCCTGAAATATGATCTACAGCTCTATCAGTTGCATAAGTAAATTTAGTCAAGAAGAAAAAACTTTGAAAAATTTATTTGTAATAAACATATAAACACCTGCCTTCCCCCCCTCCCCCCCAAATCTCCACTTTCTGATTTGGTAAAGATTCAATGATTCTGAACATGTCTTAATATACATTTAGCAAGATAATGCTTTAGAAAATCAGAAAACAGAAAAATACATTGTTAGCAAGATATCTAAGGGCATTTCATTAACTCAGTTGAAAATACAATACTGAAAGGAAACCTTAAGAAGTTTTATCAGTTTTTTATGTTACTCTACTTAGCAGCACATTTTCTGTAGAGTTACAGCTTGCTTTTCATCACCATTATTGATTCATCCAGATGCCTTATGGACATTGATAGAGTTCTATTGAATCTTAATAGCAAAAGCGTTAGGAAGGGTACTGGAACTAGTACAGGTCAGTGATTTTTAGCATCAGGGACTCCTTGAAAATGTTGTCCTGACAGCTTGTATTTACACAACTTCAAAGAATGGTTTAATGGCACATAAACTCTTAAGATGTTCTAACGTGTTAAGGAAAGAAAACACAGTTTAGTTCAGACGTATTCTTCCAAAAGCTGAAGATGTGAGTTTATTTCAAGTTAAAATGACAAGGCCATTGCAACCGAACCTTTAAAGAGGTCTGTACCAATAAATAAAACACATCCAAAGAGCATGAGATTATTTAAATCTAAATGATAATAAAATTCCCACTAAAGGATTAAGCAATTAAGCATATGAAGAACTACAAATGAATCACTGTTTAATTCCTGAGCAACTAAAAGAAATAATCAATGTTTAAATTAACTTCTGTGTATATTCCTTCAAATATGTGATCTGCACAGAATAAGGAGTTAAAAATTTTAAAATCTGATGTTGACTACTCCCTGGCTGCAATATTATTTACAGAATTTGAACTGGTGCAGAGTATAGTGGTCTGATCATGCTCTGGAGAGTATTTTAACTGATTTTTTTTCATGATAATTTGGTACTTAAAGGTAACTGCATTTTTTGTTTAATTAAGGTTAGATTCAAATCAGATGCAAAAACTGAAAAGAAGATTTCAGACCAAAACATTACTGTGCTTAAAATGACATATCTTTTTTATACCACATACATACACAATGTATTCAAACAATATAACTTTTCAATATCGTGAATTCTTAATGAACATGATGGTGCTATTTTAGGAAAATGCTAATGGCACTTTTACACACTGAATATATCTCTGCAATATGAACAAAAAAAAAAACATGTAAAAATCAGAAGTGGATTCTGCAAGCATATACTATGAAGAAATTAGCTCAGAAATTGCAAAATGAATGACAGCCTATTTTCTACAGCTAACTCAAGATTAGAAATGGCACCTACCCTTATGCTAATGAACACCTAATTAGAGACACCTCCTATTCAATAAACTATTCTCTTATCATCAGTGAGATTACCTGACAAGCCCTTTCACTCCAGTTCTGGCCCACCAAGAATCTTCATTCTTTTTCTCGTCTTCTTTTCTGCAAGAGAACTGATCCCGCTTAATCCCTGGAATAATGTAGCTTCTCTTGTGGAAGAGCTGGTTTCCCTCTTCCCCTTTTTACATCAAGCTAATGGAGCCCGTAGGTATTCTATTGATCTTTCTCTATGTGGTTTCCTCAAGGATTTGACAGATTTCCTTACAGGTTAAACATCCAGGCTTTCTGAAGTGGCTATAAAGCTTTGGTTTTGATTTTTCAAACTTTTTTTCTCAAACCCTTGCTCATCCGTAATCTTTAAAAGCTCAGCTGATGCCATGCAGGGTACAGGCTTATTTCTTTGCTGAACTAATCTAGACACTGTCTAGTGTTGAGTACAGTTGTCTGATTCAAATCTTCTGTTACAAAGCAGATGACATCTAGCTAGATGTCATGAGAAGAGACTAACAATGACAATTCACTTATCCCTTAGAAAGAATCAATTCTCCCACAATGCATCTGTCAGAGAACTCTCACTCAGTAAAAGCAATTTTTCTAGCTGTCTGACACTGTAATTGCTCTTAAATTTTCAATGAACGTTTTACAAGAACTCCCCTGAACCATGATGAAAAACTTAACTTTTTCTAAAAATGAGAGGCTGACAGGATGAAAGAGGTCTTTCTCTTTAAAGCTTTGCTTGCTTGAGTAGGAATTCTTTCATATCATCAACAAGCTGTTGAATAGAGGATAGATTACTTTCCATTTATTTCATCAATCAGATTAAAGGCTCTCCTTCACAATGCCCTTTAAACAAGAGCTGTTTATGATGTCCTCCCAGGTTCTACTTTAATGTAGTATTAAATCACCCTGAGCAGAGAGGCAGGCTAAGCATATAAATATGATGAATATCTGACAACATTTAAGCATTGCATACATTCAGGTCATTTCCCTATTTCTTGTCACTCTGCAAAAAATGTGAAATCCTTCCATCCTCCAAGCAGTTTTTAATGATAATGTGTCATTTTGATTTGTCCACCCTCAAAAGGAAAAAAATAGAAAAAAGTTGTTATATTAAAGAATAGATATATAACAGTTCCATATCTAAACTCTTCTGACAGAAAGACATGCGTGAAACAAGCATATAGAACTGCATGTCCACACACATCCTTAAGATTTTGTCTGAAAGATGGATTCACTTGTAGGTGCATAATACATAAATACTACGCAGGGGGAAAGAAACCAAACAAAAAAAATCCCCAGCTTCTTTCATTTTGTACACAGCGGAACATTTTATTAGTATAAGAAATATGCACATGCTGCTGCTGATTGTTCAAGAAAAATCAATATGACTTTTGGTGTTATTATTGACTATTGCATTAAAGGCAGCATCCCTTATCATCTGAATAATTCCTCAGTTTGATAATACTGAACATACCAAGCCATATAATTTTCCCTGTTTTACTGTGGAATTATGATACACAATAATGAATTCTGAAATATTTGTGTATCATGATAAATTTTAAAAAATAATTTAGATATTATAAATACCAGTTCATTGTGTGAGAAATGGGCAATTCTAGTACAAGCAACAAACATTACCCATTAACTCCATATAATCAAAATATAAATGGCAAGATCACACTGAGATTAAGTTTACATGTTTTTGACAAGTCTATATTAGATTTTGCATTGTTTTTTTGTTACCAACAGTAATAATTCTAAAAACAGATACGCGAGCTGATGTCCAGCTATTACTAATATACATAAAATATGCAATAATAAAATATGCATACATTAATACACATAGAATCATATAATGGTTTGGATTGGAAGGGGCTTTTTAAGGTCCAACTTTCTTACCATGGGCAGGGCCGTAGTTTTGTTTCTAAAATAATGTACAGAGACAAAATTTAGGTGGATAAAACTGATCTATTTTATTGAGAAGAATTTTTCCACATTTTTTTGCAAAATATTTCTTTGTGAAGTGTCTAGTATGCAGGATGAGACTATTATTGTATTTGCTGCTGTGGTAAATACATGCTTATATATGAAGAAGCATTCTGCTATGTACCTTTTTTACGTTATGGTAGGATATGTTAGCCGGCAATACACTTACAAAGTACAGTTCTTTTTCCTTGATGGAAACTATAAATTTCTTAATAAAAGCAGATTATAGTTGCCATTGTCATTCCCTTTATGGTACACTACAATTAAAATAAGACTATGTAAGTTTATTCCCATCTCCAAACCCATGCTTTTATAATATTTTTAATAAAACCTATTTTTAATGCTTGGATTTCTTTCACAAATGCCAGATTTCTCTGTCTCATGGGCATTGATATTTTCCTTTCACCTTTAGCTCATGTACTCAAGTATATTACACACAAAAACTCTGCATGAACTTGTCATAAACATTTCCATATTCCTTCTTTCTCCCTTGGTTGCACCCTCCACATGACTGTTACATTACTATTTTCTCTTCCTTTTCTCTTTTCACAGTAAAATTACAGGAGCTGGCAGGTCTTTTGTGGTCCCATTGAAGGCAATGGGAAATCCATTTGTATATATACAGACTGCTAAATAGCTAGAGGAAATCTGTAAATTGATTAACTGTAACTTAGCAGAACTCCTTCCACCCATCTAGTGAAAAAATTCCTCTGTTTAGAGAGATTCCAAATTGAACAGTAAGACTTGTCTGTTTTTTTAAGTAAAATAAATATAAATAAATTAAAAAATTATAATAACACTCTTCTGACAGTTTTGTATTGTGAATTATCCTTAGTAGCTATAAAATACTGATCACAGTAGCATCTGCTGAGTGTAAATGTCGAGGTAAAAAATTACTAAACATTTGATTAGTTTTGAATGATCAAAACCATTGTGCATAAATTAACTGTTAATTTTGACAAAAGACGGTCAGGAAATATTTATTGGAGTTAAAAAGGTATTTCTTGGTCTGAAGAAAGTATTTCTCATTTCAATCAAAGTGACACAGAATATCAATGGATGCCAAGTGGAATTTCAATTTGTGTGAGGTAAGAAGGGACAAATGACAAAGCAAAAACTTGAATCATAATATTATAGAAGCCCTCAGAAAACTCAGTATTGTACATCAACCTCTTTCTTCTCATTTCAAACAAAAAAGGAGGAATTATTAGTATCTTAAGAAGAAATGATTCTTGCATCTATATGAGTTTTTCAGGAAAAGAAGAATATTTTCTGCTTACATCCTGTTGATTAAATCTCTAAAGAGATGTGCAGAAGTGACTCCATTTTAAAAAAACGTTAGTTCCTGTTTCACTTATAACATAATTTAAGAACAATAGTACTTAAATATTTTACAAGAAAATATACAAGCTGCATTCTAATAAATGTTTGCATCAATTTCTTAACAAGTTTGTTCTAGTATACTTAGATACGCTGAAATGCACAATACATTTTACTGTCAAAGTCTAAATGAGAGTCAGTTGCCTTAGTTCCTAAAGACAAAGTTATAATCTCCATTTTGTTACCTGCTTTCATTTGGAGAAAACAAGCAATGTAGGTAATTCTTTTCTTGATGTCACTGTTCCAGCATGGACCACAGAAAGGGAAGATCCTAGGTATAAACCATATTCTGCCCAGCAGCTTGTTCTTCTTCATAAAAGAAAAGTAAATAAAATAATTCTATCACTGCTAGTCAACTTTGTAAAGACTTATCTACAAGAGGTGATATGGTTCTGCAAACATTTTCACTCTCTGCTTATTTTAGAAAAAGCAAGTGCATCTATTTTCACTGTGGTAGTCCCAGCTAATGAATCTGCGTCTGCTCTCCCTGAAACCAGCAGGGTGATTTCAATGGAGGCAAATTTTAAAGAATAGTCTACAGAATCATAGAATTCCTAGGTAGGAAAAGACCTTTGAAATCATCAAGTCCAATCGTACCTGTCCTCTACTAAATCACATCCCTAAGCACTTAATCTACCTGTCTTTTAAATACCTCTAGGGATGGTGACTCAGCCAACTTCCAGTGCAGCCTGTTCCAGGGTTGGATAACTGTTTCAGTGAAGAAATGTTTCCTAATGTTCAATCTCAACCTTCACTGGTGCAACTTGAGACCATTCCCTCTCATCCTGTCACCTGTGACTTGGGAGAAGAGACCAACACCCACCTCTACAACGCCATATAAGGTAGTTGTAGTCTTGATAAGGTCTCCCCTCAGCCTCCTCTTCCCAAGGCTAAACAGCCCCAGGCCCCTCAGCCCTCCTCATAAGACTTGTACTCCAGCCCCTTCACCAGCTTTGTCGCTCTTCTCTGAACACTCTCCAGGCCTTCAATGTCTTTCTTGTAGAGAGGAGCCCAGAACTGAACACAGTATTTGAAGAATGGTCTCACCAACGCTGAGTACAGGGACAGAATCACTTCCATGGACCTGCTGTCCACGCTGTTTCTGATACAAGCCAAGATGCCATTGGCCTTCTTGGCTGCCTGGGCCACCGCTGGCTTATGTTCAGTTGGCTGTCAATCAACACTCCGAGGGCCTTCTCCACGAGGCAGCTTTCCAGCTACTCTTTCCCAAGCCTGTAGCACTGCACCAACTTCTTTTCTTCCAAGTCCAGGACTTTGCACTTGGCCTTGTTAAGCCTTTGCCATTGGCCTCAGCCCAAACTGTTCAGATCCCTCTATAGAGCCTCCCTACCCTCCGGCAGATCCATGCTTCCTCCCAGCTTAGTCACAACTGTGAATTTACAGATGGTGCATTCAATCCATTCATCCAGGTCATCGGTAAAGATATTGAACAGAACTGGAACCAGCACTGAGCCCTGAGGAACACTACTTGTGACTGGCCTACAGATGGATTTAACTCCATTTACCACAAGACTTTGGGGCTGACTATCCAGGCAGTTTTTCAAGCAGAAGAGAGTGCATCTGTCCAGGCCAGAGGAAGCCAGTTTCTCAAGGAGAATAATGTGAGAAATGGTGTCAAAGGCTTTACTGATGTCCAGCTGCAGTACCTGCACAGCCTTTCCCTTGTCCATCAAGCAGGTCACCTTGCCACAGAAGGGAATCTGTTTAGATGGCATGACCTAACTTTCATAAACCCATCCTGAGTGTGCCTGATCACTTGGCTGTCTTGCATGTGCTATGTGATAGCATTCAAGATGACCTGCTACATGACCTTACCTGACACCAAGGTCAGACTGACAGTCCTGTAGTTTCCTGGATCCTCCCCCAGCCTTTCTTGTAATTGAGTCCAACATCAGCCGGCCTCCAGTCAAGTGGAATTTCCCCAGTTAGGCAGGAGGATGATAAATGATGGAAAAGAGTTTGGCAAGCATTTCTGCCAGCTTCCTTAATACACTCGTGTGGATGCAATCTGGTCTCATAGACTTGTGAACATCTAATTGGCTGCTCAGGTCTTTAACCATTTCCTCATGGATCAGGGGAGATTTGTTCTGCTCTTTCTCCCTGTCTTCTGGCTTATGAGGCTATAAGGTACCCATCCTTAAGAACATGAAAACACTAACGCGCTCCGTTATCTTCACAGTAGGAAATCTCACAGACTTCAGGTTAGACGCATACTGAACTAGGGCCTGAAAATTATATATTTTAGCTATAAGACATACTGAGTAATCTCACAGTATGAATATTGGAAGTAGGAGGAGATGATGACTGTTATTACTGATATTCTTTCAAAATATTTCAGATCTAGACATTTTACAGATAAGAAAATTATGATCAAATGAAACAATTTGTAATTTAGATAATGTTGTTATGCTGGATTCCGCGTCATTTTCCTTGTAACAGAAATACGTGCAATAAACTTGAGCTACAAAAAAGTCAATTTAAAAATGCAGCAAGAAATAACTGTTTGCAAAAAGGATATGAAAGAGTGACAAAAGTATAAGATCAAAGTGCCGAATCTATTTATATACTGATTCTGAAAGTTATGCTATTGGCAAGGGACTTTCCACCCCCAGAATATCAAAGAACAGAAAATAACACAAAGGGAGAACAATGAAGATACTTCATGGAGGCTTATGCCATGTGGAATGGTAAACTATTAATCCAAGCAACATTTTCTTAAACTGGAAAAATGCAATGAATATCTGACCCTTCAAATATTTGTCTGAATTCTGAACTTCTGGGCATTCCCTCAACATTTTATAATGTTATTATTAACACTTTGCTGAAACAGAAACATTCACTGGGCTCATCTTCCTGAGAAGGAAAACAACAGCAAGCAATTATGATACATCAGTCGTTAAAATACAATGTTATACTTTACCAAAGTTAATTGATTTTTCATCTGGCACAACAACGGGTTTTATGGAAGTTGAATAATGCCTTTGTCTTCACCTTAATACTGTGGTATACACAGAAAATTATTTCTTTAGATCATCTATTAAATCAATCAAATTAAATAGAAGCAGAATTATTTGAGCTATTGGTACTCCGTATTAGTGAACTTCTCTAAAGACACTAAAAACAAAATTCTGCTTAAGAGAGAGAGACTAGAGAAAAAGTCAGGTAGAGAAATAGTTATGAATAAAGAAAAAACAAGATATATTTCAATCAAGTCTTCATAGGTGCTGTAGGATTTGAGAACCTGGAAATGCTTGTGTTGTGTTTTAATTCAATTTCAGGACTGCATTTCTGTTCCCAGAAATTCTACATTGATGCACTGAGATACAAAAAAAATTCCAGTCACATCATGTACTTTGCATCTCGTTATTTGAACTCCTATACAAATTTTCTCTGCTATTCACATAGTTATATTTATTTCTGTTGTAAGAAATGAAAAATAACTGTCATTAAGAAGATGATACCAGATGAGAATGAAAAACTTCACAGAATTGTGCATATAGAGGCTACTTCTAGCTCTTTAGTGATGTACTCTGTCTCCAAAGAATTCTTTTCTATTGTCCATATCCTTAAATTTAACCAAATATAAACTCCCATGACTGTACAATTTATATTTCAAATTTTCTTATGATTTTCAGTTTGGATAAACACTTTTGGTTTTTTAGATTTTGAGTTGGATAACTTGAAACCATTTTGAATCTGATCATACAATCATAGAATCATAGAATTATAGAATGGTTAGGGTTGGAAAAGACCTTAAAGATCACCTAGTTCCACCCTATGTGCCACGGAGAGGGACACCTCCCACTAGATCAGGCTGCCCATGGTCCCATCTAACCTGGCATGGAACACCTCAAGGGAGGAAGCATCCACAGCTTCCCTGGGCAACCTGTGCCAGTGCCTCACCACTCTCATAGTGAAGAAATTCTTCCTAATGCCTAATACCTCTCCAATTTTAGGTCATTTCCCCTTGTCCTGTCACTACATGCCTTTGTAAATCTTTCCTGTAGGCCCCTTTCAGGTACTGGAAGCTACTTAAGGTCTCCCTGGAGCCTTTTCTTCTCCAGGCTGAACAAGCCCAAATCTCTCAGCCTGTCCTCATAGCAGAGGCATTGCAGTCTTCTGACCATCTTTGTAGTCCTCTTCTGGATCCATTCCCACAGTTTCATATCCTTCTTATGTTGGGGGTTCCAAAATTTGACACAATACTCCAGGAGAGGTCTCACAAGAACAGAGTAGAGGAGGAGAGGGCATTCAACCATCTGGCCATGGTTCTTGTGATGCAGCTCAAGATACAGTCGACCTTCTGGGCTGCAAGTGCACATTGGCAGCTCATGTTGAGCTCCTCATCAACCAGCATCCCCAAATCCTTCTCTGCAGGGCTGCCCTCAACCATGTTGTCCCCCATCCTGTATTGAAACTGGATTGCCCTGACCCAGATGTAGGACCTTGCACTTGGCCTTGTTGAACATCATGAGATTCACACAGGCCCACTTCTTCAGCCTGTCCAGGTCCCTCTGAATGACATCTCAACCTTTCAGTGTGACAACTGCACCACTCAGCTTGGTGTCATCTGCAGACTTACTGAGGATGCACTCAATCACTCAATCTCACCGTGTACATCATTAATGAAAATACTAAACAGCACTGGTCCCAATATGGACCACAGCATTTGTCACAGATATCCATCTGGTCATTGAGCCATTGAACCCTACTCTCTGAATGTGACCCTCCAACCAACTCCTTATCCATCAAACATTCCACCCATCAAATCCATACCTCTCTAATTTAGAGAGAAGGATATTGAGGGGGAGGGCTGTGTCAAATGCTTTACAGAAGTCCAGATAGATCACATCCATTGCTTTTCCTGTGTCCACAGAGGTGGATACCCCATTACAGAAAGCCATTATATTGGTCAGGCAGGACTTGCCTCTGATGAAGCCATGCTGGCGGTCTCTAATCACCTCCCTGTCCTCTGTCTGCTTTAGCACAGCTCCTAGGAGGATCTATTGTATTCTTCCCGGCACAGAGATAAGGCTGAAGGTTGGTAGTTTCCAGCATCATTTTTTCTACCCATTTTAAAAATGGGCGCAATGTTATCTATCCAGTCACCAGGGACTTCTACTGACTGTCATGACTTTTCAAATATCATAGGAGTGGCTTGGTCACCACATCAGCCAATTCTTTCAGGACTCTAGGATGCATCTTGTCAGGTCCCATAGACTTATAGATGTTCAGGTTCCTCAGGTGTCATGAACCGGATCTTCTCCTACACTGGGAGGAGATATGCTCCCCTAGTCATCATCTTTTTGTCCATTGACCCAGGGAGGGTAAGGAGAATAGTTGTTGGTGAAAACTGATGCAAAAAAGTTGTTGAGTACCTCAGCTTTGTCTGTTGGTATGAGGTCATCATTTCCATCATTTGGGCTACACTTTCTTTAAACTTCTTTTTCTGTTTAACGTGCTTGTGAAAGCCCTTCTTGCTAGTCTTCACTTTACTTGGCAAGTTCAGCTCCAGCTGCACCTTGGCCTTCCTGATTTCATCACTACACAACCAGGCAGCATTCCTACACTCTTCCCAGGTTCCCTGTCCGTTCTTGCACTGCCTATGCAGTTCCCTATTGCTCTTCAGTTTGACCAGCAGGTCTCAATTCAGCCATGCTGGTCTCTTCCCTTCCCTGTCTCATTTCCTACACCTGGGGACTGAATGCTCTTGTGCATTTGCCAACTCTGTTCTGCTCTCTTGCTCCTGATGGCCATATCCCAGTGGGGTCCTAAAGACTAACTTGAATAGCTGGAAGTTTCCTTTCCTAAAATTTAGGGGCCTGACCATATTCATCACCTGTCCCATAGCCCTCAGGACCTTGAACTCCACTGGTGTGTGAACTCCACTGCAGCCCAGGCTGCCTCCAATCTTGATGTCCCTGATGAGCTCACATGCACTGGTGACCACCAGGTCTAGTATTGCATTCCCTCGAGTGTCATCTCAGAAATTTGAATTTGATGATCCTGGAGGTCTTTTCCAACTTAGTGATTCTGTGATTCTGTGTGAAATTGCCTTCAATGCACTCTAGGAGTCTCCTGGATTGCCTACACCTTGCCATGCTATTTTTCCAGCATATGTCAAGGTGGTTGAAGCCCCCCAGTAGGATGAGAACTTGCGAGTGTGAAAGCTCCTGTAGCTGGAGAGAGAAAGTGTTATTGGTTGGCTCTCCTTGATCAGCTGAACTGTAGTATACATCAGCCACAAGATTCCTTTTGTTGCCTCAGTCTTTTATTCTCACCCTTAAGCTTTTGACCTGTTTGTGGCTATTTTTCAAAGACATCTCTTCACACTCTATGAATTTTCGGATAGAGAGGGCAATGCCTCCACCCCTCTTTCCTGTTCTGTCCCTTCTGAGCAGCCTCTAGCCACCAACAGCCACGCTCCATCCTACAAAATTTCAATAATGGTAATCAGAGATTACAGCTTTCTGGCAGCACAGTAGCTTCCAACTCCTGATTGTTGCCCAAGCTCCGTGCATTTGTAAATAAGCACTTCATCTGGGCTGTTGGCCACACCACCTTCCCAGTGGAAAGCCCTTTGTCTCCCTTAAGGTGTGCCTTTATTTTAGAATTCCAATATATATTTTCAAAACTTGTCTTTTGACACTGTTTCCTGTGCTTTCTGTTATTGCACATTCTTTCTGGTATGTTTAGTATGCCAATTGTAATTGTGGACTTCCAAAGGGTCCTTAAGCTGGTTCTGAAACAGGCGTCTCAGGCAGATGGGATGAATCCAGTGACTTTTGAGGGAACCTGTTGGGTTGATTTAGAAAGCCTATATTATAATGTAAGAAATCAATCCAAAGTATACCCTGAAAGTTACATTAAAATATTTCAAATATAATTTTGGTGTATTATGAAGTGTCACTAAAACTCAAGTGGAGCATGTCAATGAACTAATTCCAAAAACAAAAAGAGGGAAAGGAATTACACTAAAGATTAATTTTCATGCCTCTGACAATAAGGCTTAAGAACCAAAATTGTGCGAGTAAATTACACTGCCAAACACCACAGCTTTCCCAGGCTTTGGAAGGACTCAAGTATCCAAATTTTTTTCATATGAGTTGGCTAATTTTTGATTGCCATCTCTCCAAGTTGGGCAGCCACCAAATTCAGGGCCAAAAAATTGGTCATGGGAAACTCGGCACTCAGAAAAGCTCTGAGGGAAGATACTAGTGAGTGATTTAACTAACTGCTGATGTTGGTCCTCAGCCCCTTCTCATTGCTCCTTCCTGACATCTTATGAATGCAGGACTGGCCCAAGAAAGAATTGAAAGTACTTGCACATCAGTAAGTTTACCTTGGAACCTTTTTTAAAATCTTTTCTTTTGGAAATAGAATAGGAAATTAATTGATAAACCTTGATTGCCTGTCTCACCAGAGTGGAATGAAAAAAAAAAATACATGATTCCCCCACCCACCAAATATATTTTCTGATTTAACCTTCAATAAGATTTAATATAATGTAAAAATCAATTTAAACTAAGCAGTATCTCCTACCTCCCCATACCCGCCTCTGCAAAAAAATAAAAAAAAAAAAAGATTAGAGAAAAGTCACAAAATCCTGTTATTGTACCACTTTGTCAAGGTCAGTTTTAGAAACAATCTCTAGTTGTTTTCTAGGGTATGTTGCTTTGCAGTAAGTATGGATGATGGATCGGACCATGGCAATCATATGCATATTTGAAAAATGTTCAGTAAAAGTAATCTGAAGAAAGAGAAAACACAGATCCTTTTAAACTTAGACCAGAGAAAAACAATAAGCAGATGAGCTTTCAGGGACACATGTCCTCATGTACTTGAAAACTTGGCCTTGACTCTCAACTACATTAGCTGATGTAGTTATAGAAAAAGGCCATGTCTTTATTTGCGTAGGTATTTTTCTAATGGTAATATCATCACAGCTATAACCATTTTAATATTAAATCCATTTCTTGCAGGCACTGTAACTGAAGCAGTTGTTACCCAGCTACTGGACTGAAGAAAGGACTATAAAGATCATGCAGATGATACTTATTAGTAAGAACTGATGAGAGGAAAAATAGGAAGACTGGCAAGTGAAGTTTGGAGGCTGGAATAACCAATAAATGGAAAGGTGAGATCAATTTCAAGCAACTGATGACACATTACTATTCAAGCTATTATTTAATGGTGGGAATAAAATACTCCTAAATTTCATAAGTTTTCGAAAAAAGGAGAGAGATTCTGGTTGAAATAATCCAAATAACAGACTAAGAATATACTACACTTATTTTCAAGAGTAGAAGTACACTTGAAAGCTTTTCCTGAGAAAGCCAAAATGAAATATGTTTGATTTTTTTCAATAAATGAATGGGGGCCCAGAGAGAAGAATTGGTTGTAGCAACAGCAAAACAAAGCGTACCTTCAGAAATGTGAAAAAATAAGTAGTAAGATTAAAAGGACAGGATGAATGGGGTAAAGGTTGAAGCTATGTTTTCAGCTGTGGTCTAAAGTATTAGGGAGAGCAAGAGAAGAAAGTTTGCTAGTAATGAGGGGTAATTTGGGAGTATCAGGGAAGTTAATAAGAAGTGGAGCTGATAGGCAAAATCTTCCAGTCTGACATGTTTTGGTTATAGATATAAGATTAAATCAAATACCCAGAACTGAATTCTCCCCAGTTCAGAGTCATGGAATAAGACTGAATTATTTACTCAGATCCGTTTTGTGCCTCATGTTGTACAGCACAGGATCACATAGGCAATTAATGTAGCAGACTTCCTACTATTGAAGGGAAATGAGACATTATCAGTTTCTTTGAATGTTCTGATCTTCTCCTGTTAGACATTCATGAGTAAACTGATAGCTGTGATCTGTCTAGACTTCTGTAAAGTGTTTGACACAGCCCCCCACAACATCATTCTCCCTAAATTGGAGAGATGTGTATTTCATGGGTGGACAGTATGGTGGATAAGAAACTGGTTGGATGGTCATATCCAAAGAATAGTGGTCAATGGCTCAAAGTCCAAATGGAGATCCATGACAAGAGGTGTTCCTCAGGGATCCATACTAGGACCTGTGCTGTTTAATATCTTTATCAATGATATTGACAGTGAGATTGAGTGCACCCTCAGCAAGTTTGCAGATGACACCAAGCTGAGTGCTGTAGTTGCCACACTGGAAGGATGGGATGTCATCCAGAGGGACCTGGACAGGCTGGAGAAGTGGGCCTGTGTGAAAATTATGATGTTCAACAAGACCAAGTACAAGGTCCTACACTTGGGTCAGGGCAATCCCCATTTTCAGTACACGATGGGGGATGACATGATTGAGAGCTGCCCTGCAGAGAAGGACTTGGGGATGCTGGTCGATGAGAAGCTTGACGTGAGTTGGCAATGTGTGCTCACAACCCAGAAGGCAAACTGTGACCTGGGCTGCATCAAAAGAAGCGTGGCCAATAGGTCGGGGAAAGTGATTCTGCCCCTTTACTCCTCTCTTGCGAGACCTCACCTGGAATGCTGTGTCTAGTTCTGGAATCCTCAATGCAAGAAGTATATGGAGCTGTTGGAACAGGTCCAGAGGAGGACTACAAAGATGATCAGAAGGGTGGAGCATCTTCCATATGAGGACAGACTGAGAGAGTTGGGCTTATTCAGTCTGGAAAAGAGAAAGCTCCAAGGAGATCTTATAGCCACCTTCCAGTACCTGAAAGGGGCCTACAGCAAAGTTGGAGAGGGACTATTTATAAAGGCTTGTGGTGATAGGACGAGGGGGAATGGGTATAAACTGAGGAGGGGCAGATTTAGGCTAGACATTAGGAACAATTTCTTCACCATGAGAGTGGTGAGACACTGGAACATTTGCCCAGGGAAGCTGTGGCTGCCCCATCCCTGGAGGTGTTCAAGGCCAGGTTGGATGGGGCCTTGGGCATCCTGATCTAGTGGGATGTCCCTGCTCACGGCAGGGGGGTTGGAACTGGATGATCTTTAAGGTCCCTCCCAACCCTAACTATTCTATGACTCTATGATTCTATGATCATGAATGGTGGGTTTTGGCTTTCATAGTAACACTTAGATTTGTTACTGATTACAAGGAAATGCTTTGTGACATGTGATGGTGGCAGGAGAGCAGGTGTCAGTTCTGTGGACTCTGCAGACCAAAGCTTACCAAGTTTCCCACTGTTACAGGAGTTGGATATGTTCCTAAATGAAATAAAAACCATACTGAATATAAGACATCAGTGGGAGACCATATGGTGAAGCAAATGAACAATCTAAAAAGAAAGGAAAAGGCAGATAGAGTGACATCATTCACTGAAGCATCAGTCATCATCACGTGTCATGAGAGTGAAAAAGAGTTGCAGACTGAAGTATTATCTCTAGGAGAAATAATTCCTGAACACTGAGATATGGAAGATGTTTATGAGGTGAAATGCATAAAGAGAATCATTGAATCATTTAGATTGCAAAAGACCTTTAAGATCAAGTCCATCTGTAAATGTAACACTACCAAGTCCACCAGTAAACAATGTCCCTAAGCACCACATTTACATGTCTTTTGAACACCTCCAGGAATGATGACTCCACCACTTCCCTGGGCAGCCTGTTCCAGTGCTTGACAACCCTTTCCATGAAGTAATATTTCCTAATATCCAATCTAAACTTTCCCTGGGGCAAATTGTCCTATTACTTGTTATTTGAGAGAAGAAACCAATACCCACTTGACTGCAACCTCCATTCAGATAGTTGTAAAGAGCCATAATGTCTTCCTTCAGGTTCCTTTTCTCCAGACCAAGGGTTCCTTCAGCTGCTCCTCATAACGCTTGTTCTCTCAACCCGTTACCAGCTTCTTTCCACTTCTTTGCATATACTTCAGCACTTCAATGTCCTTCTTGCAGTGAGGGGCCCAAAACTGGGCACTATATTGGAGGTGTGTCTTCACCAGTGCTGAGTACAGGGGGATGAACTTTTCTGTAGTTCTGATGGCCATATTATTTCTGATACAAGCCAGGATGCTGTTGACCTTTTTGATCACCTTGGTATATTGCTGCCTTAAATTCAGCAGGCTATTCATGAATACTGCCAGATCCTATCCTAATAGGCAGCTTTCCAATCACTCTTCCTAAGCCTGTAGTGTAGCATGATGATGTTGTGACCCTAGAATAGGACCTAAACATTTGGTCTTGCTGAACCTCATACAACTGGCTTCAGCCTAAGAATCCAGCCTTTCCAGATCCCTTTGTAAATCTTTCCTAGTCTCAAACAGATCAATAATCCAGCCTAACTTCACATTACCTGCAAACTTGCTGAGGGAGCACTCAATCCCCTCATCTAGATAATTGATAAAGATATTAAACAGAACCACCCCCAAACTGAGCCCAGGGGAGCACCATTTGTGACCACCCATCAGCTGTATTTAACTTCATTTACCACAACTCTTTGAGTCTGGACATCTATCCAGTTTTTTACCCAATGTTCAAGCCATGAGCACCTAGTTATTTCAGTAGAATGATGTGGGAAATAGTGTCAAAGGCTTTACTGAAGTCTAGGTAGCCAACATCTGTGGGGTCTCTCTCATTTGCTACACAGATCACCTTGTCATGGAAGGATATCAGGTTAGTCAAGCATTATCTACCTTTCATACACTCACGTTGACTGCCTTGATGCCCTGGTTATGAAGTATGAGCTGTATAATGGCACTCAAGATGATCAGCTCCATAACTTTCCCTGGCACGAAGATCAGGCTGGTAGGCCTGTAGTTCCCTGGATACTCCTTCTGGTGCTTCTTGTAGCGCCATCACGTTTGTTAATCTCCAGTCAACTGAGACCTCCCCAGTTAGCCAGGACTGCTGATAAATGATGGAAAATGCCTTGCTGAGCAGTTCTGCCAGTTCCTGCAGTACCTTTGGATGGATCTCATCTGCCCCATAGATTTGTGTGTGTATGGACAGCATAGCAGTCACTGAACATTTGCTCTTGGATTACTGGGGCTCCACTCTGCTTCACATCCCTATCTTCCAGGTCAGGGGTCTGGGAACCCGGAGAACAACTGGTCTTAATACTAAAGGCTGAGATGAAGAAGGCATTAGGTACTTCAGCCTTTTCCTCATCCTTTCTCACCACATATCCCTTCACACTTAATAAGGGCTGCAGATTTTCCTTAGCCTTCCTTTTGCTGCTAATATATTTATAGAAACATTTTTATTTTCCTTTACCACAGAAGCCAGATTAAGTTCTAGCTGGCCTTCAGTTCTTCTGATTCTCTCCCTGCATTACCTCTCAACATCTTTATAGTCCTTCTGAGTTGCTTGCCTTTTCTTCCATAGGTCTTAAACTCTTCTGTTTCACCTGAGTTCCCGCCAAAGCTCTCTATTCAACCAGTTCAGTCTTCTTGCTCACCAGCTTGTCTTTTGGCATATGGGACAGCCCGTTTCAGCATCCTTGAGATTCCTCCCTGAGGAATGTCCAGCCTTCTTGGATTCCTTTGTCCTTCAGTCCTGCCTCCTGATGCTGCCTCCTGTGAGACTCTGTCAATCAATCTCCTAAAAAAGCCAAAGTCTTCCTTTAGAAAGTCTGGGGTGGCAGTCATGCTGGCCCCCTCCTCACTTCTCCAAGAATCAAATCCCTATAATTTCATGGCTGTTGTGCCTAAGACTGCCTCCAACCATCACATCACCCACAAGTCCTTATTTGTGAACAATGGATATTTCTAGAATTTATCTTCCACATACACCAGGAACCTCCTAGACCATTTCTTCTCGATAGTATTGCATTTACAGCAGATGTCTGGTAGGCTGAATTCTCCTATGAGGACAAGAGCTAGCAATTGTGAGACTCCTCCCAGCTATCCCATCAGCTTCCTTGCCTATCCATTTGGCAGCACTCCAGTTGTCCGAGTGATCCTACCATGTTTCCGTGATGACAACTATAACATAGTTTTCATGCTGTGCAATGGCTTCCAGCTCCTCCAGTTTGTTGCCTATGCTGTGTATGTTGATGTAGAGGGACTTCAGCTGGGCCATCAGACAAGTCACCTTCTTAGTGGAATATCCCTTAATTCCTTGGAGGTATTTCACTGGTCTTTCCCTCCTGTCTCCTATTACCTCAGTAGCTCCTAGTTTATCTCTGTACAACTTCAGCTGTGCTCCAATGTACCCAGCCCATCTCAGAGGCAGTCTGAAAGCTCACTTTAGCACACTGTCCCACTAACCTGGAAACCTGGAAACAAACACTGAAGGAATTGAACTGAGACTCTTACAAAAGGACTGTGAAGACACACCTGGAGAAATTATGAAGGGAGACAATGGAATTGCCCTGAGACCTCCTAATTATGGTATTTAATTTACAAGTGGATAACAAGAAGATTAAAAATTAGAAGCTTCAGTAGTCTAGGAGTCAGGTGAAGGGTCCATATATCAAAACATAGAAAGTGTGCAAGAGGAGAGCCTGAGTAGATAATGGTTTGTTGCTAATCTTAAGTATGAATATTTTTACCAATTGAAGGAAATGTACAAAAAGAAATGTTTGAAGAAGTATGAGAACTGTAACAAAGGAATCAAACTAGGATGAAGTGAACCAGCAAGAAGCAGATAATAGGTGAAGATGGTATTTAATATAGGTATTCAAATATTACATATTTGGTGTCAAAACTGGTAACTTAAAGTGAATATAGAGTTAGTAAAGAAATCTCAATATTATAGAAAAATGGAGGTTTCATCAGTGTAACCATACCAGTTCATTTTACTTTTCAAGTATGGGAAATTTTGGCATTTGTGATGATTTTTTCACTTTTTTTTGTAAACAAATGTGCATTGTCTTGTAATCCTCCGACATAAAATGGATTTTATATGTAAAAAAAAAGTAAGTAGGTCATTCTCAGAATTTCAGTTAAAGATTATGTACTGCTGAAAATTTATTTCTCATTAACTGTTTTTTAAAACAATCTACTTGTTTCAAAGTAATGAATTTCAAATAGCTGTGAAGACATTGAAAATCCAATACTTCTCTTTTTCAGCTGTTATTGGTAATGTAACAATTTCAGTGGTCTGTGTCCAAGAGTTCCTGCATAGAGAAGAGAGCAAAACTAGAGTATGATGTAGTAATTATTAGTACTGTCTTAGAATTAAAATGCCTAGCCAGTACCTTTCCTTAACAAGTCAGGTACTATTGACCATAGATAGTAAATCTGTCTTTGAGCATGTCATTCAACATGGCCCATTTCAGATTTTTGAAGTGGTATAATCTGAGATAAAAGGAAACATTAGGTATTTAGGTAGGTAGGATATAGAAATAATTGTCCAGCTTTTCATTTTAGTGATCATTGAGTGAAAATCTTGATATTTCAAAAAGAGTTTGAAGGTACTTTGGATTGTCCATCCATTGCATGAGTGTTCCATGTCATTATTTAGGTATTTTTCTGTAGACATGTATAGAATGAATACACAGAGAAAAAATTGAACTGGCCTGTGGAATAGAAAAAAAAGCCCCCCAAATTCAGAAATATGTAAAAAAAGATGTATTATTTAGAATTCAGAGGACTTACGTGAATTATTGTATGCTGTTCTGTGTTTGTAATTGAACTATACAACAAGCAATTAAATTCTACCTTGAGATCTTGTTTTTTTTCAAATACACTTCATCATTAGGACACCAGATGTACCTTTAAGGACTAGGGGACTCAATTTTGTAAAGTCAGCAGAAGACACTCAAATGATACTGCAAGGGTAAGCAAAGGTGAATGTGAGTGGAATATGCATTTACAGAGCTGAAACAAGGATCAGAAAAGGATCAGAAAAGACAGCACTCTACCATGGGAGACAAAAATCAACGATTTAAAAAAAATGTGATATCCTGAAAGCTACTCATACCCATCCTCAAAAGACAGTCAAAATTCATTTTAATTGCAAATGTAGACCACACACTTTCCCTTTTTTGTTTGCTTGTTTGTTTTTTTGTTTGTTTTAAAAGTTACAGTCTGTCTTGCAACATATTTCTATAGATCACTTGACTGGGCACCTGAACAAATTTTTGCTGCCTCATTCACAATTACTAGCACTACCTATTATGTAGGTACCATTTTGCATCACAGGAAAGGTAATCTAACAACTAACAATGGATGAAAGTCATGTTCTTAGTTTACTTCTCCATGCAGAAAGTCATACAGAACAATATCTATCAGCAGGTAGTTTGATACTGTAACTTAGGCTAAAACTTACATAACTCTTTTGGCATAACTGTAGTGTTTTGCTCATTTTAGTGGTACACTTAGTCATACCTAGGCAGTAACAGAGCTATGAGAATTTTTGCTAAAACAGCTTCACCATATACCTGCAGGCAGATTCATATATTTTGGTTTAGTATAGT
Source organism: Clamator glandarius (assembly GCA_033459285.1). Classification (NCBI taxonomy): domain Eukaryota; kingdom Metazoa; phylum Chordata; class Aves; order Cuculiformes; family Cuculidae; genus Clamator; species Clamator glandarius. The sequence continues at coordinate 111,516 of JAUNZM010001062.1, read as the reverse complement.
TCAATTACCAGTCTCATTTATTACCCACTAAGATGTGAATCCACAAGGTGAGGTTAAAGTATCATCAAGGGTATCTTCATCACTTCAATATCATTGCCTTAAAAAGCACTGACCAGGAGAAGTAGATGACCTCATTTCAGAATTATTACAGTACAGAGAACTCAGTTTCAACATTATAATTCATTTTCCTACAGAATATTTCAAATTTATGATCAGTTTCCTGACATATAATAGCTAATCGTTAAGGATAGCCACTTTAACATAATATGAATACGCATTTCTCTATAGGTAATACAACAGTTCCTGCATTAGCATTATTGACTAAGGTGCATTTAACTTCTTCACTAATACTTAATGGAAGGTTAATGTATAAGTCAGAAGATTAAATGGCTTTTACTTAAAAGAAGTATATTGATTAAAATAACTTAGTGTGGTTTTTAAAGATGAAGATATAAAAGTAGTCACACTTTTTAATATTTTATTAAATATTATGAGCAAAATGTGGGCTTAACTGACTAAAATTACTGGAAGTTATTGTACTAATTGTACTTTGAGCTAATTATTGCTCGTACTTAACAAATTAATATTTTATACTGAAAGGTAACAAATCATTCCTGCTAGATTCAACACTCAAAATTAGCTTCATTCCATCAGTCTAGGAATTGCCCTGTTACTGTTAGCATAGTCTTTCATGTGTTGCCTTTCCTTTGTTATGCATGGCACTGCTGAAGAACACGATAACCTTCCGAATACAGTTCACCTGTTCATTGCCAATAAAGTATATTTTTACTTCCTTTTCTTGTGCTAATATTGTTATTCAAGTGTATGTGTTAAATTTTATACAGTTGGTATCTCAAATTATAACCTGTGGCCACAAAGCTGGGGTTGGGAAAATTGTCTTGTGGATTTCTCCAATTTAAATTCAGGGTTGTGCACGTGTACAACATTTAGGAGCTGATCTCATGGCTGCAAGAAATAAGATGCTTGGGGCCATTTGCCTCTTCTTTTGCTTTAGTTTCAGCTGAGTGAAAAACTGGCTGAGAATTTTTGAGGTATGATACACAGAGCTTCTCCTGCTCTATACTCTTCTCTTGCTCTATACTCTCCTGAATCTTTACATTACCGTGGAGTTGTTTTCATCAAAGGGAAAGGAGTAGTTTAAGGTGAAAGTAGTACAATGACTTTAAAGGATGGAAGTAGGCAAACACTTTGAGAATTAATAGTAGTATATTAAGTTCACTAATGTCATTGATGATTATTGTGTACTGCTGAGGTACGGATCTTAGGCTAACAATAGATGAACCTGGTAAAGAATGGTTTGGTTATGCCAGCTTTAGTAAACTGAAACAGCTCTCATTTTAGGTGCATGCTGAGTATGGGCTAGTTGAGTTTAACTGCTGCTATGGTTCTGCTTGTTTGCAGAAAGGCACTGAACCTGCAAACAATCTCTGTTTGCATCTTTCAGAAACAGAGCTGATATGTCATGGGTTTTACTTGAACTAGATTTCAGACTGACCTACATAACAGTAATTAGGGCACACAATGTGAAAAAACTCACTAATTGTAAATGAGTTCTTCATATCCCTTTGCTAACTGAGAAAAAACAAAGATTAGCTGTAATAGAAGAGGGGTTTTATTTATTTTTCTTTTAAAATTTCACGTTTATTTAAATGCTGTCCATATTTACTAAAACTTAAGAACACAGAATAATTTCTTTAGCAGAAAATCCCTAAGATGAAATAACTTCATGCTAGAAAATGGATGATTACAGAGAGATAAGAGAGTCTAGAAAACTATGTGTGACACCGAAAATACAGTAAGAAAGAGACTACTCACTGTGTAGCTGCAGGCAAGAACTAGCAAGTGCCAAATACAAGTATCAAATGCAACTATGACTGAATGTGTTCAAAGAAAAGAAATATTTATTCATACAACATAGTTGAGCAGTAAAACATCTTGGAACAGAAGGTTGCAGTGGCTGTCAGTGCCCACAGATTGAAAAACTGACTGAACAAGTCCAAGGATGTAAAATATATCTGATGGGATATTAAATTCAAAACTGCTTCTGGCCTCAAGCCTGAGGCTGGAGGAGCATTGTGGAGAAAAATCCTTGTATTCAGCAAAGTCAGTCCAGAACCGTCATGACTTACCAGTTTTAAACAGAAGACTAAAAGGAGACAGTTAGGAGCAATTAAAATCATATCTTTGCCTAGTCATAAAACACACAAGAAAAAAAAATGGAAAAAAGATTAGTCTCAAAGTTGCCTTTATCCTTTTTGTTTCTGTTATAGATTCCCATGCATTTTTATTTTTTCCTTTTTTTTTTTCCTGTTAGTCTGTTATATATCAAGAAAAAAAACAACATTGACAATCTTATTCCAAAACTCTTCCGCATCACAGTGTTTTTGCTCTGGCACTGTTTCAGCCCTGAGCTGCACATACCCAGCATTGTCCCAGTCTTTTTCAGTTCCTGTTTTAAAGTCTCACTGGGCTTGAGCAGGTAGCATCCTGGCTACAGCAGTGGGGTCAAGACTTTCTGAGCTTAATTCTTATTGCATTCTTGATCTATTAAACCTTGAACCAGAAAAAGGTGATGCTACTTTATATGAAAGAAAGTCTAAAGAATGTTGGTATAAAAAGGGCTGAAAGTACAAATACTGTCTGTTTGGGTGATTGTGAACTGGTTCAGTTTGAATTAAATTATAGTAGGTTTGTAATGAGAGTTTGTGTTTGAAAGGGGCAAAGCTTAATAAATTGAAGGAACTCATTAGTAAAGTTGTCTGCTACATTGAGCTCTGAGACCTGAATGTGGAGGGGATATTTTAAAGAAATCTGTCAAGTCAGTGGTAGTGCCACAGGATTACAAGATAGGAAATATAAGATTTGGTATAAAAAAGCAGGGGTGGAAAAGGAGGGTGGGAAGAGATTAGTCTGATCTCAGTAGTGTGCTAGGCTTTAGCTTGTAAAGAGTTGAATAAAAAGACATTGAGATAAAATAGTAGAAAATTCAACACAGGTTTGCTAAAGTCAGATCACGCTGGACTAATCTGATATTCTTTTTTGATTATGATTTTTCCTACATAGGGACAACATAAACTAGGTTTACTGAAGTATTTGATATGGTGCCACACAGGAAATGACTACTTCAGATAGAGAATGCAGGGATTAAGGCAAGAATTGTAAGGTATATAAAGGACTGTGGATGACAACAAAAGCTGAAGAGGAACTGTTGGTTTCTGTGGAGGCTATTTGGGGAGTATAAAGATAAATCTTGAGACTGGTCTATTTATTTATGTTAGTGGCATTAAAAAAAAAAAAGAAAAAAGGAAAATAAAAAGAGAATTTTCTGAAAAGAAGCATGAGTAAAACTTATTGATAAGCAAAACTGAGTTGTCCAAGCACATATCACCTGGAAATTATCAAAGTGACCTCGGTAGACTACAGTGTTGGAAATGGAATGAAATATGGCAAAATAGAAATTCATTGATTCTGGAATTAGTAATAAAGTCCTCTTATATGAATGGACAACATCAGCTGAAAAGAAATAAGAGTTACAGGTCTGGAGATTTTGATTACTTGCAGGACAACTGGGTTATTAAGGTAATTGGAAGAAGTTAGCCTGCTATCAAAAGAGACTAAAGGAGTATTTTCTTTACTCCTTACTACCAAGGAGAGAAAGAACACGTATGCATTCACTCGCAGAGGAAATGAACATTTCTTTCAAACTGATTCAAGCGTATTTTCTTCTAACAAGTCAAATGAAAGCTGAAGAGAATATATGAACTCTTGAATGTTAAAAGGTTGAAACAGTAGACTTGAGATTAGGAAAAAATCCTTCATGGAGAGGGTGGTTAGGCATTGGAACGGTCTGCCAAGGGAGGTGGTTGAGTCACCGTCCCTGGAGTTGTTTAAGGTTAGAGTGGATGAGGTACTTTGGAGCATGATTTAGGGATTGGTGGGAATGGTTGGACTCGACGATCCAGTGGGTCTCTTCCAACCTGGTTATTCTGTGTGAATAGAAAAGATCCCATATTTATGATAAATTTTATAACAACTGTGAAAAAACAATGTCTGTTATGAGATGCAACTGGACTCTTACCAGGAAAGCCTTTCCAGCCGTGTGTTTACACACTAGAAGCAAGAACATAAACAGTCTGGTAGGGTAAAATGTTTGTATGCAAAATAATTTTTATGATATGATGCTTTAGGTCCGGAGGGCATCAGTAAGGCTCTAATTTCTATTTTATTTTTTTTTTTATTAAACCAACATTAACTAGGCTAATAAAATAAGTCTTGAGCACACATTTTAAAGAAAGATTGTGGTGAATATGCTTTCTACTAGGTGTTGTAAAAAGGAAAAATATTCAAAGAGAAAGTAAGCAATGCAAATCAGTAGTAACAACCTGTTTGTAAAGCCTGCTCTGGCCACTAAGATTAGAAACAGGATGAATATTTTGGGCCCAATAGAGGGTGTCTTTCACAACTAGGGTGGAAAATTCAAGACTGGAATTTGGTGCTCCAGTGAACTGAACATCTTACTCCATATGCTCCAAACATAACTTTCTTTTCTGGTAAAGTGAATGTGAGAAAGAAATGTCTTTGGTTTTTGGGGTTTTTTTTTCTCTTTTGAGGGCACTGCTTTCCCATGATAAAGTAGGGACATGGGCCTCACACTGGCTCAGGCTTCCTTAGAAAAAACTCCAGCTGCCCTATTCATTAGTCCAACCCACTGCACGAAGCCAAGGGTGCTGCAGAAAACCCAGTCTGCACCTTGCATGTCCCTGCTTGTGTGCAACCAGGCAGCATCTATGAGACCATGTAGATTACCAGGGCTGCCAGGCTGACAGAGCTGCCCTGAATCCCACTGGGAGTACTTGATAGTGACCTGAGTTGCTGAACTGTCTTTGACTGTAGATATAACAGTTATAAACTATAATTATTAATATTTTCCTGATGACAGAATTAATAGGATTTTTCTAGATTTAATATGGCTGACTTAGAGCAAAACTTATTAACCAGATTCTAAGCTAGTATTCTGCATAAATTAATATAGTACTTTATACTACCTAAAATTTAGTCTTAAAATATGAAACTAAATATACTTAAAATATTATTATTTAGATCTTAATAGAAAATGCATTTTTTAAATATAAATGCATGAATGTTGTGAAACTAATTTTATTAATTTAATTTTATGAAATTTTATCCCTTTGAAATTAATCACGTTTTAAGTCAGAGGTCTGAAAACCCTTTTCAGGTACTCAGAACTTCATTTTTTTGCTGGAATGCCTGTAGTTTTTAATATCTCACAATCACAATAGTGACAAAATTGGTGTGAAACCTAAATTCTTTCTGACTTCAGTGCATACAAATAATGATCCACTTTCCCTTGAAATGGGTAATGTTTGAAGTTACAATGTTTATGCAAGGAAACAAATCTTGGGAGAAAACTATTTTGCACACAACATCTGAGGCAATGGATCACCCTCTTTGCTGAGCATTCCTGAAAGTCCATCTAGAGGACTTTCAATGTTATATGGCTTCCAAAAATCTGACAGTTCAGGGTGCTGGACAATGAAGACTGAGCTTTTTGCTCTTTTGTGAACCACGATCATAATTACATCTGAAATAAGAATCCATACACATCCTTGAGCACACAGGTACCTATATCAAAGTAAGAATGCAGCAGAGCTGCTGTGTGCATTGAGGCACTGCTTGCAGCATTGCATAAGAGAAATACACACGCAGCGTCTCACTTCTCAGTGCCCGGCCCTGACAATGAAAGTAAGAATATCAAAGCTGGGCTGTCATACTTGTTATGCAGTTCATGAGAAAAGAATGACTGTTAAAATATGGAATTTCGTTAAGGTCAGTGTGTATTAAAAAAGTACAAACCAAAGGGAGTTTCTAAAACACATTCTTCTCAACAGCTTAGGTATCTAAGATAGGGCTGCAGGCATGCAATTCTGTTTCCCTAGCAGAGTTACGAAATCGCATTAGCCATCATAGCTTACTTAAAACATTTCTTTACTCATAGAATGGTAATTTAAATTCAAATTCCTCTGTCCAGTTAGATACAAATCTTTTGGTTTCCACCAATATCCAGGCTAGGATAGGATGGCACAGCTGTAACAATTTACCTCTTCCTGCTGCAGTTGTAATCATAGAATCACTAGGTTGGAAGAGACCCACAGGATCATTGAGTCCAACCATTCCTATCACACACTAAACCATACCCCTCAGCACCTCATCTACCCGTCCCTTAAACACCTCCAGGGACGGTGACTCAACCATCTCCCTGGGCAGCCTGTTCTGGTGTCCAATGACTCTTTCCATGAAAATATTTTTCTAATCTCAAGCCTGAACCTCCCCGGCTGAGCTTGTAGCCATTCCCTCTTGTTCTGTCCCCTGTCACTTGGGAGAAGAGGCCAGCTCCCTCCTCTCTACAACCTCCCCTCAGGTAGTTGAGAGCAATAAGGTCTTCCCTCAGCCTCCTCTTCTCCAGACTAAACAACCCCAGTTCCCTCAGTCGCTCCTCCTAAGATTTGTTCTCCAGCTCCCTCACCAGCTTTGTTGCTCTTCTCTGGACTCTCTCCAGAGCCTCAACATCCCTCTTGTGGTGAGGGACCCAGAACTGAACACAGTACTCGAGGTGCGGTCTCACCAGTGCAGAGGACAGAGGGAGAAGAACCTCCCTGGACCTGCTGGTCACGCCGTTTCTGATACAAGCCAAGATGCCATTGGCCTTCTTGGCCACCTGGGCACACTGCTGGCTCATGTTCAGTTGGCTGTCAACCAGCACCCCCAGGTCCTTCTCCTCCTGGCAGCTTTCCAGCCAGGTTTCTCCTAGTCTGTAGCTGCACAGGGTTGTTGTGCCCCAAGTGCAGGACCCGGCATTTGGCCTTGTTAAACCTCATGCCGTTGGTCTCAGCCCAGCAGTCCAGCCTGTTTAGATCCCTTTGCAGAGCCTCCCGACCCTCCAGCAGATCCACACTTCCACCCAGCTTGGTGTCATCTGCAAACTTGTTAAGGGTGCACTCGATGCCTTTCTCCAGTCAGTGATAAAAACATTGAACAGGGCTGGACCCAGGACTGAGCCCTGGGGACACCACTTGTAACTGGCCTCTAGCTAGAGTTAACTCCATTTACCACCACTCTCTGGGTCTGGCCATCTATAATGCATCTGAAAAAAAGGTTATGAAGCAATCAAGTGGCAAAACAAATAGGAGGAAAAAAAAGAAGAGTTGAACTGCAAATATCCCCAGCCAAAAGGAGAGATTTATCTTCCTGTAGGATTATTTCATTATTTTAAAGACTAAAACCTTTGGGAGTGGAGAACAGACACAGCCCAACACTTTTAAAGATTAAAAGCTACCTGTTTCATTCAGCCTTCTGCTTCTAACCCTGTTTATTCAAAGGCTTTGCTTTTTAATGTCAAGCTAAAACAACTGTCAAGTTGGTAGGAATAGGACTGAGAAACTGTCTGAAAAGTTGGGGGTTAACCCTGAACGAAACCACTTGTTGAGCTTCTCTGTTAAAATAAAAGGAACAAATCAAACACATCTTCAAAACATATGGTTTTAATTACACCCTGAGTTTATTTATTTATTTGGTTAGATTAATCTGGCCATGTCACCCTTTCTGGTTTCAGTTCTTGATCGTTTAAATAAGAAATAGGTGTACAAACTGGCATGATTCTGTGCGTGCCCAAAGAAGAACTGGAAAACATCATAAGAAACACTGAAGATGGTTTTAATGTTTATCAGGAAGTTTGCTAATGAGTTTCTAAGAGAGGAGGATGAATTGAAATTTTTTTTCTGGTATTAGAAGACAGGAAGGAGAAAACTTGCTCAAATGCTAGTTTTAGATACAGGCAATTGTAACCTGCCTACACTCTTGTTTCTTTCCATCCTGAATTACGTACTTGCAGCCTGCTAAATCTGTATTTCCTTATAAAATAAAAAAGCTTTTTTGTAAGAATACACATCTGTTTGTGCTACTTTTCTGTTGGAAAGAAACATGAAGCTGTTACTAAAACCAGAAAATCCTGCTTAGTAAGAAAATGTTTGTTTACACAGACCCCAGGAAATTTTTGAATTAAAAAAATAGGTTTTATTCATTTCAGAATAAGTAGTAGCAAGCAATAAGGATATAATTAAAATAAATATTGAGAGACTTCAAATACAGGAAAATGCAATTCAGTATGCAATTTTGAACATTTTCTGCAAAAGATGAAGTTCCTCAGGTTTTAGACAATTAATTGATGCTAAAATCCCTTGTACTGGAAATATAAACTATTATAATGACTGCACTGGTCATCAGCTGAAGTCTAATGATCAAGAGAAATTTCAAGTTTCACTTTGTCTTCAGGTAAGATCCTTTGGACAAAGATGGAGAGTCCTAGGTACTTAGTATATAGCACAAAAGGAGCCTGATCATGCTTGAATGAGAGTGTTTCATTGACTTGAATAGGAGCAAGATTGCTCCATCAATCTAGACTTTCTTTCTTTTCCTCCTTCTTTTGTTCCAGATTAGTAAATCTGGCTTGAGCTGTCAGTCAAAAATCTTGCTAGATGAGGCTCAATGCCAGGTTCACATTTTGAATGACATTAAGGTTCTATATTATACATATATTTATGTTTCCCTTATAGTTTAACAGCAACAGACCTTTAACATTTGAATGCTGAACAAACCTGATTGCTTCTTGATATTAGGAGGCCAACCTTGGCTTACATTTTTTACATAATGGATGTTTTTTAAACTTCCATAAATTCAGCTTTTATACATACTACATTCCGTGAGCAGTTTATAAATCTTTTGATTACATGGCTAATTAAGGGAAAAATTAGTAGTGCTTACCTATTGTTTTGACTTGCCACATTAATTGTTCTTGATAATGATAATTAACTATAATCAGCTACCTGCCTCTGCAAATTATATAATCTTTTAGGTGCTTTTGACAATGCTTTCAGCCAGCAAGAAAAATGAGAGCTCAGTCCAGATGCTCTTCAGTATGCTGAAGTCTTTAACTGAACAATCTCAACGAGATGTCTTTGTTTTGGATTCAATTCAGTTTAATCATGACTTAGAATTTAAAAGCATCTCCATATTATTGATCTTGAACTGTCTAGAATTATGTAAAATCTTTCAAGTCTGTAGAGATTCATTGCATTACATAAGCATTATATCCTGAATATTTCATTATATTTGCAAAAAAAAATAACAAAATAATTGTCAAGTCAAACTACCATTTTTCTTCTCTCTAAACTGTGCTCCTGATGAAGTGAATTGATCTCTGCATGATCACTCATAACTAAACCCAGAGAAAGTCTGTACTAGCGTGTTCTCAAATCAGCTGTCTACAAGGCAGGCTGATTTAAGGTATAATTTTCCATTTGTTTCACTCAAAAGGTTTTGTACACAAGGTGATATAACAGTTCTTGGTCTAACTGGTAAGTATCTTTATTTAAGGCTCTCCAGGCAATAATATGTCTAATTAGGTAAGTACTAAACAATTATTTAAACCATTGACTAATTCAATATTCCTTCAGTCTACAAATTCAGCGCTACCCAGATATTTGATGACCTTACGAGTTATCAAAGTAAACACAGGTCTGGAGATGTGCCATTTTGCACTTTTGAAATTAATTTTTTTTTCTTACTTTAAAATACAAAGTTGTATGAATTTCTTTCACAACAAACTGGCTTTGGTTTTCTGAGAAATACAGAAATGCGTAAAATGGTATTTCATATAATGTTCTTACACAAGATATAGGACATTTATTATGGTTTTAAATACATGAATTAAATACATTAGCTATTATCAGTCTTTTCTCTTGAATGTGGGGGTCTTCTAAGCTGTTCCCTTAGACAATCTAATTTTAGCGTTGCATTCATCGACATCTCTCGCCTTTCTTTTGTTCACTTAAGACTTCTGATTCATCTGTGCTCTCAGTTTGGAAATTCTCACTGTGGCATTTAATGTGATCATTGAATCTTTCCCACCAACCTATCCCTTTTATTCTCATTTTTATTTCCTTTACTTAGACATTGGATGTATTGAATTGAGAGATCTTTCTGTTCTTTCAAGTATGTTATTTTGTTCTCAGTTATGATAAGAAAGGTTTTTCATATTTCTTTTTGTAACTACTTAAGACATTTATTTCTTTCATTGATACATTTTTTTTCATTGTTTTGGGCAATAATTTGAAAGAAATTAATGATGTGCACCTAAAATGCATCATGATAGTAAAGGAAAAGTTTAGATTGAGTATTGACTAAATGACTTCTTCACATTTCTAAGCCTTACTAAATTTTGTCTCTTTTGATAGACTATGAAGTACTTTGTACAGCTCTCATAGTATGGTTATGATGCTTTGAAAACCCTATCTTTCCTATCTGCCAGGGACCGTATGCTTTTTCTGATTCTTCAGTTTTGCACCCTTCTCTGAGTTTCAGAAGGAAGGCTGGAAGAACTTCAACGTAATTCCAGTCTATCTTAACATCAAAATACAATTGTTAAGTCTTTATTCTGAGAAGCAAGAGTTGGGAAGCTGTAGATCCTGTAGGAAGCTGAAGAAATTTCTAGATCAGGTCACTGCTTCCTGGATTAATATTTTCATTCAAATGGGTCATTACATGCGTTATATCCATTCTCCCAATTATGCAGTAGTGCACTATGGAAATTATTAGCTATCGGTATTATTACTACTACACAGTGTGTCTTGCTGTTAGTTTAGCAAGTACAGCACTTCCTAAATATTCCTGATACGTGTGCTGTATCTCTCAAAATGTATATCATCAAGGTATGTTAATTTTGTAGCCTACACAGCTGTATCTGTATTAGTATATAAAGCATACCAATTCTTTGGCCTCAGGCTGAATGGTATGGCATTGATGACATCCACATATACAAATTCTACTCTGGCTAGGTACATTGTACTAAAGTGGATGCAGTTTCTGGGGAATATCAGTGGTGAGAAGATTCTGAAGATAAACATCTGAAGAGGAGCATAAAATATAAACACCTTCCTTTGAGGTTACCTCCTGCTTTTTGTTATGACACTTTTAAATCATAGAATCATAGAAAAACCAGGTTGGAAGAGACCCACTGGATCATTGAGTCCAATCATCATATCAAATGTGTGTATAAACTGGCTATGTGGCTTAAAATTTCCATCCCTGAGGTTGGGACTTCAGAACATATATTATTGGGAAAGCAGTGTCTGGGATCAGAGCTATCTGGGAATACTAACATTCCACTAAAACAGTTCTCTAACTAAATTGATAAGAAATTGGCAAGCAAGACACACATGACTGCTCTAGCTCTATATAATTTCTAGATCACTCTTGATGTGAAACAATTTACTGGATGGAGTTCAGTCAGTTCTTTGCAGCCAAATTGTGCTGAAATAAATTGTAGCAGTTGTATATGATTGTCTGCCATGCACTAACTTTGCATTTATAACAGCAAACAGCTAAGACCTCATCTTTAGTAAGCCATACTGTTGTTCACAATACATCATGCCTCTCAGTATTTATTTCAGGAATTGTAGTTATATTACTGAAGTATTGCTTTTGGATTCTCAATCCTATACTTGATTTTTTTCTATTCTTTTCCAGTTGTATACTGCACTTAGCAAATACTTACAAGTAGTTGATAACTTGGTAGATATTTCAGTTCCTTTATGCTTCACAGTCCAGATAATATAAACCTCAATATTTGTAGACAGACAGCTTATCTAATTATAAGCAAATATTTTGAAGGATAAATCCATCATTTCTTAGCTGTTCATGTGTACTTCATCGTTAAAAGGAGATTCAAGAGTTATCAATCCCAGTCAATTTAGTTGATGCTCCTAGGGAGCATAATTCCAACTGGCAGATGAGTGCCTCTGCCCACAAATGAGTTGCCGAAAGTTATGACTTTTTGCTGCCTCTTGCAGCGATGATCCCTATACACTTCACTGAGCAGTCCACCTGGATTTCCCTCAGGAGAATATTTTCCCTTCTCTGTACCACATCCTTGAACTTATTTTATTGGTTACTGGGTGTTCACAGATGTGCCTTGCTCTTCTCCTGTCATTCCAGCTACAAGGAATGATGAGGAAAGGAGTAGGAAGAGCCATAAATAAGTGCCTTGCTTGAAACCTGCTGTGAGGAGCAAAATCTTGGGTCCTTTGATCATGGGTTGGCCTGTACATCACCAGACTTTCTGTCCAATGATGGGATACACTTGACTTCAAGGGGCAAAAGGATACAAGAAGCTAGCAGGGCTCATCAATACAGCTTTAAGCTAGATCTGAAAGGAAAGAGAACAAAACCATGGTTGATGGAAAAAGGCCTGGGAATGACACTTCAGAGTCTGAGGAAAGGTGTGCTGGTGAGGACCTTTGGTCTGCCACCTCAGAGGAAATGGGGAATAGCATTTCAAATGCCAGCAAAGATGTAAAGATTATTGATGGGTTAGAAAAGTCAGTAAGTAGTCACTTAGGAATTAAGACTGTTTCCCTCAGGAGTGCAGAGGGATCAAGAGTCCAGCTGAAGTACATCTACACCAATGCACACAGCATGGGCAATGAAAAAGAGGAACTAGAAGTTGTTGTAAGGCAAGAAAACTACAATATAATTGCCATCATGAAAACATGGTGGGTTGACTCACATAACTGGAGTGCTGCTGTTGTTTGCTATAAATTCTTCAGCAGGCTGGATAGGTGAGGAAGGAGAGGCTGTGGGGTAGCCCTCTGTGTTAGAGGGAGTTTTGATAGTCTTGAGCTCAGTGATGATGATGATAGGGTTGAGTGTCTATGGGTAAAAATCAGCAGAACACCTAATAAAGTTGATATTGTGGCGAGAGTCTGCTATAGACCACCCAGCCATAAATAAGAGGCTGATGAATTATTCTACAAGCAACTGGGAGAAGTCTCACGATCACTAGCCCTTGCCCTTGTGGAAGACTTCAACTCACCAGATGTCTTCAGGAAGTATAATACATCAGAGACGGAACAGTATAGGAGGTTCCCAGAGTGTGTGGAAGACAAATTCCTGACACAACTAATGCATGAGCCGACTAGGGAAGGTGCCCTGCTAGACCTGCTGTTTGTAAACAGAGAAGACTTTATGGGAAATCTGATGGCTAGAGGATGCCTGAGGCATAGTGATCATGAGATAATAAAATTCTCAGTTCTAGGAGAAGTAAGGAAGGGGGTCAGTAGAACAGCCATGTTGGACTTGCCAAGGGCAGACTTTGGTCTGTTCAGAAGGCTGATTGATAACGTTCCATAAGACACAGTCCTTAAGGGCAAAGGAGCCCAAGGGGGCTGGATGTTCTTTAAGAAGGAAATCCTGGTAGTGCAAGAACAGGCCATCCCCGTGTGCCAGAAAATGAGCTGGTGGGGAAGAAGACGTGCTTGGCTGATCAGAGAGCTCTGAGTGAATTTCAGAAAAAAGAGGAAAGTGTATGAGCTTTGGAAGAAGGGGCAGGCATCTCAGGAGGATTACAAGGATGAAGTGAGATCATGTAAAGAAAAAAACAGAAGGGCTAAAGCCCAACTAAAACCTAGACTGGGCAGTTCTATGAAACATAATAAAAAAACTTCTACAAATATATATCCGTAACAAAAGGAGGACTAAGGAGAATCTCCATCTTTTATTGGATGCAGAGAGAATAATAGTGACAAAGGATGAGGACAAGACTAAGGTACTCAATGCCTTCTTTGCCTCAGTCTTTAATAGGCCTGTCAATCTGACCTTGGTGCCAGGGAGGGTCATGGAACATGTTGTCTTGAATACTGTCACATAGAACATGCAAGACAACGAGTGATCGGGCACACTCTGCGTGGGTTTATGAAAGTCAGCTCCTGGTAAACTAACCTAATTGCCTTCTATGACAAGATGATCTGCTTGATGGATGAGGGAAAGGCTGTGGATACAGTGTACCTCAACTTTAGTAAAGCCTTTGACACCGTTTCTCACAGTATTCTCCTTGAGAAACTGGCTTCCTCTGGCCTGGACAGATGTACCTTCTGGCTAAAAAGAACTGGCTGGCTGGTCAGCCCCTAAGTCTTGTAGTAATACATCTGGAGGCCAGTCAGAAGTGTTCCCCAGGGCTCAGTGCTGGGTCCAGTTCTGTTCAATATCTTTACCAATGACCTGGATGAAGGGAGTGAATATACCCTCCATAAATTCACGGTTGTCACTAATCTGGGAGTAAAGAGGTAGTGTTAAAATACAGAAAAAAAATAGAGGAGGGATTGCTTGGAGCAAGTGAGACAGAAGATACAATGCAGTAGGAAGTGGGCAGAAAAAAAGAATCTGGGCTTACTACAGATTGTTCTTTCAGAACTTGAATTTAAGTCAACACACTGAACCTAATCTTTATTCAGCTCTCTGGAAACAGAAATCTGCCTGGGAAAATAATTCTTTAGGCCTTAGCTTAGTATCTGTAGCGTGGGAATTAAGCCAATAAAGTTTGTGATGCAGTTAAACTGTTTTGACTGTTGGAGAAAGTCTTACTAGGTCTATCTTCAATGCAGGGGGCAAATTGTCTACTGGAAAGCACAAGATAAAAGAGACAATGATGAGAAGAAATGAATGCATTTTTTTTTGCAAATAGGCAACTTGCTTGGAGAAGAATAAAAGCACAATCTGAGCTCACCAGCTGAAAACTGTATCCTAATGCAGATGCACATATCTAGACCAGCGGAAGACACTATAAGCCTTATTTTTAAATGGTGAATAACATCCTGTAAATAGATAGATTTTATACATAATACAAATGCATCATCAAAGCAGTAGTGTATTTTCCTGAGAGCTGCTGCTTTCTAGTATTGTGCATAAGTTAATCGCAGTCTAATTCCATTTCTCATTCTTCTCAGCAGCATAGTACCTATTGAAGGTGTATAAATTAAACACCACCCTCTCCTTTTTCCTTCAGAGTCACACTGCTCTTAGTTTCCACATTCTCCCATTTCCTTTCAGCCTGTTTCACAGGTATCCTATCTGTTATCTGGACTTCTCATGTCTCTGGTGGCATGGCAAACTGAAACAGTACAGTCACCAGAACCTAACTTGGGTTTACTACTTTATACCAGCAATTTCAGCTCCTGTTTCAATCCCTCCATCTTTTTCTTGAGCAAAGAAATCTTGCAGCTTAACTACAGGCCTTCTGTTCTTGGTTCATAAATCGTAAATTGCGTGGTTCCTTTATTACCTACTTTAATCCTGGTTGATGCGTCTTGACTTGTTGGAATCTGTTAGTGTCAAACCATTCCACCACATCTTTCCCTTTGACATTCCTCAGGAATTCCATCTTTATTCCTTCCTGACTTTTCCCTCCTACAAAGGTGGTTCAGTGGCAGCTCTAGATAAGATTTGGTGCCTTCAGAGGAAAAGGGTCTTGCACTATTGATGATTCTTATCAGCCTTATTGTACTTAAAAATACAGACATACTTAAGGATAATAATTAGATTTCCTTTCCAGCTGAAAATATGCAACGTGTACTTCGAAATTATGCACTAACCTGCTTATGGAAGGGAAAATTCATTCTATGATAATGCCCTTCATTTTAGCCCATTAAAAGCTTAGATGCTTTTTCTAGAGAGCAAGATTTAACTTACACAGAACTTTTCAGTCTCTATGCTTTTTCTGATGTTATGCCCGTATAAAGTGACTAGAGCACACACCATATGATACAACCAGTAATGATATTACACTATCAGTATGTTGGGGGCTATGTTCGTTTTTATCATTAAACTCTGATGTTAGTTGATGAAAACATTTCAGGAAACAAAAGCTCATATATTTTTATCAGTTTAGCTTGCATATACTTCATACAATTTGTTTAAAACATACATTTAACATATTGAAAAGCAATAATAAATCCAGTTTTTAAACCTAATTCTGAAATCCATATTATGCATGAATAATTACTGTTTAACAACATTATAGCTGCGAGGATAAATGAAAAACAATCCTTCATTTCAAACAGCCGAAGAGACCTAAGAGATAACACAAAGAGATACTATACGAGAATACATCTACTGAACATCCTCTTAATTTGCAAGAGTTCAAAGGACATTCAATCCCAACAGAATGACATCAAAACGGATTGTAAAAATATCTTGTCAAGCAGCATTGTTGTGCTGTCTAGCTTTTTAATCGTAGCATAATGTTAATGCTATTAGAGTTTCTATAAAGACACACAAAGGTCAAGGATGCAAGAGGGGGAAAAAAAGAAAAGGTGAAAAGAAGAAAAGATTATATGTGCTAATTACATTTTCTGGAGCTTAGCATGACGGTGTGACCTATATTTATACATTTTGGCCTGATGATATTAGTTTAAAACTGTTCTTTCAGTGTTAACTAGTTCTAGCAGAAGGCATAAAGTCTGCTATAGAAGATCAGAGGAAAATAAGGGAAGCTTACACTGGTGGAAGCTGTTTGCTCCCAGTCCCACTAACTGGAAAATCTTCTGTTTTCACTTTATCCACTTTACTTTTTAATTCTTTTATATATAAGAAGATGAAGCAAACTACATATTTACAGAGGTACATGTTTCTAACAGATACTGGCCAGGAAAGCTCATTTTATGCCCATATGTATCTGCAACTGCACGTACCGAAAAACACATGGTTAATTTCGGTTCTTCACCTAACAATCATAGTTATCAAGTTGGTTGCCATATTGTGAAATATACAGCGATGTCTACATGCTCTTTTTGCTTAGGCTTATTATACATACGGTTTATTTTCTTTTCTTCAGGGAGGGACACCATTGAAAACACTGCTACGTAGTGCAAGAAGTTTGTGGCTTTTGTGCTGCCATTGGGGGTAGGGAAATCCTCAGTTATTCTTGGTTATTTTTTACGTTGTTATTGGTATTTGTACGAGCTTCTAATACACTGCAACTTTGCCACTAAATATTGTCTCAGCCCTATAGTTAGCACAGTCTATTTAAATTTCAGCTGGGGAAAAAGACACCTTCTTTTTGTATCATGTGATCAAAATTTTGAAGCTCTGCAATTTTCTTGCTGCTCATAGAAACAAAGCACCCAAGCTCACAGAGAAAGCCCTTTCTACAAGCTATAAATATTTGCTATTTATAAAACCTCAATGAGGGTTTAGTTATTAAAAAAATAAAGGAAGAAAATTACTAATAATGAGTGGTTTGAGCAATGAGATGTTTTTATGCAAATATATGAAACTTAAATATGACCTGGAAACAAAAGATTGCTTAACAGTTACTATTAAGCTATACATTAGGAGATCAATTAAAGAGAACTTCTTTCTAATGATCAAGCTGTACAAGAGTTGCTATGGAAACCTGGAAAGAGAGCAATTCAGAATGCAAAATAGCTACAGAAATAGAAAAAATATTTGTAAACAAGTATTGTAGAATGTGCATAATCAGTTAAGTAATAAAAGCCTGATTCAATTCTTTTCCATCCCAATATGTATGTAGGAAGGGTACTTTTCCATATCAATGCACCAGTTTAGTCCATATTTACATGCCATGAAGCATGGCAATGTTAGGATAATCTTTATGTAATCAGCAACATTTCCAAAATTACAATAAGAGATAGAAAGACTGGATTACTTTCAAAATCTCAAAGAATTATACAGTCATGTTGTTACAAATTGTTGGCAAATTAAAAACAAATTTGTGGCATAGAAAGTGCAAATATAGGTAGTTAAAAGCAGCATTAATTCTTTCCCCCGTACCTTAAAATAAAGTAATATTTTACATCAGAAGAAACTGAAAGATACTCAGATGTCCTTGTGTGAAGGCTGTTTCATCTTTTTCATTCTGTTGTTTTGTACCTATATCTTGAACAATTCCTGAAAATATGTAACATTCATATGAAAATACTGTTATACTGCATTTTGTGTTAAAAATTAATTTTTCTGTCATTAAGTCTTTTCAGCACATATTGCAAAGGAGCAAATATGGATAATTAAGTTTTTCAATAAGGAGAATAAATTTTGCCAATATAGACAGAGAGACATGTTAGAAACAGAATTGGTAACTGGGATTTCCAACATAGATCTAGGGACCTTCTTGTAACAAATAACTGATATAATGTACTAGATGTACTCTCTCTCCCCTTTGTTCTCCCATTTGCAAATTAACCATGGCTGCAATGGTTCAGCTTCTTTGGCAGTGAATAAACACCAGGCACTCTCAGGATCTGTCAGAGAAGAGTCTGTAGGAAGTTCTTCTCATCTACATTAAGTACAATGAGATCGTGAGCCCAGAGAAGAGCAGTTCCAGAAAGAGCTACCAACAGCTCCAATGTAACAAATCAGGTCCATATGATACGGTATGACCTTTTTTTCTAGGATATTTCAGTATTACTCAACTGGCAATCTTTGTAGCTCTAGGTCAGGTAGTATTAGTGATTCAATCTGCGCATGTGAGCCAACTCCTAAAATTACATTTATTGCAGTGGGGTTTTTTTAAGAACATGCCTGTATAATTCTGACAGTCTTGAAAGCAAACAAAGATTACCAAAATCGTGATTTGCAGAGAACAACTGGAATTTATAAACAGGGAAATGAAGTTGGTACTTACATGTTGTAGAGAACAAACCAGCAAAGGACTGCAGGCTCATCATGTCTCATTTTCTCTGGTAAGTTGTCCCATTTCTCTATTTATTGACTTTCATCTCAACCTGTTCTTAGCAATATCTTCATTTTCTGAAGGACACATATGAGAGACCACATTTGCCAGTCAGTTTGAAAGACTGGCAATGTGAAATGTGGAAAACGTTAATTAAACAAGTAACATAAATACTACACAGGAAAACTTAAAAAAACCCCAAACATTGCCAACTCTAACCTTTTTCCTACATGGGAGGATTTCTGATTATCTTTTTCAGGGGTCAGTTTTAATCAGTACAACTGGATACCTTTTCCAGGACTCACCCTGTGTTATAATCCTACAATAGTCATGCATGATGGGACTAACAAAATCACCCAATTCTATATGCATGAAGTAATTTCAATGGTAGCTGGCCAATGCTAACAAGTATTTTAAAAATCCCTTCAGTACTTTTCCTTGTGTCTCACTATCAACTAATAGTACTTCTCTGCCTTATAAATGTTATGTGAGGCCTCTTTAATAATTTTTTAAAATGCATTTTACATTAAAATTAATTTAAAGTATTTGCTTCATATATGTACTAACTGACAACTTATTTCAAATGACATATAATCCAGAAATATATCCCATTTTTTGAAAGTGTGATTGTAGAGGTGTACCTTGGAATTCTATATAGATGTACCTCTGAATAGAAGACGGTTACACTTCAGGAAAACAACACAAAAAGAAGAAAAAGGAATACTTATCAAACTTGAAGCAATGCAGTTTTCAGGAAAAGAAGAGTATTATTTCTGAAAGAAAACCTTTCTCCACTTTGTGGGAAGGTGATTTTGGTTAGATTCAATGAGATAATCAAGAATCCAATTAACTCTGTATAGAAGTGACAAAACTGTTCTCATCAAAGAACACATAACCTCCAGCAAACCCAAACAAAATACTATTTTATTACACATATTGAAAAGAGATGTATTTTGCTAATGAGAGCAGATTTACAAGAATTCAGCTTGAAGGTAACTAAAATAGAAAATAAATTCCAATCACTTGTCAGATCAATCCAAGTTCCTGATAATAACTCATGACTACCTAATCAAAAAAAAAAAGAAAATGTTAATCAGCACAGTGTTTTATTGACTGATTTGTAAAATGTGCTACTGAGCTCTTAGATTCATATTCTTTGCAAAGATCAGTGAAATCTGATGTGAACCCAGAAATCCTTCACAATGGGAGCACAAACTCCACCTCACCCCTGAAAGATTTCTTCAGACAGGAGAAAACAATAAATTTGCCTTGCAGCGTGACCTAGGGCCAGCTAACTTTTAGGATCAATAAGAGAATCAAGTTCCAAAGTCAAGGGCTCTTAGCAAATATGATCAAGAATTCATTGTATTTTTCAAAAGCTCTGAAATACATTCAAATATACTCATTTTCTGAACAAACTTCATGAGTTATTTGTACACACAGCCTTGTGAATATTTCATATTCAGATTAAATTAGTGCAGTCTGATATCTGTGCCTATATACACACATTACGATCACATGTTAAGATGTCAGAAGCAGTTATTATGGTATGTATACAGTCTCAGACCTTGCTACAAGTCATCATACAGGACAAATTATCTTTAAAGTAAATGTTTTTGTAATAAAAAAGTTTCAGAATGTCACTGTCCTATCTTTAGTTAATGACTAAATTTCAATGCGTATTTAGATAAACAAACTAATATTTGAGGTAATATTAACTACTGAACTGTATTATTTAGGGATTAATTACTCCAAATTCTGCTAACAGTATTTGATCTCTTTCTTTTAAAATGAGAATTTCTTGCTTCCTTTCCTTTTAAGTCATCTGACCATTACTATGTGGAAATAAGCATTTCTGCTAATTACTTCACTGAGAAAAAAATTATGGAGAAAATCAAGATGACTGAGGCTCTGTGCTTTGCACAAATCAGACAGACAAGCTGTCAGCACTGCCTAACCCATCCTTAGAACAATTCCCTTTCCCCAAGGAAGTTGTCAGGAAAATGGAGGTCCTTGTCATTTCTCTGCTCGCAATTTAGGACTTTCCTTTCACATCTAGTTTATTTCTAGAATCTTTTGACACTATTCTTGCAATTAAGTGACAAAATAATTTTTTTCTTATTCTGAACTTTATGCTAGCATTTATACCTTTCTAGTGCTATATATATGAGGTAAGGCATAACTAATGTGTGTTTCTTATTATTTTGTTCAGTCTCTGAAGAGCATTTGTCCCATGGACACACCTAGCAGCTTGCTCTGTGACAGTGCCTCAAGTGGCTGGACGAATTATCAGTGCTTCAAAAGCCTTGGGAGACTCATCAGTGCTGGAGTGCCCTTGAAAAAACACAGGAGTATGTGGGGCAGTGGTGCTAAACCCTGGTGTCTCCAGGCTCATTGGGCAGATCCACTCCCTAACAGTCTCTGTGCACACAGTTTTACACTAGTGGATACTTGGAGCGGAACAGTTTGTGAAGCATATTAGAACCTCAGACTTACTGGGAGCATTTGACACTGAAGAGCTGTGTTATTAATTGAATACATTTCTCAACAGGAAAGATTAAGTTAATATGTGTATGATCATGTATAATGAGTTCTTACCAAAAAATTTCTGAACTTACTCAGGTATATTTACATCTGGAGTATGGAGAAAAACATAGGATAATTTGCAGCTATGATTGGCATTTATAATTTATTTTGCTCATTTTCTTTAATGTATTTTTGTTCAAATGACCTTAAATTTCATCAAGCAGCAACCCACATGTCCTCACTAGAGATATGGAAAAATTTGTGGACATTTTTAAAGGGAAGTTGAAAGCAGAGTTACAAGAAAATGAGAGTTTCACAATATATTGAAGTGCATGAGTATAGGAAAAGAAATGTAATGAACAATACAGCATCACCTAGCATATTGGTAACTGATTCTAGATAGAAGCTGCATTAGTTTTCAACATGTTACATACTGACATACACACATGTGAGTGTAAACATGTGAGAGGTCAGTGATGAATAAGATCATGTGTTTACTGACTGAAGATAGAAATACTGAAATATAGCAAAGTGGAACTGAGTTTTAAAATGAAAAATATTCTCCATGTAACTAAGTTGATCAATAGATACACTGCAGACTACATAGACCCCCAGCCTGGCATAGCCTTATCAAATGCATTTACAAAACTATTCCAAATTAACAATGTAACCTTTGTTTTTACACTTTTTCAAAACCAGCAGGGACTGTATGACAAGCTTATTCAAGATAAAGGAGAAATATGGACACCAGGGTAATTTATGTTAGGAGCTCAACCTTAGAGAGTGACAAAGAATCTGTTCATAGGTGGGAAGAGAAAATATGAAGACAGAACCTGGGGAGGAGAAAAACACCAAAAAACCCCACAACAATATGTAATATAAGACTCAATCTTGCTTAAGAATTATCTGTATAGAGACATTTGGGAATTATTAATTTGATTTAGGAAAATCAGTGATATCACATTAAAATTAATTAGTTGAACTGAAATAATATGTGTGCATGCACCTAAGGTGGTAGAAGTTCAGTTAGGTTACTTCACCCCAAAGGGAAGTAAACTAAATCATACTGAAGCCATGAAGGGTTCAGTTACCATATGTCAGCAGTCTGTACACATACATTGCAAATACAAGGTCATCTCAGGGCTTAAGTAAGAACCACAGGCTAAATTAACCACATAAAAAGTTACTGTGGATCATCAATAAATTATGTAGGTGTCTATGGCATATAATTCTCAACAAAAAAGCTCAGAGGGATTCTTCAGTATTTTTTAACTATTTGAGTTATGACATTTGTGATTTTTTTTCAAGCATTATCATAAAAAGACACTATCCAAAAGTAAGCTGTCTAGATTTACTTCACTGAAAAACATTCAACAATTCAGAATTTACAAATAGATGAAAAATATAATGATATCATATGTTCTGTTAGGGGCGTGGATGGATTTTAGGGACTAATTTTTGAGGTGGCAACACACATCCCTCTATTCTGCCTCCCACTGAAAAAATGCCATGTAGTAGTTAAAGTTCATTATGGTAAACAAAGGTAGCAATCAATGAAATACCCATTTTCTAGGGAGTTACCTGAAAAAGACCATTTTCCCAGGAAATCTAGTTCCTTCTGCACAGCATTATTCAATGGTGCTGCACATAGGAGCAGGAGAGCCTCTTGGCTACACTAGGTTCTGTTTCTTACTGGATGTACAGTAGGTAACAATCTCAGTCTGTCCCCATCTTGAGAACAGACTCCAACTTGTGAAGAATTTGAAGGCTGTAGAGCCTCCCTTCTTTCTCAGCAACCCCCACTCTGCCTCTTTGCCTTCCATTCTGAGCTGCGTAGGGCCTCACATTCAGCAGAAATCCATATGTGGTGAATATGCCCTTTCTAATATCCTTTATATATGCTATGAGAATATTTAATGTATATAATATGATATTATTATATATTATACATATATTGTATACTGGATTTTTTGTATGCAGCATGAGCACACTAAAAACTGAAGGAGATAAAAAATGGGGGGTGTGGCAGTTGGGCAGAGGTTTTTATGTTCTGTTCTGTCTGTTAGTAGTAGTTTGGAACTACAAAATGAGCATTTTAGCATGCTACTTCTAGGTAGATCAGTGCTAAGAGAGCTAACAGTGAGTTTTAAATTGCCAGAATTTAAATTATTTTTCTTCCTTTTCTAATGCAACTGTTCACCCCTCTGAGCTGCTGACTGAAATTGCATGCAGTTCTAGGCACGTAGCAAACTATTATCTGTTTTAAGTCAGAAAGATTTTAATTAGCAAAAATAGGACTACAAGGTAGCGGAAAGCACAGGCTTTTCTGCACAAATCTGCTGCAAGCCGTTGATTCAGCACCTGGAGTGTTTCTTTAACTTGTGCCAGTCGCTGACTGTCACCTGGAGCCATTATTGCAATCAGACATCTTGAGGAGATGTCAGCCATGCTTCAGCTCCCCAGCCAAGTTCTTTTCCATTGGTGATAGTAATTGTGGATGTAACAGGATTCATTATTACCTTCCTGTGCAACAAGGACTCTTGTGCCACAAAAAAATTACTGCACTGACTTTGCAGAACGGTCTTCAAAGGCCTCAGATGAATGGTCATATGACATGACAGATTTTTTTTTTAAAATATAGAAGAACATTCTTTAAAACAGAAATATTTCTTCAAATAATATCTATGCATTTCCTAGTTTCAGATGCCATTAACATATTCTGAGCTACTGGATGTTCTTATATATACAGAAAAAAGATTAGATGTGCAATTATAATTCATACAAATCAACTACTTAGAGTCTGAATACTATAGAATGAGACAGATGCTATAAAGACATAGGCAGGAGGATCTTCAGGAAGGAATACCCTCTAGGGGAACTAATGGATCCTGCAGAATGTGGGTCTTCTCCATGATCTTTGGAGAATCACTCTGGTAAATCAGGCAGCTCAGAGAATTATCTGTGTTATTTTTCATTTGTAGGAATCACTGCTTCACACATGAAACTCTCCCCAGAATCATAAATCAAATCCTTGAAATCTGATAGGGAAGTGGAGAGGAAGGGGATGGGTCTGTAACTGGGCTCACTGGGAAGCGGACCAACCTGCCAGCCACTTCATGCCAGGAATTATCCCACTATACTCACTGCAAACATAACATTTTTCTTTCAAAATCTTTATTAATTCTCAGCGGCTGCAGAGCAGTGTGTATAGAAGATCTAATGTATGTAGTGTTTTTAATTGAAGATCACCAAGGACTTGGCAGATATTAAATGCTGCCCCAAAGTCCCGAGACTGCTACCGCTGCCCAGAGCATGTAGCAATAAGCAATGGCAGCCTGAAAGATCTGCAGATGGCCCTTGGCATCATTCTTCTTCTGGGAATATGACTTTCACATTGAGAATTTGTAAACCTGTGTTTTGGTTTCATAGGTGATGAAGTGGATAACTGGAAAACTCACTGCTTTCTCTTCCTAACCTCATAGACATATGAGGAGAGGTCAAAATCCTGTCTCAAATAATTCAGACTTAATGTTTTGTAAAACAAGTAAATAATAACTCGGTGAATGTGTTAGAAAATTGGGTCACAGACAAACATACATGGTGTCAGTGGCCAAGGTTCAGTCAAATATATTGAGTAGTATGGTTTCAAATTGAGTATTGTGCCTCAGATTTTATCAAAACAAGGACTTATCCACAGCCTTAAGCTTCATTGAAACACCTATTTAGTTCATCTTTTGGTTAAAGTGGAAAATGACAAGGAAGTAGAACACATTTCAAGCAACTTTTGTATTTGTTTTTACTTAAGTGTTGCACTGGAGAATATTTTGTACTCAAACCCACACATTCATGCTAAATCTGTTAATAATAATAATAATAATAATAATAATAATAATAATAATAATAATAATAATAATAATAATAATAATAATAATAATAATAATAATAATAACAATAATAACAATAATAATAATAATAATATTTCCTTTGACAATCACTCCATTTTCTTACAAATTTCCTAGGACAGCAACATGTTTACAGCACCACCTGCAGCATTATAAATCTAAAAAATTCTTGTCTAAATGGGGTAAATTACTGTAACTGGTCAACCTTTGGTACTTATGCACCTATTCAACACAAGCAAACAACTCCAAACTGTACAGACATGTTTCAAGCCCATTATTGCAATTTTGACAGTCCTCTCACCTTACCATGTTACTACTTGTGAACAAACATACTGGGCTAGTATATTTCAGTAAAATAGACCAGATCTCCTCTTGTGGAAGTCATGATCAGACCTCACATTACTTTAGTACATCTAAAGTATTTTAAAGAAACTCTTTGCATGTCTGCAATGTATTGACTACCTACACTGCAAAGATTAGTGCGAAATAGCTTTCTTTTAAGGATAAAACAATAAATGTTAAATGAGATTAGAATTTTCATTTAATATAATAATTCTTCCCTGTTTATATCATAGAATCATAAAATACTACATTGGAACAAACCTCAAATATGTTCTCATCCAACCCTTTATTTTTGGTAAAAACATGGTCTGCACAAGACTGTCCGGCACCCTGTCTGTCTGAATCTTAGAAGTGTCTGAAGCTGGGAATCCACCACTTCCCAGAGGAGATTATTCCAATGTCTGATCATTCTCATTGTGAAAAATTTTCCTCATGTGTCCAATTGGAATCTCCCCAGGGTTAACTTGTACCAATTACCCCTTGTTTTTTCCATGTGACTCCTTGTAAAAAGGGAGTCTCCATCTTCTTTGTAACCATCCCTTAAATACTGGAACATGGTGATAAGGTTTCCCATAAGCCTTCTATTCTCAAGGCTGAACCTCCGTGATTTCTCTAAGATTACGGAAAGAGGCCTTGCAAAGACATCAACCAACACTCTTGGGAGTATATTTTCAGGGCCAATCAATTTGTGGGGGTCAAGCTCCTGTAATAGTTCATGTCAACTCTTTCTTCACTAATAGTGAGTCTGTGTTTGCATCAACCTGGGCTTTTGTTCTCTAGGCTTGAGGACCAGCTATGCTAGAAAAGACAAAGATGAAGAAAGTATGGAGAAGCTCTGCATTTTCAGCTTTGTTTTTTTAGACTAACTCATGTCTCCTGCTTAATAATGGACCAATATTATCTTATATAATATGAATCAGAATAAATTTAAATTTTATTTTCAAGTTATGAAGAGTTTTAATAAGCAAACTTTCTGAGAGACAGAAGGGAGCATGGGAGAAGAGAAGCCACCATGACATCTCTTGGCACAGAGGGTTGCATTTCCAAGGAACAGGTACAGACAAGGCAGGCAGATATATATAATAAAAGTATAGAGCTGCCACAGGCTTTTTTACAGTACATGACTTTTGTTCTTATTCTTGAAGAAAGCACACAAACCTGCAATGAAAAGGGACATATTCAACTGAATCAGGCTTGTGAAAGTCCATGTACTCCATGACCTTGATTGTTTCCAGGGTTGGGACCACTACCACATCTCTGGACAACCTGTTTCAGTTGTAATCATCTCTGTCCCTTTCCTGGTTTTCTTCGTGTGTTTACAGTTATTGATGATAAATTAATAGTCCTCCTTCGTTATAAGTCTCACTAGTTCTGTGTCAGACTTCCTTTATTTGTCCTCTTCAGAATATTTTGGTCCATGAATCCTAAATTTTGTTGATATTTATGTGTCATGACAGGACATCTACAACTCCAGGACAACAATTATGGTTTTGTATCCATAACATGCCTGAAAGTTCAAATGCAATTATGGATGATAAAAACAACAGCTATATAAGCTGAATATTCAAAACCATAACTGCTTTATTGTTCAATAACATCTGACACTTAAATATCAGAATACAGGAAAATAACAAAGGCAAATGGCGCAATAGGGCATAAAATATTCCTTTTAATAGTATTGCCACAGAAAGCAACAGAAAAAGGTTTACCTTTAAGGTAAACAGACCGAAAGATTCAACTGCAGAATTCTACAAAAGGAAAGGTTTCCAAAATAGCAATGTTAATCGAGGAGAAGCCTGATATTTTGAAACAGTAAATGCTAGGGGTGAAGGAGAAACAGGTCAGAAGCCAAACATAAATTAGAAGAGAGGCCATAAACATGAACCAGATTTCACAAATAGAAAGGGGAAAAGGTTTGAAGAGCCTTTAATGTTAACAATAAAATTTTGAAGTTGATGCTCAGCTTTAGAGGTAGTCAATGCAGTTGCCTGAGTAAAGGGTAATATGAGAGTCCCAGAAAGAGTAATAAATTAAACAAGAGGCAGAATTTTGAGCAGATTGCAAGCAGAAGGCTGAAGGAATAGGAATACTACAAAATATTCATTACTCTTAGAAATAACTGTGGCCTGATATAGAATTTTAGCGAAAAATCCTAAACAAGTGTAAAAACAGATTAAAAATCGGTTAGTTAGCATTCATCCTGTAGATAGATAGAGCACACTTGTGCATTTTTCACCACTGAGATTCAGATATTTTGGCAATTATTCTTTAACTAATAAAGAACTTTGCATCATTGCACATTGTCAATGATGAGCAAATGGAAGCAGCTTCATGTTGCTTCATGTTGCATCAGCGGAAAGAACAGAAGAATTTGGGAATGAAGGTATCGTGAAAACATGGTGTTTTGCACAGCTTTCAAATACTTTTAGGTGTTGTTTATTGCCTCTACATATCTAAACCATTTTTCTTTATGCTGCAGAAGGAAAGAATGATTAAAAAAGGGTGAAAGAAATCTGAAGAGATTATTTAGACTATCTCCTTTTCCAAAAAAAGCCAGGATCATTTTACCAGTGTAGTCAGACAATAAAGACCCTACTGCCTCCCTTGTCTATATCCATGCTTCAAAATTCTTGATATTTAAAGACTTGTCTTCACATCCAACATTCTTTCTCAATGAAATGTAAAGCTATTACTATCTGTGCTGTATGTTACAGATATGACAAATGTATTATTCCCTTCCTTTTTACAACGTTATTTGCATACTTGAAAACTGTTATCATGCTTCCTTTCCATCTTTCAATGCTAGATAAAAAAACTCAGTTTCTTAACCATGCAAATAAGTACTGCTTACTTCAGTGGAACAACCAGACAGTGACTCCCCCGCGCTTTGAGTTAAACTTTGTTCACTGGTTAAAGTTAAGCCCAGTCTGGCACTCCACAATCAACAGGAAAGGAAATGAGCTTGGCAAAGCATATTGGGACAGTGGACTTCTTCAGTTCAAAGTCAGTTGAGAGGTTATAGGAACAGGCCAAAGACAATGACTTCTCAAAAATAGCTAACACAGTACAGTTAGCCTCATTCCAAAACAGGGGCATGAGTGAACAGCAGAAGACTGCCCAAAGGGCCAGATGCACTGTAATAGGAAAAATCAGGGATGCCACTTATTAAGGCATGAGCATATTAAGGGTCTATCTATGGCTCTGCCTCCACCCCCCTGTTTCACAAAAGTTGCAACACACTGAATTGACAAGTTTCTTATTGCCTTTGGCTGAACAGAAATATGTCATAAAACTGAGTAAAAACATGATTTCAAAAGCATAAAGTTTAAGTCCAGACCATTGGTGACCCTGATTGTAACAGAATTCCCACAATGCATTTTCCACATTGTCTCTAGTATGCATTGAATACACTTGTGAAACAGATGATCCTATGTCCTAAAAGAATTGTCTTTGTTAAGCGTATTGTAGCTTTATTTTTTAATGATAAACAGCAGTCATAAACAATAGCACTTATGTGAAACACAGTGTTTGCAAGGGCCTTGGGACCTGTGTCTTGGGAATGGAGACTCCTGTCAATCCTGCATTTATTGTTAGTACTATAATAATAATCTCTTCTCTACCTTGCATAATACTTATTCAGAGCTTAAAAAGTAGTCTGTGCTATAGTTCAAGCTCAGAGTTAATTGTACCATTTGACATGAGAACACCTGAAAAGTGTGGTCTGTCATGGTAATACTGACACAACCTTAACTTTATTGGCACTAGCAGGTGTTATTTGATAAAAGTATCTCCTGCTTATAGCACTGTCATGGTAATTAAAGCATGTCAGAATTACAAAACAAGTGTAGTAAGGAAAAATTTTATGACAGAAATATTAACACAATTTTAAAAACATGATTTGCTACAGTATTAAAAATGGAAAATTGTGTTCCAAGTCATAATGATTTAGTGTTGAATTACAGAAATACTTGAAATGCCTAAACATGATGGCAATCAGTATTGTTCTTCAGCATTACAAATGCACAAAAGTGCTATGACAAATACATTTAAATATCTTTAATGCTGCAAAACCTGTAAAGGCAATTATCAGCAATAAAATTTCTATTGGATTTGGATAAATTTTAGACAATTAGCCTTCTTCTAAATGTAATTCCTAGCCCAGAAATCTGTAGGGACACATGACTTATCCACATTTATTACTCATTAAAACAGAGTAATTCCTGTCATGGTCGAACATCGAGGGATTTATCATCATAAATTCAGATCAGCTAATGGACTGAGTATTTTTTTTCTCCCAGGAACAAATCCCTAGGTAAAAGATGTGAAATATGAATTGACCACAACAAAAGGAGTGCATAACAGTAATACTCATAGTAGATGTATACAGTTATTATTCACAACATGTAGATAACGTACATTTATTATATATTGGTAACATATTGGGAAAATAGATTTACTCATGGATACTTCTCAGACAGCACAGATAAAGTTTGTGCATACCCTCTTATTAATAAATTCTCCTCCAAATGTTTCAAAATAAATATGATCTATGTTCAAAAGTTTTTACTTTTCTCTTCAGCCAAAGTATCCTTCCTTCCTTTCTTGAGTGACAGTATAATCTATCTATGCTAGTCTAGTCTATCTTTTTTAACTCACAGGTCTTGTGCCTCCAGCATATTAAACTTAGATTCTTCAATGTAAGCAAATAATCAGATGAAATATTTTTATAATTTAAAAGACAGAGTTCAACAGACCAAACAATTTAGCAGTTTGGTGACAGCTACATTTTTCTCTACTTCTTAAAAAAATAATTCCTATTGAGAACAAATATTTCAATATAGATTTGCATGATCTTACTTGAACCTTTTCCCCAATGGAGCTGAACACAAACCTGAACATTTACAGGTGGACAAAGAATGAATAAATACAACCGTTTAATTACTATTTACTTTTCAACCTCCCTCGCATTCTTCTACATTAAGGCTAAGAAAAAAAAAATAAAAAATCAGGAAATATCTGACACAGGTTTGCTTTCATGTCTGCTACTGTAATAGTCACTGGGATTTCTTTTTTCCATTTTCCAGAGTTTATGACTGACAGGTTTCACAGAATTTTAAACTGGGTTCATGATGTGATCTGAAATGACACTGAACCATTTCTACGTCTTGCAGAGTTATTTTAACCTAACTTTTTTTTCAAACAATTAGAAAATTCCGCCTTTCTGAGACTGTTGCTTTTATTCACTAGATGCTTAATACTTCTTGTGTAAATGTGCTTTTTTAAAGCAAGTTGCTCCATGCACTTTCCTTTGTATTTAAAGGGAACAGAAATAATTATGTATGTGTAAATAAGACAAATTCTTTTAGTGTTTTCTTAGACCAGGAATGCACATTTGAACCCAGCTGATTTTCCCTGCTTATCATGCTTTCATTTGCATAGTAGAGCTTTTGTGAAGTGTGCAGGATAGTTGTTTTTTAGATTGAATGTGAACCGAAATATGTGCTTCCAAGGACATCTATGATTCTCTAACATAAAAAATGTTCAATCTGTGAGAACAGACTAGCAAAAGTCAAACTAAATTGCACTAAAGATCAACAATCTGTCCACTAGATTCTCACAATCAGACTTTACACCCTTATTGCATTTCTTGTTAAACACATTGGGTCCTATTTGCTCTTCTCTACATCTTCTTCAGTGCAATCACCTCTCTGAAAATATGTATGTCCTCAGGTTTCCCGTGACAATGTAACTAATTCCATCTCCATCATACTATTCATCATGTTCTTTTTCCCATATAGAAGTCCAATCAAGTCCTGTATTGATGATGCTCTGAAAAATTACTGTCAGAAATCATTATTAACAAGCTAGTTTTGCCTGTAGCATTAAAGGAAGTATTTAATAGGACTGGTCTCAAAATGGGTCATTAGGTTATTCATGGCATTACTTTTCTCCAAGTTAGTAATTCCCTTGGCAGCATATTCCATTATTACCTCCCACTTAGCTCATCTTTTCCACTTTAAAAGTTCTTGTACTAGCCCTATATTATCAAATTCAATAGGTAATTTCCCATGTGGCACCCTATCAAATGTTTTAGTGAAATGTAGACTGATTACACAAAACACATTTCCTCTGTCAACTGCCATTTAAAAACCAGGATAGCAGGATCTGACATGATCTATCTTTGACAAAGATGTTTTGCACTTCATTGCATTTTCCATTTCTTTTCCTACATTTGTTCTTATTTCTTTTTTTTTTTTGGACTCTGAAAAGCTTTGCACATTATTGAGGTCAGACTACTAAGCTTGTTGTTACTTGATTTTCTTTTTCTTCATAAACATGGTGTATAAAATACTATCTTGAAGTTAATGCACTTATTAAACACTTTGTCTTGTTGAATATGCAATGCCAGATCTTTCAGGATTCTGGCACAAAGATTGCCGATACTGAAAGTAAAGTAAAATGAAAGAGCTTTGAGGTAAAACATTTTTTTTTCCCAGACTATCCTTAATCTTATAATTACTTCATTGAAAGCTTAGGTCACATGTTTATTTAATCTGATGAATAATCTACATCATGTTTTATCATAATCACAATCTCATGAATGTCCCCTGGTCTCTGGCAGCCCTAGGAGCTGTATTTGAACTACTTATCACTCTGGAGCTTCACTGTCCAAGAAGACATCCAATTTCAAATTAGGAACCAGAATAGATGGCTCAAATAACACCATAGGCACTTTAAATTATGCATTGTATTAATTAAACTATATTTTCTAGTCATAAACTCCTCAGTATTTAGAATCATGTCTGGTAGCAGTTTCTAATTTATCTTCAGGCTTCATATAGGATACTGAACTTTTATGTAACCAATAGTTGGATCAGCATGAGTGCACATTTGGAGTGCAGTAGAAGGGAAATACAAAAAGAAAGATCAATGTTGACATATTGGCTTCAGTTGATTATGAATTTGCCACATTCCTCTGTAGACTGTTCCAGTGGATAAATCTATTAAAAATGTATAACTTGTTTTCAGCTTGTGTTTTTAAAATGTTTTGTTTAAGTAGCTGGTGACGCTTGTCCACATTTACCTATTCTTTTCTGTGACTTTCCCAAATCAAAGTACTTCAAGGATACCTTGAAGTTAAAAAGAATAGTATAATACTGATGATAAAACTGGAAGAATATGTAAGTTCAATATAATTTTATTATATACTATATTACTATGATAAATTGTATGCCATACCTTTGCAGGAATTAAAAGAAGCTGCTTTAAATTAAGTTGCACTGCGGGTAAAATATATTTTCTCAAGTATTGAACATCTATTACTAATCATAATAGCAATTAAAATAATAAATGTTTCCTCAAAGACAGTGATAAATATTTGCTTATAACAGCTCTCATTTTGAAAGATGACTTTCCCAGATCAAGAAGTTGTTAAAATATCCAGGAAAGCACTTCTGTACTTGAGCAGGCCTTTGGAGAATCTGGGAAATCTAAGTTGAGAGTGATGCGAAGTTTTGCCTTCAATACTCCAGGTTTCTAAATTCTTCAGGTGTCTACTTGGCTGACTTTTATCTCCCCAAGGGAAAAGCTGGTGTATGTAAAAGGATATTTCTGAATAAGTGTTTAGTATTACTGTAAGCTGATTAATTGATATCTCTGAAGAACATTAGCTGGGTAGATGTACCCTTTTACATGAATATTACTGTATAGAAGACCTAGGTACTGGACCCCAATCAGGATCAGGAAACAGGTATTGAGTTTCTGGTCAAAATTATGAGCTAGAATCACTGATTAAAAATATAAAATAGAAGCCTGATGAATTTAACCATTTCTGTGATTACACCGAGTGAAGTTCTTTAGTTTGTAAGCTGTGGTTTGGATATTTCAGTTCTGCATTAAAGGTCAGAGCCTTCCCTCAAACTAGTTTCAAAGCCAAGAGGGAACAAGGGCTTTGCCTTTAGCCATCCAAAAAGTGTCAGTCTTCAAGGCAAAATTTTATGTCTAATCTGTTTCTGAATGCCTGTCTGATTGTAAAACTCAGAGCCACTAAGAGATTTGAGTTTGTTCAGCCTGGAGAAGAGAAGGCTCCAGGGAGACCTTAGAGCAGCTTCCAGTACGTGAAGGGGCTACAATAAAGCTGGGGAGGGTTTTTTACAAGGGTGTGTAGTGATATGATGATTGGTTCATTGGAAGGGGGAAAGATTTAGATTAGACAGGAGGAAGAAATTCTTTGCAATGAAAGTAGTGAGGTACTAGAACAGATTGCCCAGTGAAGATGCAGATGCCCTCTCCCTGGAGCTGTTAAAGGGCAGGTTGGATGGGGCCTTATCTGGATCCTGATTTAATGGGAAGTGTCCTAGCCCATGGCAGAGGAGATGGAAGTAGATGACCTTTAAGGTCACTTCCAACCCAAACCTTTCTATGATTTTATGATTCTATGAATATAGCTTTTAGTGATCAGACAACACTTTGAGTCTGCCAGTCCTAAGCTTTTCAGTTAATGTTTTACAAAGTATGAGAGTGAAAAAAGATTGATTATGTAGCACAATTTTCTGTTTCTGAACAGAAAACAATGAGTTTATCACTGTGCTAGCTGAGATCTTACCACAGCTTATTTTTATTAAAGGATAACTGATGTTTAAAGTGCTACTAGGAGCTGAATGTGGAAAATAGGTTAAGGACAACACCATATGTATGAATTAGAATGAAATCTGGGTTTGAAATGGAGAGCAGTTGCATCTACGGGAGCAAGCTAGAAAGTCACTGGAGTGAGTTGTACCAACTATTTTTTTCTAGTGTTCTAAGTGTGCCTTCTAATGTAGACCAAAGTAATAGCTTCTCTCTGCCATGATTAGTGGGAAATCAGCATCTGTAGTGCACTGAATTTTTAGGGCAGTCATTCCTGTTTAATTCTGGTTGCTCTTCTACTTAATTTTCTGCATCAAACATAAATAATGGATGTTCTCTAAATAAAATTTATTTTAAATAATCTGTAAATAATTAAATAATAAACATTCTGCTACTACTTTAGTGACAAAGCAGCAATGCTTACAATTGGGGAAATCAAGGTAAAGGGTAGGCAACACATTGTAAGGCTCTCATAGAATCATAGGATAACCAGGTTGGAAGAGACTCACTGGATCGTCGAGTCCAACCATTCCTATCAATCACTAAACCATGCCCCTCAGCACCTTGTCCACCCGTGCCTTAAACACCTGCAGGGAAGGTGAATCAACCACCTCCCTGGCAGCCTGTTCCAGTGCCCAATGACCATTTCTGTGAAAAATTCTTTCCTAATGTCCAGCCTAAATCTCCCCTGGTGGAGCTTGTGGCCATTCCCTCTTGTCCTGTCTCCTGTCGCTTGGGAGAAGAGGCCAGCTCCCTCCTCTCTACAACCTCCTTTCAGGTAGTTATAGAGAGCAATGAGGTCTCCCCTCAGCCTCCTCTTCTCCAGACTAAACAATCCCAGCTCTCTCAGCAGCTCCTCATAAGGCCTGTTCTCCAGTCCCTTCACCAGCTTTGTTGCTCTTCTCTGGACTCGCTCCAGAGCCTCAACATCCTTCTTGTCGTGAGGGGCCCAGACCTGTACACAGGACTCGAGGTGCGGTCTCACCAGTGCCGAGTACAGAGGGAGAATAACCTCCCTGGTCCTGCTGGTCACGCCGTTTCTGATACAAGCCAAGATGCCATTGGCCTTCTTGGCCACCTGGGCACACTGCTGGCTCATGTTCAGTCGCTGTCAACCAACACCCCCAGGTCTTTCTCCTCCTGGCAGCTTTATAGACAGACTTCTCCTAGTCTGTAGCACTGCCCAGGGTTGTTGTGCCCCAAGTGCAGGACCCGGCATTTGGCCTTGTTAAACCTCATGCCATTGGACTCTGCCCAGTGGTCCAGCCTGTTCAGATCCCTTTGGAGCCTCCCTACCCTCCAGCAGATCCACACTTCCACCCAGCTTAGTGTCATCTGCAAATTTGCTAAGGGTGCACTCGATGCTTTCATCCAGGTCATTGATAAAGACATTGAACAGGACTGAACCCAGCTATGTAACAATAACACAAAGACTCAAATAATCTGATATCTGTGGCATTTATTTCTTCTAGGAAAAGAGAGAGCCTAAGACAGAAGTACCTGTTTTCATGCATTGGTAGTGAAGACTCCTAGCAATACATATGATCAGTACTTTGAATGTCCCTTTGAATGTCCTTTGAATGTGGAATCATGGAACAAGACACATGAAAATAATAAGAAACATCAAAAAAATATTGATTGCTAATATTGAGTACAACTTTTGACCTGGTAGAATCAGCACATGGATTATAGCAAGTATATATTAAAAGAAAACGTGCTTCAAAATTTAATCTAATACTTCAAAGTACACTGTAGGTAGAAAGAATACAACTGGAAACCCTTTTCTGAAGTATAGCAGACCACTTGTCATTGCACAACAACAACAAAGGAGAATAAACTTCAATCATGAAATCAAACATGGAACTAGACAAACCTATGCCTTCTCTCTGCCCACTCCCCCCTTTAATTGGCGCTTCCCAAAGTTTCAGCATTTTGAAGGCTAACAAGTAGTGAAGATTGGTGTAATGAAATCCTCACACTTGCACTCGTAACAATGTGCTCTTTTCATACAGAGGACAAGAAGTGATCAAGAAGTGAATAGTAAGTGAACAGATGTTCTGCCTCTAGGCACTGAAATCAAGCTACTTTAGGTGGGCTTTCTATGTATTAATGGAGGCTGAAGTCCTTGGGCTGCCTTCAATATTAATGATTCAGCTTGGGAAAAAAAGTCTATTTCTTCAAAGCATGTGTTGCAAAGATATATAAGTTGATTTGCCTGACAAAAAACAGGTATATAGTGGAAAAATAAGGTGTTTTCTCTGTGATATGGAATTTATGCTGGCATATGCTAAAGCGACAAAAAAATCCAAGATCAAATGACACCTACTTGGATTCACTTTAGGTTACCATCTATCCATTTACTCAAAATCCTGTGGCACATGAGGATCTATTCAAGACTCAAAACCGTTGCTACCTAGAAGAAATTTTACTGCCCTAAATTAAACAGAAAAAAAACCTCTGCGGTCATTCCCACAGTATAGTGACTAAGCATTTTTAAGTTCTTGTCATTAGCTTCTCCAGAGCTTCTGGATCTCTAACAGGGCTATCTTCAGACATACTGAACTTAATATGCAGAGAGCTTGCTAAATATTTGATCTGAAAAGATGATATAATGTAAATTCAGGCAAGTGTCTTCTCAATGAATTAAGTGCCAGCTGATGAATGCACCTCAGAGCAATGATGATCACAAGCTCTAGGGGCAATGAATATGGCATGGATGGAAACATAAGAAGTTCCCTCTGAATATCAGGAAACACTTTTTTACTGTGAGAGTGACTGTGCACTGCAGCAGGTTACCTAGAAAGGCTGTGTGATTTCCATCAATGCAGATCTTCAAAAATCATTTGGTCATGGTCCTGGGCAACTGGCTTTTATGTTTCCATGAATGTCTCTATCAGTCTTCACTCCCTCCTGAAGTGAACTGTCCTAGAGCCTGATGCAAGCACTATCCAAAACCTTTGTTCCTTTGCTTCTAAAATATGTCAATAGATCATAAGGGTGGCACCATCCCTTGCCTGTTCCACTCACACATATGTGATCATATATGTGTGTGGTTGATTCAAATAAGAAAAAATCAAAATAGCACTTTCTGCCAACTTCGTACTTAACAAGGGAACTCACTGCTAGAGAACTTCTTTAATAGCAAGCAGTCATAGACTGAATCTATCTCTTCTGTACCACCTACATAGATCCAAAAATGCGAAATGAAACACTGGAGACTGGATGTTTCATTGAAGAGAGATCTCACTGAAGCAATCCATATTAATTCACAGAACAGCAATATTAGAATAACAAGTGTCACTTCATTAGAGGAAAAAACATGAACTTTGTGCTTCAATTGCAAGTTTTAAAGTCATATATAAATGCATCCATATTCATAGTTTTTGCACAACCAACAAGAATATAGAATCATAATTCAGGATGAGGATGATTAGGTTGAGCAGGAATTCTCTTATTCCCTGCTGTAAATTTAAAAAGATCACAGGCAAAGATTTTAGGGGTGGGGAAGAGGGAAAAGTTAGGTTTTAATTTTAATTAGAGGCTAGTTACCTATTTTTTTTGCAGTTTATAGTGATTGTATTTAACCTGGATAACCCTTGTTAGGGTTTACATCTGGATTCCTAAGAAGGGCTAGTTAAACAGAAAACAGCATAGTCAAGCTTAGCATTTTTGACACACACACAGGAATCAATTTTTTTTTTTAAAAAATCTATACTCAAGGAAAAGGTGTGCTACACTAATAAATTCCCAAATACCCTATATAATTTAGCTACAGGCAAATATACATGAATAAAAAAGCAAATACAGGCACAGACGTGCATGTGCACACACATTCTTCGTGCAGCAATTTCTGTTTTCCTGATTTAGTGTATAGTTCCCAAGTCCACTGAAATCTTCAGCCCTCAAGAGTGTGATTAGCCTGGGTTTCAGAGGTGTACCATCATGCTTTATTTTTTGCAAAAGAATGCACAGGAAATAGACAGTGTCTGTTCCACAGTCTTGAGCCCTATGAGAAGATCTTTCTATAGTCTTTCTGTATTAGTTGCAAAGTGTGGAGAGGGGGGTTTTACTATCATACACTGTATCTCTTAATTGATTTTTATTCCTACTTCCTATACATCAGCATGAAAGGAATGAAGAAATATCATTTTTCAGTAACTAGGCTTGCACCTTGCCAAGATCCATGCTTTTTTTCCCACATTTCTCTGATTACAGCTCCAACATAATCAGCCCTTGAACTCTATTATGTATACAAATTCAAATCTAGAAACTAAGTTTATGCATTTGGTACAGCTGATAATCCACTGTTTTTATGCGAAGGGACAGGTTAAAGAAAGAAAAGCAAACTCCAAATTAATCTGTTCTGCAAAATGCATATCCTGCAAAGGCATTGCAAAGATTAGACTAATGACTATGGGAGGATGAGACTGAAGATGGTAAATTATTTCTATACTCAATGCTTATTAAGTTATCTATCAAAGACAATTTACTTGGTTTTTGTGCTGGAGGTGTGAGCACTATTTTCCAAGATATTTTTTTCCTCTATCAGTCTCTTAAAATAAGTAACCTCTACAGGGTAGCTGTTGAGTGTGTTTGAATGGTATGAACCTTGCCAAGTAGGGAGTGGAGTTCCTTGTATAGAATAAATTTTATATTACTTACCAATATAAAATGATGAAGCATAATCAGTCATCTTCCTGTGGTGACTCATAATAGTTACTGTTATTAAACTTTGATAACAGTTTTCTCCTCCCCTATGTATCATCTCATCTTTCCTTGCACTACCCTCCGGCTTCAGCAGTCTTTGCCAGCCTTCTGGTAATATTCTGTTTTGTACAGTGCCAGTAATACTGTCTATCATCTCAACCCTCTGCTTCTTGGAATGATTAATATTGTGCTTTGGAAATTATTTGAGACAGAAGGCTCCACAACTGTACTTATTGGCTCATCCTAATTCCCTGAAAAAAGGTTTAGTGCATTTTCAAAAGAAGAATTTTTCAGATAGGATTCCAA
The DNA here is from genome assembly GCA_033459285.1 of Clamator glandarius. Classification (NCBI taxonomy): domain Eukaryota; kingdom Metazoa; phylum Chordata; class Aves; order Cuculiformes; family Cuculidae; genus Clamator; species Clamator glandarius. The sequence continues at coordinate 72,486 of JAUNZM010001062.1, read as the reverse complement.
ATGGATTTTCAACTAGGCTTCAACCTTTTTGAGACCTATGGATGTTGAATAGTCTTTTACTAGTTGCCATGCCAACTGATACCAGAGGAACACTGCTGTGTGTTCATGCCCTAGAAAGCTTCACCAGATGTCTTCAACAAATTGCCATGAAAAGACTTGGGCCTGTCAGTCTTGTTAGGAGATAAAAATCAGAATGAAATGTTCCTGCCTCCGCTTCTGATAAAACCAGCCCATAAAATATGTAGACCTACACTGCTCTCACAGTAAACCAGCAAAATCTTTCCCCTACCCTAACTCCCCCTCACTTCCTGTACCAGGATTTTTAAATATTTATGTTCTTTTTTCTACATGAAGCACAAGGCTTTGCAGCTGACATCGTCTGGCAGTGCAAAGTTAGAAGCATCTGGCTGGCAGTGGAGTAAGAGAACAAGATGATAAATTATTGACATACATAAATCAACACCCTTTAAATATTCGCCATATGAAGGAAAAAAAGCAGCTTTTGTTATTTCATCTAGAAAAGTGTTAAGATGATAAACACTGAACACTGTATCAGCTGCTTTGTGATTTTCTTTTCCTACCTCAGAAACCAAATCTATCCTTAAAACATACTGTCATTCTCTGGAGGGGCAGTATGGAAATACAAAAATGGTTTTCCTAGTGATCTAAACATTCAGGGTTTTTTGGTTTATTGTTTTGTTTTTTTTTTTTAACATTGTGGCTCTGCAAGAGTAAGACTGTATTCAAACACTTCAAAATGATCACAGAAAATGAGATTTAAGAACAAATAATGTCTCAGAGGAGCATGCCCTGCACCATACCCTGAAGAAAAAAACTTATGACTGTAGCAGGAACTGTGGACGCATGGCACTTTAGGAGAACTGTTCATCCTTTTTATGATGTGTATCTATATATTCTCATAAACTGTAAGGCACTGGGCACTCAGGATACTGAGTGAAATTCAACAGAGCATGATTTGTGAATAATCTACAGTGAATTTCTGGAAAAAGGAAACCAAAACAATGTGTCACAAATCACTTCATTCTGTAATTCAGTGCTCATCGCATTGCCTTCATAGGAGTCTACAGAGTACCTTAATTAGTGATCATTACACGGGATGTCATCCAGAGGGACGTGGACAAGATGGAGCAGTGGGTCTGTGTGAACCTCATGAGGTTCAACATGGCCAAGTGCAAGGTCTTACATCTGGATCAGGGCAATCCAAGTTTTCAGTACAGGATGGGGGATGATGTGATTGAGAGCAGCCCTGAGGAGGAGGACTTGGGTGTGCTGGTTGAGGCTCAACAAGAGTTACCAATGTGTGCTCAGAGCCCAGAAAGCCAACTGTATCCTGGGCTGCATCAAAAGAAGTGTGGCCAGCGGTCCTCTCCTCCTCTTCTCTGCTCTTGTGCAATCCCACCTGGAGTACTGTGTCAAATTCTAGAATTCTCAGCATAAGAAGGATACAGAACTGTTGGAACAGTTCTGCAGGAGGACTATGAAGATGATCAGAGGGCTGGAGCACCTTTACTGTGAGGACAGGCTGAAGGTTGTTCAGCCTAGAGAAGAGAAGGCTCCAGGGACCTTAAAGTACTTCCAGTACCTGAAGGAGGCCTACAAGAAAGCTGGGGAGGGACATTTTACAAAGGTATGTAGTGATAGAATGAGGAGGAATGGCTTTAAATTGGGGGGGGGGAAGATTAATATTAGACATGAGGAAGAAATTCTTCATGATGAGTGTAGTGAGGCACTGGCACATGTTGCCCAGGGAAGCTGTGGCTGCCCCATCTCTGGAAGTGTTCAAGGGCAGGTTGGATGGGGCCTTTAAGCAGCCTGGTGTAATGGGAGGTGTCCCTGCCCATGGCAGGGGTGTTGGAACTAGATGATCTTTCAAGTTGCTTCCAACCCACACCATTCTGTGATTCTATGATTCTGTGATTTCTATGATTCCATGATTCTGTGATTCTATGATTCTATGATTCTATGATTCTATGATTCTATGATAAAGTCAAGTGTTAGACCTCTGCTGCAGCTTTATCTTCCATTGCTTGTCCATCAGTCCTTCTACATTTCTCTGAAGTTACCAGACTTTTACATCCATAGGAGCTGAATGTAAGGAGTCTCAATATACTACTAGAAAGTAACTAATAATTTGTATTAGTTATTCTAATGTATTCTAATGTTATTCATTCTATATCAGTTAACAGCCTACCTGCTGTTAAATTGATTCGATACCCTTTACATCTTACACTGAAAACTGTTAGTAATCCCTACACAGGATTTCCATTTGTCTCATCACTCTGAGGACAAAAGTTCATATTAAATTTAATTTTCCACATAATTTTTGCTTGCCAGTGTATAACACTGTCACAGATCTGTAAGCAGGAAAAAAAAAGTGTGTATCTCCAGAGGGTCCAGAAAGAAACAGTTTGCATAAGTGAGCTGCTGTATGCAGTTCCATCTTTAAAAGTGGAAGAACTGACATTCTGCCTTTGATAGGTGAGAGACTGAGGATCAGAGCCAGTGTTCGTCTAGAGAGAAGAGACTGCAATACAAGGCTACAGATGTGTCAGTCATCATTGTTTTTAATTTTAAAGGTTCTGTATAAGGAACATAAAGCATTAGCTTTCAGATTATTTGAAGCACATCATACAGTAACTTCTGCATCACTGGTGACAATCTCCTTGTCCACACCTACCTCCTTGTCTGTATGAAAGCCTGATTACAAAATTATGTGCATCTCAGTAAACAATATACATATTTTCTATTAACGTATTAAATATCTCTTAGTGTCAACCTGTTTAATTTTGTGATTTTTCACAAGAAAGAAAAGCTTTCTGTAAACATGCCACAGGGAGAACTCTGCAGTCCTGGGACAGATTACTTTCCTTCACAAATACTTCTAAGCTAAAGCTCAATTCTGCTCTCACTGAGGTTTTTAACTGATCTCCAAATCCTTTATAATGTCTGTTATCAAATATAGGCTTGGGACTGTTCTGTTCTTGGGTCTGCTGCAGTGGTGTCACACAGCTATTCCTCTTATTCTCCCTTAAGGCGGTTTTCCCTGCCAATGGATCAATCAACTTGCCAATATAAAACACTCCTGGCACATGCAGTAGTTATTTATTTAAAAATTTGCTTAGTAGAGTAGGCTCAAGAGGTACACCTCTTACCTCCAGGAATGCCTCAGAGGACAGTAGCACAGCTGTACCCTAGCACATTTGACTATAAGACAAACAATATAATGCAGAACTTTCAAACTGTGACTGAGGACTATTCTAACTCCAAGTTAAATTTACACCAAGCTGCATACATTTGCATAGAAGCATTTCAGCCGGGCTGTTGGCTGCATCGTTTTCTTAGTGGAACACCCTTGATTTCCCTTAAGGTGAAATCTCCACAAGACTTCAGCTGTGCCATGGAATCCCCAGCATGACTCAGGCCAACTGATGGAGATCCTAAATCAGCACCCCATCCCTCTACCCACTGAGGATCCTCCTGCAGCTTGTCATAGGCAAGCCTGATATTCTTCGCATCTGGTTTAAAGCCCTATCAACGAGTCCTGTAAGCTCCTGAGCAAAGACCATCCCTCATATTTGAGAAAGCTGGCTCCCATCTGATGTCTGTAAACCTGAGGCAGAGTAGGCCATCCTATTGTCAGAAACCCCAAAATTATTATGGTGACACTATCTGTGGAACAATGTATTTCTAGACTGGGCCTGTCTGATCCTTCCAGTGCCACTACCCGTAACTGGAAGGGTTCTCACAGCAACGGGTGCTTTCTGTGCAAACCCTATGCTGTCTCTAAGTGTAATTCGTATCCTTGGATGAAAAAAACCTGCTAATTTTAACATGTAAAAGCATTGTTGGAGTATCAGGTCTTCTTGTCAGACAGGAATTTTATGTGACAATTTTGAGGCTTTATAAGATGTATGCAAGGCTCTGTGACTTTATCCTAATGGGTCTTTTATAGTTAAACACATGCAATTTGTTGATATAATTTCCTCTGTTCTAGCCACAATAATTAATTGTTTCCATGTATTGTGACTGCAATTTTTGGTGTATTTAAGCTTAGCTTAAGTTTATTTAAGTTAAGTTTAATCATAACTTTATTTAAGAGTTCAGGAGGAGTTTGTAGCCTATTTTTTCATTAGTAAATGAGCATTTAAAAAGTACAAACTAGAACTGCCTCATGTATTTAAATGGATTAAGAATAAAACCATTTGCAGTTATTAATTTGTAGTCATCTTCCAGAGCTGATATGAAAAAGAAAGAATGCAAGTGGAATGCTTGCCTCACAATCAGCAGTCTCTTTCAAAACAACAAAAACTACCAAGAATTTTCAATATTTTTTTTCCCCACCAGGTGTTGCAGATGATGCATCATAATTGTTTTCCCAGTCATGCTATTTATTGAGCACCCAAAGTAAGACTCACTAGGAGTTTGAATGAAACATAAAGAACTCAGTAAACACTGAAATTTTGGAAGAGATCTATCTCCTGCTGCATGACTATTTTGGTATATGGTCACTAAAAGAATTCTTCACTATCAAGTATCACAATTGTTACTGTTACGAGTGCTGTGTTAAAATAACATTAATGTTGAAATAGTAAGCAAAATTTGATGGCTGACTGGGAGTTGACAACATTAATGTAGTAAACTGAAAAACTTTATTCTATGCTGTTGGCAGACAGTAAGCCTTGTTTCTCTGACTTTGACTCAGGACTAAGGAACAGGTATTGTTTCTATGCAGCCAGCAGAAAGCATGGTTACAGAAACAATTGTAGGCTATGCAGCAGACTTGAGGGTATAATTAGCAAACAGGATTCTGTAATTATTCTTCTATACCACTTGTGCATTACTCACATGCAAGTACGTGGTTAGTGTGGCAACAATGTGTTTTACTTTAGTTTCTGCAATACAGTTTCAACCTGGAGTCTACCTCAGGGAAGCAGCTTGGTTTTTTTGTTGTTTTGTTTTTTTTTTTTTCCCCTCAAATACCTGGAAAGCTCAAGCAGCTGCAATGGTTAAAACTGGGCTTACATCCAGACTGCTTGAGTTGGTGCCTAGGCAGTCTGAAATTCCCAAGCATATGAAGACAACTTGTATATCTCATTACCTGGTGGAAACCTAGAACAAAGCACCTAAAATCTAGTAAGATCATAAGTTACTTAAAAACAGTACTTTCTGCTTTAAAATGAAAAAGGGACTCTCAGATGTAATGAGTCACAGTTGGCCCTCAAATGTATATTACCTAAATCTGTTTCCTTGAATCACATAGCAATACTTTTTAAAAAAAAAAAACTTACAATCTTTGAATTAGAGATAATTCAGTATCCCTGAATTTTGCTGAGGGGCAGTTGTCTCTGTTCATTTGAGTGGGAGACACTAAACTTTCTTGTGCAAGCAGAAGAGCCACAGTTTCTCCTCTTCGTCAAGCCTGTATGTCCTTACTAAGAAGTTTAGAACCTTTCTGTAAAATATAGTTAGAGCTGTTTAAGCAGGAGGCTGAAAGAGTCCTCAATAAACTTCAACACATCTACTGAGTTTCAGCTGTTTAAATGAAAAGAATTTGGCTTTGGAGGGCAGGCATGGCACCTTCTTAAACTGAAGATCTGATCATACTTGCTAAGAAATGTGTTACAAACAGAAAAGACTACCTGGAAAACAGGGGTGAGGAAAAAAAATTCTTGAGTAGTTTCAGCTGCTGACAGTTTGTATAACAGATCGCTAGGGATGTCAAAATGCAAGCAAACAGGAAATATTTCCTGGAGGTAACACTGTCAAGAGAAAATCAAGGCAGACAATAAGACAAAGCAAAAAAATAAACTACAGAGAGTTAAACTTGATAGGCTTAAACACGTCTATATGTCACTCTCTAAATAAGTAAAGAAATTAAGGAATGCACTGATAAAAACAATATATGGAATATCTTGTAGTGAAAAAATGCAATAAAATTTATGCAAAAATGTTAGCAAGCATCTTGTCCTGTACACTGAAATCCCACTTAAACTATAGATCAAAATCTTAGCTTTACTTGATATTTGTCAGGTGAATCAGAGTAAAATTTTCTCCTGAAAGGCTAAGCCAATGTGTTTTCTTGTTTCAGCTTACTTACAAACTGAAGCTTACTTAGCTCCACCTGCCTCAGAGATATCGCCTCTTACAGTCAGTCTCAGGGCTGGAGTAGTTCAGAGCAGCACAGAGAATCAATGCCTCTTTGAACTGCATCACAATAGTGTCACTGCAGTATTAGAGCAACCTGTGGGAATGTAGAGAGCCACAGTAAGCTTCTCTTTCCCAGATATTCTCCTTTAGCTCCCTGTTAATGGCAGAGTAGCAGCCTGTGTGAGAAGAATATTTGCCTGATTGTACACACCTCTCACACCACTGCTGCCATTGCTCTTGCTTCCTTTTCTTTAGAATCAGGGGTATATGATTCTACCTCTCAAATACATACAAAGATATTAAAGTATGCACTTAATCTCAGCCAAGCAGAGAGATCCCAGAGAAGCTAACTGCAGCAGCTAGGCATAAAAGGGGAAGATTTCAGAGCATCTTTGAGAGAGCTTGTTGGATGAAACAGCCACATTTCTCCAGGAGTTCTAGCTTTTGAGTCTTTACTCTCTATAAAAAAGTGGTGAAGTACCAGTCAACATCAAACTCCTAAGTCATTATCTGCTTGGATTAGTTACCAAAACTTCTGATTGCAATAGAAATGTATTCTCACCTTTTCTCAAGAACCTTCAAATAATAAACATCTAATGTAAGGCTTATAGGCAATTCAACAAGTTTTAAGACAGTGATCAGGCCACCATGATGCTGAAATTATAGCTGAGTTTTCCTGTGTTGTGGGTACTGTGGTGCTGTTCATCAGGCAGTAATATGATTAAATCAGTAATGGAAGTTTACTAAACAACATTGGTGCAGCTTCATTCAGTTTGTCTTTTTAGTCCCGTCCAAGTTTTAATAAAACAGCTTTAATAGAATTATTTTAATACTATTTTAGTACTGTTTAATGCTATCTTAATAAAACACGACTTTATGAATGACAGTTTCAAGACTTGTGAATATAGTGTTTGTACTTTACGGTAGCCAGTTTGACCCAAAGCATTTGTAGAACAGGAATATAAACAAAGAACTTTAGCAGTTTCTTTTTTTTTTGTTTCTGTTGCAATAAAAGAAAAAAAATTAATTTGGAATACTAATGATATGGTAATAAGTTCCAGCTGTTTTTCTCTTTCCTTCACAATATTAATTGTATAGAAGGAAATCCAAATAAAAAAATCTTCTAAAAAGAGCAATTGAGACTTCATTAACATTAATTTTCTAAAACTGAATTATTTAACTTTTACTTAAGTTAAGATAATACTTAATGCATTGATCTAATTGACATATTAAAGCCAAACATTACATTAAGACCACTTTCATGGCCACCATACAAACTCAGTCCATGTTTAACAGCAAAAATAAGATGATCATTTACTCAAAAGTTATTGTCTACTGCAAATTATTTCTTTGTAGGAGTGGTATAATACTGTCACTTAAGTAATTTTAGCATAACTAAAACATGAGACTCTCCATTCCTCTGGCTTAAATTGAAATAATATTTTCCACAAATAAACTATGATATACACTTAAGGCCCCACAGAAAGCATATGTCAAAGATTAATGATACAATTAAAAAGTATTGTAAATTTAGTCCTTAGCACAATGCTTTTTCTTTAGAGGCATTAAGCTGTACTATTTTAAGAGTAATTACTATTTCATATGAGTTAATCTTCTTAAAAATGAAATTGTATTGCTTACTCACAAGAACTGGAAATAAGGAGATAAGAGTGCTTCTCCCTGTTGAAGAGTTCTGAACCAGGTTAAAAAGAGTTGTAAAAGTGTGTGAAATCATTAACATATTTAGGAAGACAGAGATGAAGTCTACAGAGGAAAAGACCGCCTTATATAGCCAACACATAAACACTCATTATTTCCAGTGTTTTGTTTGAACATACTATTTCTTTGAGTTTTTAAAGATGAAACTGCAGATTAGGCTATTCTAACAACAAAGTCAAAATTAATTAGTCTAAACTAACAGCCAAGTTGTAAACTACTTGAGGTCAACTCCACCCTCAGGAAAATGAACATTAGTGAGACATTTTAAAGCACTGTCTGTTTTTATAAGCAGTGCAGGGAAAGGCTAAGCCAATAAAACATGATCATTCTATTTTATATTTTAATATTAGCCTCCAAATGACAGAACACTCCTGTGTGCTATGATGACAAAGCCTTACACCAAACTTATAATAACACATGAGTAGAGGAAATTACTGTCACTCTACATTTTGGTTAACTGAATGTAACAAGCAAACAACAGTGAAACCTCTATCAAATGGACTGTGATGAGAAGGTCCTGCATGGGTTGGACAACAAAGAGACTCATTAGAGACTGGTGTGAGGCTTCCTCTTTTTACACTGAAGATAAATCATTAGGGTCTCAGTTGATTCTGGAGGGTTTTTGTGGGTTTTTTTTTTTTTTGAGGGGGGGAAGGGGTGAGCAGGGCACAGAATTCAGATGTTATTTGGAAGTGCTAGGCATGAGCAGCTGTTGTTAATTATGACTTAATTTTCTCCTCCAGACTTCTTTGGTTCCATGCCATAACTGCATGGGGCATGAGGGTTTATGGCTTGAAAATAGCCTTGTCATTTGGTGAAGTCTAACAGAGCAAAGAGGGCTTGATAAATGATAAAATCGTTCCTTGGAAAGCTCCTTAGATCAGATTAGTTCTCTGTTGTTTGTTTTTAGAATCCCAATAGTCTTGAACAATTAAAAGGTAAATACATGAGGCCACACAATTCATGAACCATATAGAAAATATTTAACAGCTATTGAATTACCCTTGAAGTAACTCTTCCACCCTCTATTTACATGGTCTGTTTATATGCTCTGCTTAGAATGTTAAATAAATTGAGATAATCACATAATTGAACTCCAATTTAATGTGTATTCCTCATATACCGAACATCAGACAAATGCCTAAGTACCTTGATGAACTGGGGTCTTAGGGTGTGACTGTAAAAGGTACTATGCAGTCTGGCCCTGAGCCAGCAGCGCTAACTTGCAAAGCTTTAAATCTGTAGAAGACAAATAGCATGTTTTTCAGCAAACTCTGGGATTTTCCTCTTTCTCTGCCCTGCCTCTTTCCCTTCACTGGATCTTTAGAAGAGGCTTCAACATTTTACAGAGCTGAAACTTCAAAATAGATATGAAAAGTCTCACACATTAGTTTCTGTGTAGTGTTAAGTGGGTGGTTAAAAAAAATGTGACGTGGTCCAGACAAATAGTACCGTTAAAATTCATATGGGGGGTAGAGTCATGAGATAAAGAGGGTGATGATTTGCTTTATGGTTATTTTCACTACGTAATTTACAGTGCTGTCTTTTGGAATGAAACAAATTTTAGTATTATAAATCTTATCATTCAATTTATTTGTTCCATTTCCACAAGTCTTACTGTTCTGTTTATTCTTTCTATTGTCTTTTTCTAGAGAAAGTAAGTACTCTTTAAATGGAATTATTGAAATTAAGAGCAGTGAGACATTTTGACCCAGATCTCATTTTATGGTAGAACGGTGCTGCACAGACTGTGGTGAGGAAATGCATTAGGAAAATCCTTCTAATTTGCTGCTGTAAAGTGCAGCAGCAACAGGATACTTTTAGCTGGTGTTCAAAGTAATTGTGAGAATGATGGGACTCAAACTGTCCTCCATGGGAAATTTATCCTTCATCCAATCAGCAGAAACAACTAATGCACTGGAAGATGTATTATATCCCATCTACTTCCCAATAAAGTCAGTGGTGTCCAATCAGACACCTATTGTTAGTAGAGAATCTGAAATTGATACAATCACCACATTGATCTACAGTTGTGTCTGTCATTTGCTTACTGCTCTGTCCTCCTCCCTTTCCACCATGCAGTTGTTTTGGAGCAAGAGTCTGCAGCACTGAATTTTAGAACACTTTAATTATCAGATTTCTTAGGGAGATCAGGCTAAATAACATCAATTTACTCAGCCCAGCTCCAAACAGGGGCCACTGGTAATGACATATGGAAGGGTAGAGGGTATATTGCTGTGCAGGTCTCTGAGATAACTGAGGAGACATTCACTTGCTCTAAACCCTGCTATCACACCTGGCCTGGAAGCACAGAAGATCAGATTGATTGTTTCTTTTTACAAATGATTGTCTCCTAAACCTGCTGGAAAATCTCCTATTGATGGATTAGAGGTCAGCTGTCTGGATTGAGAGAGAAAGGAAGGCAAAAGAAAAAAAAAAGCCTTGAAATAGTCTTCTTATACTTATGAACTCATGAGGATGCAGAGCTAGAGGACAGGATTTGTTTTGTTCAGTCCAATTGCAAAGCCAGCTACATTAACTACTAGTCAGATTTACTTTTCCTTATTAGTAGACAGGCAGGTCATAGGCTGAGGGACACAATTGACAACTTGTAGCTTTTGCTGATAGAAACAAGTCATAAATTAATTCCTTATGAACTTAATTTGAAAGTTTATAGGCAAAGATCATTGCACAGGTATTCTTTAAATACTGAATTCATCTCAGTTTAGAATAAAACATTATTCTCAAGATAACTACTAAAGTTTATTTTAGTGGTTAAACCTGCTAGTAGTAGCTGTAACAATACTTCTTTTAATCTTTCAGAAACTCTTTTGTGGGTGGCTACTACACCAATTTATTTATTGAGGGCACAAAATTCAAGCAGAGTTGGCTGTTACACACATACACAAATGATGCTACCTCTGATTTCATCACATATTCTGAGTGAAGATCTGATTATCATTTTCAGTAGTTGGATCCATGTCCTACAAAGAAATTCTATGCATTGCAATATTAACAATGCAGTAGGAACCAATATCTCCATTAGAGGCAAATTTGTCCTGGTATAACAACCAAATGGTTCTACCTATTTCTCCCTGAAAACCTTGGTGTTTAACGTTAAGATAATACTTAAACTCATCATTGACTGCACAGTCTTGTAGCAGATTCCAGACACTTGTAGTTTGGAAATACTACAGTGTCGTATTTTCCTCAAGCACAAAGGCAAATAAAATGAAAAATAAATATAAAAAAGGGAGAAAGGAAATTAAAGCAAAAGTGCTGGAGGATACAGATAGCAGGACAACAAAAAGCTTCATTTCTGTTTAGAGTCTGTGGCTCTTTGCAATATACAACTTGTAGTAACACAGGAAAAGTTAAAATGAATAGAAATTAACATTTACAAACAATAATTTTCTAGTCTCATTTAGGCTTAAATGCCAGTTATTAGGTATGTGAATGACCATTCCTTCTTACTTAGACCGTGTTAAAGAAAAGCCTTCTCCTTCATTCAAGTGTATGTTTTAGGATCAGGGTCTTGGCAGGGTTCAAATGAAGCAAACCCATGAGTTCTTCCCCCTCCCCCACACATTCTCCCTCTCTCCCTCCCTCAGGTCTTGTAATAAATCTTAAACAGGTTTTTGCTTGAAGGATTCAGAATAAGCCCTACTCAAAAAGCTGATGGCAGACTAATGTATTAAAAAATTCCGCACCACCAACAGAAAAATCCCACCCCACAACAAAAAACAAGCAGTGAAGAAAAGAAAGAAAGGAGTAAAGAAAGAAAAAAGAAAAGAAGTAAAGCACTATTAGTCTGAAGATGAGAGGAGTATTGTCTCTTTTTCGATACGCAATCTGATTCTGTCAAGGCAGCAGCCAGATTAGTGAAGATGGGAAAGTGAATTTAAATCAGACAGAAAAATCAGTGTAACAATTCCCACCCCCACCCCCCTATCTGGAGTATGGTATTGACTATTAATGTTTCAGAAATATATTATTTGCCTTTTCATTGATTCACACATCATTTTGTCCCTTCATAATTTATAACAAAGGGGAAAAAGAGTGTAGCTATTTTACTAAAACTGTGTTGTCCAAGTGAGTACCACAGGTACAAAATGTTTCCTTTTTTTCCTCCTGTTGTTTCAACGCTACCTAATGACTGAAAACTGAATACCAAGGACAATCAGGAGCACTTAGGGCCCAATTCATAAAAAATGCTGCAAGCCATTTATGCACAAATGTTGCTACTTTCATATGGAAACAAGCTACATAAAGAATTCCCCTTTGTGATTCACCATCCCTCTTTTTGTTAACATATTTTTCCTCAGTGGTGTACATGAACAGTGCACAATTCCACAGAGGGGACAAGGGCAAAAGCAAAAGCATTTTTAGTGTTTCTTTCAAAAAAACCTTAACAAGCTTGATGTTTCTCCGCTTCCCCAGCCCTCCCTCCCCCCTCACCTCCTCCCAGAGAAGTAGAGCAAGCCTGAATTTTCCTGTAGGTAACTGTAATTTCTGGAAGATGATGTACTTTTTTTTAGACGAGTGATTTTTATCAGTATGTGATATGCTGGCAGATAATCTGTCCAAATATTCTTGAAGACAATGCTGAAAGGAGAATATTTGAATACTTATCACTTCAAAATGCTTTTAGATCTGATTTATTTAAGCATTGTTTCCTCATATATCAAGATGTGTTTATCAGAGATATGTTCGATAACTAAAATAGTATGAGATACAGATAGATCAAGTTATTAGAGTTTCACAATGCTTGTCAGAAACACTTTCCCAATGTAGAAATGACACCCTTAACAGACAGCAGAAAACCCACACAGAACATTAACCTAGAGCCACAGAAACCATTCAACATCAAGTTTCATTTGTTTCTTGCTTATATCTCTCTTTCACCCTCCAAAGAAAGTATTACTACCGATTGCACAAAGCATCTCTGGAAAGAAATAGGTGCATTATCATAGCTTCTAGTCTGGTCAGTTAATGAATTACACCCTTGCAAAAAACAAAGGAACTCACTGTTGCCAAAAATGAAAGCTCATGGAAGGTCACCATTTCCTATTGGCTATGGCTCAGAGATGGCTTGCATGTCCAAATTGCATTGTAGAGAAAATATCAAAGGCAGTGAAAAGCACTAGGCTCATCTCCAGGCAAGACATTCCTTCAAAGAAGACTTATGAAACAAAGAAGACTCATGAAAAGAAGATTTTTGGCAGAGTGCTGCTTTGAAAGGGGTTACTAACTAGTTTTGTACTTGTTTCTCCAGCACACGGTGACTGTCTACACAAGCACCTTGTCAAAGCAAAGCACAGCAACTACAATGTTATCTCCTAGTAGGGAAAACTCACAATAACCAGAATTAGTGAGATGAATCAAAAAGTGATGCACAACTTAATAGAAAATACTTGCATACATGCATAATTTTGTATTTTCATTTTTTGTAAATATTTATATATTAATTCTGATAGTAGCAAGTCCTAGGTTGGGAGATTAGAGCAAGGCAAGCTGGAACCGAGCCAGCTTTTTGTACTGGACAAACAACATAGCTGTTATATATCATTGAGGCAAATGGGTGTCTAGGGGAGAATACAATCAAAATAAACTGCCTGTTCTTAAAAAGAAGACACTATTAGGTACACATATTGCTTTGCTTTTTGAAGTGACAAATTCTTTAGTCTGTGTTTGTTTATTTTTAAATGTCTACCAAGCAAACTGTTGGAAATTGTTTTCCGAAGTATGTCTTCAGAAAGCATCCTGTACATTAATATTAATAAACACCAGCATTGTAGCGTTCAAAAACCATGTGTTTGTTTGCCCACTGAACTTATAAACAAACTTGTTAGAAGCAGAATCCCACTCCAGTCAAAAGTAATCAACACACAAAATCCTTGAAAATGGTAAATTCTTCCTGTTTACACGAGTTCTGCTCTATGGAGGGCCAGAATTTATTTCACAGAATCACAGAATAACCAGGTTGGAAGAGACCCACCGGATCGTCGAGTCCAACCATTCCCACCAATCCCTAAATCATGTTCCTAAGCACCTCGTCTACCCTAACCTTAAACACCTCCAGGGATGGTGACTCAACCACCACCCTGGGCAGACCGTTCCAATGACTAACCACCCTCTCTGTGAAGAATTTCTTCCTAATCTCAAGCCTAACTCTCCCCTGGTGGAGCTTGAGGCCATTCCCTCTCGTCCTGCCCCCTGTCACCTGGGAGAAGAGGCCAGCACCCTCCTCTCCACAACCTCCCTTCAGATAGTTATAGAGAGTAAAAAGGTCTCCCCTCAGCCTCCTCTTCTCCAGGCTAAACAACCCCAGCTCTCTCAGCAGCTCCTCATAAGGCCTGTTCTCCAGCTCCTTCACCAGCTTTGTTGCTCTTCTCTGGACTCGCTCCAGAGCCTCAACATCCTTCTTGTGGTGAGGGGCCCAGAACTGAACACAGTACTCAAGGAGCGGTCTCACCAGTGCCGAGTACAGGGGGAGAATAACCTCCCTGGTCCTGCTGGTCACACCGTTCCTGATACAAGCCAAGATGCCATGGGCCTTCTTGGCCACCTGGGCACACTGCTGGCTCATGTTCAGTCGCTGTCAACCAGCACCCCCAGGTCCTTCTCCTCCTGGTAGCTTTCCAGACAGGTTTCTCTGAGTTTGTACCTCTGCTTAGGGTTGTTGTGCCCCAAGTGCAGGACCCGGCATTTGGCCGTGTTAAACCTCATGCCGTTGGTCTCAGCCCAGCAGTCCAGCCTGTTCAGATCCCTTTGCAGAGCCTCCCGACCCTCCAGCAGATCCACACTTCCACCCGGCTTGGTGTCATCTGCAAACTTGCTAAGGGACCACTAGATGCCTTCATCCAGGTCATTGATAAAGACATTAAACAGGACTGGACCCAGGACTGAGCCCTGGGGAACCCCACTTGTCACTGGCCTCCAGCTGGATTTAACTCCATTTACCACCACCCTCTAGGCCTGGTCATTCAACCAGTTTTCCACCCAGGAGAGTGTGTGCCCGTCCAGGCCAGAGGCCGACAGTTTCCTAAGCAGAATGCTGTGAGAAACTGTATCAAAGGCTTTACTGAAGTCCAGGAAGATACATCCACAACCTTTCCCTCGTCCAAGAGTCTAGTCACTCGGTCATAGAAGGTGATCAGATTACTCTGGCAAGACCTGCCTTTCATGAACCCGTGTTGACTGGGCCTGATCACCCGGTTCTCTTGCAAGTGCTTCATGATCGCACTTAAGATCACCCGCTCCATGACTTTCCCCAGTACAGAGGTCAGGCTGACAGGCCTGTAGTTTCCCGGATCCTCCCTGCGCCCCTTCTTATAGATGGGCAGATTTCCCCTCAAGCCAACTGGAAATGCCTTTGATTTCAAGTAAGTAGTACCAAATCTTAACATGCCAGCATTTTTCTGTGTATACGCACTCATGAAGATATGCTTATCAAGCAGACACATATAGTTGATATGTTTTAATTTGTTGCATATTCATAATTTCTCTCATTTATATTTTGAGTATTGTGAATATATTTCTCACAAAATAAGACAAAGAAAACTGAAGACATGGACAGGGAATCTTAGCTATTTCATAAAGTCATAGAATCTTTGGCTTGTAAGTGACCATAAAGATTGTGCAGTCCTAAACCTAGTACCATGGGCTGGGACATCTTCCACTAGATCAAGATACTCACAACTTCATCCAAACTGGCCTTGAACATCTCCAGGGACCTTCGCTTTTGTTTCATATTATACTGATCTTCTTTAAAATCACATATCAAAGTCACTCTTCTCTAGTAATAGGGAGAGATAATAGATTGTTTCTTGTGTAGGTATGTGTGTTGAACAGCACTTAAGTAATTTAAATTTCAGCCTACATGAGTACAGATTCCAGTTCAAAATTAGATTCCTTATGTTTTATAATCTTTTTGTAAAATGCTTTTAATTTAACTTTTTTGATGTAGTTGTGATTGATTTTTCACCAGAGACTGCTCATATCTAGTAGATTCAGTCCGTGAAAAGTTTCTGTCCTGAGAAATTTAAGCTCCAGCAATACCATCACTCCCCATCCACAGTGAACTAAAAGCTCTGTAGATTTATCAGTGAGAAGTCACAGGACTGTGAGTGATAGCAAGATGGAGAGATTCCTGCAGGGACTGAGGTATGGGAGCAGGGCCTGCTATTTCCCCCAGTGCAAGAAATCATTGCTTTAGAACACAGATGAGAAAAAAATGTGGAAAAAAAGTATTGTTTCTGCCACCCAGCATTTTGTTTTGTTTCCTTTGATAACCAATATAATTCTGCTGTACTCTTTTTATGCAATGCTGCATTTATGTGTCTGTTTGCATGACAGGACTACACAACCTCAATTTGTCCTCTAAGCATTGATTACTTTTCCCAAGAGTCACCTTTGTTATTGGTGACTAATGGTGAAGAGTAGTAATGTTATTCTTCAGGATTACTTAAGACCTTTTTGCCCAGCCAAAGGAAACATCTCAGTCTTTCGCATTCATATTTCAAAGACTTATCACAGCTGTTTATCAACAGGTCATTTGGCAAGAAAGACTAACAATTTACTGTCTTTATCATTTGTAGATTAGTTATAACATTGGATTGACATTAAAGAGTCAGTTAGAGATATGCAAGTTTCAAAACCAAATTTAAGCTCTTCAGTATACCTACTTAAAATAAATGAACAATACTAATGCTAATGATCTATTTCTATGGAAAAAGAAAAGTACGCACTTCTCCACAAATCCAGCTATGCCACAGAAGAAAGTCCTTTACATTATTAAAAAGCCCAACACAATCCATTGAAAGACAGATTCTTGAAAAACATTATTCAGGGATTCTATTTGGTGCTTCACCCTTAAGGCTGCTGAGCCTGATTTACTGACATAAACCCTGCCTCAGTTTCTCAGAAGGGAATCAAATCATATAGCTCAAAGTTCTTCCTAATGTGCAGATTGCCAGCACTACTATCAAGTTCTAGTTCTAGAACAATGAAAGCTGTAAAGCCAAACAATGTGGCTATGTTAATAATCTTGACTAGGAATCACAGATCTAAGAATTAATTCTGTGTCTTCCAGTGGACTGATAATTATTACATCAGGTATAAGTGTAACATTTAACCTTACCATTGAGACCTGTTCAGCAAACATGGGAACATGGCTTCAAGAGTATTTTGCCCTTACAGGAAGAGTTGCTGGAGAGCAGTAACTTTGCTGCTGCTGTGTTTTTTCCCCAAGTGGAGTACATGATGTTAGCCATTTGCTAGGCAGCTGAGTACTAGAATGCCTTAAGGCTAGAAATTATCCTCTTTTCAACAACAAGAATTTAATTAAGCAACAGAGGCTTTCTCTTGCCAGCAACCTGCCTAAAGACACAGGCACCCTCCTGGACCTGCTGTTTGTGAACAGCCTTGTGGGGGATGTGACAGTTGAAGGACACCTGGACAAAGCTATCATGAGATGGTAGAATTTTCAGTTCTACGTGAGGTGAAGAAGGGGATTAGCAGAACAGTCACGTTAAATTTCCAGAGGGCAGACTTTGGACTGTTCAGAAGGCTAGCTGAAAAAGTCCCATGGGAGACAGTCCTTAATGGCAAGGGAGCCCATGAGGGCTGGGAGCTCTTCAGAAAGGAAATCCTAGTAGCTCAGGAACAAGCCTTCCCCACATTCTGGAAAAGGAGCCGTTGGGGAAAAAAAACAGCTTGGTTAGGCAGGGAGATCTTGAGGGACATCTGAAAGAAGAGGAATGTCTATGAACTTTGGAAGAAGGGGCAGGTCTCTTAGGTGGACTACAGGGAGGGAGTGAGATTATGCAGAGAAAAAACCACGAGGGCTAAAACCCAATTAGAGCTCAGATAGGCCAAGTCAGTGAAAGATAACAAAACATCTTTCTACAAATACTTTAACAATTAAAGGAGGAACAGGGAGAATATTCAGTCCCTATTGGATGCAAATTGAACAACTGTGACGAAGGACGAGGACAAGGCTGAGGTACTTAATGCCTTCTTTGCCTCAGTCTTTAATAGTAAGGAAAGTTGTGCCCTGTGTGCACACACCCAGGAGTTAGAGAAGCAGAATGAGGCTCCCATGATCCAAGAGGAGGTGGTTAGAGACTTGCTTGCCCAGCTAGACACACAGAAGTCTTTGGGACCAGATAGGGTCCATCCCAGAGTACTGAAGGAGCTGGCGGATGTGCTGGCCAAACCCCTTTCCATCATCTTCCAGCAGTCCTGGAAGACTGGGGAAGTTCCACTGGACTGGAGGCTGGCCGGTGTTGTGCCCATCTACAAGAAGGGTACCAGGGAGGATCTGGGGAACTACAGGCCTGTCAGCCTGACCTCAGTGCCAGGGAAAGTCATGGAACAGGTGATCTTGAGTGCTATCATGAAGCACATGCAAGAGAACCTGGTGATCAGGCCCAGTCAGGATGGGGTCATGAAAGGCAGGTTTTGCCAAACTAAATTGATCACCTTCTATGACAAAGGGACTTGACTACTGGACGAGGGAAAGGCTGTGGATGTATCTTCCTGGACTTCAGTAAAGCCTTTGATACAGTTTCTCACAGCATTCTGCTTTGGTGCACGCTCTCCTGGGTGAAAACTGGTTGGATGGCCGGGCCCAGGGGGTGGTGGGAAATGGAGTTAAATCCAGCTGGAGGCCAGTGACAAGTGAGGTTCCCCAGGGCTCAGTCCTGGGTCCAGCCCTGTTCAATGTCTTTATCAATGACCTGGATGAAGGCATCAAGTGCACCCTTAGCAATTTTGCGGATACAGACTAGGAGAGGTCTGTCTAGAAAGCTGCCTGGAGGAGAGGGACCTGGGGGTGTTGGTTGACAGCTGAGTGAACATGAGCCAGCAGTGTGCCCACGTGGCCAAGAAGGCCAATGGCATCTTGGCTTGTATCAGAAATGGCGTGACCAGCAGGTCCAGGGAGGTTATTCTCCCCCTGTACTCGGCACTGGTGAGACCGCACCTTGAATCCTGTGTACAGTTCTGGTCCCCTCACCACAAGAAGGATGTTGAGGCTCTGGAGCGAGTCCAGAGAAGAGCAACAAAGCTGGTGAAGGGACTGGAGAACAGGCCTTATGAGGAGCTGCTGAGAGAGCTGGGATTGTTTAGCCTGGAGAAGAGGAGGCTGAGAGGTGACCGCATTGCTCTCTGTAACTACCTGAAAGGAGGTTGTAGAGAGGAGGGAGCTGGCCTCTTCTCCCAAGTGACAGGAGACAGGACAAGAGGGAATGGCCACAAGCTCCACCAGGGGAGATTTAGGCTGGACATTAGGAAAGAATTTTTCACAGAAAAGGTCATTGGGCACTGGAACAGGCTGCCCAGGGAGGTGGTTGAGTCACCTTCCCTGGAGGTGTTTAAGGCACGGGTGGATGAGGTAATGAGGGGCATGGTTTAGTGATTGATAGGAATGGTTGGACTTGATCCTGGAGTTTTTTTCCAACCTAGTGATTCTGTGATCATCCTTCTAGTGCTCCCAAAATACTTGGTATGGGGGAGGAGTGATAGAGAAAGACAATTACAAGCTCCCGTAGGATTTATATCTCACTCAGGAAAATAGGTAACCAGCCAGGTATTGCATTGGCTTTCAAACAGTCCCAAAGTCAGTCTTGAAGCCCAGTGAAACAGTATCTTGCTGTGGAGTTTTCACTACTTAATCTATTTTCTTTTAGCAATTGAAAATTTTAATAGGTGCATGTCACATGGAATTCATCACAGTACTTATACTAGATTTTTTGCCCCTGTTTACATGAAGTTATTTTAAGACCCTGTTACACAGTTACTGCAAAATAAAGTGCTTAATAACACTTCCTTATGTACACCTGGGGGAGGTAAAAGAGAAAGGCTTCCAGGACAGAGCCTGAGATCACAATGGCAGATATGTGGGGAAAAAGATTTCTGATAGAAAAAAAAATCAAAGCCAATCTTTGGGAGTAAATGAAAGATAGATAAGATACATGAGATCTGACACACAAAAAAATGAGTCTTTGCCTGTAACTCTTTTTATTTAACAAATTAAGAAAGTAAACTATGATCATCTTCAAAATAATTCCCTTCTATGTTACCATACAGCTGCATGCAATGCTGCCAATGTTCAAATCAATTCCACAGCTCATTTTCCTAAGGGCCGTGGAATCTCTTTGTTGTTTTTCTTTCACAACTCCTAACAACAAATAATGGGTTCCTTTGAACACCGACTTGGGTGGGTGTTCAAGCACAGTGGTGTCATAGCCAAAAACTGCTTTACTGACAAAGTTTTGTGATTTCTAATAAAACTTGTATTCAGGTAGGTGGATCAATTGACGTGTGAATAACTGACTGGTCCATCATGTTCGAGGGCAGGGATTAAGATTTTTTACTCTCCCTGGAGACGAGTCACAATTGAGTGTCTTGGGGCTCTTTTCTATTACCTATTCACTTTAATACCTTTATCAATGACCTGGATGAGGAAAGAAAGTTCACGTTCAACAAAATTTGTGGATAACCCTGAGCTTGAGGGTGTAGACAATACACTTAAAGGTAAGGCTGTCTCTCAGAAACTTTTGATCATTTCAGGAAGATCTGTTCTGAACATTTCATTGAAAATTGCTGTTTCTATTTGTTTCTTCTACAGAACTATTCATAGAACTATTCATAGAACTATTCATAGTACTGTAATATCAAAGGTTTGTTCAATTTTTTTTAAAGACTACTGATGTCAAATCTCAAAATAAAAAAAGGATGTCTGTGAAATCTATTGCTTTTTCTGCAATGAGAGAAGTTCTGGATACTTTTCTTACTTGTTGACTTAAAGCAAGCCTTTTCAGTTATCAGGATTCAAAGATTCTTGAGCACATTAAATCCTTTTCTCTGTTTCATTCCACTTGGGTCTATATAGCAGCATCCTTATAGAAGTGACACCAGATTATCTAATGTGTGGGTGACTGCAAGTAGTATCTCACAATACTATATTTTTTAAAAAAATCCTGCCTATGTTCTGTTTTCACATACAGGAATGTTGTTCCATTAAGTGACCATGGCATTTATTTACATAGTATATGTTAAACATGAATTTAATTACTGTTATATTTTGAGTTTGTGTTTTCTGTTTAATAAAATGCCAGAAAGCCAGCATTTGACAGAAGAATGGTGAGCAAAAGGAAGAATTGAAATCCACAAGTCTTAGTTTCCCTTAAGCTTTATTCTTCTGCTCTCAAGAGGAATATGCCTGAACAATCCCTATAAATAAAATCTCTCTTAAACTGGACATTTATAGATACATTGTTGCTCACCAAATTTTGGCTCCTATTATAGTGGTTTCCTAATGGTGCTCTGTATTTGTGTGTGTGTCTGCGTTTATATACACACACACATACATGAAGATGCAGCCTTGGCTTCAAACACCAAGATAGCTTATGAAAAATTAAAGAAAATATAAGAGTAATTGGAAGCAAGTTGACAAAAGAGAGAATCAATGGGGAATTACTTTTTTTCATTCATTTTTGTGGTCTGAACCATTTAATTTACTGCACGTTTTGGAGTAAGAATTTCTTGAATCAAAAGGCTAATTTAGGAGGATTCCCTACCCCCACACCATAGCTGTATTTAGAAAAGGGCTTGGGAAGGTACAATTGCAAGATACAACAGCAGAGGGGAAGAAGCCCAGAAATGTAACTATCAACCACTTAGCAGTATGATATGAAGGGAAATCTGAGACCATTTTGTATATCTGAATTATGAATATTTTTTTCCAGTTGCTATTACTATGTGAAACCATGGAAATCTACTTGGGAAATGGCTGAAATATGTTCGTTTGCATCTGATAGGTAAAACAGTGGCGTCTGCCTTATGCCTGCATTGCATGCAGAAATGTCCACAATTCAATGGCCAAGTAGAAAGTACGAGAAAGCAAGTATTTTCTTTCACAGAAAACATAAAGATATCAAAGTGTGCATTTCAATTTGACCCAAACCATCTTTGACAATTGTCATGGCAGGTAAAAAGATCAAGACACTGAATTAATTTGTTTAAGCAGTTTTGGGAAGTTTTTTTTGTGCATGTATAACCTTACCATTTATCTTTTTCATCTAGTTTTTATGCCGAGACAGTAGGCTTTTCTCCCAGCAGTGGAATATCCATACAGAATTAGACATCTGTCTTTATAAATAATTGAATGAGAACAGATGTACACACTAATAACAATTACTAAGGTGGTAAGAGGTTAATAACAAATGTAGATACTTCCACCAATACACATGATGGAACTCACATTGAAGTAGACTATCAAATTTGCTTTCATTCTGTTCTTAAAACTGCAGAATAAATAGACAACATGATGTAATTATTTACAGGGGACGTATTTTCTGTAAAGGTAATTTTAATTGAGATATTCATTATTAAAATGCCAATTAACCGTGATTTTCCCTCCTTTATTATTATTTAAACTAAACACAAAATAACTTTTGTGCAGATGTAGAACTGTGAAACATTTAATGAGGTAAATTGCTTATGGAGCTCTAGTTTAATTAGTTTAGTCATTTTCTGTCAGTTCTAATTACAAAACTAAATTCTCTACATTTGGCAAATATCACATTTAGTATGAACTTCTCTTTCATAGCAATTACCTCAGTGTTCAATGATCTTATTTATGTACAATTGTAACTTAATTTATGTTTTGTAAATAATTATTTTGACTCTTATTTCCCCATACAAGCTGCATCAATCTCAGTTTGTTTTATCAATTCAGAATGCATTTTCATCAATTTATTTCAAGTGTATGGAAAGTGCTGTATAATTATTTATCAAAATACCTGACAGTTTGCATTTCCTCTTTTTTTTGCATAAGAATTCTAGAAAACAGGTATAATGACATCTTTTCCAGCATGAGAGTTGTTTCCCTTAAACTGCTTTCAGCACACTGGATTCAATTAAGAGCATACTGGCAAAGGAAGGTGGGATACCAGCGACACTGCCACCAACTGTTTCCTTTGGGACAATAACCTCCTTTCAAATCTTCATTAGTTAAATGGTTGTTCTTTCTACCACTACACCTACATCCACCATGATTCACTTCTGTTGAGCCAGTGGAACTGTGAAATGCCATTATCCTGCACTTAGGTTAAAAAAACTGGAAATGGGTCAACAGAAAATGCCTTCTCCAGGGAAGGAATGAACAATATTGTAATCTCAGTCATTGCATTTTGCCAGCATTATCTGTGCCTGTGTTCATGCATCTTCTGCTTATTATGATTTGGTAATAATTCTTGCATCTTAACTGTTTTAAAAAATCTACTTATTTCAATTAAAATATAAATATTTAAATAAAAATAAATTTAATATAATTATCATAATTGATCATTAGGTAATTACACTTTGACTAATCCTCAGAAGAATTAAAATCACTGTCACAGGTGTTCAACTAGCAGGCCAGTGGCACGTTCCCTCAGCCACTGGGACACAGGCCCTCTTTCATTCTTCTTCAGTAGCCTGGCCAGTCAAGCCCAAACCTACTTTATAATGACCACAACATTCCCCAGCTCTTGAAATAGGGGATGACTCAGCAGTCTTACAGAAGCCAAAATTGTTTCCTGAATCCTGTGAGGTAGGTGTATTATGTAACTGGGATACCATGGGATCCGTAAACTGATGAAATTGAGAACTTTCCTGGCTGGAGGAAGAGGAGGAAAATTGACAGCTTTAGCTGAATACAGCACTGCAAAACCTAGATGTCCAGTAGTCCTCAAAAGTCTTACTGGCAATAAAAATATATAAAACATTTTATTTCTCTGGCTGGTTGAGAAAAGAAACATGCTTCACTGAACATTAATATGGGCCGCTCATATAGATTATGAAGCACTGGGGTTTGTACACTCACAGCGAGCTACCTCTCTCAATAGCCTGCCAGGTGTAGTACTGGTTTATTCTATGCGATTTGAATTTGCAGCCCCGTACAGGAGGTATTTAAGTTCTTTGAAAGTTAAAAGTCAGAAGCAGTAATGACAAGATCTACTTTCATAAAGAATTTTCATTATAAGATTCAGCAAGCTTCTGGATTGATGTAGATGGCAGACAACTAGCTCAGGTACTGCTACATTCTTTAATTTATCCTTAGTTTCTTAATGGTGGATATATCCTTTCAATAAAAAATTTCTTTCATCATGCCACAAAGCACTTCTCCAAAATCTACCATAACCAAAATCTACCTTAACCAAGTTTTGCCCAGACACTGAAAAACAGTACTGTCACATCCTTTTAAAGCATCCAACTACCAGTAAGGTTTGTTTTAAAACAAATACAAAAAAATTAAAACTAATAAAAACTGATATGTCTAAGAATTACAGAATGGACATGGAGTCTTAGTCTACCAACAGGAAGAAACCAAAAAAATTTATCAGCTCCATGCTTCTCTGTGTCATATCCTGATCAAAGCAGAATGCAGACAAAAATAGGGAGGTGTTAGCTAGCACCCAGAAGTATTACTTCAAAGATGCTAAAATAGTGGAAGTTGGTCAATACATGAAAGAGGTTGCGATCTTCCCATGAGAGGCACTCAATATATGAAAGACTGTCATATTCATCTGATGATTTCTTTGCTTCCCTAAAAACAATAGGCAGTTTAGCCTATTGTGAAAGAGGTTGCAATCCTCCCATGAGAGGCACTCAATATTTTCTTTGTGACCTGCTATGAGGGCTGCAGTAGAATGGAGATAGACCCTGTAAGAAAATCCAAGGAGTATGTTCGCCATTAATTGTCTTGGCAAAAGAGGGGTTATAGCGGGGGGACTGTTTCACGCAAAACTGAGAATACAGAAGAATTAAATAAATTAAATGTAGTGTTTAAAAAACAGTCAAATGAAGGGCATTCAGAAATTCTTTGTTTTCCATGATGTGCTGGCATGCATTAGCTATGATACATATCAGAAAGATTGTAATAGAACTTCAGAAGAGTCTTTCTGGGAGTGGGTCTATGAAGTTCCTTTTCTCCTATATACTTCTGAAGGTGAACAACTGTATGCAAAACCTACAAAAATATGGAAAGGGGAACCATGACTCATAAGAGTCAAACTCAGCAATCCAAAGAATGTTTTTTCTATGGTTTAACTAATAAACTGAATTCATAGAAGCATAGAGTCATAGAATAATTAAGGTTGGAAGTGACCTTAAATATCATCTAGTTCCAATGCTCCTGCCATGGGCAGCTACATCCCACTGGATTAGGCTGCCCAAGATCCCATCCAACCTGGCCTTGAACACCTCCAGGGATAGGGCAGCCACAGCTTCCCTGGACAGCCTGTTCCAGTGTCTCACCACTCTCATGGTGAAGAAATTCTTCCTTAATGTCAAGTCTAAACCTGCCCCTCCAGTTCATACCCATTCTTCCTTGTCCTGTTACTACAAGCCTTTATGAATAGTCCCTCTCCAGCTTTCTTGTAGCCCCTTTCAGGTACTGGAAGGTCACTATAAGTTCTCCTCAGAGACTTCTCTTCTCCAAGCTGAACAAACCCAACCCTCTCAGCCTGTCCTTCTATATGAGGTCCTTCAGCCCTCTGATCATCTTTGTAGCCCTCCTCTGGACCTGTTCCAACAGTTCCATATCCTTTTTATGTCGAGGATTCAAAAACTGGACACAGTACTCCAGATGAGGTCTCACAAGAGAGGAGTAGAGGGGCACAGTCATCTCCCTCGACCTGCTGGCCACACTTCTGAATTGTCAATGTTACATTTCATGTGATATTAATTAATGAATGCAAATAATAAACTTGTTCCTCCTAAGAATATGCCATCTTTTTGATTTTTATATTGAACAACTGAAATATGTCAGTGTAAGTAAACCAGCTATCTGATTAACAATAATTTTAGAAAAGAATCAATATATAAATTTCTTATCTTAAAATGGTTGTTATAAATTGTTGTTTCCATTAAGGTATTGTTTGCCTACATCATGCCTTAGAATTTTTAAAGCTCAAAAATCATGGTGCTTTTCAAACATCTGCAGTACAATTGTATACAACAGAGGCTGTATATTTGTCTCTGGACTTTGCTTTCTAGAGACTGTTAGATAGATGAAGCTTTTATTAATTTCTTAAAAAAATATTTCTTTCCGCCACCTTAGGAAAAGAGTAGGCAGAATCAATGCTTGAATCATATACTCTGAATCTTTAGTTTTAGATAATTACCTGATGCAGCCACTTAGATTTTCAAAAATCTACAGAAAACAACAATAAGAAAAGAAGAAAAAAAAATTCTGGATTTTTTTCTTGTTTTTCTTGGAGGCATAATATTACACCATACTGGAACCAAAAAGTTCTGTTCTGCCCAAACTGAAGCTTATATTAACATGAGTTGAAATACATATATTTCCCAGAAAAGGATCAATTTCTATGTTACAACACTGTGACAAATCTTTAAATAAAAAAGACTTATTATAATGTAAGTAATGTTATTATAATGTATAATGTATTATAATGTAAGCTGGAGGCCAGTGACAAGTGGGGTTCCCCAGGGCTCAGTGCTGGGTCCAGTCCTGTTTAATGTCTTTATCAACGACCTGGATGAAAGCATTGAGTCCTCCCTTAGCAAGTTTGCAGATAACACCAAGCTGGGTGGAAGTGTGGATCTGCTGGAGGGTCGGGAGGCTGCAAAGGGATCTGAACAGGCTGGACTGCTGGGCTGAGACCAGCAGCATGAGGTTTAACAAGGCCAAATGCCTGGTCCTGCACTTGGGGCACAACAACCCTGTGCAGAGGTACAAACTAGGAGAAACCTGTCTGGAAAGCTGCCAGGAGGAGAAGGACCTGGGGGTGTTGGTTGACAGCCGACTGAACATGAGCCAGGAGTGTGCCCAGGTGGCCAAGAAGGCCAATGGCATCTTGGCTTGTATCAGAAACGGCGTGACCAGCAGGTCCAGGGAGGTTATTCTCCCCCTGTACTCAGCACTGGTGAGACCGCACCTCGAGTACTGTGTTCAGTTCTGGGCTCCTCACCACAAGAAGGATGTTGTGGCTCTGGAGCGAGTCCAGAGAAGAGCAACGAAGATGGTGAAGGGGCTGGAGAACAAATCTTATGAGGAGCGACTGAGAGAGCTGGGGTTGTTTAGCCTGGAGAAGAGGAGGCTGAGGGGAGACCTTTTTACTCTCTACAACTACCTGAAGGGAGGTTGTGGAGAGGAGGGTGCTGGCTTCTTCTCCCAAGTGACAGGGGGCAGGACGAGAGGGAATGGCCTCAAGCTCCGTCAGGGGAGAGTTAGGCTTGAGATAAGGAAAAAATTCTTCATGGAGAGGGTGGTTAGGCATTGGAACGGTCTGCCCAGGGAGTTGGTTGAGTCACTGTCCCTGGAGGTGTTTAAGGTGAGGGTGGATGAGGTACTTAGGGGCATGATTTAGGGATTGGTGGGAATGGTTGGACTCGATGATCTGGTGGGTCTCTTCCAACCTGGTTATTCTGTGTGTCTGTGTGGGAAGTAATTTCACAAAATTTGTACCTTTGTGATATAGATAATTAGATATAGCTATTAAATACAAAGCTTCTATTGACATGTTTTTTTTGCTGTAGGTAACATACAAAACATTTGTCTATGTGTAAACTATGGATGAATTTGTTTTCTACTTTGTAACAGTAACTTCTCTGTTAATTAACTGCTTGTGAACATTACTCATGTAAGTAAACTAATCCAAGATTTTTGAAATGTTAGCACTTTAAGAAATATCAAGACCTCCTTGCTTGAATAGGGTACAATTTTTTAAAATACACTATTTAAAAAGGCATAGTTAAAGCATGTCGTAGTCTAGTTATCCTCGTTCAGGATATTGTCGGTACTGTATGGATATTTCAGAAATCACTGGTCTTTCATCTTTGCTGAGCACAGTTGCCTTTTAACTGAAATGAATTTTTAGAATCTAGAATATTATATACAATTATATTTCTAGTATAACAACAAAAAAAATTACCTACAATAATCAAACCCTATAATAATCTTATTCTGTTCTTAGAAACAGTGTCTTTGGCTTTTCAGAAGCAACACTTTCTTTTTTTAGATAAGACAAATAAAATTGATTTTTTCAATGATTTTTTCATGTTAGGATGATATTTCTTTTGAGCCTTATAAACAAGTACAGTACATTTGAACTAAACTTTTGATCTAATTGTTCCTATACAAGTTGTATTTGACATCTTTGATCTCTGATTTAGTGATCTAATCTGCTGTATAACTCAGCTTTTATTGATCTGTTCTCATGCTGAGCAAATCAAGTCTCACTTTTATGGGATAGATTGAAAAAGATAGTAAAACTGCCTCTAAGACAGCAGTTTAAATCTGTGCAATAACAGTGGAGGCTAGAGATAAGACTTTTATTACACTGCCAAACTTCACATGAACTCCAAGTGTCATTAAATAGGTATGTGTCATTTGCCACATATATTTATTTTACTTGATAAGTTGGTAACCACCCATTTAGATCTAGTGGAGTACCACATTTTCCTTGCCCCATCTTCTTTACCTCAGAATCTATTCCTAATATTCAAAATACATTTGAAATTTTTTTTTGTGGTATTTTGCCTGCATTTCAGATTTTCTGTTCTCATGCAGTTTTCAAAACGGATTTTCAGACTTCTTTTACTTGACTGAATTCCAAAAGCAGTTTGTAGCAGTCATACAATTGGGGCCATTTTTAATATGCTAGTCTCTTATGATAAAAGAAGATAAATTCTCATATACCGCGAGTCTTTGAATCAGTTTTGTAATGCCTTGTGTTATTACATTACTAAGCATGGAGGAAAATAAAAGCAGTGAAAGTACTGTATCTCAGCTTGATGTTATTGAACGTAGCTTTACTTTAGAGAGTTTTCTACTGTGGTATTTTTCCCATTATTCCCTGAGAAGAAAGACCTGATGAGCACACTGTGTGCAATGGGTGACACTTCACCCCCATATACAGAACAGTGGTGAAACAGAACATGCTTGAAAACAGATTGCCTCAATTATTTTTTTAACTAATATCCTCGAGTCAGTCCAATATTACTGATTACATCCAATGACTTGCATGCCTATCAATTACATGATCTTGGTGAACATTCTATCTTCCTATCAAAAAGCATTTTATGATACTGGGCCCATGAAGGACCTTAAAGTTATTCTTTGTTTACATTGTCTCTAAAAATGTCTCTAAATATGGATGTGTAGTGACTGCACCAGAGCAACATGAGGAGGGAATATTAGGCAAAATAATGTAATATTTTCCTGTATTGAAAACAATGGTGAAGAGGGAGTACTGGGAACGATCTCTATTATTGATTGTAGTGTGGTCATATGAACGAAATGTGTATTCCTGTAAAGGCATATTCACATCAGTCAGATCTGCCTACCTATTATCTTCTGTTAGTAGCTTCATTTTCTCCAAGGCAGCTGAAGTACTGGGATTTACAAATGAGAACAATGGAGCAATACGAATCATGTCTAGAAGAAACTATTCAAATATGAATTATACATTATCAACCTTATGAACACAATTTTATTTCCCTATAATATAAAATCAAGTGAGCAAAGAATTTATAAGACAACGTATTGAATATATAATAAATCAGTTCAGAGTTGAAAGTATAGGGACACCATCCAAGCACTGATTCCCCTCTCACTGCCAAATGCAAACAGATAGTACTTTCATCTTTTCTTAGGTTGTCAGGTGGGAACAATTAAGCATTAACCATGATAAATACAATTAATCTTGATGTACAGTCTCAAAATACCCAGTTGTAAACTTTCAGTTTCTGACTGAGTTACCAAGAATTCCTAACGTTAGCCAATGCATTTAACATTCATGTATTAAGGCATAATACATTCCAGTTTATATTTCCTTTTAATTATGTAATACTCTGATGAAGACCAGAGCCATAAGCATGGAATAAGAATGTCTGAATTGGGAAATGTGAGAGGCACGCTATGATGAGCAACCAAGAAGTAAACGAGAAAAATTAGTTATAAAGGCTAGGTAAGGCTCAGAGGCAGTGGTTCAGACTTACAGGATTGAAAGAAATTCAAGATTTCTAACTCTGTATTATTTGTGTCTGCTAAGATTTGTGTCTTCATTCACGTGTAGTGACTTGCGTCACGTAAAGTTTGCTAGTTACTACCCTGATCTGAGATTTAAATCTACCTTTTGTCTAGATTAGATACAGGTTTTTTAGGGGAGATTGGAAGGTTTTGATCTTCTTTCCTCCTCCCCATCAGCATTGATCATTGAAACAAATACTATTCAGTCCTGCAACATGGTCACATCTGGACAGACCTACCCAGTCAAACTAAATCCATAATAGGCCCCATGGATCTGTATTGCAGCCTTACTTATGAAGGACAGAGCAGGCAGCATAGGGCTGTGCAATCTATGTGTTTAGGACTTTGGCTTGCTTTTTAACAGTGTGTATTAAATGCAAACTAAATTAGTAAAATTCAATGCTCATCATTGTTACCACTACTGTTGTTTTAACTGACTCAATATCAGCTGGGTCACAACAGCACTAATCAAAAGGCTAAATGTTAAGGAAAACCAGCAGGATAATTATACTATAACACTGACAGTCAATGGAGTTAACAGAGTTAATATGTTTTAACAAAACTAGGAATTTATAAAATTATTTTTTTAGTGTCAGCAGAACATTAGAGAATACAAAATGAAGATATTAGTGCAACAAATCTGACCAAGCCCTGAAATCAAGTTGTGCATTCAGTCAGGAAGGCAGCTTGCAAAGAGTATCATCTTGATTTCTCGGCAAACAAGTTTGAAAAGCTCCTGATGGCATCAGCTTTTTGGCTGCCAAATCACATACTGCTTTGTTAAATTCAACAGCAGCCTCCTTCACACACTTCTTTTTTAAAGAAAGAAACTATGTTGTAATTTCATTCTTTTTGCTTGAATACCTGAAAATGCTAAAAGGGAAATTTTAGGTATTAGAGAAGGTTTGTTTGATTGTAGTCTTTTTTGGATTAAACTTAAAGATGAATCAATGCTTGAGGAAAAACAATTTTAGTAGGATTACACAGGACAACATGGGGTCAAGGCAGTTATTTTTATGCCAGAGAGAGAATGATCTGATTTCCATTATTAGTAAAACTATAACAAGCACAGTGAAAGACGTCTTCTAGGTGGCACCCCTCTGAAGGAACCTCTATATGCAGCCAATTCTGTACTTCAGATATTCAAAACTTCTCTGCAAATAAAGTTTAGGAAACCTATCAGTGAAAAGAGGCATGGCAATTAATATTAGGGACCCATCCATCTCTCTGATGGAGGTGTGAGACTAATAAGACAGAAGCCTTCAGCAGTGCTGAGCCACATGGGACTGACAGGATATATTTGGTATCTCTGGCAACCTGAGGGTTATGAACCCAGGGAGTATAGTGAGGTTGTTTTCTGAGGAATGCAAAAGATTCCCTCAGAAACTGACCGTCTATTTAAATCTGTTTATACACTTTCTGACTGAGAAGATAAGCGACAGGAACTTTTCTCCTGACTGGTGAATGTATTGAAACAGACTATGGTGAGAACCTGAGATAGAACGGGAGAGATGGTGTTCTTCCTCTTCCTCCCATTTTGTCCAGCAGAGCAGACATGTGAGAGGTGCTCCATCAGCAAAGGCAAATATTCCGTGTAATCAAGGGTTCCCCTCAAAAGGCCAAAAGCTCCTCCCAGTCATCCACTGACATGTCTGTGTGGGAAGTGCATGCTGTGTCCTGCGATACCAACATGCCTGCTTTAGAGAGTCTAACCTCACAAGAAAACATTTTGTAACTGCCTCTTTTGGAGGAGGCAATGCTATCTGACAGCGAGGGCAAATTTCCTTGTTTCCTTTTCACAATCTCCTCACTTTATAGGTTTCATATTGTATGTGGAAAGATAAGATGTTTGAGGTGGAGAAGTCTCAGACTTTAAATAGTACTGAAAGGAAAAGGATCTACATTACTAGGGAACTTCTAAGAGCTAGTTAATAAAAATAAAAAGCATTACTCCACTTCTTTACCTCCAGAGAGCTTATCAGCTTTCTAAGAGTTTTTGATGGGCAAAATGTCAGTGCTGAATGGAATAAGGTTAAATGACATATGAATAATCTGCTGTGTTTCACTGTCTCATATATAGAATCTAAGCATTAAAAGTTTCAAAAATTGAATTGTAAAAGTATTGATCTTGCATAATGTTTTTTATTTTATTTTTATTTGTTTCTTCAGGCTAACTTAAATGGAAAAAATATGGATAATTAATGATTGAATTTGTCTTCTATAAATTATATTTCCTTATTGCATGCAGGAAAATAAAACTTGTTTTAAAGCAAAATATTTTCTCTTTTTAACTTTTAAACACTACATTTCACTACAATGTAATGTAACTAATTCCTTAAGTTCAGCTGCTGTATCATCCAACAATTGTTAAAAACTTCAGAATTGTTACTTTATTGTTTTCATGTTCGCTTAAGTATTCCTTGGAAATGTAAATGAATAGTGTTTGGTGATCACAGTTCAGTTCCTAGTAAATGTCCACATCACAAAAGCACTACACTTAATTTCACATGATTGATAGTCTCTGCTTAACTGAGACCTAGAGCTGAGTGAGACAGGGGACTTTATTACCTCCCATTCTAGTAAGGGTGGTCCAGCCAGGTCAAAGTCGAGGTCAATAGTAGAACAGAGAAAGCAGTAATTTTGCTTTGAAACAGACTACTCTTCATGAAACAAAGAACTTCACTTTCCAGCACTGTTTCATCGCTAAAGATAATCTGTCTAGGAAAGAAAATGTTTCCGATAAATATTATCTTCTTCATGTTCTGCTTTTAATCATCGTAAGTGTAACATTTTAAAAACATTTCAGTACTAAATGCTCACTGATTTTGTTGGAAAACATATTTGTACTTAATTCTGAATTCCCCTGTTTAATATGAGCCACTGAGAATGCTTTTGTGCCTTTCTTTTCTTACTTGTTGAAAAATGATACTCAATATTTGTTTAAATTTTTCTCAGAGTAACTGGAAGATTTCTAAGCTTACTTGAAAGAGTAGCTATCTATATAAAGTTTCTGAAGTATCAAATTAGTAAAGAAAGGTATTCATACCCTTAAAATATATTTTTATGTACTACTTGGCTGCTTACTATTGCACCTATTATTAGTTCTGCATATAACAAAGAAGTTCATTAGCAGTATGTTTTAATCCAAAGGAGTATGAGCAGCAAGATTGGGGCACTCTGAGAAAACCAGAAGGAGGGCAATATGGTGAGATGAATATGATTGTGCATTATTTTTTCAATTGCAAGGCATTTCTTCTAGATTAGAGCCAAAAATAGGATGCAATTACATCATCAAGTGTTGAATCAAAACAGGAATAACTCACGTTATTCACATCCAAATACAAAAATGAATGTAAGTTCAGAAGAACTAAATTTGTAATTAAGTTTTACTGAAGACAGATGATGACAACTAATTTTACTGAAGACAGATGATGACAACTAATAAGGCATTCAAATGTTTCTTTTTCTCTATGTGGGGAAGTCTACACTTAAAATTGGAAATACTCTGTATCTCTGGAATTTTGATAGACACTCATTTTTAGAATATATGTAACTGAAATATGTCTGAGTTTTTTCAGTGAATGAATTTTACTGCAGCATTTTTAAAAAGAATAGTAGCTGTTTTTACTATTTGAAGTAGAAAACCTATGTGAGGCTATATTGAACCAAGATCCTGTATCTGCAGAGCCAACCTCCACTTACAGAAACAGTGGGTTTCAGGGAAAGAATGAAAAGTTCTGTTTCTTTCATTTTCTTACACTAACGTAACAGAGATTCAGGTACAATGGATCAGAAGGTGCCACACATAAAAATCTTAATTCCAATTCAGAGCATCCAAATTTTGGGAGAAGTTTGGATTTTATATTTGGCTTATTAAAAAAATAAAGAAGGCTTTTGAAAATATTGGATCACAAGTCTCAATTAGGTACACTCAGACAGAAGAGACATTTGTATCAGGTTCTTTGTTGCTTCTTCATTTTTGGTGTACTATCTTGTTTTTAGGAAACTCATGTACTTTCTTAATGAGCAGATCTCACTATATTCTTCTCTTTCCTTTTCCTCATCCTCTTCAAATCAATAGCTTGTTTTCTTATTATGACTGAGTGTGTAGTCTAGCTCAATGAAAAATGAAATAAATATAGCAATGTAAGTAGACTGAAACAAGAGAACATCTTTTTGAACTTGAAGGAAAGCATCTTTCAGATGAGTTGTCTTTAATAAAGGGAGTATGTACACAGCAGAGAAAATCAAACGTGTTTTGATTGGATTTGCTTGCTACTGTTTCAAAATCTGTATGCTACTGAAACTCTTACAGAGGTACTAACATTAACTGTTGATAAAGGATCAAGAAGAAAATACGGAATAGCCTCACTTTGTAAAACTAAGGACTTAGTGTCTGAAGACTTCTAGAAACAAAGCATGATCTGCAGTGAATTGGAACCAGATGGAGGAGGGAAAACCCCAAGTCTAAGAAGTAAACATTAATTGACATTATAGTGAAGATCAAAAGATCCCATAAACCATCTCCAGCAAAAAGGATGGAGAAAGATCAGACTGGAAGCTGCATTTATATTCTGAAATTCCCTTCACACTTCTTAAACTAATTCCTGGTACAGAAGAGAGACTAAGAGTTGTATGACTCCAATATAAGGTAATTTATATAAATATCACAGAAAAATAGCTTGATTTATCTTTGTATTCACTTAGCTTTACAGTAATGTAACTTTGTCAACAGTGGAACAATATCATTGCAACAAAGGGAGTAGTGCTGCAATGAATTAAAGCTGCAGCAAACTAGTGGTGTCAGTTTTTTGTTTGGTGTTGTTTTTTCCATTTCATTTCCCCCTCTTAAGTTATACTATACAAATGGCAGAAAGTAATCCTCTTAGCAATTCTGTTAGTGATTCTTTTGATTGGATCCATTCTGTAACTGAGCTTCAGCGCTTCTCAGATATTTTCTTCCAGCTTCTTGATTTTCTTCAGTTATGTTACATATTTTTGCAGAAAGCAAGACAGCAGGGAATGATATCTGAACAACAATGCTATGCTCAACCTTTTTCAAAATTTGATTGCTTTGACATGCTGCATTTGGCATTTGTTTTTAGAAACACATAGTAGTTCATAAGTTCTGTTTAATTTTGTCTTTGGCAGCAGCTAGAGGAAAGAGATAAAAGTGGAGTTTATATTTGTTTAATTCATCTCTGCTTCTATAATATAGCATCTGATCATTCAAAGACGTACATGAATACCTTGCACTTTATATAGCAAGGTATGGAAGTATTTTCAAAATGTTAAGTTAAACATTCAGATAAATAGTTCAAGATTACATCCTAAACAAGAATAATTAATTAATTTTATTTTAAAATGTTATTTTCCTATTGTCTCTTCTAAATATTTTCTGAACCTCAGGAGTAATTTTTTTGGTAGGAGGCTTTTTTTGTGAGTGTCTCTGACACCTTCTCAGCTCAGTTGAATGGTATGTTAACTTTATTATTTCTTCTTTCTTTAAAGTAATAACATATTTTGTCATATTCTATAAGTTAATTCTGATGGTCTCTGGGCATTTTCATTCAGAAGAGTGCAAGTATTCGACTCAAAGAAAGATTTCTACAGACTGATTCTAAAACCCCATGAAATTTGTTTGAAATTATTTCTTATATTAAATCAGCCAGAAAATAGGGATAATGAAGAACCATTTTTTAATTGTTATTACTTAGGAGTTAAAACATGAAAATAATGGTTGAGATAAATTTAAGCAAGATAGGGTGTAGTGTTTACTCAATAAATTACTTTCTAGTGATCTCAAATTCTCAGAAATGTAACATTCACAATCCTTGGTTTAAAAGTTTAATTTTTTGTTTACGATTTTAATAACTTAATATTAAAATTACTTTCATTATGGACAACATACTGCTCAATAATCCTGCAATAGTAGGAAAAATTCTAAAATTCCAGGACTTTCTCTGTTCTTAATTTTGAATGTAGGTTTTATTTTTGAGATGTACTGTTGGATTGCTAAGAAAATCTCTAAATTAACTTCAAAAAGAAAAAAACTTCAAAAAGAAAAAAAACTTCAAAAAGAAAAAAAGTTCAAAATTAAGAATGTATTTTCAGTGAACAGCAGTGAAACTAAGCAGTAGTTACAGTGTCACAGTTAGTGTGATTCACATGTTTTATGGTTAATCCTTGGATTTTAAACTCCTTTTAAAGTTTATTTTATTTTACTTTTTCACAGGACTGCAGATCAAAAAATGTCAGGATGAATTTAATTAACCAATGTTTTGATCACAGAAACCCTTTGCCTAGCCAAGGAAACTGATCTGGTGTTGAAACACTAGTGTATTCTGCATTATTGCAGCATTACAAAGCTACACACTTGGTTCACCCAGAGCTAACACATTCCTGAAAAGAAAAAGTAAGTCATGCAAAGTGCCACTAATGGCATACCCATTTTTCTTCCAGTCTTGAACAGAAATATTCTTATGTGCTCACCACATATCTTTGGATCTCACTGTACTGTAGGAGAATGGTCAGCAGTTTCTCTTCATGCATTTGCATTTGTTTTACACTAGTTATGATCAGCAAAGACCCTGAGGAACCTGAGTTCTCTGTGTGCTGGGCTGCTCTTGTCCAGCGTGTCTCTCAGTCTGTGAAGTTGCTATTAGATTTTACCTCTCCAATTCACACATCCTTCTAACTGCAGCCCTGAAGAATGTGCAATGAATAGATAACAGAAAGAAGCAAAAACACAAGGGGAAGGTACACTTTAGGAATGGTTCGTTTTAAGATCCTATGGAGTTAACATGTTGGGAATGCGAATCTTCCAGAAAACTCCTCTGACACTCCTGACCTATTGCTAAAAAAAATGGTATCAAACCCCATATTGCTACTATCTTCCCTCTCATCATGGAAGGATGCTGAGGCCACTGAGGCCTTTGGTGATGGACAGCAGGAAATCAAAGTCCATACATCTATATGTGCGCTGGCCCAGATAGTTGCAATATTATAAGTAAAAAAAAAAAAATGTCAATGACTTCTATCTTCTGCATTTTACTCTTCAACAAGCATGGCATGTGTCAGCATGTCACTAAAATCCGTAGCATACCTCGCATCAAGCATAGCATGAAATAAGGCATCATAAAGCTTTCTTCCTCAAGGATTTGTGAAACTATAGGCAGAGAAAGGACAATGCAAAGACAAACCCACAAGATTGCTATAGGACATGGCAGCAGGAGTGAAGATGGCTTGCCTCAAGGAATAGTTCAGTTTTGGGAGGTTT
Organism: Clamator glandarius; assembly: GCA_033459285.1. Classification (NCBI taxonomy): domain Eukaryota; kingdom Metazoa; phylum Chordata; class Aves; order Cuculiformes; family Cuculidae; genus Clamator; species Clamator glandarius. The sequence goes on along the minus strand of JAUNZM010001062.1, from coordinate 35,275 downwards.
ATTCTAGTGAAGGAGAGTGAATTGGATAGCATTGTCTGGTTGTTTCAGGTGTAAGGCAGGAGAGGAAAACATAAGGTACAGTCTGAGAAGGAAAACCAGAGCAGAGCACAGCAAGTGACTGCGGAGAGCAGCAGTGTCAAAATCCAATGGGAGTTTTTCCCACATTCGTTATGTTTATAAGGGCCTTCTGCAATATGGATTCACTGCATACCACACCTGCAGTCACAAACGCCAAGGGCAATCACTCCCTTGAGACATTGCTTAATTTTTCACCAGTTTACTCCCACAAAGAGTAGTTTTACAACTTCTCTGCCAGAATTCTTGATGAAAACCTACACATCTCTATATGCAATGCTTCTAGCAACCTTTTGGGCAATTTCTGGGAGCTGAAAAATGCCAATTCCTAGCCTAGAGGGTGACAGCAGGTAATGCAAGGCAGAAATGCAAACTGTAGAATTCATGAAAATATTTGTCATGAAAAAAACCAGACAAATCCAACATTGCCTTGAAGGGGAAATTTGAGTCTACAACCTGCTATATTTTAAATACTGATAAAGGAATGGATCTTGCACTGCATTTTGAAAAAAGTACAGTAAACACAATTCTAGTCAGAACAGGTCATTTAAAGTCTTTCCTGCCTGGGGCTTGACATGACACTTAAGTGCTACTGCATGTAAAAATAAAAAGCAATTCAGCACTCATAACAAACTGCTTTTTCTCCATCACTGGGGCTAAAATACCAAGGGATTCCTGTAAGCAAGGGAATTACTGTCTTCAAAGATGTGTTGTTTTCATTGGATCCCCTCTTTGTGCAAGCTGAGGAAATAAATATTACTTTAAAAAAGAGCAAATGTGAAAGTATATATGAAAAATCTGCCATATACAGAAATGCAATAAATGGACTTCTATTTTCAGGCTCACTATGCTGGAAAAGCCAAAGAAGCTTTTAGTTAACAGGAAAATACTTTTTCCACCACTGAAAATCACAAGGCACTAATTTCCCTGGGCTTCTTTGAGAAGAACACTTTTGGTTATCTAAAATTCCTAGTTTTCACACTGGAAAAATGCAGATGTTAAATACAATGTCTTTATCCCCAGGGTAAAAATATTTCTTAACAAATTTAATTTTTGAAGCTTTGAGTTTAAATACTCCAACTGAATCTAAAAAAAAAAAAAAATCTAAAAATTCCAACTCTCACATTGTAAAAATTGAAATGTGCAACATAGTGCCTTTATCCTCAGGGTAAAAATGTTTGTTAAAAAATGTAATCATTGAAGTTCACTTTTATGAAAGTAAAACTCTGGTCTAACCATACTCCTGCCTGCGAAATCACTGGGTGGATAGATAGCATAGATAATTCAGCAATACACAGGGAGGGATCTCTCAAGAGAGGAACAAAATAATTTTCCTAGTCAACTAAAATTTTATAATTACTCTGAAATAATTTTTATAATTACTCAGGACAAGATGTCAAAATTGTGAGAACTATCCTGAACTTCTTTATCCTGTCTGTGTGAACTAAAATGTCTCATTTTGATAATTTGAGGTAATTTAGTGATGTCCCACAAATAAGGATTTTCAACCTGAGAAGGATAAAAATAGGAAAATAATTTTTTGTTTAATTGATAACCAACAAAAAATGGTTTAATTTTCCAACTTGCTCCTGAACATCATATTAAATAAAATGAAGTAAGTCTACTTGTAACTGCCCTTTAGGAGTGCACTGAATATATTGGCTCATGCCTGTCTCTCTTTACCTCAAAATGGAAAGATAAGGATGTCATTCTTGACGCAAATGCCGCCTTGCTCTAGGTTAGAAAGTAGAGCCCAAGTTATTCAGCAAACAAAAAACTTGATCCCATCCAGAGGGTCCACCCTTAGGGACAAAAAGCCAATTCATATTCTGTGAGCTCTTGGAAATTCTGCTGTAACAGTCATCTACTATCAACACTATAATAAGATCACTCCTGTATGACAAATTAGTCTAGATCCTTTCAAAGATGAATTATTATGAATTTAGAAAATGTACAAGGCTGGAGAGATCATTTTAAAAAAGAAATTCCTGTAAGTGAAGTAAACTTTGATTCATAGAATCACAGAATCACAGAATAACCAGGTTGGAAGAGACCCACCTGATCATCGAGTGCAACCATTCCCACCAATCTCTAAATCATGCCCCTAAGTACCTCATCCACCCTCACCTTATACACCTCCAGGGACGATGACCCAACCACTTCCCTGGGCAGACTGTTCCAATGCCTAACCACCCTCTCCGTGAAGAATTTTTTCCTTATCTGAAGCCTAACTCTCCCCTGACGGAGCTTGAGGCCATTCCCTCTCGTCCTGTCCCCTGTCACTTGGGAGAAGAGGCCAGCACCCTCCTCTCCACAACCTCCCTTCAGGTAGTTGTAGAGAGTAAAAAGGTCTCCCCTTAGCCTCCTCTTCTCCAGGCTAAACAACCCCAGCTCTCTCAGTCGCTCCTCATAAGATTTGTTCTCCAGCCCCTTCACTAGCTTTGTTGCTCTTCTCTGGACTCGCTCCAGAGCCACAACATCCTTCTTGTGGTGAGGAGCCCAGAACTGAACACAGGACTCGAGGTGCGGTCTCACCAGTGCTGAGTACAGGGGGAGAATAACCTCCCTGGACCTGCTGGTCACACCGTTTCTGATACAAGCCAAGATGCCAATGGCCTTCTTGGCCACCTGGGCACACTGCTGGCTCATGTTCAGTTGACTGTCAATCAACACCCCCAGGTCCTTCTCCTCCTTGCAGCTTTCCAGCCAGGCTTCTCCTAGTTTGTACCTCTGCTTAGGGTTGTTGTGCCCCAAGTGCAGGACCCGGCAATTGGCCTTGTTAAACCTCATGCCGTTGGTCTCAGCCCAGCAGTCCAGCCTGTTCAGGTCCCTTTGCAGAGCCTCCCGACCCTCCAGCAGATCCACACTTCCACCCAGCTTGGTGTCATCTGCAAACTTGCTAAGGGTCGTTGATAAAGACATTGAACAGGACTGGACTCAGGACTGAGCCCTGGGGAACCCTACTTGTAACTGGCCTCCAGCTGGATTTAACTCCATTTACCACCACCCTCTGGGCCTGGTCATTCAACCAGTTTTCCACCCAGGAGAGTGTGCGCCCGTCCAGGCCAGAGGCCGACAGTTTCCGAAGCAGAAGGCTATGAGAAACTGTATCAAAGGCTTTACTAAAGTCCAGAAAGATACATCCACAGCCTTTCCCTCGTCCAAGAGTCTAGTCACTCGGTCATAGAAGGTGATCAGATTACTCTGGCAAGACCTGCCTTTCATGAACCCGTGTTGAATGGGCCTGATCACCCGGTTCTCTTGCAAGTGCTTCTTGATAGCACTCAAGATCACCCACTCCATGACTTTCCCCCCTACCGAGGTCAGACTGACAGGCCTGTAGTTCCCCGGATCCTCCCTGTGCCCCTTCTTATAGATGGGCATGACATCAGCCAGCCTCCAGTCCAGTGGAACCTCCCCAGTCATCCAGGACTGTTGGAAGATGATGGAAAGGGGTTTGGCCAGCACATCCGCCAGTTCCCTCAAAACTCTTGGGTGGACTCCATCCGGCCCCATAGACTTGTGGGCGTCTAGCTGGGCAAGCAAGTCTCTAACCACCTCCTCTTGGACCTTGGGAACCTCATACTTCTCTTACAACCCCTGGGTGTGTGCACAGAGGGGACAATTTTCCTTACTGTTAAAGACTAAGGCAAAGTAGGCATTGAGTACTTCATTCAGCCCTTCTGAAATTACATTTTATTTCTGTAGTTCTCCAAGCACGGATGTTGTCGTTAAATAAATGAGGAAAAAAAAATATATATACACACATACACACACATGTAAGGACGATTGTCTTTTATCTCTTCAACAATAGATGGTTACAGTGCTCCCTCATAAGAGTGGAAGTTCAAGAGGTACAGACGTTCTGTAGCTCCTCTTGTAGTTTGTAGGCATATTCCTCAGTACAGTGCGAGCAACTTTTGTGACTTTTAAACTAAACGTGTTCTATTAGAGGAGCTGGAATCAGTTATTGAGATATTAAACATAATTTGAACTGTGTAAATTCGTCATCTGCCTACACAGATCAACACTGAACTTTACTCATCCAGGTGTTTAGATGAAATAATGAAGATTCAAGGAGCATCTGGTAGAATCATTTTGAACATGAAAGAAAAAACCCAAATCCGCTATTTACAGTATTGGACTCTCTTATCTGAGCTACAGTAGCTAACCAGGAGTGTAGCTAAACTCCTGTTACTGGTTGCTGACCCTGAGGCACTGGAGGATAACTGTGCAAGGGTGTTTTGGTTCCATTTTCTGGGTGGAGGAGTGAGTTAGGCTGGTTTTTTATCCAGTGGGTACAGGATGACTATGCTGGGAGTAATTATATGAGACAGATGATGTCTTTCACAGTGAAAGAGGAGGAATCAGATCCACGAGGAACTGTGAAGGATCCCAAATTCTGCTTTTTATCTATGACTGTTGTCATTTGTTGACATTGGTTTAGGTTTTTGGCCTTGGTTTTGTCTCCTCCTTTTCTCTTGTACTAGTATAGATCCATGATTTTATACCACCATAGGATTTGTGAGCACAGACTCTGAAAGTATTTGATATTGTGGCAAGACATTTGACAGGTGAGAATGGGAACAGGATCTTTGACTTTCATTCTTTTTGTCCCTTACATCCTAATGAATACTCATTGCCTCAGAACTCACTTTTCAGTTTTGGCTTGTTATTTTTTTATGTCTTCTCATATGCCATTTCTTTTCAATCCTTTCACCGATTTGTCTTTTTTTTTTTTTTTTCTGAAACATTTCCTATTTGTCTTAGTGCATTTCATATCTTTGTTTTCAAATGCTTTTTCAATTCTGCATGGCCAAGGGACAGCACTATAACTTTGGTACTTCCAACACAAACAGCATACAAATGTAAGAAGAGAGCATATGTAGAGAATACAGGTAAAGGAAAGTTTCTTGTCAAAGCTAAGCAAATTCTATTCTTTCACTCCAGCAAAAAGAAACAGAACATCGGTAATATGCTAAATTATAGCTTTTTCTCCCTTTCTTATTACATGAAGCAGAATCTTGTCCCAACTGGAAATGCTTTGAAATGATGAAAGTTAAAAGTAAAACCCTTAATGATTGGTCAGACACTTGTAAGGGTGGTGAGTTTAATTTTTTTCCAGGACTGCCTTTATTAACTTCTTTGTTTTATTTATTATTCTTTTCCGAATACTAGATATAAAAAGATGATGTCATTAATTTTAGAAGCATTGACTCCACAGAGCATTTTATCCTTTTCAGAATCAGCACTGTCTATTATGTAGTAACACATATTGCATAATAACACACATTTGTGCAGCATTTAGGAAATATGTGTTATGTACCTGATGGACTAAAGTAACTGCCTCAAAGCTGCTATGGTCTTCAAGATAAACAAGTGTTTTGGCATGTGTACTAATTTAAAATACATATATTATTTACCCCGTATGCTGTAATTACATAGTCTATTGTATGAATATATAAAAACTCACACTTCTTAAATAGATTTTTTGTCAAGATGGTCCATAATACTTCCATCAGAGTCCTTGTGTCTATCATGTAAAGAAAGTATTTTGATGATAAATCAATGTTTTTCAACCTCTTTTACTTACTTGTTGTTTGAGGCTGCAGGGAATGCTTAGTCTGCTCTGGATTTTTAAGAGATTAGATCCCAATGGGCAACAGGGTGAGCAAGTCCTACTGGGATATGCCTATGCAAAAGTAACAAACTGCTTGTTCATCAAGGATAGTATACATCCTTGTGCAAAGTATTAACAAAATGACCAGTGCAATACAAAGTGATCGCAAAATGACCAGTGCAGAGTGCTGCCCGAAGTACCCAGAGCCCCTGCTCCATCATGATTAACCCATATACTTTACTTACATGTAGATATACCAGCATATTAAATGTGTAGAACTATTTACCTAGCAGGAAGTTATTAAATGACCAATGGAGAGATGCAGATAGCTCTGAAGGTTCCCCAGGGTCTCCCACAGTCCATGAAGAATACATGGCTAAATTACCTCTTTTTGGAGGAAAATTTCTCAAATAGAACTCAATCCTTTTGGTGAAGAGGAAATCCTCTACAGTCCAGCTAGTACATGTGTGTGAATGTTTATGGATTGGGCGTGTGAAATTTTGTTACACAAATGTCATCAATTCTGATTTTTTTTCTTTCTTTTTTTTTTTTGTGTCATGCTACTGCTGTGAATATATAAATGTTTACAGTGAATTTGGCAACAGCCCTTGCAGGAATGTGCTTGAGTCTTTATCTTTTAATTTGTAACTCAGGATATTCTGATTATATAAACCAAATGAATTTTTTTCCTACATGAAGTACATGGGTTTGACTATTTTGGACTATTTCCACAATATATAGGCAAATTGTATACAACATATGTTGTTAAATAATTTGATTGGGAAAATGAAAATTATCACATACTCAATTAATTTTCAGCAACATTATTTGTTCAAACAAAATCAAAGCTTCCTTGTCATACAAATAAACTCACTTTTAAGGTTAAAAAAATATTTTGTGAATGCTGCTTTATAAAGGCCATGAGATGTTTGAGAATGGAACCTATTAGTACCAATAGGAATATAAATGGTTAGTAGCATCTATTACTGCAACACTTTTATTTTCATATTACCGATAGTCAGACATGACTTTTCCTGCTATGTTGAACCAGAAACAACGTGGATAAATTATTATTCATTGTGAATTAGAGTACCTGAACTCAGATATCCTTTGCAACACAAAGACTAGTTTTTTTAAAAATAATATTTTTTTTAATAATATAGAATTCATTTTGTAAACATTCATTAAAAAGATGTACTACATTACGTGGACAATGAAGTTGAAAAGGCACAAAGGACACTGAATAATTCAGCATATGACTGTCTTTATGTATATGGTGTGTAGAGCCTTGAACATTTCCTTTCTCAGAGCAACAAAATGCTAATACTAGACAGCTGTTATACTTAGAAAAGGAGCTCTTATTTGAAGACCTTTTATTTTTTTTGAATCCAGCCGTCAGATACCTAAAACTACTTGCAATCTCACTCAAAACAAAAGCCATTTGTTGAATGGTGCCTTGTATTCTTTACATAAATGAAACATAACATGCTTTTTTACAACTAATTTAATATTAAAAAAACCTAAATTATATAAAACTTATATGCTAGAGGCATATAAATGACCTGAATCATTACTCTTAACATAAACCAGAGGCAGTTTAACCTCTGCAATGTTTTATTGTTCTGTGTCAGAACAGTGTGACAGCTACTAATTGTTAGCTGTTGGGTTTTTTTGCCTGAGGGATCAGCTAAAGGAAAAAAAAAAGACTCAGACGGGAAGACAGAGGGAAGGTTACACAGTGTGCTATCATGAATAAATATTTGCAAGGCATCTTCACTGTAAAGCATAGCTGTTTAGAGCAATATAACCTACTTTTGACTCTGTGATCTTTCACATTGAAATATGCTAGATAGAAAAAGTCCCTCTGTTTAAATTAACAAAATACAAATGTAATGTTAATGAGAGCACCTCCATTTGTTTGAAACTATCAAAGCCACAAAGAGTAAAAATTCAATAAATGTACCATATTTTTGAATGTTAGTTACTTAACAACATTCTTTGGATGATTGAATTCAATGTGTCCCTTGTCTACATTGTCTCCATTGTTTCCACTGGGCTTAAGTAGGGGCCATAAAATATATATCTAACCCACAGAAAAATATAAGGTTGCATTTGTATTTAGCTTGACAGAATTCTTTTTCTCAGAAAGAGGAAAAGATGAAAACTATGTGATTTGTAAGAAAAAAATAATGAAATATATTAAGTTCAAAAGACAAAAGCCACTGGTCTTCAATAAACAAATAAAAGATTAAGTACTTGAGTACTTAATATTTAAGGAGGAAAGTTCATTCCTATCAAAGGAAAAAAATGAAATCGTTCTCAAAAGTAATAGTTAAAATTTTTTTGGAAAAAGATCAATCTCAAAAGTCTTCTAAAAGTCAAATGGTTGCAATTATTGACTAAATTACCCAAAGAATATACCATGTAGTGACTTAATTAAATATTGGCATATATAGGCCAAGAATCATTGCTGTGCATCATAAAATCAGCAATAAATGCCTCAATAATCTCCTTATTATACAATAATAAAATTTTAACTGATATGAAATTCAACACTATTTTCATTAAACTCACTAGCAAACCTTTAATTAATTTCACTGAGAAGCTGGTTGTTATTTCTATTCAATAACACAACTTTTAAAAAAGAGGTACCATGAATATATTTTGTATTTCTTTTTAAAGAGGGAAACATATAATTAAACTATCTTGCATAGTCTGTTTTTATTATATTTAAAAACACAGTGGATTGGAAACATCTTGGTCATTTTTTTAGACTTTAAAAGCACATAATAAGAGGCATATATAAGGAAAATTGGTTAAAATGATAGGCACATCAAAGATTTTGTAGATCACGTAACTACTGCCTAAGGTTATAAAAGCTTGTATATTATTTGAAATACACAAAACTCTTCTTATGATGTCTCCAAATTACTGCTGCAAAATACAGGATAATGTTAGATCACTCTGTAATATAGAAAAACAGTATCCAGATTGTGAAATTATCCTCCTCTGCAAGGGACAGTTTAATGGTCTGAATGTGAACATGCAGTGCACATTTCTAATGACTGAGAGAAAAACATTATAGATATTCAGAATTGCTAATAAGAAAACAGGCCAAAGGACTATGCAATAATCTACCAGTTCCCGTGCAGTCTATTGTAAGTTTCATCTCTAAGGGGGTAGAAAGAAAAAAAAAAAAGCTTAAACAAGGCCTATTAGCAGTAAATACTTCTGCCAATATCCCTCACAGTAGGGGAACTCCTCCAGCAATTTTCACGATTAATTACCAGTGGCAAGCGTATTCATAATCTGGTGTTAATTTTGCAGTGTCTGAATGAATTCGGCTCTGGCACGCTCAGTTATTGTTTCCCTGCTACTAGTAGGATGAACTACTTGTTCAGGTCATGCTGTGTCAAAAGAGTGCTAATGTGTTTATATAAACACTACAAACAGCACCTGCTTTAACCACTTTTTTTTTTTTCATCACCAGTTAGAACACAAAATTCTTTGGTGCAGAAAGGCAAATGACAAGAAATATTACTATGGCTTGTGTTTGGAACAGAAAAATGAAATACAGGCAGGATATGAAGCAAAAAGTTAATATCTTTTTAAATTCTTTGAATCAAAGCTTTTCTGTCCTTATTTTACAAGTTTGGAGAGGCTGTTAGTGTCTAATTTGTCAGCTGCTCCTGAACACTATGGTGCTTTAATTGAGAGCACCACGTATTAACAAGACAATGTAATATGCACTAAAATGGAGCAAAATAACATGTTAAGACTGATTTTAACTTTCTTGTTTTTCTTCTCTCGGTCATAAGTTTTAGAATAATTTTGATAATGCACTTTTCAAGATCCCATGGGTTGCCTAAGGAGAGCTGTGGCTGATAGGATTAATTACCCAACATGCATGGTTTGCTGAGCAGCGACAACTCCGATTGGTTAATGAGGATTCTCAGATGTGTCATTACACAACCACATCTGCACAGGTAGGAGTCCATTACTGCAGTCATTAAAAGAAGTATGATTTTAATAAAAGCATTAATATGCTCTAGGGTGTGCATTGTCAGCTTCATACCTCTACTGTTCTTCAGGTTTATACAAATGACACCATAACTACATACCAGGTCATATGTTCACTTAAAGGATTTATACATGCTAATTAACATAAAGCAAGGTTCTCATATTTATTGTAGCAAGGCCAATGGAAAAATTTAAAGGATGTGTACTCTTTTCACAAGGACAGAACCATTTAAGCAGGTAAATGAATTGGGTTCATATATTAAAATATAAAACCCCTGCAATGCTTTAAATTATGTAAAATTAAAGTGTTACTTAAATGAATGGAGTGCTAAGGGAAGTAACACAAAAGAGAAAGAAATTTTTCAGGCAAGTTATAAAATACGAAGTGGAGCACCTTCAAGAGTTGTACAGTTCTAGATAGGAAAAGAGATAAACCTTATTGTGCACATTCTACAGCATATTTTATTTTACCTAACAATGTATATTTATTAGTCTGTTCAATGTTCTGTAGTAGATCACATTTGTAGGAACTTAGTAAAAATATATGAAGTACTTCCTGTCTGATTAGACCTGTATTAACCAACAGCTGCAGCACAGCAATCCCTAACAAAAAAGAAGAATATTTAGCCATACAATACAGCTTTCTGCTCCTCCTTAGTATTCATTCATACTGATTTCTACATGTTGCTAACTAGAAAAAGGTAATATTCATGAAATAATATGTAATAAAGCCTCTTACAATTAAATCTGCATTATTCCTAGCAAAAGAAAGACTTATAAGTGTAATTCAGCCTAGGACCAACTGAAGCTAAAGCAAGTTCTGTGATTGTCTTCATTTTTTTGTAGATACCATTTTCCTACCCTAAGACAAGCTAAGACCTCATAATACTTGGATATCTGCAGTAAAATCTTTTGAGATAATGACCCTGACCTCAATTCTGGGTCTCCAACCTTCCTCTGCAGTGTTACATTTGAGAAAAGCAGCTTAGGACAAGATAATATAGGTATTAAAATATCAACTTCAAGTGTGGGGGATACCTCTGATGGTGCTCAGTGTGTCACTACTTGAAAGCCTGAAGAAAACCATGGATTCTCCCTTTTCCTATTTGAGTTTATCTCACTACTGCATCACACCTCTGATGTTTGATATAGGCAGTCCTAAAGAGTGAAGGAGTCCAAGAGGGCAGGATGCTCTTTAAGAAGGAAATCCTGGTGGTGCAAGAGCAGGCCATCCCCATGTGCTGAAAAATGAGCTGGCAAGATAGAAAACCAGCCTGGCTGATCAGAGAGCTGTAGGTGGGTCTTGCGAAAAAGAGGAGCTTTAGAAGAAGCAACAGGCATCTCAGAAGGACAACAAGGATGAAGTGAGATCATGCAGGGAGAAAATCAGAAAGGCTAAACCCAACTAAAATTTTTATTGGCCAGTTCTGTAAAATGTAATAAAAATCTTTCCTATGAATATGTCAACAACAAAAGGAGGGCCAAGGAGAATCTCCATCTTTTACTGGATGCAGGGAGAACAATAGTGACGAAGGATGAGGATAAGGCTGGGGTACTTAATGCCTTCTTTACCTCAGTCTTTAATATTAAGGTAAGATGTTCTCTGGGTACTCACCCTCCTGAGCCAGAAGACAGAGAGGGAGAGCAGAACAAAGCTCCAGTGATCCAAGAGGAAATGGTTAGAATTCTGCTCAACCAATTAGACACCCACAAGTCTATGAGACTGGATGGAGTTTAAAAGGAGCTGGCAGAGCTGCTCACCAGAGCTCTTTCCATCATCTACCAGCAGTCCTGGCTGACTGGGAAGTTCCACTTAACTGGAGTTTGGCAAATGTTATGCCCATTCACAAGAAGGATTGGAGCAAGGATCCAGGGAACTGCAGGCCTGTCTGCCTGACCTTAGTGCTGGGGAAGGTCATGGAACAGATCATCTAGAGTGCTATCGCATGGTACACACAAGACAACAGGGTGATCAGGCCCAGTCAGTGTGGGTTTATGAAAGGTAGGTCCTGCCAAACTAACCTGTCTCCTTTTATGACCCGCTCAGTGGATCAGGGAAAGGCTGTGGGTAGGAGTGTACCTGGACTTCAGTAAAGCCTCTGACACCATTTCTCACAGTATTCTGCCTGAGAAACTGGCTTCCTCTGGCCTGGACAGATACACCCTTTGCTGGGTGAAAAACTACATGGATGGCCAGGCCCAAAGAGTCATGGAGTTATATCGAGTTAGAGTTCAGTTAAAAGTGGTGTCCCTAGAGCTCATTCCTCAGTTCAGTTCTGTTTAATATCTTTATCGATGACTTGTATGAAGGGATTGAATGTACCCTCATTAACTTCGTGGATGATACTGAGCTGGGAGGAAGGGTTGATCTGCTGGAGGGTAGGGAGGCTCTGTAAAGGGATCTGAACAGGGTGGACCATTAGGCTGAGACCAGCGGGATGAGGATTAAGAAGGCCAAATCCAAAACCTTGTGTTTAGGACAAAAAACCCATGCAGAGCTACAGGCTTGGGGAGGAGTGGCTAGAAAGCTACCTGGTAGAGAAGGACTTGGAGGTGTCAGTTGACAGTTAGCTGAACATGAGCCAGCATTGTGCCCAGGTGGCCGAGAAGGCCATTTGCATCTTGGTTTGTATCAGAAATGGTGTAGCCAGCAGGACCATGAAAGAGAAGTGCTCTGCACTGGTGAGGTTGCACCTTGAATACTCTGTTCAGTCTGGGGCCTCTTGTTTCAAGAAAGACATTGAGATCCTGGAGTGTGTTCAGAGAAGAGCATTGAATATGGTGAAGGGGCAGGAGAACAAATTTTACAAGGAGTGGCTGAGGGAACAAAGGTTGCTTAACCTGGAGAAATGGAAGTTGAGGGGGGACCTTATCTCTGTCTAAAGCTGTCTAAAATGAGGTTGCAGAAGTCAATGAGTGTTGATCTCTTCTGCCAAGTGATAGGTGATGGGATGAGAGGGAATGTCCTCAAGTTGCACAAGGGAAGGTTCAGATTGGACATTAGGAAAAATTTCTTTACTGAACGGGTCATTGGGCACTGGAACAGGCTGCCCAGGGAGGCAGTTGAGTCACCATCCATGAAGGTATTTAAAAGATGGATAGATGAGGTGCTTATGGATGTGATTTAGTAGTGGACAGGTACAGTGATTTCAAGCATCTTTTCCAACCGAGTTATTCTATGATTCTATGAATCTATGAATCTATGGAAAGGATTATCTAATGGGTATAGGTTTTTTGGCAGGTTTTTGGTTGCAAAAGACAGGGATTTGTGATGAGGGTGGCCTAATGGCATGGGATTCCATGCTTGTAATGCACAATGAATCCAAATCTGCCATAGTAACATTGAAGGGATGCCAAATGTCTGCAGAGCAGGCTGGAACAAAGCCCCATTCTGTGTTCCCGTATGGCAGGATGAAGTAGGAGCAGAAGGAGGCATTTGAGGAGGGTTAAAGGCCAAACATATGGAGCCTGAAGGAGCACAGGTTGCTCACTTAGCTCCTCAAGATACCAAGGGGCCGTCCGTAACCTTCATTGTTGAGGAGGAGTCGCCATCTGGATGAAGATTTGTTATCATGTCAGGAGTCAGTCTCCCAGTCTCAGAGAGACAGAGAGCCTACTAGAAAGAACCCCTGCTTCTGAATTAAAGGTATTACTCCCTTCAAGTGGAAGATCAGAGATAGAATAACATTCTGGATACTGACAAGAATTTCAATCATATTCAGGGTATCAGCAGCAATGTGGAGAACTGAATGTGAAAACGTCTCTGTGACCTGTTGCTTGTGACATCACTTTTTGGCCTCCTTAACTGCTCAGGCATAGATAATATGGAATTGCAGTGACATGGAAATTGGAACACAGTTTCAAGCAATATTTTCCAGCTTAGAGAGGTACAGCAGGGTGTCTTGATCTGAAGATTGCTTAAGAATCGGATTCATGTTCACCACATGCTGTTCTCTGGCAATAGTACGTGGCATAATCAAACCAAGCCAATACAAGAAGGAGTGGGTTGGCAGCAGCTAGGATTCCTGGAATATTTGTTATAATCTTGTCATCATCGAAAGAAAAGAAAAAAAAAGGGATATGAACCTGCAGTGGGTTGTACCTGTCCTTCTCAGTGCATGAACACAGGCAGCCTACCCAGGACATAGCTCCGGTTCCCTGTTCTTTCAGTCTACAGTCACCAGGCTTTGCTTGGAGCAGCTTGCAGTCTGAATTTGCACTGAGATGGACATAATCAAAGTGCAGCCTACCCTTACCCTACTTTCTTCTCATAGAACCCTCGAGGACTGTGATGGGAATGGAGGATGGGCTGAGGCTCTCTCAGGACTGCTGAAGATATGGCAACTGGATGTAAGCCCTTGTAGGCATTATCCTCATGACAGAATTCCCACTATTGGATAACAAATGCTTCCCACACCATTTGTACTTTCCTTGTAGAAGAAATGAAGCATGGCCAATAAACCTCCCTCACATACCGTGAAAACTCCAAATCCATCATTCTTGCAGGGATAATGTTATTATGATACATCTATGTGTTTCATCAGGACTACAGTGATAAAGCTTTCTTGTTTTCTTGTTATGCTATCTCCTTGCAAAATTCAACGAACAAGCAACTTCTTAATCATTTCTAGCTTTGGACTTAATTCATCAGGATTTCTGTGAACAGTAGTGGCTTCAAAGTCATGAAGCTGAGTCCTATGAATTACCAAGGTAAAGCAAGAGTATAGCTGTCTGTGGAAACTGCATACTGAATTCACAATCCTGATTCTTTGTCTTTATGTCAAAGAATCCAAGAAATTCCTATTCTTTTTTTTTTTTTTGACTTTTTTTTTAAAAGGAATCCAGTAAAGCATTTATACCTGTTTTTAAGTTGATCTGGGCCATTAATATCCTCATTCATGATTCAAGATTGATGGGTAATTAGGCATGTTATTGACATTTCAAATTAACTGTTTAATGATTTCCTAAGAAAACTTCCCCAGTTAAAAAGGAATGTCTTCTTTAATTTTGTGTAACCGATTGAATTATTTATATCTTGAAATTTTAAACTAACAACATTTAGTTAAACTGATTTGAAATAGATTTTCAAGCTTGAAAATTGAGTAATTGTTTTCATGTACATATACAGTGGTTTATTTATCATCAGGCTGCAATGAGTTTATTTGACTAATTCTAGTATGTACTAGAATAATTTAAAGGATTCTTTAGTATTTAAAATGTACTTGTAATTAAAAAAATTCTTTATGACTATTTAATGCTAAGAAAAAGGCATAAATTACTAGCGCTATACCCATGTAATCCCTTGAAGCAATGCTTTCTCTGCTTTTACAGGCAGGCAGCAGAGAACAAATTCACTACAGATATTTTACCTGAGAGCAAAGGCTGAAGAAAGGAATGATGGATGAGTTATACCACCCCAGGAGGAGGCTCAGGAGATAATTTACCTCAGAGACTGCCTCTGTGAGAACCTCTTAGAAACTGTTGAAAATCTCTTACATTTGCAGAGAATAAATAGCAGAGTTCTCAATCCACCTGAAATTGTGGAAAAAAAAAGGATATCTGAAGCCACACAAAATGTAAAACATGCTTCTTGGATCAACGTGCAGTTTACTTTACATTTGCAGGCTGTACAAGGGCTTTTGGGCTGTGTTTCAACAATGCTGGTAGTTTCATTGAGCACACTCAGGTTTCATCTATGGAGCCTAAGCCAAGCACATCTATTTCCCACAGGTTTATGCTGAGCCCTGAGATACTATGGGGTGTCTGCCCAGGATTTGTCACTCCAGAGGCATGGTGTCATTGGTTTGAATATTACTTACTGTCCAGGAGTAGGACTGAGCTCTTTCCTATTCTTATTATGCAAAGGAAGTTTCATATCAGTAATTTTGTGGCTGTTGAAACCAGTTTGCATAGACAAATCTAGTTGATGGAGACCTTTAAGACTGGAGTTACTTTTATTAAGAGTAGCCAGTGGTTTAATAGATTTGTTCATTTGGAGCTCTTAGTTTGTAAGAAGCAATATGCAATATAAAGACACAAAAAAATTCCTTCCTGTTGGCCTTGCATTAAATGTAGTAGATGCAACACTTCTGCTGTTCACTGAGACTCATGCATTTCACAATAACACTCATGCTCATTTCCACTGAGGACTGAGTTGGTTTTGCTTTGTGTTGAGGATGCCAATAGAAATAGAGGTGTACTGTTGCAAGGTGTAAATGTCTCTTAAAATGAAAGGGTTTTTTTCAGTACTCTGACAATCTGTTCATTTCCAGGTATTCTAACAGGTAGCTCAGACATGTTTAATCAAATGCAGAAGCCTCTGTGGATTTTGAATACCATAAGAAAATTTAAAGTTCTTTAAAATAACATATGTACATATATATAAAAATAATGGCTCAATTAAATAATTAAGTTATTTTTTGTCAAGAAATCAAGAAATTGTGCTAAAATATGATTTTACTCTGTAAAGAATCTTTTCACTGCAAATCAAGATTTTATTTTAAAAAAAAACAGAGTATCAAATGCCAAGCTACTACCCAAAAATAAACTGATATTAGACAGTATTGAGACTACTAAGGATTCCTAGGTCACATGTCAAACATAATCACTTCTGAAGGAAAGGAAGTGTTTATAATGGTTCCTGGTTATTTTTGGTGACCAATTTACACTGCAAAAATTTGATATTCCCTCCAATATGGAGAAGTCCTAACGAAAAGAGAGACAATAAATGCTCCCATACTGGACATTTCAAACCTGAATTGTTCAAACTTGAAGCCCACATATGCTTAAGTATCTTTTCTAATCTTTGCAAAATAGATATAATTATTAATATTTCGGGATCTCATAAACTGTGATACAAGAGTCCTCAGGAACAGAACCTAAGCAAGAGATGCTAGGCAAAATTTAGGTCACCTGTATATGATCTGAGCATTAAAGTACTAGAATATCACACTTATTCCTCATTTAAAAAAACTAAGCAAAGCAAACCAACAGAAGTTTTAAGTGATGTATGACAACTGCAGCAAGGTAAGCTATTTGGCTGTTGCTTAAGTGGTTTGGAAGAAGAGAACTGCTTCTGATCAATGCAGGCATAGTTTGCGGGGTCATGTGGGGTAAAAGACTTCATTGACCTAAGACGTCACTATGACCAGATATCATCATGTTTTTCTAAACTTTGACAAGGGAGAATCACCAGCGTGTTTTGCACTTACAGTTTTATGCTGCTAGAAAACTATTACTCCCTTCAGTCTCCATCCAGCTTCCAGTCTACTTCTCAAGATGCCCATTAGGTAGAGTTCACGTAGGTACCACTTATCAGTAGCTTTTAATTTTTCTATTTCTTTTTCATGTACATTAAAGTGTTTGCCAAGGTGAGACTCCTACTCTTGTCTGCCAGATTTTTCCCCTTTTCGAAAGTTCTGCTAATTACAATTATTTGCTTGTTATAATGGTGCTGAAAACACTGGGAACATTTACATTAGTTTTCTGTGGTATGGAAACAGCTGCCCTCTCTTAGCCTCTTCTCTTAATCTGTGGCAGAATTCAATGCAGAGGCTGACTTAAGAAGTAAGAAATTAAATGACCTTTCCTAACCCACTCAGAAGAAAGAGAGTGACAGCTAATGTGAGACACTGCTAGTCTAGTTGTCTTACCCATCCTACACTTTGTCTTTTACAGAGGAGTTTAGAATTTTACTAGTAATGGTATTTATATTTTCTTTCCTCCCTCTCACCCTGCATGTTCTTTCCTTTTTCAGTGCTTTAGTCTTTTATCTTTCCCACTAAGAATGACTGTCTTTGTTTGACATTTAATTCTTGTAGGAATATTTTTTTACCAGAACAAGGCACTTTCCATGACTTCTGTTTTTCTTGAGGAAGAATATCAGTGACCTTGTCCTCCTAAGGTAATATCCTTTAGCCATTGCTGTTCCTGAATAATAAAACTACTGTTAACTTAAATTTCATTTCAAGCTGTTTTAATATCTAGTTAAAGCCAGTATGGCATCTGTTTACAGAATATAGTCATAGATCTCCTGCTCAACAAAATGAGGCTATTAATGGCCTCTGTCCCACTGAAACTCTAATATATCTTCAGAAAGGCAGCAATGTACTAATTCCAAACTTACATAAAAAGTTTTGAAATTATTTACTGAGAGGCCAAAGGATACTCCAGATTTTCACTTTTGATTTTTCTGTATACCATATTTAAAAAGAGTGAAGTGTAATATCAAAGATGTACCAGTACAACAAATTTGTTGCCATGTACTTTGGGCTAGGCAAAGGAAAGGAGAATCTGGATTGACTCCAGCACACATAAGAGACTCAAAGAAGATGCCTCAAAGCTGATTAGTTCACAAGTCAGATAGAAACTCCTCTTATTTTATGTTCTAGGCAAGCCATCATTTTCAAAATAGAATTTATGACTGAGTTCGAGACTAAAAAATTATGCCTATTGTTAACTATTTGTAAGTAGTGAGACACTACTTACAATAACTCAGTGATTCAATGTCAAATCTTTCAGTAAAGGATAAAGTCTTCTAGAAAAAAAAAAAAGAAAAAAATTGCAAAGATCAGTAAAAGAAAGAGTAATGGCATATTTGGAACAATTTTTATTTACAAATTATATCTCCTTTTTTATATTCTGCTGTAAGTGTCCAGTATTGAGGAGTATGAAAAAGCATCCCTGAGGCTGAGTTTCAACACTGAATGTGCACAATGAAGAGACTAAAAAGAAAATTCAAGAAATATCCTTGCTGATCAGAACTAGCCTTAAATCTTAAAACCTTGAATCAACTTAATTCTTAAAATAATCAGGTTACTCTGGGTCAGTGTCAGAGTTTAACTTTCTTAATTTGGATTTAAGATTTCTGTGAAAGGAGTAACAAAACCACAACCTAGTTTTTTAAAATATTGGAATTGCAGGAGTACAATTCAAAATCATGAAAATAATTTTCCAGTTTTTGTGAAGATAAGATATAGAGTTATTTTTATGAATGGTGATAAGAATCAGAAAGACAAAAAGATCAGGCATACTATTCTGGCCCCCACATCCCAAGCATAATTACATTCCAGCTCACTTACTGCTTCTAAGAAAATGGTTGTATTTAAGGTTCAAGTATATAACAAATTAAAGAAGAGCTGAATTCTCCTTTCTAACTAAGCAAGCTGTACCTGTCATTCTGCAGGCCTCTGAAATCATTATGTACGTCTATTTTAGGCATGGAAAATGTAGACAGATATGACCGTATCCAGAGGGATTGAAGTCTCCTACTTCTTAAATATCCAAGTAGAAACTTATTTTACAAATGCTGCCACGTAAAAAAGAAAAGTAGGCACAAATTAACTGCCTAAGGAAAATGAGATTATTCCAGCTATGGCCTTTTCTGTGTAGATGTTTTAGGGACAGGTGCAACTTCTTGCCCTATTAGAGTCCTATTACAGCAAGAAGAGGAAACTTTGGATTTTCCCCCATTGTGGTGTGTTGCAAAATGCTTGCTGAGTTTTTACAGCTGAGGGGTGCAGTCTACAATGTAATAAACGCCTAAATTGAGCTTGGACTATGAATTTTGGGAACTGATGTAAAATCACAGAGGCACCTTTAGAAAGTTTATCTATATCTTCAGAAAAAGAAACAAACTAAGAAAGGGATGTAATAGATAGTTACCATGAGCCGTAACAAAGCTTAAAGAAAGGAGAGGGCTAAATAATTTTGGAAAACTGGAATTGGTAGAATTATCCATCTTCTATCCATAATTGATACCAACTGCTAAAGCAAGTTATATTTGACCATTCACTTTCAGATTTTGTATCTTTCTCCAGTCATATTTTTGTCCTTTCTCAGGTTCCCATTTCACTCCATTGTTCTGTTTAAAAACCTGATTATTTAGGATTAATAAATAAATAAATAGAATCTTCAAAATGAAATGTTTTCCATGTGTATAAATCTAATTTTTTTTTCCTTACCAGGTCGATATTCCATTCCTGCAGAAACTTTAAGATTCTTTAAAAGTATGTTCAAAATTAGGTGAAGGGTAAAATTATGAATTTCCCACTTGGAAGAAAGTGGCTTAAATTCTATCCAATTATTTGCCATGGCAACCAGCTAAACACAAAAGGGCTGGAATGGATGTAGAGTACTGCCTCTATAATCATCACTGTATGTCCTTCAAATCATGGATATGCAGCACCACTATCCCAATCTACTTCAGGGCCATAAGCCTACACGGTAATTATATGCTTTGAAACACTCCACTTAAGTGCATCAGTAATATAGTGAGTGAACACATTCTTTAATTCTGCACCTGTAAATGGAGAAAAAAATAAAGAAATAGCTCTATCAGAAAATGGGGGGAAAGAAAATACATAATTACATTATTTTTAACCTACTTTCTGATGTATCAAGTCCTGCAGATTGTTAATTTTAAATGATCCATTAATTATCAACAAGTAAAAATGCTGTCTGAGTATCTTTCATAACTATGTTGTGTTTTTATAAACACTTCTAGAACGTTTCTTTTCCATGGGTCTCATAGTGTTTCCACCAATGGATTTTGACTAGTGGATTTCTATGAGATTGCAGAGGAGTACTTTTTCATCTTTGATAAGTCATTTGCAGAACTGTGCCCCACGTAGTGCCAAATGTCCATCTTGACCTTCACACATGTAAGTCTCTCCTGTTAAGGTTTATGAAGGAGGAAATGTAGCTTTCTATTTGTGTTTCAAATGTGAAATCTTCTCTGATTTTGTTATTGAGCTGTTAAAACTTCACCTTTGTGTGCCTGTTTGCCCTCTTGTTCTTCCTCTGGTCGGTGTTTGGCTTGTGAACTCAGTGGAGCAGGAACTGTCTCTTATTTTCTGTTTTTACAGTGCTTTGCACAATGGATCTCCACTATGGCTGTCTGTAGGTGCTAACACAAAATATGGTCAAGATAAATTCAGGTTAGCTTCGAAGTTAGCTGCTTCTGTTTCAGGTCTAATGCATGTGTGCCCTGGTTTATTTTTTTTCCAACCCTATTAGATAACTCATAAAAACAGAAAATTTCTGCCCATGAATCTTGCATTGTTTATATTCTTAAACTATTTATTATGATAAATATTATTATTACTCATAATATCTAACATAATTAATGCTACAACTATACATAATAACATTAGATGAATACTAGAATTGATGTTACATAGTTTTAGGGAACCAACTTCTATTAAACATATGTCCTAAGGGGTGAGCAGGAAGTGTCAGTTTTAGAGTCATGGACTTTGTATCAGCAACTGTACATTGGTAGTCTGAAGTTCTTATTAAGATGAGGAAAGGAAGCAGCCAAATCCAGGCAGAGTGCGGCTGAATCGAGTAAACAAATCTGCAGTGCATCAAGACAATTTAATAGAACTAAAACATAAAACTAAACTAAAAACCCCTCAGTCTTCTAAGTCTGATTAATCTTACCCTACTTGTCTCTGCTCATACATAGACTTATAAAAATACTTTTAACTCCAGTGAGTCAACTCTTATATTTGTGTCAGGAATTTGTATTTTAAAGCATGAATGTAACATTTATAACTCCTAGGTGGATAAGATTTAATAAATGCTTAAGATTTAAGAACAGTTAGAGGCTTAACCTTACAGTTCTACAAAAATATTGAAAATTTGAAATACGTTCGCTTTAAAATGATGACTGTAGACAGCAGATGAAGAAAACCTGGAAAATATGATCATTTAAACAACACCACCAGAAACTCCATCACTTCTAAGCAGATATCCTAATTTATGAGAATTAACTTCCAGATTCTGAACACTTTAGATTTTTGATACCATTATTTATTTATCGTAGTTAGAAAGCAAAAAATGGAAGTGTCTGGGAGAAGTCTTACCTATGCATCTCTCCTACATCTACTGCAAGTATTTAGAAAATGTCATGGCATATGCGCCTTTACTGCATGCAAGCAATAGCACAATGTAAAAAGTCTGTTGATGCTGGTGCTTACATCTAAAGCCTCACAAAATGATTACCTTTATTTCTTTACCAAAATGAGACCTATCTGTCAATTAAAAAAATTTTTTGCAATTTTCTCAGGGTTTAAAATTTTCAACATTTGATAACATTATGAAAGTTAAAAAAAATTAAGACACAACAAGTTTATTTCCAGTTTATTTCCCACACAAAAAAGAGCCTCCTTAAGTCTAAAATAATTTCTACTGTTTCCTTTAAAAAAGCAATAATTGAAAATGGGATCTTACTTGGTACTCTATTGCTCACAACTTTCTTATAATAATAATTTGTTAAAGGTTGAACAACAATTTGATTAACTATACCTTTTACCTTGCAGAAGCCGTATTTTCCTACGCTGGCCACACAATGTATGTTGTGTATGAGGAAAGCCATTAAAATTTTATTAGGCAATTTGAATAGTCTGTAAAACTCACGAGGCAAAACTAGTTGGATTTTTAACAACTCAGAGTCAAACAGAATAGGTGCAGCATTCCCTTAGAACTGTCATTGTTCTACACAAAAAAAGGATGCAATTTCCATAACTGAAAACAAAATCAAACATCAAACAAATATGGCATTTGTTCTATTTATATGAAAACCATTATGTCTGCTATTTCATTCTAGGAAGTATTTTAATGTGATTTTTGCAAAAAAAAAATAAAGCAAAGTTGAGGGCAAGTTTGTCTTAGCGATATGAAATGAATGAACATGTCGATTTTTCTAACCAAGTATTCACAAACTAGCAGTTGCATTGTCTCTGTAATCATAGCTAGAATCATATGGATTCTCCACTTTATTCTGAAGACTCTTAAGACATTTTACAAGCCACACTTTCATATAGTCACTGGAAAAGAAAGCCATTCTTAAGTGTAGCACCAAAGCTGCTGATGTGTTTCAAGTGTTCTTAGGAACCATGGTCCCAGAGTAAGATTTTTGTCCTGCAGGAGGAACTCTTATTGGGCAACAGGATTTTATTTTTTCAATTGCATCCATGAGTCATGTGATCCCTCCTTATAATTGTTATTTCCTTGCACAATCACTTGGCATTGTTTTTCTCCTTTCATGCATTCACTGATTTATTTGTGCTTGCCCTCATTTTAGTTCTGGGCTTGTGACCCTATCACAGCAGCCAACTGGGTAGGCTGCCCATCTCACACCAACAGCTACATGCATGGTATGTTTGACACAGCGATTTCTGTAGAGTCATGCACCTATGGGGAGCAGGTTGTAGTTCCTATTCTGGGCCAGGTGGTGGGTTCCTCTTCAGCACTCATATCTTGAGTCTGCCTCGATGTAGAGGCAAGGTGGATCTTTGTTCATATCCCAGCTCAGACCTGGCTGTGGGCTAGGGATGACAGTAACCATTCTGAGCCACTCAGGTAAGCTGTGAATGAGAGGTTGCATAAATGAGATTTAAATCTTTTGCCTCATCACAAACACACTGAAAAATCCCAGTTATCATTTCCCTTTTACTGTACTCAGCAGGATTTTATGCAGTATTCTCAGCTGTTGCTTACATAATTAGAGTTCGCCAGTATGATCTTCCTAAGTACTGTCTTCCCATTACTATCGCTATCATGATGACAATAACAGACACAGTGGGGGACTGCTGAAGTTTTAATGATGACCACCTTTAGTTCAAATTTATCAGTAATAATATTGAGGTGTGTGCAATATGTGAATGCACTTGAAACACGTTCATATGAGTTGGTTGGTTAGTTATAGTATTACATGGAGAGATGGAGTGGAGGTAGAGAAAGTTAGATTTGAAGGGCATAGTTTCCATAAGACTTGAATACATTGTATGAACAAACCATCCCTTTGTATTATCAAGCAGGATCTACTTCTCTAATTGACGCTAATGAGTAATATTAATGACATTATGTTGCTTTTATGAATTTATACACAGACACATGGAACTAAATTTCTGACCATCACTTAGAAATCTGGGTCATTTTCTGTTAATGTAAGCTGCTTGTAGACTTGTCAATCTTGGATGCTTACTTTTTTTTTGTTGAAACTGTAGTCTAAATATCAGTTATTAAAAGAGCATAAAAAAATATTTTCAAACTTGGTCTTCTTTTCCATTACCAAAACCTAAATCTCAGAAATTCATATAAAATTATCAATTTTGACATTCCTTTGAGTATGGGAAAACACTTCAGTTCCTGTACAGTTCTTCAGTATCAGTCCCTGTATCTCTGTAGCTCATTTTGAGGGAAAGATGAAGTGATAGAGAGGGACAATTAATTCTGGCCTGGCATAAATATGTGATCTTGCACCAAGATTTGATGATACCAAGAATTCATCTTGAGTGGATTCTCAGGGACTAATAGTAAGCCTCTACAACTGGGAAATTTGCTGTAGAAGCACAAGCAGACTCTTGGCTGTGGCAATACAGATGATGCTTCTGTAATAGCCAATTAAAGGTATGCACAGTGGGGAAGGAGAGGTAATGTTTGAGATCCACTGTCCAAACGATCATAAATTCCAAGCTCTTTGCACTCTAGGATAGTAATTGGTAATATTAAAGTAAGGTAACTATTAATACTTGCCAGATCACTTAATTTGCCTACCTCTGTAATCTTAATTATAATCGCAGCAAGAATGTCACCTTTTGAACAGGCAGATGCATAACGAATGAAAAATCAGGTCTATAGCAACTATCTCTTGGTGTCATCTAGTGGCTACCTCCCCATACTGCAAAAAGGAGATTGTACATGCAGTTTTATTTTTATATATATCCACTCATGCGAGTACAGAAATGTGTATAAAATAAGGTTTTTTCTGACTGAGTGGAGTAAAGGAAGCTGCCATTTTTAGCAGACAAGGCAAGGTTGACCTTTCTCTGCACTTCATCCTGGCCTTTTTACTGTGTCTTCTTGTGAGGTCAAGACACACTGACGGAGAGCTCAGTTAGCATACATTGGTGTGAAGGTGCTGTCTGCTGCCTCATTTAGACTGGTTGACTGAGTGACTGGGTCTTGTTAAAGGACATCCTTTGCCAAAACACTTGATATTTCCTTATGGCTGACTGAGTAGCACTCAGGGGATGCTGACAGATTGAAACGACATGCCACAAATCTGATTGCGCATGGCACTGGAGGAAGGCTCAGAGCAAAAAAAGAAGCATTCCCTGACCCTCCTGCCAGCTTTGTCTGCCCCTCCCTGTCCTGAGAAGGGAATATGGCTTACACCAGGACAGACACCACTACAAGAAATACCTTGACATGGAGGTTCTGAAGTGCAGCTGGAAAAAAAAGAAAAAAAATAATGTAGCTCTTAATTTTTATATATCTCTCTCAGGAAAGGGAAGGGCAATAAAGCTCTGCTCAGAGTGAGAACTGATTAAACTCCACAGATATATATTTTTATATAAATGCACATATATATAAGGAATATGCACAATATACAGATTTGGAAGGTCCTTCTCAGGAAGAAGAACTGTTAACATGACTGAATTCTCTATCACCTTTCCAGAAGTATTGCAACATGTTTTCTTCAAAAAGGAAGGTATGTTTATAATCCAGAGAAGTTTTTATTCTAAAACAAAAAAAAATTGAAGTAGGCTTTGTCTCTGAGTCATAAACTCAGTTTGCATTTCCTGTATTCTATGCCAAGGTTTGCAAAATATTCTGATCTGGTATTCAGAAAAGTTTTAACTGCAGTACTACCCATTAATTTTTGGTGGGGCATACTAAGTATTCTACCTTTTAAAAAAATACTTTTAATAATGATAACATCTATCTTCTATTGATATCTAGTAGATTTACCAGTAAGTGTTTTGCTCAAATATTTATGAATTCATGTGGGTTCTGTCACCCATACTTAAAAAAATTGATCAAACTTCATCCAAGCTGAGTATGATATGCAAATAACTTAAAATATATTCTGAAATCTATTTTCACCTTCTGTGTAGTTTTCAAAATATGATGATGGAGAATGAGAACATGAAAAAAATATTTGAAAATTTGTAATTTCAGTTGCAAGTGAACCTATTTTTGAGAAGATGCCCACAAACTCATATTCATTGGCTCTGCCTCTTATAAGGTCAAAAGGAGGAAATACTGTGGCATTTACTCTGAGATTTTCATGGTGGGTAAGAATAGGAATTCTGCGCCAAGAAATAGTTCCACTCTATGTACATCCAAAAGAGCCAGGACTAGGAATGAATAACAAAGTGAGAAATAGCAAGCCACTTTACATTCTAGCAGACAAATAGGGCACTGTTATCAGCTAGCATAAACCAAAGTAGTGTAGAAAAGCATCCTAATGCTTTTCTACATGGATAACCTAATCTAGTGGGATGTCCCTGCCCATGGCAGGGGAGGTGGAACTAGATGATCTTTAAGGTCCCTTCCAATCCTAACTATTCTATGATTCTATTATTCTATGATTCTAATGCTGAAGACCTCATTTAGTCCACTCCAAGTCACCCCTCACACAGCTACCTGGTAGCTTCTGTCATAGATGCGAGGTCTGCCTATCCAGTTTTGGAAAGTACTAGGCTACCTGATTCTGGGATAGCCATACTTGTGTTTTTTGTCTTAGTATTAGCATTTCACAGGCTCAAAAGAAGCCCCACTGCAGGCTGGAGTTCAGTTGCATTACGCATGGCACATACATCTAACATCTAGAGACTTTTAAAAAATTCAGCTTGAAATGCTTTTACATTTTAAACCTGATTAGAAATAACTCATTCAGATGGATGCTATGCAAGGCCACTAAAATATTTACTGCTCTGTATAAAAATAACTGCTCCAAATACTGAATTTTCGCTGTAAGTAGAGAGGGAAATTAGACCACTAAACCAGTAAAGAAATTATTAAAAGAATAAGACAAATCATACAATTAAATACGCTCTATCAGACTGCACGAAATTTAGCAGTAAGAATAATTTTAATTTTGTTAAGGTTATCTTATGAATTGTCACTAACATCTACAATGAAACATTTAAGCAAGGTTTGTTTTTTTGCTTAAGCAAACTATGGAAGCTTTCCTATGTCCTTAAAGAGTAGCACACTTATTGCTTTGATTTTTTTTTTCACTCTTTTTTAAATTGGGTTTTATAGCACCAATACATAAATCTGTCCTTGAACAATATGAAATGACCTTACAATATTATCAGAATGGGCTCAGTTCATGGGACGATACTCATGATATCAATGAAGTGATAGCTGCTATGTATATGGAATCAAAATGTTTAAAGTAGTTCCCTATGCAACAGCATGTGGCACAAGCCTTCCCCTTGTGTTTGCTTCAGACTTGGGCTCCTCAGGGGGAAGTAAACCTCATGCTTTGCCACTGAATATGTGGCCAAACTAGGATCAGTATTCTGGCAGAATCTGACCCACCACGGGCATCCAGATGTAGTCTTTTGCTGTGGTTTTGTGGCACTGCAAGTATATTTTAACTTTTATATAGTCTTATTAATCTTACTTCAGATTTAAAAATAATTCATAAAACATTTCCAGTGGGTAGGTTTGGAGAACACATATATCTGTCCCTACTGCTCTAAGCTGGACTTATTATTCGCAGTGCTTATTACTAATTTCAATAACTTCTTTCCTGTGTATCACTGTGACATCCTGATTTCTAATAAGTCTTAATGGAATTTGACCATGAAAAATATCCTAAATCTATGACTTGGAAATCTGATTTGCAAAGTCAAAATTAGAAAAGATGTTCACAGAGATAACAAGTATATCAAGATCAAGGTCTTGATTTAGCTTTCCCGTCTGGCTACACTTCCACTACTCATTGCACAGTCCCAGATATAACAGTTTCATTTAGATTAAGCACAGTAAGAAATGTTTATTCTCAATGGACAAATATTCTGAATGGAACAAACCAGCTTTCATGTTTCTATACCTGAGCCTGAACATGGGACCAACAGTCGTGAAAGTCTGAAGTAAAAGGAATGTAAAAAAGACAGAATGTGAAAAAGGAAAACAGTGGAAATAAGGAAGTCAGATCTTAAATAATATCTTCAAATCTTCTTTATGAAAGAGTGAGGAAAAGTTCTTTTACTGTGAAGGCTTCTGTTTTTATCAAAAAAATGGCAGTAGAAGAAGTCACATTAAAGAAATGCATACATAAATAGTACAATAATATTAATCGGTAGCAGTGTTTTTTTCAGTCAGAAAAAAAAACCCCTATTATATGTGAGAATAATACTTATTATCTGCTGTGTTTTCTTTAAAATCATGTATGTTTTTACTACTAAAGTATACAAAGCTTACAAACAATATCTTTTTTTTTTGCTCTTGGTGGGAGATTTGCAAGAGGAATTAAACTATACATGAACAAATATTTTTTACCAGTGTGCAAGCAAATTAATTTTATCTTTTAGATCATTGTCAGGAGACATAAGTTAGTCACTAACTGCCAATGGCAGTTTGATGCATATAATGTAGAATACTGGTTTGCATTAAGAAAGTGAAGTCAACCAAATTTCTGTAGAAATGCGTTAATCAGAAAAATATGAGAGTAAGACTCTATATTTGTTTTAAGAAAACAGAACACATTTCTGATAGGTAGACCTTGGAACTTTCTAATCTTAGTATATATTTAGAAAATATGGCAAAAAAATGCTATGTTTCTGTAAACCAAAATTTACAAAATGCCCAAAATACAAGAAAAACAAATTCAGCCACTATTTTAACTTGAAGATTTATTCCTTCCAGTATAATACCCAGCAATGCCAGCACCAAATACAATAAAATACAGAAGCATTCTATTTTTTACTTTCTTTCGCTGCTGCTCTACTGTTTCCTTACACTCTTTAATGTACCGGTTCCAGCAGGCTGTTTTACTGCATTTCCCAAATAGAAAATTAGGTTAAAGGAACTCTACTTCTTCTCAGAGGTAAATTACATTAAGTGCTGACCCAGAGACAATGTGATACAATAAGAATACTTTTGTAACTTGTTCCCTATGTGGCCACAACATATTTTTTCTTTAAACACAGATAAACCAAGGTTATAATTCAAAAATTAGAATACTAATCTTTTTCAACAGATTTCTTTTTCAAATTTAACGTCACTGTATAGAGTTAGCAAAAGGCTATGTATTGCTTACTTTTTCACATAAAGTCTGGCACCTTCCTGTGCGAATAATCCCATTGGAAAAAAAAAGAGGAATGTGCCTATTTCCTACTTCAGAAATGAATCTGAAGTGTAGAGGTCATCTAATCATAAATACTGTGGAGGGAATATAAGACACATTTAAAGCTTAACACAAAGTAATTTAGATGTGCTGGCTGAGGTGTTTTGTATGATGCCTTGAAAAAATTAACTTGTGTGGTATGATATCAGAAACAGAGGCAAAGAGCAGATACTGAAGGTCTGACAACATTGAATACACTCAAAAAAGCCCTTATTGAATAAGTGGTGCATAATTATGAACAGTAAAATTTAATTCATAATTATTTGGGGTTCTGGTCTTACAAAAATGTCTTCAGAAGTGGTATTTCATGTTCCCCTTTGTGATTTCTTATGATATATTTTATAATGTGAATAAGATTTGTCATTCCAATAGGGTTATTGCAGTTAGAAATACTTTTAAAATTGATTTTTTTAATATAGGTTTTCTATTTCATAGGAAACACAAAAAGTACTTATGAAAGAAATTTTAGATTAAAACCAAAGGATTAATCCACTTGGTCCTGACTCAATGGCTGAAAATATTTGCTATATTATGATTATTATCTGATCATTTATTAGTTTTGTGTCTGTGAAAAAAGTAACATCAAAATTCCCTCTTTACAAAAGATTTAGTAAGGCTCTTGATTTTCCATGCTGAAGCCAATCTCTTCCTGGTCTATGAGCACAGCTTTTAAAGTGGGTTTTTGTTGTTTCTTAAAAATTCTTTTCCCCAAGAATGTTCCCCCTAAGTGAACTTGTCTCAGAATGTGTAAAAATTTTCTTTTTATTTTTTTTTGTAATACTTGCATGCTGCCTCCTCCCCTGTGTGTATCTTCATGAAGAAATAGGTACAGTTTATTTTGATGTGAAGGCCTTTTGACTAAATCAGTCTGTTCCATTTAGTCTGCACTTGATTGTCTCAAGTCCAAGTATGTGAGTCTTGCAGCTGTCTCTCTAACAAATGTCTTCAGACTTGGTTGTTTCTGCCTATTTTGCAGCTCCTTCTTTCCTCACATTTGAAAAAACTTTTGCTGAAAAATGCATTAAAACCATTACTTGAAAAGAAATCTTTTCCATAGACTAATTCATGTGATTCTTTTAGGTTTCCAGAAAACTCTGTTATACTTGATACCACGGCAGTTGCTACTAGCATCCAAATTAAATCTACATCTTTCTAGTTAGGAGATCACTTTTTTTTTTCTTCTACAAACTTGTTTTACATTATTTCTGGAGGTATGTAGAATATAAAACTGTGGATATGATTTAATATTAACTTTTAAGGAAAGCTATTGAGTGGCTCTTTGTTAGCATCTCCACCTTTTTTGTCCCCAGATCTTGTGGCTTTAGTGACATTTGCCTGTAACAATCATGGAAAAAAAGGCTTGATATATGAAAAACAACAACAGAAGTAAATCAATCAACCCTTAAAATGCAGATGTCTCCTTGTCTGTACACACAATGAAGCAATCTCTGCAGGTGAGCATCATACTTTTCCTTAATTAACTTAATCTTATAATATCCTTGCCTCTTCTGAGAATTATCTGAAAACTTCTAGGAGAATTTTCTCAATAGAATGGTGTGAGATGACACCAGATTCAACTCACATCTATCTATGTTTATACAGGAAAATTATTCATCTGAGTGTTATAGTAGTTTCTAAGCAATAGAATATAGTGTCATACATTGCCATTTGGCAAATCCAAGTACTTAAAACCATGAAATCCATACTCAAGTAAATCCTAAATTTTATTTCTTTCTGACAATAAGTGAACTCACTTGCTGTCCTTGTCATAATCTTTCTCCAATTTCTTAGATCAGCTGAACATACAAAGAAAATATTCTACAGATACAGATATAACATATACAAGCCACAAGTCTTACAATATTCCAGTTCAAAACATGTTCCAGCACGTGAAGGATGCAAAACTAAGTTATACTGGTCTATTCTTGTACTAAGAATAAACTTGATGAAGTAAGAAATCTGGTCCATTAATCTGGTAACTTGAAATAAATGTATATCAAATCAGAGTATAATCCTGACTTTTAAATAAATGGTATCAATGCTCATTTTTCTTGAAATAGAAACAATATATAATGTCTTTTGGAAAATAATTGTATGTATGATATGCATGTATCTCAAATGTATAGATGGAAAGCAAGAGACATAGATGTAGAATAATACATGTATAAAATACATTTGAACAATATATTATTTAAAAACCATGAAAATACACCAGAGAAGAACTCTTGGTCCAATCTTTTCAATAACAAGAACAAGGGAGTCCAAGAAGATCCTTTGAGTTTCCTTCCTCCTTATAGAATATGGAGCTCAACATTCTCTTGACTGATGCTGTTTTCTTTACAATCAAAACATTAGGGAATTAGTATAATTACTCTTAATATGCACTTACAAAATCAGAAAGCAGCAAACACACAAAATCAAGACAATAACAAAGTTAATATAAGAATTCTAAAAGTAAAGAACTTAAGATTGTGCCATAGACACTATACTCACTTAAATATTTTTTTCAGGCCATTTTACATTAAATTTCTTACCATTTCTGAAAAGGAAATTTTGTGATCCACATTGATATATCCATGCAAATTATGACAATAATTTGTCTTGCACCTAGAGTCATATTCTTGATCTTTGAGCTACAGCATCTTATGAAAATCAGAATGTTAATGAACATATTTACGACACACACCTACAGCTTATATAATAGTGTAGACAATTATTTTTTATAGGAAATCTTTGAACAGAGCCATGGCTAAGGAACTCCAGCACGTTCTTTCCCTGACAAATATTATTAGTAGTAAGTTAAAAGTTTGCCTGCTGTCACTGTGACCCCAACTGACCTCTTAATTTCTTGAGTTCAAGTCCAATTAACCTTTGGGAAGAAGCACAACTGCTTTAAGCAGACAAGTCAATAGAATCCAATAGTAATCATTTCATTTTCTGGTTTGTCAAAGGGCAGTGGTCCCACCTCAACCATTTCTCACAAAGGTGGTAATTTATCAATGTTTAGAATGATCTGTACTGGACCATACCCAGCCCTCTCTCAAGTGCACTAATCAATTAAATAGGCCATATCTCAGCCATGCCACCTTGTGTGCTGCCACAGAAGAAGGCGCCAGCTGAAAAATTACTCTCCTCTTGTGATATTTGCTGGTTTAGTTTCAGGAATGAATATATTGATGTACATTTCAAGCTCTTGTCACAAGAGGCTAGAATTCATCTATGAAAATACAGTGGGAATTCCTCTTTGGCATGAAAAAGGACTTCTAGGACTGTCTTTGACCATCTTCTTGTACATGTTTGGCTGCTGTTGAGTTTAATAAGTGTTAGCCATAGCATAATGGAGAGGAAGAAAAGCATCCCAGTGGAGTAGGAAGAAAGCAGGTAAGGTTGGCTCCAAGATTAAACACAGGAAAAAGGAAAAGAAAGATGTGGCAAAGTCTTCTTACTTTCTATCTTTCAATTCTGACACAGCTGAGAGACCACACATGACTCATGCACAAAAGCACTATGACCATTAAATTGCTGGAGTGTGCAGTGGAGAGAGAGGCAATGACACTTAACACTGGTGGCAAAGCTGAGCTGATATTTCACCAGCTTTCTAAGTATAGCTGCTTGAATCTTTTTTACAAGTGTGTGAAGACAGACAGGACTGTATGGCAAAACCTTGTCAGTAACAGGAAAGAGCACAGGGAAACTGTTAACTGGACCAGGTCTAAAGGTGCAATCCTGAGATAAACTTCCCAGTGTTTTTCTTCTCTAAGGTGATGATCAGGTTTTGCTGCTATCTGCTATCTAAGGAAATACGTGTTGTTTAGAGATTTAAGAGGATTGAAATCAGATTATTCTTCCCAGAACAAGAAAAGATGAGGGGATTTTTGGATGAATATATACAGCAACAAGCTAGGAACTGGAATATGGGCCCTCAGGCTTAATGTCATGGTTAAGAGAGGAGTACCACAAAGATCAGTGTTGGTCAGGAAACTTAAGACCTAGTTCTAGGAACATCTGTTTGTGTAAGTGGCATCCAAGTGATGGAAATGAAGAATGAGCTGAATTTTCATTTGTTTTTCCCAAGTTCCTTGTCACTCCATCATCCTATGACAGACCTGAAGAAAGAAAGGGCAATTTTGGACCTTAGAGGTATGGAGATTTTACAGTAAATGAATTACATACAAACTTCCTATCCTTTAATAAGAAGGTGTTTGCTTTAATAAGAAACTATTTCTGATTAATTACTTTCTCCTTGTCTAATTTAAATAGGATTTTTTTTTAATACTTGACATATTGAAGCAATATTTCATTGGCTTATGAATACTTCAATATATAGCAGTACTTCCCAGTATTAAGCATTCATCATCAGATGAGAGCAACAGAAACATTTTTTGTTACCAGAGTTAAGTTTGAAATCATAAGAAATCTTCAAAATACAACTGAAGCTCTTTTTAATTCAGTTCTTTCTTGGTTGTTCTCATACAGAAAAAACAAAGACACTAAAAGGAAAGAAAACAAACCCAAATCCTTTAAATTAGTTTTGCAGTTTTCTACTGTCCTATATTAAAGGCAACCTAATAGAATTTATAGGAGTAGAACCCTTTTAGGCAGCACTCTTTGTATTTTTTATTAAGTCCATACTTGCAGAATCTACTTAATGTCAATTTTGTACAATGGTTACACTACACAGAGTATTTTATTTTAAACCTGCAGGACACAATGATAAATTGATAATTGACCCCAAGGTCATAGCAAATAAAGAAGCCCTGTTTTTCATTAGTACAGTATTATGTCGTTGTTAGGGGAAAGGAGAGTGATGCTAATTGAGTACCGAGGAGCTGCATAATTAAGAAATCGTCCATGGTTTTAATTTCACATGTTTAAAGCTGCAAAATTCTAAATTGTGAACAGTAAAATAAAATAAGATTAATGTGAGATACATTTATATAAAGCGTCACCATCCGGAAGCAATTCCCAGCTCTCTATTTGACTGTGTTCACTACTGGTATAGATGACAAATACAGTACTTTTCCTTTTGCCACTCTGCTACTTTAAGTCTACAGTATTTCCTAAGGCTTTAATTATCATAGGATCCAGAAGACAAATATTATGTTTGTTATTAAAATAAGAGTGCTTATTTTGAAGAGAAATTCTAGAGCCTCCTGTTATAAATTAGTTTGTTTTGCCTTAAGCTTCCTTATGATAAGGCTTGGACTCATTCATATTCCAATCAGAACCAGGCTAATTCTGTGATGGAACAACATGGAATTATTCATAGTGTATCATTACCTATTTTTTGGTTAGTGTTAATTAATTTACTGTGATAATTAAACTGTTTCCCAAGCATTTAAAGTTTTAAAACCTTCTCACATACAAAATTATCTGTGACAGAGGCTTCACCATTAAAGACCCCTTAATTCAACTCCTAATTATCTTTTCCCCTCTTGAGCACTTTTGATTTCCGTTAGATTGTGCTGACATAGTTGCCTTGGTGCAATTTATATTATCCCCAAGTTCAGACCTTGGTAGTGTTTGTTCCTCAATTACACTTTTCTTCAACAAAAGCAGTATCATAATGACTGCGCAGCAAAAGATTCCTACTACCTGTGTTGTACCAGGTTAGTGAAGTCCCAGACCAATTATAATAGAAAGAAAGGGACATGTCTTGACTACTTGAGAGAGCCACTGTTTTCTACTGGAACATTTAATAATATAAAAAGTAAGCAACTCATAAATACAGTGTAAAATTTAAGAGTAGGGCAGTAATACGTCAGGTCACTCAAGCATTGATAACACCATCCAAAGGAATAAATAATCTCAATGAAATTAAATCTTTAGCTTCTGGAAGCCAGTTAGTGTAACCTGTTTTGTCACATGTGGCTAAAGCAGAATATCAGGATGTATACAAAGTGCCATAAGAGTTGTCCATGTGACCTTGATCGCTATCACTAGTATTAATGCTATAATGTGCTAGAGGCAGAAGTGTAGCAGATGTTGTGATTAGAAGAATGTATAATGATAATGGGTGTAGATAGTTGTAGTTCATGTTGTATGTAAGGAGTTTAATTATATTCGGTTCAAGTATTAGAGTGATTTGGGTCAAGATTATAAGGTATTATTATATTAGTTGTTGTGATTGATTAGATATGTAGTTATTATTCTGCTAGTTTAAGTATGATTTATGGAATTAATTAGGTCTATTAAGTTATTTGTTTAAGTTCATTGTTTGATTTTGTAGATGATAATTTAGTTGATTTTTATGAGTTTGAGTGATTAGAAGTATTTATTATATGTAGAGATAATGTGAGTGATTGGATATTAAGGGGTAGTGTTTATATAGATTAGGGGGTATGTGTTAGTTAGGTAGGTTGATGTAGATGTTTTCTTTGTTAAGTGATTTGTGATTAGTGTTTTGT